>OY730192.1:73758049-74383702 GCA_963422505.1 Pseudognaphalium luteoalbum
ATTTCTACCCACAACGAAGAATTCACACAGATTGGAAACAAGTATTTGCCTGTTAGATAAATAATAGGCATTCACATGAAGTATCTAAAGGTTTTCAAGATGATTCACTTAGGCAAACTTTCAATTCTCAAATTTGTGGAATATACACGACTGGGCGATCTCACTGGTGGTCACTTAATTCACTCAAAGTGTATCGGGGTTCCTATTATCCTAAGCCAAATGAAAAATCGCTCAAATACCAGTCGTGCAGCACTCGTCGTCATAGGCTTGCCCGAGGATCAAATCTTCATCACTTAGACAGGAACGGTACTGATTATCCCAGGACATTCGAATGGGTTGTAGTGTTTGGTGTGGGTTTAAAAGGGTATGGATAGATTGGGGGTATCTAGGTTTCTAAGGTTGTTTGCTTATCTTGGGACTTTCGAAAAAAAGTTCTATCTAGATATCCTTTTTAATGAAAACGGAAACGGATAACACTTTTGGGGAATAAGATAGCTATTTTGACTTCTATCTTTTGAAAACACACAGAATGATATTTCTTTTGAAGAGTCGAGTTTTCGAGAGAGTCGAAGCACTTAGCTTTATTTCAGCTTATTTTTCTTTTCTTTTTCTTTTCTTTTCTATTTCTATTTTTGGGCTTAGATTTTTCTTGCCAAGAAATTTCTAAGGGATTTTCTTTTATTTCCCTTCTTGAGATCCCTTCTTATTTTCATTTCTCAATCCTTTGATGATTTTTGAGTTTTACTTTGGTGCTAATTTTTCGCACCACATGACTCTCGATTTTTTCTATATAGATCAATAAAACGCACACGAGAAGTTTTAGTAAACATTATTTATGATTTTTGGAGTGAAAGCAAAAAGGAATATCCAAATATCTCTTTTTTCAAAAATACTAAGATAAGTTTCTGGTGGGTAGGGGAATAAGGGGTTTAAAAATTTTGGGTGAATGAAAGAAAAATAGGCTAAGGCTCAACAGGGTTTTCTAAGCAGATCATCAACACTAAAATTGAGTGTTGGACGGGTTTTTGGCTTGAAAAGATATGTGAAAAGGGGTTTAAATCCAAAGGAATGTCAAGGTCCTCTAATCGTACCTATGTCACGTATGACACCTGTCAATGTGATCTCGAAATGTATACCTGGGGCAAGTTCTAATTCAGAATTGCGTGCACCGGTCACACACAACAAACGAACAGTGAAGCATTTAAAATGAATGCTTATAAGGCTTAAATTTCTCACCGCAAAAATGGGTTATATGTGTCTAGTCGTGCGATGCCCCTCTTAGATCCTCATCTTAAATTGTTTAGAATCCGACATGATTTCGACCTTATATTTACCAACTTTTGAAATACTTGTAAAAAAAATCTGTATTCATTCTTGAAAAACTCTTTGGCCAACTGAATGAGTGATAATTTCACTGTCGAAGTAAAACTGTTTAGGTTTTACTGAATGAGTGACAATTTCACTGTCGAAGTTTTTAACCAATTTGCTTTTATTGGGACTAGAAAGAGTTTAAAATTTTTGAAAATTTTGGCAAACTAAGGGTTTGAAAATTTATTTTGAGGACTAGCATGTTTCTAGATCAACTTAAACAGATATTTTGACAGACGAGAGATATACCGCTATCCCACACTTAGAAATAAACATTGTCCCCAATGTTTCTACACTAAGTATGGAGAAAATCCCACACTTAGGGTTTTGGTTTAGGAAAAATGTGAATTTAAAAGTTGTAAGCGAGGGGGATCCCACACTTAGAGATTTAAGTGGTCAATAAGCATATCGAAGTTATATTAAAGTAGGAAGAACGGGTTTAGGAGAGATATTTCCCTACGGACAGTGGGCACTGGATGTAGGACCATATTCGTGTAGGGTTGGTGTAAATAATTTGCTGGATTGTGAAGACCAGACTCTTTTCAAAGCTCATCCAATTCCTACGAAGATAAGGTCTGCAATGTCATAAAATACCATCATAATCATCAGTTCAACAACATAATGGGTCTAATGATAAATAAAGTTACTAAAGATAAAATAAGCTAGAAATCGTCTAGTAAATCATCCATGTCTGGATCAAATGCTGCAAGTGCGTCAGGATCTGGATCTGAAGTGATTGATAAGGCAGCAGTGTGATCAGACATCATGGGTGCATCCGCGGGATTCTGAGGTGGCCTAGAAGAAGCAACAGCAGTGGGAGGAACAGTCTGTGGTGGGGCAGCTGGGAAGAAGGACAACGGTGTGAGAGCTGGCCTGGGACCCTGACCAAGCTGATACTGCTGGTCGGCGAGTTTTGGCAATCCCATCGCTTCTTTGATTTCGGACTGAGAGCTACGCTGAATCGAAAGCTCAATGAGCATCGCCCAAGTCACTATCGGATCTGAAGTGGTAACTCCGAAATCAAAAAGTGGGGCAGATACAGGAGCAGCCTGAGCATGCTCGTCAGTCGTGGTGGTCGTCTTCTTTCTTTTTCCTCTACGGGTCCTCTTCTTCTGCTGTTTCTGAGTAGCTTGTCCTAAGGTCTCACCTGAAGCGTCCATCCTGAAACATAAAGATAAACAGGTAATGCTATAGTTTTAAAATAGGTATACAAATGCAAAATAATCAGATGACTTCGAGAAATGTTTGTTTAGATATTAAAGCTTTGCGAGGTCATCTGTTCATTCGCGTTTGTATATTATGAATAAAACTTATATGATGTATATGTAGGAGTGTAGCATTGTCAGATACTTGGGTTATCCTGCATTGTTAGTTTAGGGATGATAATACTAAAGCAAAAGTAACTAAGAAATAAAATAAGATAAGCAATGGGGTGCCACCCAAGAGCGCTTGTTTAGAGAGTCTCTAGCTTGACTCCTTGTACCTACTAGTCGGCTCAAGGTGGTTCAAAGATATAGACTTCCTCACCGGGGGGGAATCTTCGATGTGGTGCTTTAAGCGATGGCCATTGACTTTAAAATTACCGTCCGGGGCTTTTAGTTCGACCGCTCCGAAGGTAAAGACTCTTGATATAACAAATGGTCCGCTCCACCTTGATCTGAATTTGCCGGAGAATTTCTTGAAGCACAAATTGAAGAGAAGAACTTTGTCTCCGAGCTTGAACTTAGAATATTTGAGTTTAGCATCATGAGTATTCTTTGTTCTTTCTTTGAAGTGCAGAGAGCTATCATATGCTTGGTCTCTTAATTCGGCTAGTTCATTCAGTTTCATTTTCCGATGTGCTCCAACTGCAGAAGGGCCTAAATTACAACCTCTTAGCGCCCAGTGAGCTTTATACTCCAACTCTATCGGTAGATGAAACGCTTTTCCGTAGACTAGTCTGTAGGGCGTGGTTCCTAGTGGTGATTTATATGCGGTTCTGAATGCCCACAGAGCATCGTCTAATTTTTCAGCCCATCTTTCCCTATGATTAACCACGGTTCATTCTAAAATTCTCTTAAGCGCTCGATTCGTCACTTCGGCTTGCCCATTCGTCTGCGGGTGGTAAGCCGTAGAGGTCTTATGGGTGACACCATAATATTGTAATGTCCTCATAAACTGAGCATTACAGAAGTGCGTGCCTCGATCACTAATGATCGCTTTTGGAGTACCGAAACGTGAGAAGAGCTACTTTAAGAATTTTACTACTACTCGGGAATCATTTGTAGTAAATGCTTGGGCTTCGGCCCATCTGGAGACGTAGTCGACAGCAACCAGAATATACTCTTTCCCATATGATTTTGGGAATGGTCCCATAAAATCCAATCCCCATATATCAAAGATCTCGCAAGCTTGGATGTTAGTAAGTGGCATTTCACTTCTCGATGAAATACTTCCAAACCTTTGGCAAGCATCGCAGCGTTTCACCAAGTCGTGAGCGTCTCTGAATATAGTAGGCCAGTAGAAGCCAGAGTCATATACCTTTTTTGCAGTCATATTTGCTCCGTGATGTCCTCCAGTTGGTCCGTGATGACTTTGGTGAAGAATGTTCCTTGCCTCCCTCTCGTCTGCGCATCTTCTGATGATTTGGTCCGGGCATACTTTGAATAAGTATGGATCGTCCCAATAGTAGTTCTTTACGTCTCTAAAGAATTTGCGCTTTCTAGAGGTGGGCATTCCTTTTGGCACAATTCCTCCAACCAGATAATTTGCGTAGTCTGCATACCAAGGGATGTAAGTGAATTGAGATCCCTTTTGGTATTTTCCGACATTCATGAGTTGTTCTTCAGGAAACTGGTCTTGAATCTCTCTCTCATCGAGCTTCTCCATCGATGGATTTTCCAGTCGACTAAGATAATCCGCTGCGACATTCTCGGCTCCCTTTTTATCCTTGATTTCTATGTCAAATTCTTGGAGGAGGAGAATCCATCTAAGCAGTCTTGGCTTAGCGTCTTGCTTTTTGAAGAGATACTTCAAGGCTGAGTGATCTGTATAGACAATAGTTTTGGACAATATTAAATAAGAACGAAATTTATCAAAAGCGAATACTACCGCAAGAAGCTCTTTCTCTGTTGTGGTGTAATTTTCTTGTGCATCAGTGAGTGTCTTGCTGGCGTAGTAGATTGGTTGAAACTGCTTCTCCTTCCTTTGCCCTAAGACAGCTCCAACAGCGAAGTCACTAGCATCGCACATGATTTCAAACGGAAGACTCCAATCGGGGGCGACCATGATCGGTGCATGTGTGAGCTGATCCTTTAAAATGTTGAAAGCTTTAAGACAGTCATCTGAAAAGACAAACGGAGTATCCTTCTCGAGAAGGTGCGTCATAGGTTGAGAGATCTTAGAGAAATCCTTGATAAAGCGACGGTAGAATCCGGCGTGACCTATAAAACTGCGAATGGCTTTAACAGAAGTAAGTGGCGGAAGTTTGGCAATAGTCTCAACTTTGGCTTTGTCAACTTCGATTCCAGATTTTGATATTCGATGTCCTAAAACTATCCCTTTTTTCACTATAAAGTGGCACTTTTCCCAGTTTAAGACAAGATTTTATTCTTCGCATCGGGCTAGCATCCTTTCAAGGTTGGGAAGACAAGTTGTGAAGGAATCACCGAAGACTGAGAAGTCGTCCATGAATACCTCTATACACTGTTCAATCATGTCATGGAATATTGCCACCATACACCTTTGGAATGTTGCAGGCGCATTGCATAAACCGAATGGCATGCGGCGGTAGGCAAATGTACCATATGGGCATGTGAATGTAGTCTTTTCCTGGTCCTTTGGATCGAGAGGAATTTGAAAATAGCCGGAGAAACCATCGAGGAAGCAGTAATATTCATTCCCCGATAATCTTTCCAACATCTGATCGATGAACGGCAGAGGGAAGTGATCTTTCCGGGTGGCTTCGTTTAATTTCCGGTAGTCGATACACACCCTCCAGCCGGTGACGGTTCGTGTAGGAATCAATTCATTATTTTCGTTAGCGATAACCGTCATTCCTCCTTTCTTTGGGACAACCTGAACTGGGCTGACGCATGGGGAATCTGAGATAGGATAGATCAAACCAGCATCCAAGAGTTTGATAACCTCTTTCTTGACCACGTCTTGAATCTTCGGGTTTACTCTCCTCTGTCTCTGTATGGAAGGTTTGAAGTCGTTTTCCATGAGTATCTTGTGCGTACAGTAGTTTGGACTGATCCCTTGTATATCAGAAATCTTCCATGCAATCGCCTTCTTGTGTGACTTCAAGACCTGAATAAGTCTTGCTTTCTCTTTTGGTGAAAGACCTTTGGCAATTATGACGGGTAGGTGTGAGGTTCTTCGAGAAAAGCATATTCCAAGTGAGAGGGTAATTCCTTCAGCTCCAATTCTGGCGGTTCTTCGATAGAGGGTTTCATTCGAGCGATCTCGTCTCTTTGTAATTCGTCATACTCCTTTTGGAACTCTGATTCTTCTGGAGATGAGTCGGCTGTAGTGGCTGATGCTATTTCTACTAGTTCTGTCTCATTGGAAAGCGCGTTCTTCTTTAACTCGTATTTGCAGGTAGATGATGAAGAGTTTGCATTATCCTCAGTGATGGTGACATCATTGGTGAGTGCGAACTCTTGAAATTGAGCTTTAGAAGAAGTACTTATGGTGATTTCTAGATTTTATTTCTCACAACCTTCAGATAGTTGTGGTAAAGTACCAGAATCCATCTCCTCAAAAGATTTGAGAATTTCAGCTACAGACGGAGACGATTCGGGTATCGGAAAAAACTGATTTCTTCTTAAAAGTGGGATAGGGATGCCTTCGCCTAAAGGAACAGTAACAACAGAGTTGTTCGTGGAAGAGTAGTTAGGCGGTGCTAAAGGATTCTTCATTTCAGGTAAGGGAAATAGCAGCTCTTTGGAAGGTGCTGATTGGTCGGAGATAGCCGAGCAGAGTCCGATGTTGTTCGGGCAAAGTCTTCTTTTGGTGATGACAGTGCTGGAGAAAGGTTCGTTACTGCTAACTGCTAGAATCTCCTCCAAATGCTCCTCATATATTTCCTGCATGGCATCCACAAGACCAAGATCTTCTCCCATAGGGTGCTTCATCAACTTATCGATATTAAAGGTGACTTCCTCCGCTCCGACCCTCAGTTTTAAAGATTATTCGTTTACATCTATCACAGCCTTGGCAGTGTTTAGGAAAGGTCTACCAAGGATGAGGGGGACGTGGGCATCTTCCTCAATATCCATAATAACAAAGTCAACTGGGAAGATAAATTTACCGACTCGGACCATTATATCTTCAACAATTCCTCGGGGGAGTTTAACTGATCTATCAGCTAATTGGATGGTCATTTGAGTTGGTAGCAGTTCACCTAATCCTAGTTTCTTATAGAGAGAGTAAGGCATAAGATTGACACTAGCTCCTAGGTCAGCTAAGGCGTTACTAACTTGGATGTTTTGAAGAAAACAGGGAATAGTGAAACGGCCAGTATCTCCTAGTTTGGGTGGAAGGCCATGTAACATGATTGTTGAGCATTCAGCATCTAAGGGTAAACTAACTATTTGTCTCAATTTTTCCTTTTTTGAAATGAGTTCTTTGAAAAACTTAGCACAGCTAGGCATCTCTACTAAAGCGTCTAATAGTCTAACGTTTAAGTGCAGGCTTTTAAACATTTCTAGATATTTCCCAAATTGTGCTTCCTGTTTCTCTTTCTTAAGCCTACCAGGGAACGGTATCCTAGTTCGTGGAATGATTTCTGGGGCTTTAGGTAATACTGGATCTGGTGCAGTGACAGGGGTGTCGCTATGCACTGGATCAGTGGTCAGTTTAGAGATAGGAAGTTGATTTGAAGAATTATCTGAGGACTTCTCATTTCTGGTTTCTTTACCTCCTCTAGTGATGACCATGATTCCTCCTTGGTTCTCAACTTTTAAAAACAGTTGTTTAAGACTAACTTCCAGGTTTTTGATCAAATCTTCTGATATTTTAAGTAAAGCATCAATTTTATCTTGAAAATCTATTACTTGTTTGTTTATGTTCATTTGATCAACCATGAAATTGGTCAAAGTTTCATTATAGTGTTGTTGAGAACTTACGGGGGAATCTGACATATTAGAGGATAAAGGTTGCAGAAACTGAGTATGTGGGTTATTGGTTGGCCGCTGAATGAAAGGTTTAGAATGAAAGTTCGATTCAGGGTTTTTAATAGTAGTGACAAGAATTTCTTCCGTACCTTTACAAGGTTGAGGCGTAGAAGATTGAAGATCCTTGAAGACTCTGGAGAGATTTTCCACTTGAGCTTGCAGAGCTTCAAAGGATAGGCTTGAAGTACTAGTTACTTCCTTAGCCGATTCGCCAAGCTCCCAGTCATGTTGATGCATTGCTATCGTCTCAACTAGCTCCCAGGCTTCTTCCGAAGTATGTGACATGAAATTTCCTTGAGAAGCAGCATCGAGGGTTGACTAGTGCTGAGGAGTCAGACCATTGTAGAATATGCAGATTAGGTTCGTCTTACCCATTTGATGATTCGGACATCTGTTAAGCATCTTCTTAAATCGTTCCCATGCTAGATAGAATGATTCATTGGTTTCTTGTTGGAAACTGACGATATCATCCTTGAACTTGGTTTGCTTGGAAAGAGGGAAAAACTTAGCCATAAACTTAGTAGTCAACTCTTCCCAAGTATGAATCGAATTGGGTTCGAGTTCATCAAACCAGGTTCGAGCACGCGAAGATAAAGAATAGGGAAAAATATATAGTCGGGAGACTTTTCTTGAAATCCCTGATTGCTCACAGGAATCAGAAAGATTGATGAATCTATCCAAATGTGAATTTGGATCATCGAGCGGAAAACCGTGAAATTGGCAGAAGGTTTTGAGTAACTTGAAAACGCTAGGCTTAATTTTGAAGTTTTCGTCGGGCAGTACGATAGGTCCTCCTCTTCCCTCCAGTAGTGGCACACAGGTTGAGGCGAGAGTAATACGATTCGTCATAGCTGATGAAGTTCGGGTTTGGTAGAAAAGAGAGTTTTGGAAAGGAAAGAATAGGAAAGGAACTTTCGGATGATATTGATCTTCCGAAAGGATCGCTAAATAACTAAGACAACTAAATTCCTAAATCAGTCGTTGTAGTCCCCGGCAACGGCGCCAAAAACTTGACGCGCAACCAACGGTCGATCGAGTTTTCACCGTGTCGTCGGACCGTCCGTCAGCGGCGGCGTCAGTGGAGTTGTTTTAAAATTTGTTTTATGCTGGGCCTAAGTATACTAAAGCTATGGATAAGTATAGCGATAGGTATGACCTAGGGTCGTTCTTCAAACTACAACGGGCATGGGATCTAGGACTTTAGTTATCTACGGGAATTTAGCTGGGGTTAAAAAGAGGTTTTGGGTTGTTTTAGTTTTAACTAACTACTAATTATCTAAAGTTAAACTAAATTAAAGTAAAGTTGAGTGGAGGTGGAAACGAGGACTTATAGGTGAAGCGAGTGTTTACTATGATAACTACTCATGCTATTTAGGGGTAGTTAATGGGATAAAGCCTTAGTTAAGATGACATTAATATTTCCTAATGAGCCATAACTCCTAGCCTTTTATCTATCTAACGTAGAGTTGTCCGCAATAAGATAAACAATATGTCACGTGGATAACAGTTATGGAATGTAAACTACACCGGAAGTTGTCCCAAATGTAGCAACCAATTTAAACAACAACCATCCTCGAGTCTTATCCCCCAATCTCGGACATTTGAGATATCCGAATCATGGCATGAATTGTTGAATAAACAAAAACATGAATAGGGGTTTCCCAGCGGGACAAGTTGGGATGGTCTGGTCTAACGGTTGATTAAATTGTTCATCATTATTTCATATAAATCATTTTAACTATTCTATGCATGTTAAACTGGTATATGCAATTGATAAATATTCGAAAACCTAATCATATAACTAATCAGCATAACAGATACTAGCATGCAAACCCTAAGCGACAATCAAACAAGAACATGCAGAAAGGCAGCATAGCAGGGATCAATTTATGCAGAGTGACGGGGTACATGGTTAAGTCACAAGTGTCCCGAAAGTTCTCTCTAAGACACTTGTTAAATGGCTTGAATCTAATCTATCTCTAATCCTACGCTCCGTGTCTCCCTCCGGTAATATTTCAACCAGGAGAACACCGGCCATGTCGAGTTCAACGATCATCAGACACAGAATAATTAGCAGCATACAACTAGCAATTAGCCAAGCCTAGAAGGATGTTACTAACCACATCATAAGTTGGATAGATAAACATTTGAGATTCAATTCATAGATTCAAATATAATTCAACAGCATACAAACAGAGTAACAACATGATTTAAGTATAACTACCCTAGCATGGCAACTATCATAGCAAACATAGATTTGTCTAGCTAAGCATGACAATAATCCTAGCAAGTAATTCTAAATAAGTATAGCAACAACACAACATTATTTAAAATAACAAGATAGAGATTATAATAGAACCTGACAAAGCGTTATTACAAATCGTGCGACACCGCAGTCTCGGAGCACCTCCGTTACAATTAAGCTACTAATCTACTAGCTTAACTAATCTAATTAACTAACTAACTAATTTAGAGAGAGAGTAGTGAGAGAAAGTATGTGTAGAAGTGTGAAAAATGAGAAGGTGTGAAATGTGAGGTGTGTTGAAATGATGAAATGAGGCTTGTATTTATAGAGATCGCACAACCGTATCCGTAGACCGTATCCAAACCTCCAAATGCACAACCGTATCGCAAAGGCGAATAAAAATCAGATTTTTATCACCCAAACGCACGATACGGCTGAGCTGGACCGTATACGGCTGAACTGGACCGTATACGGCTGTGCATAGGGTGAATACGACTGAACTGGGCCGTATACGGCTGAGCACAGGCCGTACACGGCTGAGCACAGGCCGTATACGGCCTGCACAGGCCGTATACGGTCCAGGTCCAGCCGTATACGGCCTGGACAAGCCGTATACGGCCTGGTTCGGCCGTCTGCTGGTTCCTCGGTTCTTCATTTCTTCGTTCGGGCGTAACTTCTTTATCGTTTATCCGTTTTGAGCGTTCTTTATATCCACGCGTTCGTATTTTCCTAACGAAGAAAATGACATAAGTTAGAGGTCATAATTCTTTGTGTAGCTCAAAAAGTGATAGAACGAGTGAACGAGAATGCTCATGATCGTATTCGTTAGATTTATCATGTTTTTTTGACCATTTTAGATGACTTTTGAAACATTGTCTATATTTTGGCCCATGTGATGAGTTTTAATGATAAAGTATCTATTTTTATTAGTTTCATCACATATTGGGCTAAAAAGGTGAGATTAATGCACGCAAAAACATGACTTTTTGCGTGTTATCACCCCTTAACACTCATGTGTTGTCTTATCATGTCTTTTGACAATTAGTGACCTATTCTGAGTAAAGTAAGCAGTACTCACCGTTTCTGCCCAGAAATAAATCTTAAGACCAGCATCAATGAGCATTGACCTGGCAGATTCAATTAAGGTTCTATTTCACCTTTCAGCAACCCTATTTTGTTGGTGTGTTCTTAGTGATGAGAAGTTTTGATAAATACCTTTTGAATCACATAAACTTTCCAGGTCAACATTCATAAATTCAGTGTCATTATCACTTCTTAAATGCTTTACCAAACTACCATTTAAGTTTTCCATTTTCTTGATAAAGGATATGATTTCGTTGGCAGCTTCATTTTTGGCTTTGAGAAATAATACCCAAGTGTATATGGACTTGAAGTACTTTTTCCACCAGTAACCAAATAGTGCTTTTTCCACCAAGACTTGAAGTACTTACTGGACCAAACAGATCCATATGAAACTCCATATGAAGCAGATAAAAACATTCAATAACTGATGATGTTTGTTTACTCTTGAAAGATGAGCTATGATGCTTTCTTTTCTCACACACTGAACAAAGTTTATCTTTATTATAAGACAATTTTGATAGTCCATTGACTAAGCCATTTTTTCTTAATTTATAGATTGCTTTTAGATTCAGATGAGAAAGTCGCTTATGCCATAACCATTTTTCTTCTGAAACGGTTCTGGTATAGAAGCATGATGTGTGCTAAGTATAGGCAATTATAATCACAAGTTTAATTAAGGAAATACTAAATAATACTATCACACAATTCAGGCAAGTGTTATCCTGATCATAGAATATAGTTTTATAAGTAAGTCCAGATTCGAACACAGGGAACGTGATTTAATCTATAACTAACTATCTATTTATCCTAATTATAATTATTACAATTAATGTAGAAATTCACAATTATAAACAATAATATACAATAATATATAAGATAGGGGGGATGTTTTAGTTCCGATCGAACATATATATATAATTGATACCAATTCTTTAATAGATAAGTTTAAAGAACAACTTAAGAATACTAAATTGAATAGAAGATTATGACTATTTAAACTATTATTTATTATTATTATATCAACTTATTATATCAACTTATGTCTATTTGCATGTTGGTTATTATTATTGTGATTTACTAATGTAGAAAATCTCAAAGGTTATGACAACTCTCATATAGCAATACCATCAAAGGTTATGTAAGTACCACTATTTATTAAGATCTATCAACATATTATTCATGCAATTCCAGGGTCGGTTGAATCATAATGCTATTTAACATTTAATAAAACATAATCACTTAATTTAAAAACCCAAAAGGTTATTGCAGTTTATCTATAAATCAGTTAATTATGATTACTAACATAATATAACACATAATTCTTGCATAATAATATTCAATAATATAGTTCCAACATAGATATATAATTCATATAATAAACATAATAAACATATATTTAAACATTCATAATGAAAATCTAATAAGCAATTAATTCAAATAAACAATATCCATAGTAACCCAAAAGGTTAGTGAAGCTAAAAGGATAAAGAAACCGAACCAAGTTGACGAACTAGCTTTTCCTAGGGTTGAAAACCTTCAAACCCTAGCTCCTTAGCCTCCAAATTCGCATCTAAAGTCGACCTTAAACCCTAACTCTCGACTTTGTATTCTAAGAATCGTGTATGGTATAACCAAAACTAAGCCTCTATTTATACTAATTCTGGCCAACCCTCCAACCGCCGGTTGGGACCTCCAACCGCCGGTTGGAGGTATTTGAGTAATACTCCAACTCTGCGTTCTCCACCGTTTGAACCCTTTTAGCCCCAACCGCCGGTTGGGCAATCCAACCGCCGGTTGGGCTTATTTTCCAGAATCTTCCAAAATCGGTTTGGGCTTCACATTGGATCTCTTTTTCTTCTTTAAACGAATTTACTTGTTTTCTTGGCCCAAATCTTCAATATTATCTTTGTAGTCTTCATTTCTTAAGGTTTAGATCTTCCTTTCCTTCAATTGCTTTAATTACTTCAGTTTTTGTCTTATTTTCGTTCCTTTTTCTTCAATCTTCAATTAAAATACATTTCTGCAAATATTAACAAAATAAGTACCTAAAATCATATAAATGCATAAAATATATATAAATATAGGGATAAATTACTATAAAATATACTATATATTTGATGCTTATCAAATATCCCCACACTTAAGTTCTGCTTGTCCTCAAGTAGAATACTGAATAAAATTTAAAAATAAGCATCAACTTAATATTCAAAAATCAGAATACCGAAATTAAAACCCTGTTTTATAACCTTAAAAATTTAAATAATTAACATGGATAACTATAATGTATAAATAAAAATTATTATTATTCGTGCAATATATAGCTCATGAATGATTACTAATATATTTATCCATTTTAAACAATCTACATTTATACTTCTGAATACATCTTTATTATTATTATGTATATTACTTATGATTTCCATAGATGATATACTCTTAAACTTAATCATGCAATTTACTTTTATATTCTAAATATATATATAAAATCCATTTTTAAGAATCAAGACATTGGTGACAGGTCTGCATTTACATGCAACAGAGCGACATAACTTGGTTCAGGTAAAGTAAATTTTTAAATCAAACCAGCGGTGACAGGTCTGTACAGCCGTACAACAAAGCGACATAGTTTGATTTTTATTTATTTTTTTTCTTTTCTTTTGAAAGAACTTCTCTTTCTTCTACTTTATTTAAGAATACTAATTAGAGACCAGGTCTGTACTTACGTACAACAGAGGAAACAATTAGTAGACTCCCAAATGTTTTTATATAAATATGAAGATATATAAAATTATCGCATGACAAATCTAAGAATTAAGACTTTTATGTCATATATCATATTATGTCTCATAAATTAATAAACAAGTTATTTAATTTCTTAAAATTCAGAAATCTTCATATAGATTGCCTATTAATACATCATATCATGTAACTATATATCACTTATTCATTAAGTTGCTTACATTATATATACAAAACAGTTAATCCATATTAAAGTCTAAACTTTTAAATACAAAACAACTTTTTAACAAAAGTATTCTAATTAATAAATACTCAATTATACACTTAAAATTTTAAATTTTAGTAAAAATTAAGAACAAGAAAAACTTAAATAATTAATTAATTAAAGAAAATTCTTTTTCTTACGAACCCTATGCCCACACTTAAATTATACAATGCCCTCATTGTATAAAAATGATAAACAAAAGTGAGTAAAGGAAAAGAAAAATAGAACAGAAAAACTCCCCTGACTGAATTTTCAAAAATCCATCATTGGATAAGAAAATTCTGATTGGTGATTTCTTGATCTCTTGAATAATAATATACAACATCCACACTTTCGTAGTTAATCACGATTGCATTTAGCATATGCAATAAGCCTTTAAACCCCTCGGTATCCCGAGTGGACGAGTTATAGTCTCGTGAGGGTTTCCAGTGAACACACCCACAAAGTTCATTCCTGAAAAATAAAAATCAGAACATATAAAAAATAAACACAGGTTGTCTCCTGAGAAGCACTTTTGTTTAAATGTCGGTAAGTTCGACCAAATCTTGTAACCTATACTTCCAAAGATATATCTGAAAAATTCTCCACAGTTCCTTCATAATATTTCTTTAAACGATGTCCATTGACCTTAAAAATATTTCCATCGAACGCTATTAAATCCACACTTCCATTAGCATGAACTTGGTGAATCACATATGGTCCGCTCCATCGTGATCTTAATTTACCTGAAAATAAATGAATACGAGAATTATATAAAAGCACACGTTCTCCAGCAACAAAATCTTTATTACCCCGAAGTCTCGCATCATGCCATTTTTTCGTCCTTTCTTTATAAAGCCATGAATTTTCATAAGCATTCCAACGAAGCTCATCTAACTTATGCAACTGTAAAAAGCGATGCCTACCAACCTCATCGGTATCCATGTTGCATTCCTGAAGTACCCAATATGCTTTGTGTTCTATTTCCACTGGTAGATGACAAGCTTTCCCATAAATTAATCTATAAGGAGTACAACCTGTAGGTGTTTTAAATGTTGTCCTATATGCCCAAAGTGCATCATCTAATTTTACTGACCACTCCTTTCTGTTTGATCCAACAGAACTTTCCAAGATCCGTTTTATAGCTCGATTTGTATTTTCAACCTGTCCACTTGTTTGAGGATGATAAGGTGTAGCAATCCTGTGAGTAACTCCATATCTTTTTAATACTTTTTCCAATTGAGTATTACAAAAATGAGTACCCCTATCACTAATTAAGGCTTTAGGAGTTCCAAATCTTGCAAATAACTGTTTAAGAAATTTTACCACAACTCTTCCATCATTGGTAGGTAATGCCTTCGCTTCTGCCAACTTGGAAATATAATCCACAGCAACTAATATATACTTATTACCGTGACTTGTAGGAAATGGTCCCATAAAATCAATAACCCAGATATCAAATATCTCACAAACCTGAATATTAGTCTGTGGCATCTCATATTTTTTAGAAATATTTCCAGCTCTCTGACATGAATCACAATTCCTAACAAAAGCATATGTATCCTTAAAAATCGTCGGCCAATAAAATCCTGCATCAAATATTTTTCTTGCCGTGTAACTTGGTCCATTATGACCTCCAACTGGGCCTTCATGACAATGCTTTATAATTTGCTGAGCTTCATCACCATGTATACAGCGTCTAATTATACCATCTGCACAATACCTGAAAAGAAATGGGTCTTCCCAAAAATAATACTTTAAATCAGAAAAGAATTTCTTTTTCTTTTGATAATCCATCCTTGGTAAGATCTTAGTAACCAAATAATTTGCATAATTTGCAAACCAAGGTATATTCATTATTTCTTGTGCAGTCATCAACTTCTCATCAGGAAATGTATCTTGAATTTCCTCTTCATCTAATATTTCTAATTCCGGATTTTCCAACCTTGACAAATGATCAGCTGCGACATTTTCAGCTCCTTTCTTGTCTTTAATATCAATATCGAATTCCTGCAATAAAAGAATCCATCGCAATAAACGAGGGCATGCATCCTGCTTATTAAACAAATACTTCAATGCAGAATGGTCAGTATAAACCACAGTTTTAGTTAAAACAAGATAAGAACAAAACTTATCGAATGCAAAAACTACTGCCAAAAGTTCCTTTTCCGTAGTTGTATAATTTTCCTGAGCATCTGTTAATGTCTTACTGGCATAATAGATTGGCTTAAACTTGTTATCAATTTTCTGTCTCAAAACAGCTCCTACTGCATAATCACTAGCATCACACATTAATTCAAAAGGTAAATTCTAGTCTGGACTAATCATTACCGGAGCAGATATCAAATTTTCCTTTAAGGCATCAAACGACTGTTTGCATTCATCTGTAAACTCAAACTTTGCATCTTTTTCCATCAAATGATTCAATGGTATCGCAATCTTTGAAAAATCTTTTATAAATCTTCTATAAAATCCGGCATGGCCTAAGAAACTCCTTATTCCCTTTACATTAGTAGGATAAGGTAATTTTGAAATAACCTCAATATTTGCTTTATCCACCTCAATTCCTATCTTTGATATTTTATGTCCTAAAACAATCCCTTCTCGAACCATAAACTGACATTTCTCCCAATTAAGAACAAGATTAGCACCTTCACACCTTTGCAACATCCTTTTTAAATTTTCTAAACAAGCATCAAATGAATCCCCAAATACCGAGAAATCATCCATAAATATTTCCATGAAATCTTCCACCATATCATGAAATATCGCGATCATGCAATGTTGAAATGTAGCTGGTGCATTACACAAACCAAATGGCATTCTTCTGTAAGCAAAAGTACCAAACGGACAAGTGAATGTTGTCTTATCTTGATCTTCAGCTGCGATGGGTATTTGAAAATATCCTGAAAATCCATCCAGAAAACAATAGAATTCTTTTCCTGCTAATCTTTCTATCATTTGATCAATAAATGGTAATGGAAAATGATCTTTTCTGGTAGCATCATTCAATTTCCGATAATCAATACAAACTCTCCACCCTGTTACTGTCCTTGTGGGTATTAATTCGTTTTTCTCATTAGGTACTACTGTCATTCCACCTTTCTTTGGCACGACATGTATTGGACTTACCCATGGACTGTCTGAAATAGGATAGATTAATCCTGAATCCAATAGTTTAATAATTTCCTTCCTGACAATGTCTTTCACATTTGGATTCAATCTTCTTAATGGTTGAACAACTGGTTTAAAATCCGTTTCCATTAAGATTTTATGAGTGCAGTAAGTAGGACTGATTCCCTTGATATCCATGATCTTCCATGCTATTGCCTTTTTATGTTGTTTAAGAACCTGCACTAAGCGATTTTTTTCTGCAGTTGATAGTTTAGAAGATATGATAACTAGTAAATCGGATGTACCTTGTAGATAAGCATATTCTAGATGCGCTGGTAGCTCTTTAAGTTCCAATTGTGGTGGTTCTTCAATAGATGTTTTGAACTCGAAGATCTCTTCTTTTAAATACGGAATATTGTTGATAGAATTTGGTAATATTTCTTGGTTAGCAACTGGTTGTGATGATTCAGCTTTATTATGTTGTTGAATAACAACAGTTACTTCTGACTCTTCATCTTCTTCTAACAGTTTGTCAAATTCTGCCAAATCTTTCTCAGTGTCAAATTCTTCAGTCCAATCTGCAAGAATTCCAGTATCTGTTTGATCTTTTCCTATAAAATTCTGAAAAGAAGGGTTATCTAGATACTCATAAGTATTCAAATAATAACAAGAATCATCAACATAATCAGGAAATTTCATAGATTTATTAACATCAAATCGATTTTATCATCTCCTAATCTCATGGTAATCTTTCTATCAAAAACGTCTATTAGGGAATGTGTGGTTGCTGAAAATGGTCTTCCTAATATAATAGGGACTTTAGGGTCTTCTACCATATCTAAAATGACAAAATCACATGGAAAAACAAATTTATCAACTTTAATCAAAACATTTTCACCAGGACCTACCCCCCAACCTAGAGTAGCTAAGTGGGGAAGTAAAATTAATCCTTGTTCATACATAGGCTTCTCTGGTACGAAATGAGCCACCTCGAAATTCCCCTAGGATATTGAACATATCGGTCAGCTAATGCGATACACATACGAATAGGTTTTGGTTCTCCTAATCCTAATCGTATAAAAAGTGTATATGGCATTAATGAAATACTAGCTCCTAAATCTGCCAATGCATTTTCAATAGTCATTTCACCAATTTTGCAAGGTATAGTAATACTCCCTGGATCTTTGACTTTCGGAGGTAATTTATTCAGCATTATTGCTGAGCATCTTGCATTCATTGTCACATTCGTCACATTATCCAGTTTATTTTTGTTTGTCAGCAGCTCCTTAAGATACCTTGCGTATTTTGGCATCTGGGCTATAGCTTCAACAAAAGGAATGTTAATATGAAGTTGTTTCAGGTTTTCCAGAAATTTGTGATATTGCTCATCTTCTGTGTCTTTCCTAAGAGCAGCTGGATATGGAGGTGGGGGTGTATAGTCTTTGATGACTTCTTTAACTTTATTTTCTCCATTCTCTCTTTTGTTTGCTTGTATGTCTTCATCAATTGTTTCCTTTTCAACCTGCTTAGATTCAACAATTTTATTAGCTATAATAGGAGAGTCAACATTCTTACCACTTCTGGTAATTACTGCGTTAGCTTGTTCCTTTAGATTTGTTTCAGTAAATCCTGGCAATGTTCCTGGAAATCTCTCTTGTAATGCTTTAGCAATTTGATGAACTGAGCTCTCAATTTGTTTGATCGAGGCTTCGTGATTACGCATTCTGGCATCATCTTCTTCCTTTCTTTTATTACTTGCTTCAGCCATTTTTCCCAATGCGTTTTCTATTACCGTCATTCTGTCATTATAGGAAGTTTGTCCTGTTTTGACATAATATCCTGGTGCTCCTTGTTGATACTGTTGGCCTGGTTGATTAACTCTTCTAAAATTAGAAACTTGACGATAATTTGGATTTCCTTGAAAATCCCCATACATAACTTCCTCATTACATATTTTGCTGTCAATATTAGGACATTCTTCTTTTAGATGACTTCCTCCACATATTTCACACCCAATCCTAATTGCATGAACTTGTTCATTTACTTTCTTAATATCTCTTCCCATACTTTCTAATTTTGCTGTTATAGCTGCTAGACCATCATTATCTTCACATATCCTTTTTCTTCCAGATGAACCATCATCCCATAACTGAGAATGTTTAGCTAATTCTTCAATTCCGGCTCTTGCCACTGCTGGAGTTTTCTTAGGTACTGGACCTTGTGCATCCAACTGTTGACGTGTTGCCCGATCAACTCCTTTATAGAATACTGTTATCTCTTGTTGGACATTCAAATCATGTTGTGGACATTTGTGTAACATTTCCTTATATCTTTCCCAAGTTTGATACAGAGATTCATCAGATTTCTGTTTGAAGTTCCTAATCTCATCAATCATTTTTGAAGTCTTGGAAGGTGTACAGTACATTTTTAGAAATTTTGTACGAAGATCTTCCCAAGTAGTAATAGATCCGGCTGGCTCGTTATTTATCCATCTCTTAGCTCCATCCTTTAGTGTTAAAGGAAATACTCGCAACATAACCTGATCTCTTGTAACATTGGGAATATGAAACATATCAGCAATCTCCAAAATTTTCTCAACATGCTCGTTTGCATCTTCTTTATCTTCTCCTCTGAAAGGATTTTCACGTAATTCTTTCAAAAATTGCCCCTTTAACTCGAATTCTACTTCTCTGGCTATGGCAGGTCTAACCACTCCCGGTCTCGGATCTCCACGAGTTTGAATCGTGTAATCTTCAAGCGTCATGTCAGCTATGTCTGCCATAATTGGTTGTATTTCGTGCTCTGTTTCAGAATCACTTGGATATATTGTAGGTTGCCTAGAAGGTATTTTATCCTCACCCGACTCTGGATCGGAGTAATAACCGTATTCAGCCGTTTTGGCTAAATTGTTATGAAAAACCAAATTATCTTCTTCTAGGGAAAGTTCATGTTCTGGTGAATTTGGTGGTGCGTATGATAATCTTTTTCTCGAATGAAATTCTCGTTCTGGTTCGTCAAATGGACTGAGAGGATCTGGATGAAGTGTCCGGGTCATACATCAATCTGTTAAGGAAGAACAGAATTTTAGTAGCACCATAAATTAACAAGTAAATGTTAGTAATATTGTAGAATAATCAGGTTGATGTATATGAATTTCGAAAATTAATAATAAAACACATTCAAAATTAAATATTCGAAAAGATATTCCCAACCAAACTTTTCATATTTATTAGTAATGCAGGTTAGTTGTTAATTAAAGGTAAAATTAATTTATTAAATTTCTTATACCAAGCTAGTCAATAGATCTCGGTAGCTCCATTGATTGTACACAAAAGCGGAGAAACAGGTCAGCGCAAAGCGTATTGAAAACCTATTTCTTTCGAGAAGCACCTTACCTCTTAAATGACGAATCAATGAGGTAGGGTTGAACTCTCCTTATACCTTTGTTTTTGTTAGTACTTTCAATGGGTGAGCCGATATTTCGTATTGATTTTGCAAAGCATTAAAAATAAAATTATTTTACAGAGAAAATAGTTAGTTTAAATTAAAATACACCGTTCCCCGGCAGCGGCGCCAAAAACTTGATGTGTGCTAAGTATAGACAATTATAATCACAAGTTTAATTAAGGAAATACTAAATAATACTATCACACAATTCAGGCAAGTGTTATCCTGATCATAGAATATAGTTTTATAAGTAAGTCCAGATTCGAACACAGGGAACGTGATTTAATCTATAACTAACTATCTATTTATCCTAATTACAATTATTACAATTAATGTACAAATTCACAATTATAAACAATAATATACAATAATATATAAGATAGGGGGATGTTTTAGTTCTGATCGAACATATATATATAATTGATACCAATTCTTTAATAGATAAGTTTAAAGAACAACTTAAGAATACTAAATTGAATAGAAGATTATGACTATTTAAACTATTATTTATTACACTTATTATATCAACTTATTTCTATTTGCATGTTGGCTATTATTATTGTGATTTACTAATGTAGAAAATCTCAAAGGTTATAACAACTCTCATATAGCAATACCATCAAAGGTTATGTAAGTACCACTATTTATTAAGATCTATCAACATATTATTCATGCAATTCCAGGGTCGGTTGAATCATAATGCTATTTAACATTTAATAAAACATAATCACTAAATTTAAAAACCCAAAAGGTTATTGCAGTTTATCTATAAATCAGTTAATTATGATTACTAACATAATATAACACATAATTCTTGCATAATAATATTCAATAATATAGTTCCAACATAGATATATAATTCATATAATAAACATAATAAACATATATTTAAACATTCATAATGAAAATCTAATAAGCAATTAATTCAAATAAACAATATCCATAGTAACCCAAAAGGTTAGTGAAGCTACAAGGATAAAGAAACCGAACCAAGTTGACGAACTAGCTTTTCCTAGGGTTGAAAACCTTCAAACCCTAGCTCCTTATCCTCCAAATTCGCACCTAAAGTCGACCTTAAACCCTAACTCTCAACTTTGTATTCTAAGAAACGTGTATGGTATAACCAAAACTAAGCCTCTATTTATACTAATTCTGGCCGACCCTCCAACCGCCGGTTGGGACCTCCAACCGCCGGTAGGAGGTATTTGAGTAGTACTCCAACCATGCGTTCTCCACCGTTTGAACCCTTTTAGCCCCAACCGCCGGTTGGGCAATCCAACCGCCGGTTGGGCTTATTCTTCACAATCTTCCAAAATTGGTTTGGGCTTCACATTGGATCTCTTTTTCTTCTTTAAACGAATTTACTTGTTTTCTTGGCCCAAATCTTCAATATTATCTTTTTAGTCTTCATTTCTTAAGGTTTAGATCTTCCTTTCATTCAATTGCTTTAATTACTTCAGTTTTGGTCTTATTTTCGTTCCTTTTTCTTCAATCTTCAATTAAAATACATTTTTGTAAATATTAACAAAATAAGTACCTAAAATCATATAAATGCATAAATATATATAAATATAGGGATAAATTACTATAAAATATACTATATATTTGATGCTTATCAAAGCATGTCCCTGACTGGGCTGAGTCCATATTGACAACATATGTATTTTCTTTCCAATTAGTAGCCAACACATCACTCCCTTTCTTATTGTAAACAACACCAACTTCATGATCAAATAACACTTTTTTTTTGGAATCACAAAACTGACCGATGCTTAATAAATTGTGTTTCATTCCCTCTGTATATGCAACACTTTTAAATATAAAATTCTCATTTGTTAACACACCATATCAATTTGTCTTTCCCACCTTATTATCACCAAATACTACATCAGGACCTCTTTCATTCTAGTAGTCACTAAGTAGGGACTTACATCCGGTCATATGTCTAGAAGAACCACTATCCAGATATTAGATAGTCTCTCTAAGAATATCCTGCATCAATAAATAAGACTAGTCTCGTACCCGTGCATAGCAGAGGTGAAAGTCGTGACGGTGGATGGAGATGCGAATGTATATTTTAAAATAAAAGCATATTGTACTCCGTTCGTCCCATTAAAAATGTCCACATTACTATTTTGAGATGTACCATTACAAGTGTTCATTTTGATATTTAACCAATAAAAACAATATTAGTGGGTAGATTTCATATTAATTTGATTGATGAAAAGTATAGTTAGTGAAGAATAAGTAGTAATAGATAATAGATAATGGGATAGTGGGACCCACTTACTTAGTCTTTAAAAAAGTTGAAGGGAGAGGGGTTAAATGCATTATATAGTAGTATAGATTAGTTCAAATGATGAATCCATCCAGAGATGGGTTCATAGTGGCTAAGCCTTGATTTCGGCTTTCACTGATTTGTATAAATGGTGTTTAAATGCTCACTGATAATCAGATATATTGAAAATGGTGTTGTTGAGCATTCAGACGATAGGTGTTGTCTTTCACCACATTTATAACACTTTGTATTTGCATAAATTGCCATTTTGGCTTGCTTTGGATTAAGTTGTTGAGTTGACACTAACTTACAACTTCTCTTGCTGTTTTTAACCTCTAGTTTCTTTGACTTATGGTCACTGATAGATGTATCAGTGACTGAAACAATGTCACAGAGGTTACTGATGTCTTTTTGATCATCAGTGAGTGACTGATTAATTGAGATTTGAACTTGCTGATGAATTATCAGCTTTTAAACTTTTGTTCTCATAATCAGTTTTTACTATATTGCAATCATCAGTGACCAAAATGTTTTTGGTAAAATAATTTGGTCTTGGTTCAGTGATAACTGGTATAGGTTCAAACACAACTTCTAAAAATATTTCATCGGAATTAAAGATAGGATCAACTTTAGTTGAATCAGCGAGTGAAGCAGCATGTTCATAATTTCCTCCCAAAATAGCTTTTGCTCGTTTTGGAATTTGATTATTAATACACTGATTTACTCTCGCCGTTGACTTACCATGACTCCATAACCTTTTTGAGTTGTAAAAATTATGTTTCAAATTTTACTTTCTCATGGACACACACTTAATTTCCATATACTTGTGCATCAAGATCTAGTTTTTTTTTTTATATATAACACTTTTCATTTTGATCATGGAGTTTTGATTTTAAATCACTAATCTCATAATTCTGTTTTCTTTGAATGTCATGAGAATTTGACAAGTCAACTATCAAAGATACAAATACATTATTCTTTTCAGTAGATGAATATGACTTGAAGCAATGTACCTTGTAGAGAGTTTTAGGGTCCCATCCAGATGCTGTACATTTATGAACGACTTCTTTGATGTCTTCTTGAAAAGCATCATCATCAGCCATCAAACAATGATCTCTATCAAGGAAATTTATAGCTTCTTCTTCATCAGATGATGAAGATGAGTCAGAATCGCTGAATGATCCTTCTTCAGCGACAAACACTCTACCCTTTTTCTTTCCACTTTTGGAAAGTGCTTTGAGCTTCTTGTACTTTGCCTTGTACTTGTTGTACTTATCATTTCTAAAGCTCTGCTTGGTTTAGGGTTGGATTTACCGATTTGGATCTACAATCAGCAGCGAAATGACCAGGCTTGCCACACTTGTAACAATAATCACCTTTTGATTTTAAATTATCAGATGCAGGGACACCAGCGAATTGTTTTGATCTGCTATTCCTTCTGAAATTTGCAACTATCATAACCATGTCTCTTTCCGGCTTTTCTAGACCCTCATCATAATCATAATCTGACTGCTCCTCAGCTGCTTCACCTTATTCATCAATTATCAGCAACTTTGAGCTTAGCTTTGAAACTTTTTATTTCTGTTTCTAATTAATTTCATCAATCTCAGCTACAAGGGCATTTGTAATCTTTTGACCGCCAAGTGTTACACGAATGTGATCACTTTGATTAGCTTGCTTTTCAGACTGCTCCCAGTTGAGCATGATACCTTAGACTTGAGTTAGATTAAGCATGGTATAATCATTCCTTTGTCTTGTGCAGTGTCGCACCCCCAAATTCATTAATTATGATTATCAGGCTATTTTGCGAAAGCATTAGATCGAGTGGGGGCGCAGACGTATACATTGTACATACATACATATCAGAGCATATAGATATCGCAAAACAATAAATTAAGATGTCATAACTAATAGTTACAAAGTTTACGATTCATCGAATTGTATAAGTATGAAAGTAGTTAAGTTTTACAAAAGTGGTTTTCATAAATATGACTAAAACCAGATTAGTTATACAAAGGAAATCCATATGTTTCAAAAAGTTGGCATCCTAAAAAGCTTCACGGGTCGCCTAGATTCCATGTGTGCAGGCGGTCTTACGTGCAGCTAATTCCCTGAAAAACATAGTAAAAAGTCAACAACAAGGTTGAGTGAATTCACAGGTTTTTGTAATCACAATTGTTAAACCCAGTTCAGGTAATTTTGTTGACCTAAAAGTCAAATAGCTTTGTTTGGATTGTTGTTTGAATGTAAGAGTAGTGGGATGTTACCCAAAATATAGTTGTAGTGGGATGTTACCCAAAATATAGTGGTAGTGGGATGTTACCCAAATCATGTGTTTGAAAATATGTTGCTGGTCGTCCTCCAGCGGTTTCAAGTTTGTACCGGTCGTTCTCCGGCAAGTTACCAAATTGTACCGGTCGTTCTCCGATAAGATAAACAAGTTAGCACTGGTCGTTCTCCGGTGAGTTACACAGTTAGTACCGGTCGTTCTCCGGTAAGATACCAGGTTAGTGTCGGTCATTCTTTTACAAGATACATAATGAGTACCATTCGTTCTCCGGTAAGATACACAGCTGGTCATTCTCTAGCTAGATACAAATAGTACCGGTCGTTCTCCGGTAAGATACCAAAATAGTTTTTACATGTTGGCAATAGTTTTGGTAATGAAACACCGTTACATAAACAATAGCTGTAATAGTATGACCGCAGTCATAATCAATTTTGTATAAAAGCACTAAAAGCAATTATATAAGAGATTGCACATGTAGCAAAAGAGTTTGGCTATGTTTTTCACCCCATGTTAAAATGCAGTAAAACAGTAGAAAGTGGGGTCGTGAACTCACCTCGTGAGCTAAGTAGTGAGAGCTAGCAAAGGGTATGCCCAAGTAAAGTTCTTAATGTCCTAAACGCAAGAGATAGTAATATAAGTTGATGTCTCGCAAGCTGTCTAGGCTAGTTGTCTACACAAATTGCTATGTCCAAAGTTTGTTTAATCGTTTATTTTAGAAAACATGTTTGGCCCGTTGGTGACAGCTGTAATAATAATTTCAAAGTATATGTCGCACCCCCAAATTTACTGTGCGGAAGCGAATCGGGTTGGGACGCGACTAATCAAATATCACAAGCACATAAGATAAAGTGAACGACTCTATATGCGTCGTTTACTGCTTACATTGATATTATAAAAGTTTACAATGTAATAATGTTTACAAAAGCTCGTAATTAATGTTTAGAGATTCTAAGGCATATCTAGTTTACAAAATGTAGAAATGAGAGAAGAGGTAGAGTGTGGGCTTGGAAATGGGGTATGGTGATGTTTGATGATTATTGAGTCAAGGAAGTAAAGAAAATGGGGGCATGGCCTCATTTTCTGCAGATTTTAGTGGGCCCCCACTCCAAGTGGGTGCCTAAATTGTTTCCTCAAGGTTGCACTCCATGCGGTGATCGTTTACCCGTTCGTTTCGACGTTTATTTAGGTGTTAAACGTTTGACACGCGTGTTTACTTAACGATTTAAATCTCGATATTTTTAACTTGAAGTAATACTTACTATTACTTAGAAAAATTTATAAAAATGTTATTGTGATGTGTCGGTAGTGGTTCACGGAGTCGTGTTACGATTAATAAATCACGTGATGTTTAAATCAAACGTTTTTGTTATCGGTTTGTAATACGATACTTCAAGTAAATACTTACCATCCAAAATGATATATTTTAATTTATAAAATATATTTCGACGTTTATTTGATTGTCGGGCACGTTTTACATGTTTTTGGTCGTTTCTGTGCATCATATACAATACGAAATGCTTATGAAATATTATCGCAATAATATTTGGAAATAAGTATGTTTATCAAATAATTTCATATTATTTAATAAATTGAGTTCACCAACGTCCGTATTAATATATCGGGATCCGCCCGATATGAAAGTGCACCATTGAACATAATCGCGTACGTGTATATATATATATATACATATATATATATATATGTATATATATATATATACATATATATATATATATATTGATACATACAATTAGCCTAATCCAGCACTAATTACATGTATTAGCAGATGATTAGGAACTAATAACTAGCCCTAATTTGTCAGGTGTCACAGTATAGTTATTATGTTCGAATTGTTGTGTACTTGGATGACGGGGGTCCGGGGGCAGCGCCCCTGGTAGCGGGGTCCAAGGGGCAGAGCCCCTGGCTGGGGTCGAACTGAGTTCGCGATGCGAACTGAGATTGGATTCGCAAGACAAAGTAGGCTGCAAACTGAGTTGTGTTCGCAGAGCAAGGTTCAGCTCGCAAGTTTCGAATCGCGGTTGGTTCACAGGTCAACTCATAAGTCAGTTCGGTTCGCAGTTTGACTCCGCGAGTTTCATAGGACGAACTGTGAACTGATCTGAGTTCGCAGGACGAACTGATCGTATTTTAAACTTTAAAAATGCAATTTAAGTCGGTTTTTGGACATAGTCTCGTTGGGTAAACGTTTTAGCATGTAAATAAAAGCTTTATAAGTATTTTAAAAGAGTTTTAAAGTCTTCTTACCTCAAAATGGAAATAAAAAAGATGGAGGTGTAAAGCTCGAGACGGTGATCAATTCTTTGTGAAGTAACTTCGTGATATAGTGTGTTTTTGATGGTGTTCTTGGGTATTTTGGGCTGCCGTCATATGCAGTTGGTCTCATGTCAAAATTCTTAGTTTAAGGTATTCAAATGATTATTTTAAGTCAAAAGGTTAAAACTGATTTCGGTGACAGTTTTATAGGTTGACTTTGTGTATTAATATCTCTTTCGATTTTCCGAGTTATTGAATGAAATTTGTTTTGTAGTAAACTTTAAGGTGTTAGGTTTTCAGAAAATTATGACTTGCTTTCAAATTAGTTCATTTTGATTTTAAAATAAGGTCAAACTTTACAGTGCACCATATTCGAATGATATAAATAAATAAAATTATATAAGGAATTAAGAAAGCAATAATTATTAAAATATTAATAACATTAGATTGTTGGGGTATGACAATGAGTCTTGGGAACATCTAATTAAAGTGGTGTATCACATTTAAAGTCACTTAGAAAGTAGCAAATGTAAATTTGTTAAGAAGTTGATTAAGCAACAACACAAACGTGTAAGTCTTATAAGGCACATCATATTCGATCGGAAACTAAGATAATGTAAGAGAAAGGTCTATCATGAGTCATTCATCAAAAATAGGATACAATAGAAAGGCAAAAGGTTTTGTCTAAATTATAACCTACGCATATGTAATTGTAGATCGATGTACGGACTAATTGGGAACACTTGTTTGCTTGCTTATTGAGGTGAGTTTCGTGACCCATTTTCTAATACTTTTTCCTTGGGGAAAAGAATTCTCAACTTATTTCAACTGATTTTATGTTGTGAACTTATTTGCTCTCTTTTGGACATAATGAATATTTTGTGTGACACTGTGAAATAACGTGTTTACGAACTATGTGGAATCTATATGATTAATGATCTATGTTATGCTACACACTATTGTCTTACACATGTGGGTTAAGTTCCACTGCTGAGGTAAGACATGTCAAACTCGCACACTATAATCTTTCACATGTGTGTTAAGTTTCACCGTTGAGGCAAGACATCACGCACTCGAATCATATGGTGAAATATTAATAGTACTATTGGGTTGCGGCCTCGCTCATGTGTTGATTAGTCATCCTTGGGTGAATATGATCCGACATCGCTATGTGACACTTGAACATTACGAGACTCTTGAATATATTAATTTCATTTATGTTCACCTTTTCATTTCATTTGTACTACTATACTCACTATTCACAGCAACTATTTTATGTGTGTCATACTAAACCTGCGAAATTCACCAACCTTCGTGTTGACCTTTTCGAGCATTTCTTTTCAGGTAATAATAGCACATCAGGAGTTGAAACTAGAGAAACTTAGTGGGACCGCTAGGTTGCATTGAGATTACTTACTTGAATTCTTAAAACTATTTGCATTACATTACTATTTATGGAAGGGCGTGTTTTGCCTTGAATTATCTCAAATACTGTAGACTCGTATTTATTGTATGACTATGTCCATCGTGGATATGTTTGTCCATGGTACAAGTCCCCATTTATGTTGAGTGACGTCATGGCGCCGTGGTTTGATTTCATTTAATGAATTTCTATTAATCCAATGTGTTGTGATCTAGTTGTTCGTCGCACCTTGTCGTTTTCGCTTTAGACGGTGTGTGACAACTGCTCAACTCATCTACCCAGTTTTACTCAATCTTTAGATTACATTTATGGAACTGAACCCGTGATCTTCCTTGAGATGCTAGATTAGTATCCATTTTCATTGAAGTTGAAGTTCTTGAAGGAAACTTTAGTCATGTTTAATACGTAGTAAACCACATTTTTCTCATTATCAAAATAAGATAACTGTCATCAAAATTTTCCCAGCAGCTTTATAAACCACATTTTTCTCATCATCCCCTGTTTATAAATATTACATATTACAAATAATTAATGATAATTTTCCCATTTTTTTTCTAACCGCCTATCTGTTTAAACATTTTCACTAACTGTTAAATGGACCCACATGTTTTTTAATTTAAATCTCACTTTAGTTTTTTACACTTAACAACAAACTAATTCACTTTCAAATTCAAACTTGTGTATTAAGCATGTATACCTTGATAGCTATGGAGAACTAATTGATTACGCTTTTAAACTATTCGTGGCTTCCACAAAATTATGAATCACGGAAGAGGTGTAGGGAATGTCAGCCTGACAACAAATACACTCCTAACTACATGACATCACCTTATAGTGCTTATAATGGCATGTTGTAAAGTAACCCATTAGTACATTTTGATTACATTATCATCATATACACTAAAGTTAGTTAAATTTACATTCTTATTTATGTTTTATGTATATTATGTTAATTGTATATTAATCCATGTATATGACAACTTCCTGTCCAGTCGCGGGTAACCACATTCCATGTTTGTTCAACCACCTATAAGTGCTTTATTGCCATCACTCACTTTTGCAAGTTCTCAATAAAAGACACAAGTGATCCTATCTGCGCCTTGGTTGATTACATGTATCCTAAGTTTCTTGCTCAGTTATCTAACTTTGATTATCATCAAGAATTCAAGAATGAGAAATCTTGGTGCCAAAACATGATGTAGTCAAACTAATCAATGAATACATGATCAATCTTATTCCTTGAGATGAAAAATTGTTCCTCGGTTCTAACACCATCGTTGAATGTGACCGTACACTCAACTTCGATTTGGATTTATATAACATTATAGCGCTAATTTCTTAATTAATGAAAAAGATGAACCTGGTCTACCTAAACATAAGTTGGCATTAAAGACGGGAGATCACATTGCTAAGAAATTATAACCAACCAGAAGGCTTGTGCAATGGTACAAGACTGAAGGTGCGTTAATTGTTGGTACATACCATTGAGACAGAAATCATCACTGGGTCTAAAGCAAGAGACATAGTATACACTCCAAGAATGAAGCTTGCCAGTTCAAGTAAGAAACTGTCATTTACAATTAGACGAACATAGTTCCTAGTTTTAGTATGCTTTGCCATGACCATTAACAAAAGTCAAGGTCAATCTGTGTCACGTGTTGGGCTCTACTTGCAGAAACATGTGTTTCCTAATGGCCAATTATATGTGGCCCTTTCAAGATTTAAAAATAGAAATGGGTTAAAAGTGTTAACTCGTGACCTAAAAGTGTACTTGAGTTCCTCTACAACTAATGTTGTCTATAAGGAAGTGCTTTCAACACTGTCTATAGTGGCACACCTAAGATTCCAATATCCAAATTCTTAAACATAATGATATGCAATCTCGGAGAACAAGTTTTTCTCAAAAACTTTAATCTTATCGATGGATGTTTGAAGACGATAGTATGGTCATCCTTACACTTCTTTCCTTCTTTCTTTTATACATTTTATTACTTTGTTTTTTTGTTTCCTTGTGAACCTGATGTCGGTTTCCTTTACTTTGCATAAGACTATTAAGTAAAACTATTTAATGTTTCCTAAGAACAATTTCATTTCTTTTGGTCTTTACTTTTTGTTTGTTATGAGCGATGACTAACAAGCCTAATGAATGGAAGTTTTCTATTCTTGTGATGAGTGACTAAGGTGACTATGTGTGGCAGAATGGATAACATTGACGGTTTTCCTTTACACCTTGCTTAAGCTATTGAATCGTTTCATCCACACGGTGGAATTGGTTATTGAATTGAACCAACATTAGATGGTTTAATGGGTAACATCTTGTTAAATTTCGATCTTTTGCTTTTGTTTTAAGTCTTAAATGTCAAGAAAATTCATCATCTTCCAAATTTGGTTTATATTAATACTTCCTTTTATATATATATATATATATATATATATATATATATATATATATATATATACATATTTCATATAAACCGGTCTCTTATGCATATCGTTTGATTTTATATTTGACCATAACTAATGACTCACACCTCCATCTTATTAGATTTTACCCCATCGCCTAATCCGTCCATTTTTCCACCTCTACGTCTACCTTATGGAACCATGTATACGTCCATAAAAGATTCACCGTTATGTTTATTAATCTACCATTATTCTTAACTTTTCAGAACTTTCATATCTTGATTACATATGTGATTCAAATATGTTTATTAAACTTACTTTAGGTGATCCGAATATACAGTTGTTGTTAACTTGTCGGCTTGAATTCACCGATTGCCATATGATGCTTCTACCAATATAAAGATAACAATTGACATAATGGTGAATCTGTAATGGAACTGTAACACCTCAAATCTCAAGGAATTATTTAGGTGAATAAATAAATATTATTTTAACTTATCACTATTATAAGTGATATAAAATAAGAGAAATCGTAAATGGTTTCTAAGTTCCAGACAATAGCAATTGAGGGTAATTAGGATGTGGTGGTTTATTGTGACGCTTCTAAACTTGGTTTAGGGTGCGTGCTTATGCAATGTGGGAATGTTATTGCTTATGCTTCATGGCAACTTAAGCCATGTAAACAAAATTATCCTACTCATGATTTTGAACTCGCAGTTGTGGTCTTTGCATTGAAAATATGGAGACACTACTTGTATGGTGTCAAATCTACCATTTATATCGACCACAAAAGTCCCAAATATTTCTTCAATCTGCATGACTTGAATAATCAACAAAGGAGGTGGTTAGACTTAGTGCAAGATTATGACTGTGATATACTTTACCACCCTGGTAAAGCTAATGTCGTTGCTGATGCTTTTAGCTGAAAGGCTACTCACTATTTTCTTCACATGAAATCTTTAAGTATGATCGTGTCTCCTCAACTATTCGATTCTATAAAAGCGGCTCAAGTTGAAGCTTTATCCATTAATGATTGGAATAAACAATTGTTGAAGGGTCAAGTTGCTGATTTAGTCGATGATTTGAGAGGTTTGAAAACTCGTTATGGTAGAAATTGAATACCAAGGACGAGTGATGTCAAGAAGGTGTTAGACGAGGCCCATAAATATAAATATTTCATTCATCTTGGCGCTACTAAAATGTACCGTGATTTAAAGCGTGATTATTGGTGACCTGGTGTGAAACGTGACATCGTTAAACATGTTCAAAATGTCTTACCTGTGATGACACGCAAAAAGTCAAGTTTTTGTGTGCTATTATCTCACCTTTTTAGCCCAATTATGAATGAAAACATTTAAAAAATATATTTTTATACTAAATTTCATAATAATGGCTAAATTATAGACGGTGCTTCAAGAATCAACCAAAAAGACCTAAAAACGAGTAAAATAGAGCACATACGATCAACAAATCTCTCGTTCACGCATTTCAACACAATTTAAGCTATACTTGGAATTATGACCTCTAACTTTTGTCATTTTCTTCGTTAGGAAATTACGAACGCGTGGACATAAGGATCGCTCGAAATGGATAAACGATGAAGAAGTTACGCCAAATCGAAGAAATGAAGAACCGAGGAACCGAATACGGATGTCCCAGACCGTATACGGCTGTCCCAGACCGTATACGGATGGACATATAACGTATATAGCCTGCACATACCGTATACAGACTATGCCCAGCCGTATACAACCCAGGACAGCCGTATACAGTTGGTGTTCACCCGTATTTTCTCCAGTTCACCGTATACAGCCAAAACCAACCATATTTAGTGTTCAGGCAATAAAAATAAGATTTTTATACGGCTGTGCGATACGGTTATGCATTTGGAGGTTGGAATATAGTTGAAGAATACGGTTGCGCATTTCCTATATATATGAGGCTTCACCTCCCATTTTCACCACCCATTCTCATTCACACTTCACTCTCTCACTACTCTCTCTCTAGATTTAGATTTTTATTTTTCGTAGTTAGTTTCTCTCTCTAGTCTCTCTCTCTAGTCTCTCTCTCTAGTTTCTCCCTCTAGAAACTAGTGGGAAGATTAGGGGGAGAATCCGTCGCTTTTAGAGGAGTTATGTAATATAGTTCGTAGAAGCTATCATATGTGATACTTGGGATATTATTCAGCGAAATCAAGTGTTATTCTGCTCGCAATTATTTACGGGTAATATCTATCATTTCTTATATTAATTTGTCATAATATTCTGGTTTAATGTTTGTGATTTATTAATGTTGGAAATGTTTATTGCCATGCTTTGTAAGTAGTTACTTGATTCTTTGCCATGATTTAGATAGTTGTAATTTGGTATGATTAATGTAATTGTTAAACCTTGTATATATCTAAACTTATCATGTATCTAGACTTAGTTACGGATCATCCTTTCTAGTCCTTCACGTGACTATCACCTTAGCTGTAGGCCTAAGTTACGGTAGATTGTTATCTGTATTATCGTACGAAGCATTGTTTGTTTACGTAATTCGGCTGAAGCACTGGGTATAGCGATGTAAACACCACTACAACGTAGCCCCGAAAAAAGCCATCTGTACCGACATTGTGGACTACCTAGAAACCCTAGAATATGGTCTAGGAACCGTAACGCTGTGGAAATGTTATAGTACACCGTATGTCTACCTCTGGTTACAAAGCTGTGGAAATACCTTCACCCAAGTACACCGTAAACGTACCTAGGGTTAGCAAGCTGTGGAAATATGCACTATACATCGCTAGTATACCTAGGGATGAATGACTGATCACAAAGGAGATTCGAGATCATGACAGAAGTACTTGTGCTATTAAAACCTGCTATAATGAGTCTAGATATGAAAGTCAAGCACAGTAGTGGTTCAAGATTCTTAAACCCCCTAGACTCTACATAACTGATAGTTTAGAATACAAAGTTAATAATCAGTACATGATTAGATAATAACATTTAGACTTAGGTGTTAAGAAAGGTCAGAATAACCCGATGGCAGTCTATTACCTTATTCCTGCACCCTTCATGGGTCACTAGTCCTAACTGGACAGTGTGGAGGGTTGAGCAGCCTGTTCTGATCAAAATCATGATAGCCTAGGTACTCAGTGACATACTAATTTAGATTCCACCTAAAGAAGTAGGGTCCTGATGTTTACACCTTTAGTTTACTTGTTTGTCACCTAAACGTGTCCCATAATGAACATTATCCCAGTAATGCACTATCCTAAATCATAATGAACCACGTCTCCGTCATCCTTAAGTGTTATATATATGCTAGCTTCCCTTTTATTTTATGTTTTAGTAGTTTAATAAATTAGAAAACCATATACAAACCTATCCAACTATCCAAAACCCAGCTTAATTACTAAGTTATCCGAGTGAGCTCTATTTCAATTCTACCATCGTGAGGAACGACCCTGGATCATCCTTGCCACTTACTAGTATAAGGTACTCGTACCTAGTATCAGTACGTTGTTCGGAAGGTTTAGGTCCCAACAATTATAAATTTAAAACTACCCATGATGCCGCCGCGAGCATGAGGTTCGCAAAGACAGGAAGCGATTCCTGGGCAGACCATTTGGGGTGCATAAACCTGTTTGCAAGTAAAAGCTGAGCACCAACAACCATACGGGAAACTCCAACTTTTGGAAATACCATTATGAAAATAGGAACACATCACCATGGATCTTGTTACTAAGTTGCCGAGGACTTCTCAACAACGGGATTCTATTTGGTGATTGTCGATTGATTAATCAAGAGTGCTCTTTTCTTGCCCATTCGGGAAACTTTATCTTCTAAGGTGTTAGCTTATATTTATGTTCGTGAGGTTGTTTCTAGACATGGAGTACCCGTTTCTATAGTCTCTGATAGAGACATTCATTTCACTTCTCGATTTTGGAAGAAATTCCAAGAAGATATGGGTACTCAATTACGTATAAGCACGACTTTTCATCCTCAAAATAGATGGGCAAAGTGAGCATACTATTCAGACTCTAGAGGATATGCTGCGAGCATGTGCTATTGACTTTGGTGGCAGTTGGGATACTTATTTCCCATTGGTGGAATTTTCTTATAATAATAGCTATCATTCTTCCATCAAGATACCACCGTATGAAATGCTTTATGGCAGAAAGTGTAGTACTTCAAATTGTTGGGGATGCCTCATGGTCTTACGATTGATTCCCCGGCAATGGCGCCCAAAAGTTGTTGCACCCCGAAGAGGTCGTTCTCACAATGGGGTACAACGGTGGGTTTTTAATTTATAAAAGTTGGGGACATAAATTCTACATTCAGAGGCAAGTATAACTCAGGGTCGTTCTTAAGATCAATCGTATTGCGAAGCAGAGTTATCTAGACAAACTATTCAGATTAGTGATGGGGTTTTTAAAAGAGATTTTGGTTTGGTTTTAGGTCCGTTTAAACTAATAAAACAGTAAATAAACAAGATACTAAATAAAAGATAGATAGGGTTTAATCAGTAATGGAGAAATGTGCTTTTCATAATTTTGTTAGCTCGTGTTATGGGGTGATGTCTAGGGTTTGTGTATGAAAACGCCTTTTAAAGATTTATGTCTTACTGTCGTCTAAGTATTCACAGTGTAAACACTAACACCCTATTGTCTGATTTCTCAGATAGTATGTCACTGGGTTGCTAGGTTATGGTGATTCTGATCAGAGGAGGCTGCTCAACTCTTCAAAACTTTCCATAAGATGGAGTAGTGACGATTCTTGGAATAATATTCCTGGGCGCATGAGATAGAGTAATAGACCCACGAGTATTCTGATCGTTCGTAACACTGTGAGGATACTAAGACTAGGAAAGGCATTTAAGATTAAGACTTTGTTTGGTGACTGCTAACTGTATATTAATGGTCATTGTTCAGTCCACAGCTATGGCAGTTCCTTAGCTTCCACATATTTGTACTCCACTTGAAGTGTTTCCGATGTTATACGAAGTACTGCGCCATTTTATTGTCTTTCCGGGGTTACATACTTTGTAGTCACTCTGGACTGTTGTAACTTAGTTTGTATTACAGTTTAACCATCTATGATATAAACCCAGCCATCACTATTTAAACATATCCCAATAAATCCCAGATTGATTCACGGTGTACTATACGATAGGTTTAACAGCATTTCCATATCTACACAATTCAGACCATGTTTACATTTGAAAACACAAATAGGTAGTGACCGGTTGATCAAGGTTTGTGACTCCTTGTCATACAGGTTCTAACCACGTTTATTGGCGAAAAGGCAATGTTGGTTTAGAAATTTATAAATATAAAGTTGACAGTACACCGGATTTCATTTATTTGTATAAAGTAACATCACCCTAACATATACAAGATAACTACATCATGGTAAGCACATAAGAAAAATACTCACTACGCATAAAACAATCCTAAATCTATCATAACAATAATAACAATCATTATAATAGAAAAAGAAAGAAATAACCATATACTATGCGTAGACAGAATAACGTTTGAAAGAATACACGAACAGAACCTCCGCAATATCTTTGACAATATTACAAATAAGCCCCTCAAAATATTTCCTACACAATTACAAAAGTATCCTGTAACACCCCCAAAATCACTGTTTAGCGGAAGCAAGCTTTGGGGTGCTACTAACCAAATATCACAGCACAAAAGTAAAGCAAACGACATCTATATGCAACGTTTGTAAATAGTTACATTTCCATACATACAATGTTTGAAACATAGCGTTTCTGGTTACAAAATGAAGTTCCCTAGAGTCCGCGTATAAAGCGGGAGATTCTATAACATAATCATAATAAAGATAAAAGATAATGCTAAGAATCTCCGTTAAATGCAAGGTAGAAATCATGCGACTCTAGCTAGTATCCTGAGGGAATCCTACTCCGTCTGTGTACCTGAGATACAAAGCTAAAAAGGTCAACACGAATGTTGGTGAATCTCACAGGTTTGTAAATAATGTAAGTATTTGAACACAAGGTTTCATCAGTAAAGCCCGCAGGCGTAAATCAGGTATTTGTAATCCCGCAATTATAAAGTAAGTAAGTTATACCGTTGCCATGAGGCTCATAATCGAAGCTTAACCCGTAAATAATAATTTGCTTCCGTGACATGCTCGTAATTGAGCAAGCATAAGTAACGAATGATAGTCGCCCGTTTATACAGAATGGTTCGTGGTAGCGCTACTACCCCGGGCGGGGAGGATCATTTCCCTAATGGATCCATTAACTAGTGTTCGCGCTTAAGTACATAACTAACGATATATGATGGAGAGACTTTCGTAAAAGTAATTAACTCATGCAATCCCGTACAGTAAAATGATTAGTTCGTACTTGTGTTCAAGAAAAATAAGCAATGTATCTCACCCCGTAAGTAAAACAGTAAAAGTGGAGCTATGAGACTCACCTGACCCAGTAAGTACGTATGTGTAATCAACCAGGTAAAGCGGTTGTAAGTCTGTGTATCGATTCTCAGAACCCTGCAACCTTCTGGCGTCCGAAACGCACAAGGTTGTAAGTAAACAAGTAAACGAGTTGGTGTCTTAAAAGATCACCCATGCTAGTTGTCCACTCAACTAGGACATGTCCAAGTGTTTGTTTAGTAAACCGTTTGTATTTTGAAAACAAGTATGGCCTGTTGGTGACGGTTTGTAAAAATAATCCGAGAGTGTTATTATTATGTGTATCGTTTTATTAAAATCGTATTTGGGATTTAAATTCGGAAAATTGGTCAAGTCGGGTTATGGACTGAAATAGTGGTGCGAATTGAGTTCGCAGTGCGAGCCGAGTTCAGCTCGCAAGGCAGTAGGCTGCGAACCGAGTTGGGTTCGCAAGACAAAGTGGGTTCGCAAGTGGTAGGCTGCGAACTGAATTTGGTTCGCAACACAAGGTTCGGCTCGCAGGTCGACTCGCAGGTCAACTCGCAGGTCAACTCGCAGGTCAACTCGCAGGTCGACTCGCAAGTCAACTCGCGAGTGGGTTCGGTTCGTAGTTTGGGTTTGCGAGTTCAATTTTCGGTTCGCAGTTTGGGTTCGCCTCGCAGGACGAACAGATCTCGGTTCGCAGAATGAGCTGCTCGACACATATCTTTAAAAATGCGTTTTCAAGTCGGTTTTTGGGCAAATCTTCGTTGAGTAAACGTTCTAGCATATAAATAAAAGTTTTACAAGTAATTTAAAAGAGTTTTTAAAGCTTCTTACCAACAAAATCGAAAATCAAAGAAAATGATGATGATGATGATGATGATGATGATGATGATGATGATCCTCTTGCTTGTGTCTTGATGATGATGAACGATTTTGATGATGATGTTCTTGTTATCTCAGTTTTTAGAGAGAGATATAGAGATTTAGTAGGGAGAGAGATGAGAGAAAATAGGTGTAAGTGTATGTTTGGTGTAAATGAGGTGGAAGTGGTGAAAGAATGGGGTTAAAAGGGGTGGGTCATGGGTCGGTTGGGGGCTGGGTTCGCGGGTCTGAGCCGAACCAACTTGGGTCTCCGGCTCGCGAGTTTGAGTTACCAAATTTTATATCACGAGTCGTTGTCGGTTAAATCCCGTAGTTGTTTAAATGTTGTTTCGCGTTATATGTTAAAGTGTATCTGAAATATTTTTAGCCGAAGTATTATTTTTTTTATTCAAATTCTTAATGATGAGTTATAAAAATAAAATCTTGAATTATTTTCTGTTGCTAGGCGCGTTTCGTATGCTCTCGTCGCGTTCGGAGTGTTTTAAACGATACTAGATACGTGTAATATATTCTCACGATATATTAAAGCTAATAATGTTTGTTTGGTTAATTCCAAATTATTTAAAAGTTTTTGTCACCAACCTCCAATCTAAATTGTATCGGACCTCGTCCATTTGGGAAGTGTATGATTTAGACGAATCGCGTACGCGTGTAAGTAATTTTCACGAAAGTCTCATATACTTAGATTAATACAAAACTAAATACATGAAAGTACAAGTAGTTAGGCACTAATCAAAAGTCCTAATTTGGCGGGTGTTACATATCCCCTCCATTAGCCTAGGTTAAATATTAACCGAGAACTAACTACCGAAAACCCTATGCTAGAGAGAGAAATCTAGAGAGAGAAATTATAAAGAGAGAGAGTGTGTGAGAGAGAAAGTGAGAAATGATTTGTGAGGTCAGATGTGTGTGAAATGAGGAAATGGAGCCATCTATTTATAGGCGAAGGGGGTAGGAGCATGTACAAGCATCAAAGCATCAAGACATAAGCAAACGAAGCAAAACGAGAACACACAGGGGGTGCCAGTAATACACGGCCTAGGGCCATACACGGCAGGTGGTTGGCCGTGTGCTGCCCCGTGTGCTATTTTCGGCTTTTCTCGTTGCTTATTTCGCGTGTATCTTCTTCGTTTCTAGTCCGTTTGAATCGATTCTTTCGCCTATGATCTCGTAATTCTGTTACACTTCTAATGATGTCAAATGTGTCAAATTTGGAGGTCTCTAGTATTGACGTGTGAGGAATGCTCTCGGTTTGTGCTCAGATGGCTCTATCTTCCTCGTTCTTTATCCGATCTGCAGGATTCTTGATTCTCCATTCTTGGAATAACCTGAGACATCATATGAGACTAAATACGAACTTGTATCATCAGGTGATTAAAAGTATTATAAAAATTAGTGTTGGAATAATCTGCCTCAATTTGCGTGGCTTTTGGACGTTTTTAGCACTTTTTATAGCAATGCCTATAATTTGACCAACTTTGTGAAATTAAGTAGATAAAAGTTTAATGGCCAAAATCCATTTTAGTACCCCTAGACTTGGTTAACTAGGTTTTTTAGTACCCTGAATTATTAAAGGTTTAGGATAGTACCCTGAACTTGTTAACTCGGTTAAAATACTACCTTGACTCGATCACATGACTTGCACATGACATTTTTTCATTAAATCTAACTGATAAAGTGATGTCACCAATTATATCTTCTTTTTCTTTCTCCCCTTCAAAAAAAAGAATCAATACCTCAACTTTTCAATTGAATCGTTAACAAAAATTGGGTACAAAACACAAAAAAAAAATATAGATATATATTAAATCTTTATGTGTTTTTCTTTGTGTTTAACTAGTAAATCTCAATCATTTTGGTTGAACAAGCGTAGTTTCAATGATTTATTTTATTAACTAAAATGTATTAAACTTACAGTTGGCAGTGATCTTGAGCATCTCTAAGAATAAATTCTCAAATACGTAAACCGACTACTCAATTTAACGGTGGATTAAAAGGTCAGTCATACCTTTTCTAAAAAGAAAATTTTGATGTATAAAGAATTATTGTAATTAATTACTCCACAGATTGTCTCATGTAGTTCTTCGACTCAAATGTTTAATTGTAGAGCTTAGTGCGTGAATGGAAAATAATACATTAACACATAGCCATATAATATGATTATGTCATTGTATATAGTGGATCGATGTAAGTGTTTAGGTTACGGTAAATATTTATGCGATGATGAGATTAGAATTAATTTATGATGTACTGTATAGATAATGAAATAAGAATTACGGTAATTGATTTTAATGGAAGAGAAGATATAACTTTTACCCAAAAAAAAAGATATAACTTGTGACTTAACTTTATCAGTTAGATTTAACGGAAAAATATCTTGTGCAAGTCGTGTGACCGAGTCAAGGTAGTATTTTAACCGAGTTAACAAGTTCAGGGTACTATTCTATACCTTTAATAATTCAGGGTACTAAAAAACTTAGTTAACCAAGTCTAGGGTACTAAAATGGATTTTGGCCAAGTTTAATTCAAGGGTTTTCACCAAGAATTAGGTCAAATGTGCAGGAAATATGTGCATAAATTATGACTTTTTACTATACATCAAATATCCCACTCTTAGACATTGCTTGTCCTCAAGAAATACTCAAATTTTATAAAAATGATTTTTAAGCAGATTTGGTGACTTCTAAAATCCTTAGGAGCAATCACCTCATAGAAAATAAGGAGAAGTAAGATACTCCTCCCAGAAACAAGGAATGATTTTCTTAGGCATACTTCCAACTCTTGCGATCTTGGAGTATACATGACCGGGCGATTCCTCACAAGTTGGTCACTCAATTAACTTAAAGTGTATCGGGTTTCCTAACATTCTAGAACAAATGAAATCGCACAAAAGCCAGTCATGTAGCACTCATCGTCATAAGCTTGATCGAGAATCGGATCTTCACTGCTTAATTGAGGACGGTGCTAATTATCCTAAGATATTCATGAGGGTTGTAGTGTTTGGTGAGGGTAAAAGGGGTATGGATGAGGGTTATAGTGTTTGGTGAGGGTAAAAGGGGTATGGATAGTGGTATGTTTTCTTTTTTGGGTGTAAAGGTTTAGCTTACCTTAGGATTCCTAAGATTATGAAAAACTTTATTTTAGAATAGTGCAAATACAGAAATAAACTAGATAACTATTTTACTTCTATCGGAATGTTGTGGAGGGTTATAATTCTGAAAGCACTTAGCTTTATTCTTTAGACTAAATAATTTTTTCTTCTTTTTCTTCTTGAGAATTTCTCTGTCATAGAATTTCTAAGGGATTATTTCATTCATTCATTTTTTTTGCTCCCTTAGAAATCCTTTCTAACTTATCTTCTCCATTCGTGACAATCTTGAGCTTTTTGTGGTGCCAATTTTTCGCACCACGTTTCTCTCTCCTTTGAGTATATCTTTTGATGACTTCGTGAGAGAGGTGGTTTTTATGAAGACTCAAGAAAGTGGAACATCAAACAACAAGCGAAAAGGACATTCTAAAAGGCGTTTTTCAAAACCTTAAAAATTATGAGATAAGCTTTTGGGAATTTTGGGAAAGTGAGTTTTAGAAATGATGGTTTTATGAAATGAATAGGTTTAGGCTCAACAGGGTTTACTAAGTGGATCATCGATACTATAAATGATTATCGGAAGGGTTTTGGGCTTCAAAAGATATGAGAAAAGGGGGATTAAATCCTAGGGAATGTCAAGATCATTTAATTGCACTTATACCGCGTACGGTACTCACTAATATGGTCTCAAAATGTATGTCGGGAGCAAGTTCTAATTCAGGAATGCATGCATCGGCACACACAACAAACATAAAGTGAAGTATTAAATATGAATGCTATAAAGGCTGAAGATACCTCACTACAAGTTTTTGGGTTATATGTGCCTAGTCATGCGATGCCCCTCTTAGATTATCATTTTTGTTTGGGAGATTTCTACCTTATTTTCCTTAGATTCCAAAATAGCGTACTCATATATGGAAATGATCCCTCTTAAGAAATTTTAGAATTCAAAATAGTAGAGTTAAAAACTCATACTTTTTATATTATTTTGAAGAAAAAAAATTGAAATTTGAGGAACATTTTCTGAGTTTACTATTTGAACATAAAAGTCATAAGATCTATCTAAGGTATCTATACCTGCTATCCCACACTTAGAGAAACATTGTCCCTAATGTTCTCTTGAGTAGGGATTTTACAAGTAAAAATCTCACACTTAAATTTGAAGATATAGAAAAGGTTTCTCAAGTGTTGTTTTGGGCTGGAATCACACACTTAATGATAAGTTTAGGATACGGCATAGATAACATACTAAACAAAACAGATTATTTGAAAATCGAGGAAAGGATAAGGAAACTCCCCGGATAGCAAGATACTCGGATGCTTATGATAAGAAAATTGCTGAAATGAGATTTTTCGGGATCCATTTCTGCATTTTCTTCTGGTCTTTATCTTCGAGGCTCGTGCTGGGAGTTTTCTTGCACACTTCAAAACTTCATTTATTCTTTTTTCTTTCTCTTTTGTGAAATGATCTCGTAGGTGTGAACATGTTGGACATGCCTTTTAACAAACTCATATACTTTTTCAAATGAAAGTGAAATCAATATCTCAGACTTTGAAAAGATGTTTTCTATGATAAATCATTTATAAAACATTGTTTCTAAACGAGTTCGAGCATAATTCATAACAGTAGTATGCGAGTACCTCAAATGCTCGAAACAAGTGAATTATTTTATTTTACTTCCTTTTTTAACTGAAACAAGTGGTTTGCAAAATGAGTTATTTTTAAGAAATGATTTTAAAAACATTTTACGCATAACCAAGTGTGAAGGATAGTCCGAGATTCTGCTTCACTTATTGACACTCAATCTTCTCTTTTTATTGCACAGGTTGCCTCCCGAGAAGCATTGCGGTTAAATTCGAGAGCTCGACTTTGCCTTCCTTCAGATTAATGAGAACTGGAACCACCTGGGCTGGAAGTGCGTGATGCCCAAGTGTTGTGTGGGTAGATCTGCAGAAACTGGTGTGTGATAATCTTGATGATGTTAGGAGTATGAGATGCGAAATCAGGGAAGCTCTCAAGGTGGTCTTTCGTGACTTTCTGCATATGCAGGAGATCCCAAGTGATGTCTTTTACTATTCTGACCTCCATGGGGATCAACTACAAGTACTCCTGCTTCTGATTCCATCAACTCTTGTTCTAGATGCTCTTGCCTCAATGAGTTTATGAATCTGAGGAACTTCTTATGGATATTTTCATGATCAGCTCAGCTAGCATTTCCTCTTATTTCACGGACAGACTCGTGAATGCTGTGGATGAGATGGGCCTGATGAGTGGAGAACATGAGGGTGAAGTCGTGGAAGATGTTGTTGACTATATCGTACACTTCTGGTAATCCATAGTGAAAGATCTGGCCATACTCTGACGATGAACCTCACAGAAGATCTCCTTGAATCGTTCTTAGAGGAAGTTCGCGATGATAACCATCGAACTCCATGGGGATCCCAAGTGATGTCTTTTACTGTTCTGAACTCCATGGGGATCAACTACAAGTACTCCTGCTTCTGATTCCATCAAATCTTGTTCTAGATGCTCTTGCCTCAATGAGTTTATGAATCTGAGGAACTTCTTATGGATATTTTCATGATCAGCTCAACTAACATTTCCTCTTATTTCACGGATAGACTCGTGAATGCTTTGGATGAGATGGGCCAGTGTAAGTCCCTAGTACGTGGATCGATAACGAGGTTATCTTAGGTATTAAGGTGCGGAATTCCTCAATACTTGGTTCACAATATGTGAACAATTTGTTTCGCAAGATAATAGCGAATTGGTTTATCAACAAGGTTTTGTATCGATTAATTAATGTTAATCGATCAATACCTAACCTTATGAATGCTTAAAATCGTTTTAGTTCTCTGGAAAAAACGAATTGCCAAAAGTCATTTTCGAATTAAACCTAATTGAATATTTATAGGTTTTAGTCAAACTCGATTCGCAGGTCGATGGGTTCTGCGAGTTGAGTTCAACTCGCAGCCCACGACCAAGCCCAAAGTTTGACTCGGTTCGCAGCTCTGCGAGCCCAGATCTCATCTCGCATAACTAATTTCTGCGACTTGAGATCTTATCTCACAGACTTTAGTTTGTAACATCGTATTCGATATTCGTCTAACACTTTATCATACTAATATATTTAACGAATATTAATACCAAACTAATATCATTTACAAATCCAAATCGATTGTACAAACTTGATTACGATAATCACTAGTACTATTACAAGCTAGATCTGTTGTCACACATACATGTTCCAACAGACTCCCCCTTGACAATAGCTCTAGCATCTATGCTATTATGTCTTCAAGTTGTCTTTGATTTTTACTTATAAATCTTACTGCCAGCATAAATCTTCAATTTAATACAAGTTTTAACCATCATTTGATAATCACGTGCTAAATCACCCCATGCTACTGTCGTCAAGATTCTATTTGTCATTCAACTTTATCAAATCTTTCTTCGACATGTTCATTAGGTGTCGATAGTCATAAACTCTGAAGATTTCTCTTTCACCACCTTCAACCTCATCATCAGATTCAACCATTACAGCTTCTCCAGTCTCTGAATCCACATACCAACTCTTCATATTTTCCAAAATATCTTGTGGCATTGTCTTCAATGGAATTTGCTGAAGACACTTAACAGATGGATAAATCTTCTTTCTTCTTCTTCGTCCTGTTCTTTGACTTCTCCCTGCCAGTTTAATAGTCTTTCCTTTTCTTGGCTTAATCTTTTCAAATTCATTAGCTTTAACCTCAGTCTTGATTATGTGTTCAACATATTTTCCAACAAAATCATCACTTGGGTTATTCAAAGGTAATCGAGCCAAATCTCGAATCTCAAATCTAGGCAAAGAACTAAATACTGCAAGCTTTCGCTCAAAATATTGAACTCCGTCAAACCTTTTAATAGCAAACAGCTTCAGCTCAGAGTCAAAGTACCAACCAATAATCCCTCTTTTAGGTTCCCGTTTTCCAGTTATATCAACTTCAGAAACTCCAACCTTTTTCTGTTTAGGAAGTTTTCTAAGAAAAACTGCTGGATTCTTGGTAGGAATCAAAATTTCATCATTTTCAGAATCGGTTGAGTCATCGATTTCTTCATCTACATCGACAACTGTTGGACCTTGATTATTTTCAATAATAACTTCTGTCCTAGATGGGCTCACATGGTGTTCATCAATATTTGCATCTGGATCTACACCAATGTCTTGCTCATTCTCAGAAATAGCAGTCCAATCCTCAGGTAGTAAAAATTCTCCTTCATCAAGATCAAAATCAATTTCTTTATCGATTTCATCAAGCATATCACTTCCAGAGTCACTCAATTCTAGCATTTCCATATCTACACAAATCAAATTAATAATATAAATTCTTTTATTGATTTCTCTGAATCAATCTAAAAATTTCATTATTCATTTCAATTGTGTTAATATAACCAATCTATATAACTTATAATTCTTTTATTAACTACTTTGAATCAATCAAAGAATTCTTAAGTCTTATAAACACTTAACAAATATTAATTAACTTTAAATTCTAATGCGTTGTGAATAATCACCAAGCATTTAAATTCACTGTTAATTACCTTATATAATTTCCAAAACTTAATTGAACTGTTATATCACAACAACATAACTTTCAACTATATCTTTAAATTATATATCATTTGTCTAGTTAAAAATCATACATATTTAACTTGTCAGTTATAAAAACTCTCAAGTCTAAAATGTCTAAGTTAAGATAAACTTTGACCGCTGAAATTAATCAGAACACGCCGCTCGACTTCTCAATGAGTCGGAAGACTTTCGATCACTAATTTATTTAACTTTTTTAGAATCAAATAACTTAAACAATTTCTAATATATTTAGTCTTGTAATAATAATCTCAAGCCGAATATATTACAAAAACTATTAAGTTACAATTAATTATTCAGTTACAATTATAAATTACAATTATAATTCAACTAAATTTCTAAGTACAAATATCTACACAAGTCTAAGCTATCTTACCAGCTTCACTTGTACCCGCAGCACTTGTACCAGCACCATCACCACTAACACCAACACATGCAAACTCCCCCTGAATAATAGCTTGCTCACTAGTCTTTAAAGGACCAGTCGGCTCACCATCTTTCTGAGCATCGGAATCATCATCTTTATAATCTCTTCTCTTCTTAGCTAACTCATCCTCTTTGCAAGCTTCATGATATATCATTATCTCCCCCTGAGCAGACTGTCCTGAATGCACTCTCAACACTAAACGTTCTAAGTGTTCAAGCTTCAGTCGCTGGGCAGTAAAATCAGCAAGCAAAGTATCATGAGTCTTCAGCAGAGTCAAATGTGATTCACTAATATGAACCATCTGCTGAGCAAGAGAAACATTCTCAGCTAAGAGAAACATTCTCAGCTAACAACCCTGGAATCCTAGAAGTACTCTGTTCTAATTCCTTAACTCGTGATTCTAAGGATGTAATCCTTTCAGCATCAGTCGTCGGAATGACAGATATTGTTGATGGTCCAGGCGGTGTCACTGAAACAATGTATAATTCACGTGTGAGTGGTGGAATAGCTTGAGATAACGCTTCTTTAAGAAGACTAGATGCAAATCTACTAGCTTTATTAGTCGGAAACTGAGCATCATGCACCAGTTTTGCAACTCCCTCCTCAACAGTCTTGGAGACCATTTCTGGTTCCACTGACTCAAGCAGTTTCTCAGCCTATAAAGTTAGATATAATTAAATAAGTAATTGTTACAGATAACTCTGTCTCAATCTCTAATTAAATATCTATAATACTCATAGTACTAAACGTTTATCTCATACCTCAGATGGTACAGATACTGGTTCAGTAACCACCGGTATCATCGTCTCTACCTGAGATGTATCTTGAGCAACTGTCACAGAATTAACTGTCTCAGTTTAACTCCTGATAAACAATAAGTTAAGATTATCTAACTCTAAATAAAACATACCATCCTGAATAATCAATGTCCTGGAATGCTTACGGCGTTGAGGAATAAGAGGTATATCCTCTTCCTCAGGACCTTCATCAATAATACTGAAGTCTGGATCGACTTCCTTAGCCTTTCTCTTTTCCTTCAGTGCTGGATCTGGAATCATCCGAGATCGGTATCTAATATAACCAGCATCTGGAGGTGGAAAAGGAGTACTATCATCATCATCTGAAGCCGATTGACCATCACGGCCTCCAGATGGACCAACATCAGAATCCTAAAATGAAATATATTAAACATTTATGATTAGCTAAAAGCTCTATCATACAAGTTCTATATATTTATGATTAATCTGATAAATACCTGAGAAGGTAAACCCTCAGATCTATCAAGCTGTCCCTGCTCACCCTCAGGTCGAGTGACCTCTGGGTCTGCAGTCTCAGCTCTCTCAGGTTGTTCAACATAACTATCAATATCCCGTAGCAAGGGATCTGTATCATCATCAATCTGTATCAAAACCTCATGAAGAACCTCAGCAGCTAGCTCAGGCACAACTTTCTGACCTTGATGTTCAGCCTGATGTAAAACATCCTCAATGAGTTCCTGTGACTCTGCTGTTGGTTGAAGTTGAGGTGGAGGTTGATGTTGTTGTTGAGCTTGTTGTTGTTGCTGAGCTTGAGCTTGACCGTGAGCTCCGGCATCCATCCAACCATTGTTTGGTGGAGCAACATAATCAGCATCAAGAAGATGCCCAAAAAGATCAGGTGCCTCAGGCTTAATCTCATCTTTACGCTTGGATAACAAAAAGCAAGCGTTGTAACCACGCAATCCGATGGTCTCAACTTGAAATCAGCTGCATAAGCTGGCAAGTTTGGAACTTGAGCTCGAATCAGGAGCATGCATAATCTAGGATAAAGAATAAACAGCGTCCTAGCAGCTCCAGTGATTTGTCCTCTGAAGGACTAGAAAATATAAGAAGAAAAACTGTATGGTTTATTATAAACCAGTGACAGTACAGCTGACATCAACTCAGGACTAAGCTCATCTAATCCTGACTTCTTGTTTCCAAAAATAGATACTATAACAGTAAAAGAAATCTCCACTGTCCTAGTAAGAATGCCTTGACAAACTGGCGTCCTCTCCTAGGTCCTGAATAACATGTACGACCTAGAGCTCCTTCTATAAAATCAGCTGAATAAGCAGCTGGACCAGCTTCTTGGTCAGAAGTTCCTAGCTGCAGTAGTTGTCGTAAGTCATCAGCAGTAAAAGAAATCGAATGTTGATTTACCATCGTACGTATGATAGGCGGATTAGCAGCACCATCATAGACAATGTTCATCCAAAACTGCGTAAGAAGATCTTTGTTCAGTGGAGGTGACTCAGTGATAGCAAATCGAATTCTCGAACGTGCTAAATATGTCAAAATCTGCTCAAAGCGCTCAACACCACGCTCGTTGACATCTAAATTCACCAAGATGTTGTGACCCTTCTCAAAAGATCTGTTAGCCATATCTGTAATTCAAAATTACACAAATAGCAAAAATGTTAAGTTCAAAAAGATCATCAAACGTCTAAGTATACTATCAAAATAGCCATATCTGTAATTCAAAATTTACACTTTAACATATTAAGATCAAAAAGATCATCAAACGTCTAAGTATACTATCAACTAATAACATAATTCACTGAAACTTAATTGAATTAACAAGTTCAATTATACTCTATAAATTATATATAAAGCCCGTTAGCTATGACAAACAATTCGAGTTATCATACCGCCGATAAATATCGGAACACGCTGCACGACTACGCTATGAGTCGGAAGACTTTCGATATGAAATAACTTAAATTGTTAAGATATTGCACATATTTTAACTTATAAACAAAAGTTCTTAAGTCTATATGTATATAAACAAGTAACTTGTTAATTATTTGTAACCAAGCGATTCTCAAATCGATAACAAGTTATAATTGAAAAATGATAAAATTTACTTAATTTTACATAGTCAACTGAAGTCAACAAGGTTAATTCAGTTCTCAAAGTCAAATTAAGTCAATTTTAAAAAATAAAAATAAAATTAATTAAATTTTTCAACTCGCTTTGCAGAAACCCTGCGAGTTGAATTTGAGTCGCTTCGGTCAACCCAAGTCAAACAAGTGTAACTCGTCTCGCTTCGGTCAACTTAATCAAACGAGGTGAACTCGTCTCGCTTCGGTCAACTGAAGTCAAACGAGTTGAACTCATCTCGCTTCGGTCAACAAAAGTCAAACGAGGTGTAGTCGTTTCGCTTCGTTCAACTCATCTCGGTTCGTTGGAGCGGGCTGCGAAGCGAGATAGATCTCACTTCGCAGAACCAACTGTTTAACGAGATCAAAAACACCAATCACCAATCAAATGTGTTTCAAAGCAATTAATCGATTATAACATGTTTATTAACCATCGATTAAGCATTATAAACATGTGTTAGGTTTTCTAAATCACTAATTTGTACACAATCCGTGATAAACTAAACCAACACATTCAAAAACATAAACCACTCGATATCTCACAAATTACACGGTGAAATCTCATGAAACTTACTTCAAAAGATGCGTAATCAAAAGTTGTAAAAGTTCCACGGATCGAAAAGTCCTTCCTTGTACTAAAAATCAGAGAATCAATCGAAATATATATTCGATTCGTTTCGCCAAATTTCGAGTCGCAGAGGTGTGTGGGTTCGATTCGCAGAGTAAATGACAAGTGTGGGTTGGACTCGTTGGACTTGCCCCATTTATACTATGTACTCGCTTCGCAGCACTAGTCTCGCTTCGTAGCGTTGACTAGTCAAAATTGCAAGTTTTCACAAAAACTCGATTTTAGCACTTAGTATAAATTAAAACCCATATATACCGTACAAGTCTAAAATAAAAATTATTTTTCACTTGTATTTGTTACATTTATTCAACACGCATAGAAGATAACTAGTTTAATTTAATTCCAAAGGGTAAACAAGAAGAATAATTAAAACTTTTATTAATTCGAAGAAATAATTACAAAAGTTAAAATAATAAAACTACTAACATTCTAAGAAAATAAATTAACTTAATAGTAAACACTTAAAGTTTTAACTGCTTAGGGATCATATTAGAAAGAATAAGCTGTACTTATTAGATTGTAATAAGCCTAAGACAATTGTTAGTATACATACCTCATGAAATTCATATAAGCACAATAAAATCACAACTTTAATCAGTAATAAACTTATATTTATAAAATTATATCTTATGTACCGTTATCCACATGATATAACACTTCAAAAAAAATAACTTATTATTTCTTATAATTCACAAAAGTGAATATTCAAATATCATAGACAGTTCAAGATGATTACCGATATTATGATTCACATAAACAGATTACACACAGATTTCTGAGCCAAACTTTTATTGTTAATGTGCACAATATCTAGTGTTTTCTACTATACAACATACTGAAGAATTCAAGTACAACACATAACACTGTATCTTGTATTAGCAAGGTAGAGATTACTAAATGATGTTCTTTAGAAGCATATAACATACACTTGACACGAGATACTTTGTATCTTTCATATGTAAGGTAGAGGTTACTAAATGATGCTCTTTCGAAACATATAACTCACCTTTTGACATTATGATACTTTGTATCATCTCAAATTTTTTTATTTTAGACCACAGTGCACGGCAGTACTATCATTCAACAATTAAGACATATGTCATACGTTATATAACAGAGCACATAAGATATCACACATGAAATTTATACTTCTTAACTGCTCAGAAATCTTAGCATAACCTGCCTACCAATAAATCGTATGATGAAGCTAACTAGACTTAAGTTATTCTTATCACTTGTTAAATAAAAGGACAAGTTATAATCAGTGGATATAGGTGTATAATAAGATAAATATAAGTGTAATCCTAGTTAAAAATCGTTATTCTAGTGCAACTTATAAGAATCTACTAACACATCATACTTAATACTTAAGGTTATTATTCTTAGACTTATTCTCCTAATGTACTATCATTTCCTAAGTTTTTACAGCTAAAAACTTAAAGCTTTTTCTAAAAGAACTTCTTTTGTTCTTTTATTGGAGGCGATTCCCCGCAGGTAACAAGCAATTGAATGCTATACGCCCCACCTTTTTTTTTTTTTTTTTTTAATAAGTACTAAACATAACTACTAACTATTACTAAAATACCCTTGGAAGACTAATCACTCTGGATTTCTCATTCCATTCAGTTGAACCAATGTCTCAAATCGTGCTCTGTCAAACGCCTTTGTGTAGAGGTCTGCTAAGTTATCCGCAGTTGGGACCTTAACTAACCTTATCATTTTCTTTTCAGCACAGTCTCTAATAAAATGATGTCGAATATCAATGTGCTTAGTTTTACTGTGCTTCACTGGATTGTTGGTGATCGACATAGTAGATTCGTTGTCAATCATCATAGGAGTATTGGTTATATTTAACCCGTAATCCCGCAGTTGCTGTTGTATCCAAAGAACTTGAGAACAACAGCTGCCAGCTGCAACATACTCAGCTTCACATGTAGAGATGGCTACTGAGCTTTGCTTCTTGTACTGCCAAGATACTAATCTACCTCCTAAGAATTGACATCCTCCGGTCGTAGATTTCCTATTTTGATTGTATCCTCCATAATCCGAATCAGTATATGCTACTAGATCTAAGTCTCCATCAATTGGATACCAAAGTCCCAGCTTCGGTTGCCCTTTGAGGTAACGGAAGATCCGTTTAACAGCCTGCATATGTGACTCTTTCGGATTGGCCTGATATCTTGCGCATAGACACACAACAAACATAATGTTAGGTCTAGAGGCAGTCAAATACATTAGTGATCCAATCATGGCCCTATATAGAGTAGGATCCACATCCTGATCACTCGATGTATCCGGACTTAGTTTGTGATTAACTGGAATAGGAGTATTATAGACTTTACTGTCATCCATCTTAAATCGTTCTAATAACTCATAAACATATTTAGATTGATGAATAAAGAATCCATCCTTCTTTTGATCAACTTGTAACCCTAAGAAGAATTTCAACTCTCCCATTGCAGACATCTCAAACCTTTTTCTCATGACTTTTTCAAATTCTTGACACATCTTTTCATCAGAAGATCCAAAGATAATGTCATCAACATAAACCTGTACTAATAGAAAGTCTTTCTTGTTCCATTTTACAAACAATGTACTATCAATTGCTCCTCTTGTAAATCCATTATCAAGTAGATACGTTGATAGTGTTGCATACCACATCCTCGGTGCTTGATGTAATCCATATAGAGCCTTATTCAAACGATATACTCTATCTGGATACTCATGATCAGGAAACCCTGGAGGTTGAGCAACATACACCAATTCTTCCACTTTGCCATACAAAAAGGCACTCTTAACATCCAACTGATAAACTTTTATATCATAGAATGATGCGAATGCTAAGAATACTCTAATTGCTTCTAGCCTAGCAACTGGTGCAAACACTTCGTTATAATCTATGCCTTCTTGTTGATTAAAACCTTGAACCACTAGACGTGCTTTATTGCGAGTAATGACTCCCTGATCATCTCTCTTACACTTAAATACCCATCTAGTTCCAATTGGATATTCTCCCTTTGGTAGGTCAACCAACTCCCAAACTTGTAATTTTGAGAACTGTTGCAGTTCTTCTTGCATAGCTTCAACCCATGAGCTTTCTTTGAGAGCCATTTGCACATTTTTAGGCTCAACTTGTGAGATAAAGCATGAATATAGACATTGATTAGGAATCCATGTCTCTTTCATAGCAGTATACAAGCTTTCTAAATCTTCAGAAGTACTAGCTTTAGATTGAGTCCTAGTCTGAACAGGAGTATTAATATCACCGATGATGTTTTCAACGGAATGATTCTTACTCATTCTTGTAACCGGTATAGGGTCAACTATTAACTCATCTCCTAAGTTAGTACCAATCTCTTCTAATGAAGGCATTTCTTCTGAACTTGCTGAAGAGATCTTTAAATGGTTCAAAGAAGTAAGCACATCATCAAACGTCGTTTGAAGATCCTTTTCAGAATCTTCTGTTTCTTGATACTTATCCTTTGAAAATTGTTGAGACCCACTTGAAGAAGCTTCATTTGAGTCATCTGTTGTCCTGATTCCAGAATTTGGCACACTCGATGTTGAAGACGAACCATTGTCCAAGTCTCCAGTCAATAAATGTTGTGAAATCTCTGAATCACTGACAAAGTCACTTATGGGAACTTTAAATGACTGAAAGAGATCGGAATAGTCAAATTGCCAATCTAATCCCTTATGCACATCCGGTGTATAGCTTGTAACTTCAATGTTATATAATCTCCAGACGACTAGTGACCTTATTGAAAACCCTTTTATTTGGAGAATTAGGCATATAACCCAAGAAAAATCCTTCGTCAACCTTCTCACCAAATTTAGCTTGATTCCCGGTTTTCAATATTGTACAAGCAACTCCAAAGGGTTCAAATCCTTTTAAGTTTGGTTTCTTATTGTTCAAAAGCTCATAACAAGTCTTATTATGCTTTTTAACCGTAAGAACTCTATTCAGAACATGACATGTTGTATTTACTGCTTCTGCCCAAAAGATGACCGGAAGCTTTGAATCTACAATCATTGTTCTAGCAGCTTCAATCAACATTCTGTTCTTCCTTCAGCCACACCATTCTGTTGAGGTTCATATGGTGCACTGAATTGATGAATTATCCCTTTGCTTAAGCAATAGATATCTAACGTTGAATTCTTGAATTCTGTTCCATTATCACTACGAATACGCTTAACTCTCGTTTTGTATACATTCTCAATTTGATCTAAAAACTCAATTAGAATACCTGGAGTTTCATCCTTAGATCCTAAGAAAAATACCCACGAGAATCTAGAATAGTCATCTGTGACAACTAGACAATACCATTTGCCACCTATGCTTCTTTTGCTTATTGGGCCGAAGAGATCCATATGTAGCAAATCAAATGGAGAGGAGATTGAGTTCTCAATCTTAGATCTGTGTGGTTTCTTATGTTGTTTTCCTTTCATACAAGGAACACACTTATCCTCAGACTCGAAACGTTTTTGCGGTACACCCAAAACTAAACCATTTTTGGTTATGTAGTTCATTTTTCTCCAGTTTAGATGTGCCATTCTCCTATGCCATAGTAGCGCATCTGCTTCTGAAGCCTTGGATAGTAAACATGTAGATACCATTGAAGAATTAGGAACACCCATGTTTATTGCATAGATATCCTTCTTCCTTGGTGCCCTCATCAATATCCATTCTTCAGGGATTGTGAAGCCTGGCTTCAGGACTAAAGCCTCCTTTTCATTAAAATGAACTGGATGACCTTTATCGCAGACTTGGGAAACACTCACTAGGTTATGAGTTAGTTCTTCAACATAATTCATATCCTCTAGAGTTAAAGTTCCATTTGAAACTTTTCCTTTCCCAGTAATTACTCCTCCTTTGTCTCCTTCAAAATTTACTTTTTGCTTGAAACCTTCTCTGAAGTCCCTCAATAGACTTCTTTCACCTGTCATGTGTCTTGAGCATCCATTGTCTACATACCACCAGTTGTCCTTGTTCATAGTCTGCTCCTACACATAACAAGTTGTACACAGTTAGTTATCAAGAGGGACCCAAGCCATTACGGTCTTGGATTGTCCCTGATCATCTACAATCTGAACCTCCTTAAAGTAACCATAACTATTCCCATCAGGAGTCTTGGTAACCTTCATAGGAGTTTGATATTGTTGATGATCTGTAGCCTTAGGCCTATGAGGAGAGTGAGTAGAAAACCTCCTAGGCACATATTTAGTTCCCTGTGCACTCGAAGTAGAACCATTCTCAAATTGACTATGGTTTCTACTTGGGGTCCTAAACCTCGAAGGTGTCTTATCTCTTGGATTATTGAAAGTATTTTCGTTTAGAGTATAAGCCCTTTTAGGTTTAGGTGGAGAGACACTATGAGTACTATCTCTTTTCAGAATGTTTACAGGTTTGCTTCCTAAACCCGGTTTGGAGCCTAGCCTATCTACAATCGAACTATAAATAGTCGGTGTCTTTTCAGTATTCACTAACTTATGTAATGCTTCCAACTTCTTATTTGGGCAACAAGAAGCTACGTGTCCTTTTTGGTGACACTTGAAGCAAGACATCTGTTTACGTGACTTACTAACTTTTGCATCCGCTACCGGAGTTTTAGGCACTAAAGGTTCAATGACATGTTCTTTATTAACCACTTCATCAGTCTTAGTATCATTAATTACTCCACCCGGTACAAAATGTACTTTGGTGTGAGGAATTTTCTTACTATCATCAGAAGGGTTCTTAATAACACTCTTCTGTGCCTCTAACTTTTCCGGTTTATTAGTTTCTTTCATCTTAGGATTAACATCCGCCATCTCAATATCGACAGGAGTTTTAGTGTAATTTGAATTGAATGGGTGAGGCATATCATTATAACCTAAACCAGACATATCCTTCACACTACGCTGAGCACCTAGCATTTTATCCATTTCAGATGTTCTATAGCTCTCAAGCTTACGATTCTGAGCTACAAGTTTTGTTTTGCAATCAGCTAACTCCTTATCCTTATTAGCAATGGACAGATTCAAGTCATTTATGTTCATATAGAGACCGTCTATGATAATTAATTTCTCATTCACTGTATCTCTAAAAGCTGTCTTGTCAGCCGCATCTGCCTTAATCTTATCCTTTAAGGCTTGTTTATCATCACTTAACCTACATATATCTAACTTAGCTAGGTCAAGTTCAGATCTTATAGCCTCACTGGATTTACTAAGTGTGCTAAGTTGAGATGACAGGGTATTATTAGTTTCAGTCAAAGTCTTCTAGGAATCAGCATAAGCACTAACTTGAGACTGTAAACTAGAAACTAACTGACAAAGATCAACAAGAGAGACAAGATCTAGGCATACCCGTTTTTTATCAGTTTGCAGTTCAGCCATCTTAGCTACAAAATCTACAGGATCCAAATCTTCAGTTGAACCCAAGTCTAATAGATCTTCAACATTAGCTTTAACAGGAGTCTCAGGCACCTTTATTTCAAAAGCTGGATCAGTGGGCATATAGGATAATGACTCAGCTACAATCTCTTGATCGTCAATCTCAGCCATCAAAGCTTCCTCTGACTGAGTTTTCCAATCATAAGACCCATCTAGCTGTTTCATTACTAAGGCTTTGGAATGCAAAGTATTTCCCGAGCCTTGTTTTCCTTCACCAGTCTCTACCTTAGGTCTTTGGCATTCTCTAGCAAAGTGTCCGTAACTTTTACAGTTATAACACTTGACCTTGGTTTTATCAAACCCTGATCTGTTGCCAACAACCTTTCTTCCATTTTTCTTTAAGAAATTTTTAACTCTCCTTGACAACAAAGCAAGTTGGTCCTCGAGATCTATTTCTTCAAGATAATCAGGATCTATCTGATCATTGTCTTCATAAAAAAGAATTGGATCATTAATCTTACAATCAATATAATTCTCATATGAAGCTACAAATGAAGCAAGAACATACAGTTGCTGCTCTGCAGATTTCACACTCATAGGCATCTTTTGATGTTCTTGAGGTGACTTCTCAGAAGGTTTCCCTTTAGCTTCATTTCCAGATGATGTAATGAAACACAGTTCATCAGTTATCATTTCACCCTTTCCATCAGTATTACCAACAAACAAAGCAGTGGTCGAGCTGGATGAAGCAGTCGAGATAGAAGTTTTTCCATGATACAGTCCTGGATCCTGAACATGATCAGAATCAGTATCTTTTGACTTTTTAGTGAAATCATATCCTTTGAGCTTGTCAATGACCTGCTCAAGAGTCATGGTTGCATATCTGGTTTCATTGTCTGTAATCATCACACCATACATCTCCCATTTAGAAGGTAAACCCTCAAGAAACTTGTCGGTTTTCTCTACCTCTTCAATAGTGATTTCATGGTTTTCAATCTCAGATAACAAATGGTAGAAACGAGTAACATAAGCATCAAGAGTTTCTCCTTTAAAAGCTTTAAACAAAGTAAACTGCTTTTTCAGAAGCTTCTTCTTGCTTGCTTGCACTTGTGGACTTCCCTCACATCTTTTCTCAAGCGCTTCCCAGAATGCTTTAGCAGTATGAAAAGATTTTAACTGATGATTAATTTCCTTAGATAAGCACATCTTGATACAAGAATGAGCTTTATTCTCATTCTCATATTCTTTCTTTTGTTGTTCACTCATCAGATTATAGGATACCACAACAACAGCATTTTGAACAGTTTGGGTGGGTGCCGTGTATCCTCCTTTGATACACATCCAGATTGAGAGATTATGAAATCTACAGTAAGATTCAAACCTATCTCTCCAACTGTAATAGTCTTCAACACGTAACAACTTAGGTGGAGTATTAGATTTTCCAACCTCGTGCTCCATCTCAATCATTTTGCTAATGTCAGACATTTTAAGAGTTTCGGGAATTAACAATCAGAAAAATCAGAAAGTTCACTTCGCAGAAACTCAACTCGCAGGACAAGAACTCAGTTCGCAGGGGGAACTCAGTTCGCAGAGGGGAACTCAGTTCGCAGAGGGGAACTCAGTTTGCAGGGGAACTCGGTTCGCGGGGGAACTCGGTTCGCAGGGGGAACTCAGTTCGCAGAATCGGCTGAAAAACCCTAAAACGAAAATTTTAGTTTTCTAATCGATTAAACCCTAAGATTTCGGTCGATTACGAAACTAAAAACTTCCAGAGACTGATTTTGATCATTTTTACGAAGATTAATCGTAACAACAACCCTAAATCTATCGTTATTATCCAAATAACCTCGAACTAACTAAGTATTTAGCCCGAAAGCTCTGATACCAACTGTAAGTCCCTAGTACGTGGATCGATAACGAGGTTATCTTAGGTATTAAGGTGCGGAATTCCTCAATACTTGGTTCACAATATGTGAACAATTTGTTTCGCAAGATAATAGCGAATTGGTTTATCAACAAGGTTTTGTATCGATTAATTAATATTAATCGATCAATACCTAACCTTATGAATGCTTAAAATCGTTTTAGTTCTCTGGAAAAAAAGAATTGCCAAAAGTCATTTTCGAATTAAACCTAATTGAATATTTATAGGTTTGAGTCAAACTCGATTCGCAGGTCGATGGGTTCTGCGAGTTGAGTTCAACTCGCAGCCCACGACCAAGCCCAAAGTTTGACTCGGTTTGCAGCTCTGCGAGCCCAGATCTCATCTCGCATAACTAAGTTCTGCGACTTGAGATCTTATCTCACAGACTTTAGTTTGTAACATCGTATTCGATATTCGTCTAACACTTTATCATACTAATATATTTAACGAATATTAATACCAAACTAATATCATTTACAAATCCAAATCGATTGTACAAACTTGATTACGATAATCACTAGTACTATTACAAGCTAGATCTGTTGTCACACATACATGTTCCAACAGCCAGATGAGTGGAGAACGTGAGGGTGAAGTCGTAGAAGATGTTGTTGACTATATCGTACACTTCTGGTAATCCATAGTGAAAGATCTGGCCATACTTTGACGATGAACCTCACAGAAGATCTCCTTGAATCGTTCTTAGAGGAAGTTCGCGATGATAACCATCGAACCTTCAGGTATAGATGAAGGGATGACACGCATTCTTTCATCAAAACTCTCAAACTCGAGATCATAAATGATCTTGTGAGCATGGTATTCAATGGCACATTCAATATAAAACTTGTGAGGAGAAGTGATGTCGTGTAAACGAGGTTAAGTTTTAAGAAATGGAAAGAACCTTACTGACTATACACAACCCAGGCAAGAATACCTGATCGTATAGTAGTATAGTATGGTAAATCCAAGTCGAACACTAAGAACGGATGTCAATTATGAATAATACGGAAATTGTTGTATAATGAAAACAATAAATGAGGGGACGTTTTAGTTCCGTTAGAACAATTGACTCACAATTATGAAATGTAATTAGAACTTTATATTAAATAATAAAGAGGAATACTTTATAAAACAATTAATCAAGTAAAAACACTTAATTCAAATGATGGAAGAAATGTATTCACTTAGATTACTTTCCTTAGTTTCCGGTTATCACTTTATTGATTTGCTCAAACAATGGATTTTATTGCGATATAACAAATAAGACAACCCCCTTTCCGAGGTAAGTTAATCTAACACAATTAAGAAAGACACAAGGTTGTTTTCAACACGCAATTTATTCAACTAACGTTGCCCACCGAATTGTGTTCTAAGTTAAACCTACGCCGTTCATGTGATTTACTTTTGTGACTTGAATCAATAAATTCTATAACTAATGATAGTTATCTTGTTCATTAATGATTAATATCGATTATTAACCCTGACCTGTCAAACTCAATCTATTCAGCAATAAGTGCTAACCAAAACCAACAATTATCAATAATCTCTTAACCAAATGGAACTCAATCTCAATCAATCAAGAAACCACGTTAGGTAATCAATAATAATCAATCAATAACCAAGGATTATCAAATAAACACATAAACATTCATAAAATACAATATCTTTCACAAATCAATAATCAAACCATCATCTACGAATCATCATCTAAGCAAATACATAAATAGTTTAGCTACTCATATTATTACAGAAACTCAGATCGAAATATGAAATCGAAATCATAATCAAATGAAAAGGAATAACGTATTCGAACCGAGAAACCGAAGATACGAATGAACAATCGAAAAGACTTCAATTCTTCTTGCTTTCTAACTTCAAAATGCTCTAAAAATAAGGCTGGAATGGTTGAAAAATGGCTCAAGAGAAATGTTAAGTGATCACCCTAAAAATGATGTGAAATTAGGGTTTTATTGTATTCTGTCGAATCAATCCATACGCCGTATGGATGAAAAAGGCCCATAGTCCAGGCTCGCATAACTGGCAGCCCGACTCACTTAATCCATACGCCGTATGGATTTTCCGTATGCTGTATGGATTTTCCATACGCCGTATGGATGTCAACTTCCAACTTTTCACTATTTCGACTATCTTCTTCAAACTTCAACTTTTTAGCTCGTTTTCTGATTCTTTTCCGATTCAAGCTCCAATTAACTCCTAAATGCAAATATGAACGAAATCAGTATCTTATTCATACAAAATGCATAAGAATTCAATTAAACAAGGGGTAAATGGTACTATAATCTAGTACATTTTGGCGTTCATCAAACATCTCCCACTTGAATCCTAGTTGTCCTCAAATAGACTATCGATTAAAACTTTCAAAAACTTTCAATATGAACGGCAAATAAAAGTGCAAAAGGACTTACATACTGCCTAGTATTTCACAAACCAAATTCTTATCCTAAAATTGCTTCTGCTGTACAGCTTAGAAATCAAGAAACTCTTCTAGGAAAACAGTTTCTCTTATATTATTATTAGGCATAAAAGATAACTCACAATAATTATCGATATGATTGTCCACCTAAACAATCTATAATTCAGAAATTGAGCTCAACATATTATTATTCTAGCAGGCCTTTCCCTTGATTCTCAATAGCAAACTACCCTCATACAACTAACGTGATACAGTTATCCACATAGTGAATATCCAATTAAATCAATCATTTTTCAAACCAAGACATTGGTGACAGGTCTGTACCTCAGTACAACAGAGCGACATAACTTGGCTTTGGTTTTTCAATTCAAGAGTTCTTTATACTCTTTTCTTTATTTTATTTTATCAAATATATTGATGGAAACCAGGTCTGTACTTACGTACAACAGAGGAGACAACACCCAGCATATTCCCAAATGATGATAATTAGGATTCCAAAATTATGGATTATAACACGCTATCATATAAGGATTAAGACTAAGATCATACCTTGCTAAAAGATCCTCTTAGGATACATCCTACATTATGCATTAGATTTCTTAAAAGCTCAAATATCCTTTATATAGATTGTCTATTGATACATCATATGATGAACTATCTAATATTTAAAATTAAGTTCATTTAATCCTTTGAATTCCCAAAATAGGTTACAAGATTCGCTAAACTTACACAGAATACAATTTTAACAGAAAAATTTAGGCTGAAAAATGACTAACATAGAATGCCCTTTATCTTGAAATTTGCCAATATTTATCATTCATAACTTAAGGACAACAGACTTCTTTTCCCCCATCCCCCACTTAAATATATGCAATGTCCTCATTGCAAAAAGAAACACAAAGAAAAGGGAATAGAAAAGAAGTGAACAGAAAAACTCCCCTGAGCTATCGTCAAGATGAAGTCTTTCAACAGCATCCTCTTACAAGAGCTTATTAACAAACAAAAACAAACAAAATAAATAATTAAGAAAAATAACGGGTTGTCTCCCGAAAGCGCTTTTGTTTATCACGTCGGTAAGCTCGACACTTTGCTCCATAACTTAATTGAAATTCATCTCCAAGTCCCTTTTGGAGTCCCTTGCGTCACCATAATACTTCTTCAATCGACTGCCATTCACTTTGAATGTCGTTCCAGAATGACCTTTTAAGTCAACAACACCAAAAGGGTAAACCTTTTAAGCATCCTCTTAAGTCAAGGTTGCATTTTTTCAACGCCCAGTATGCCTTGTGTCCCAATTAAAAAGGTAGGTGACATGCTTGCCCATAAACCAGCCGATAAGGAGTAGTACCAATAGAAGTCTTAAAAGCAGTCCTTGCGGACCATAATGCATCATCCAACTTATTTGACCAATCCTTCGGGTTTCCATCAATTAAAAGTTCTAAAATACGCTTCAACCCACGATTAGTCACTTCAACTTGTCCACTGGTCTGAGGATGATAAGCAGTGGAAAACTTATGATTGACTCCGTACTTCTTCAACACTTTCTCCAATTGAGCATTAGCGAAATGCGTTCCACGATCACTAATCAATGCCTTAGGTGTTCCAAATCGTGAAAACATCAGTTTAAGGAACTTTAATCGCGAAAACATCAGTTTAAGGAACTTTAATCAATGCCTTAGGTGTTTCAATGCCCAGTAGGTAATGCTTTTGCTTCTGCCCACTTCGAAACATAATCAACAGCCACTACGATATACTTATTTTCGTTGCTTGGTGGAAATGGTCCCATAAAGTCGATTCCACAGACATCGAAAATCTCGCTAACCATGATAGGATTTTGTGGCATCTCATCTCTTTTAGAGATCCTTCCAGTTCGTTGACAAGCATCGCACTCCTTCACCAACTCATATGCATCCTTGTAGATAGTTAGCCAATAAAATCCTGCCTCAAACACCTTCCTTGTTGTGTATGATGGCCCATGATGTCCTCCCGTAGGACCATTGTGACACTGATTTAAAATATTTATGCATTCTTCCCCATGAACGCATCTTCTCACCATACCATCAGCACAGTCCCTGAACAAAAACGGGTCTTCCCAAAAGTAATGTCGCAAGGCCTAGAAAAATCTCTTTCTTTCGTTATACTTCATCTCAGTAGGAAGAGTTTTTGTAACTAAAAAATTGGCATAATCAGCAAACCATGGAAGTTCACTCATAATAACCTTCATTAAAACTCTCATAGGGAAATGTGTCCTTAATTTTGGCTTCATCCAACTTCTCTAACTCAGGATTTTCCAACCGTGAAAGGTGATTAGCGGCTAAATTCTTAGCTCCCTTCTTATCATGAATTTCAGTGTCGAATTCTTGCAGTAGCATAATCCATCTTAGCAATCTTGGCTTCGCATCTTGCTTGCTAAACAAATACCTTAACGCTGAATGATCGGTAAACACTACAGTCTTGGACAGAATCAAATATGATCGAAACTTATCAAACACGAAAACAATCGCTAACAACTCTTTCTCTGTCGTAGTGTAATTTTCTTGCGCGTCAGCCAAGGTTTTACTTGCGTAGTAAATAAGTTGAAACTTCTTGTCCACCCGTTGACCTAACACTGCTCCAACAGCATAATCATTAGCATCGCACATTAATTCAAAAAGAAGATCCCAATTCGGGCTAATCATAATGGGTGCAGATACTAACTTCTCTCTCAAAAGATTGAATGCATCTATACATTCCATGGAGAACTCAAACTTGGCCTCCTTCTCTAGCAGTTTGTTCATCGGTCGTGCTATCTTTGAAAAATCTTTAATAAAAAGTCGATAGAATCCTGCATGCCCTAAGAAGCTTCTTATACCCTTGACATTCGTCGGAGGTGGTAACTTCGCAATTGCCTCGATTTTTGCCTTGTCCACCTCAATCCCTACGCTCGAAATTTTTTGTCCTAATACAATCCCTTCTCGGACCATAAAATGGCATTTCTCCCAATTAAGAACAAGATTCGAATTCTCACATCTTTGCAACATTCTCTTCAAGTTGGCCAAACATTCATTAAAAGAATTCCCAAAATCGGAGAAATCATCCATAAATATCTCCATGCTATCTTCAACCATGTCATGAAAAATTGCCATCATACACCGTTGGAATGTTGCGAGTGCGTTGCACAGACCGAATGGCATTCTTCTATATGCAAACGTTCCAAATGGACATGTGAATGGTCTTATCTTGATCGTTAGCATCGATGGGAATCTAAAAATATCCGGAAAAACCATCTAAGAAACAGTAATATTCTTTTCCGGCTAGACGTTCGAGCATTTGATCAATGAATGGCAAAGGAAAGCGATCCTTGCATGTGGCATCGTTCAACTTCCTATAGTCGATGCAGACTCTCCATCCAGTGACGATTCTTGTGGGGATTAACTCGTTCTTCTTGTTGGCTACAACTGTCATACCTCCTTTTTTCGGTACAACATGAATGGGGCTTACCCATGGACTGTCGGAGATTGGGTATATCAACCCGGCGTCTAATAACTTGATGATTTCTTTTCTCACCATATCCGTTACCTTAGGGTTTAAACGCCTCAATGGTTGCACCACTGGCTTAAAATCGGATTCCATAAGAATCTTGTGCGTGCAGTACGAGGGGCTTATTCCCTTGATATCGCTAATCGTCCATGCGATAGCCTGCTTGTGATCTTTAAGCACCTTCAACAAGCTCTCCTTTTCCGTAGGTGAAAGAGTTGCTGAAATGATTACATGTAGATCAGATTTCCCCTGCAAGTATGCATATTCCAATTGAGCTGGTAACTCCTTCAACTCTAACTTTGGTGGCTCTTCAAATGAGGATTTAACTGCAAAAACCTCAGATCTTGAACATGGGATACCATGCATAGTGATTCTCATCCCTGTTTTGATGGAGATACCATTCGTCAAGATTGACTCTTCGTTCTCCTTAAACTTGACTCCCTCGTTAAGTAACTCCCTATCGCCTATTATCTCAATCTCCTCTAGCAGTTTATCGAACTCTTCGATATCACGGATTGCCTCTATGCTTCCCTTCCATCTTTCCAGAATCATAGGATCTAAATCTTCGTCATCCTTAAGACATTGCAAGAACTCATTATTGTCAGACAATTCTTTTGCACTAGCAAAGTAACAAGTCTCATCCACAGAGGAAGGGTATAGCATGGATTCATTCACATTGAACACAACCTTCTCATCCCCCACTCTCATGGTGATTTTCCTATCAAACACATCGATCAATGCTCTGGATGTGGCTAGGAAGGGTCAAGAATTATCGGTACCTTGGTATCTTCTACCATGTTGAGAATTACAAAGTCGCAGGGAAACACAAACTTATCAACCTTCACTAAGACATTCTCGACCATCCCTCTTGGGTATTGGATAGAGCAATCAGCTAACTCAATGCACATTCGGATGGCCTTAGGTTCTCCTAATCCAAGTCTAGCATACATAGTATAAGGCATAATGGAAATGCTAGCTCCTAGATCCGCTAGTGCATTTGCGATGTCCACTTTACCAATCAGACAGGGAATAGTGATACTCCCTGGATCCTTCATTTTTGGTGGTAACTTGTTTTGCATCACAGCTGAGCATCGCTCATTCATCATTACCGTGGTTGCCTCCACCAACTTGCTTTTATTAGTCAAAAGCTCCTTCAAATATTTTGCATATTTGGGAATTTGAGCAATAGCTTCCACAAATGGAATGTTGATATGAAGTTGCTTCAAATTTTTCCAGAAATTGGTGGTAATGAGCTTCATCCTTCCCTCGTCTCAAAGCTGCGGGGTAAGGTGGAGGTGGCGCGTGATCCTTCGCATATTGTTTATCCCTAGCAGTTTGATCAGCCTTCTTGTCCACCTTAGGACCTTTGACAACCTCCGCTTCCTTCTCTTTTTCCAACAAAAGCTCAGATACGGGATTCTTAGTAAAATTGGGGTCTTTGTGAACCCTCCCATTTCTGGTAGTGACTGCTTTGGCCTGATCACGTGGGTTGATTTTGGTGAACCCCGGTAAAGTTCCCGGAAATCTCTCTTGGAGAAACTTAGCTATGCTAGAAACAGTCCCCTCAGTTTTCTTGAGTGCGGCACCTTGATTTCGTACTAGCGCTTCGGTAGTATCCATTCGTTGTCCCGAACTGGCAATAAACTGCTCGTTAGTAGTCAAAAAATTCCCCATCAATTCTTCCAAATTAGACTTCTTCTCAGGGAAAGGTGTCGAGGGTTGTTCCTTAGTGTAGAGTCCCGGCTGAGTTTGACGGAACTGGCATCCTCCTTCTTGGTATGGTCTTCGGAAATAATTTCCACCACCTTGGCGGTATCCTGTCTGAGCTTCTCCAAATTTAACCTCCTCGCTGGTTTCTCCTGAATCCTTTTCGGGGCAATCCTTAGATAAGTGCATTCCTTCACAAATCTCACAACCTACTTGAATTGCATGAACAGTCTCCGTGACCTTCTTTATGTCTCTCCCCATATTGTCCAGCTTGGCATTAATTGTTGCAAGTCCATCATCATCGATGACTGATCTCTTCCTCCTAGAAGTACCATCATCCCATAGCTGAGAATGCTTCGCTTGATCGCGAATGGCCTCTAAGGCATTTCTAGGAATCTTCTTAGGAATGGACCTTTGAGCATCCAGTTGCTGTTTGGTAGCACGATCTACTCCCTTGTAGAACACCATCACGATCTGTTGGTCATATAGGTCATGCACTGGGCACCTGTGCATCAAATCCTTGTACCTTTCTGTAACACCCGCCAAATTAGGGCTAGTCATTAGGTCCTAATCATTTTTCTTTGTAATACATGTAATTAGTGCTGTATTAGGCTAATTGTATGTATCATTATGTGTATTAATATATATACGCATCTACGCGATTTGAATTAAATCGTACATTTTATTATATCGGTCGAATTCCGATACACTCATACGGACGTTGGTGAACATCGTTTTATTAAATAATATTAAATTATTTGATAAGCCTAATTATTTCCAAGTATTATTTTAATAATATTCTATAAGTATCTTGTATCGCATTAAAAAGCCCTACGCAAATCGAAATGCACGAAACGCGCCCGACAACCGAATAAAGACCAGAATGTATTTTATAAGTTTAAAATATATCATTTTATGTGAGGACATTATTTAAGTTGTAGTATTTTAAATTAATAACTAAAACATTTTATAAAAACGTCACATCTTATTTATAAGTGAAACCCGAACAGGTAAACATGACCAACGCACTTTCAAACCATTTTAATAAATGTTTCGAGTATTAACAATTAAGATTTCGAATTAAAAATATTGAAGAGTTAGTTTTTATTTAAAAACGTATGTAAAATAATTAATTAACATCACAAATAAACGTTTAAACGACAGGGAAAACGAACACAGCACGGAACAAGGTTTGAGACACACCCACATAGGGGTGGGCCCCACAAAAATCTGCCAAAAAGGGAGGGAGATCCCCTCCCCATCCCTCATTTCCACCATCTCTCTCTCTCTCTCTCTTCATCCCCTTATCTTTCTTTTCCTCTCCAAAAATCACCACACCACCATCACCATTAAACCACCAAAAACTACCTCAAATCCACCACAAAATTCGGAAGTCATTTGGAGAAAAGCATTCGCCTCGTCCCGATCTACATTTTCATCTTCTCGAAATCCTCTCGCGTAAACTTGTAAGATTCCCGGCAAATCCCGAAAACTCTTAGATTTCATTTATTTTACTTAAAAGTTGTTTATTTAAGCTTATAATGTCCATCTAAGGGTTGGGTAAAAGAATCGGACCAAACGGAAACCGGAAACTCGTTTTTGGCTCAAAATCCGTCGAACAGACATAAGTGTCGCATAGGCCAGACCAGTATAATGTCACTTCGTGCGTCACTTAAGTGCCGCATTAAGTGACGCATAAAATCCTAAATTTGCGTCACTTGCCTAAGTGCCGCATAAAACCCCTTTTTCCCGACACTTACATCCGTCACTTGTCTAGTGACGCCTAACACTACTTACCGACACTTCTAGCGTCACTTTCCTAAGTGACACCTATAACCTAAATCTAATTTGTACCGTCACTTGCCTAGTGACGCTTAACATCTTTACCCGACACTCACACCCGGCACTTGCTTATGTGTCGCATCTCATGCGTCACTTCCCCAAGTGATGCTAGTACCCCAGAATTTCTCATTTTATGCGACACTTCCTGAGTGTCGCATAGACCTTAAGTGTCGCTATAAGTGTCGCATGAAACAGAACCAAGAAAACACATATTTTTACTAAGTGTTGAGACCTAAAATTTTACCACTTGATTTCACCCAAATTCAAGTTCTGATGCGTTTTTCACCAACCAGGGGCCAGCCCCTTGGACCCCGCCAGGGGTTGCCACCCTTGGGACCCCGCTAACCAGGGGCACTGCCCCCGGACCCCCGTCATCTAGTTTGTAAATACTTTCTAAGTATAACACTTCGACATAATAATAATATTATTGCAAATAATCACCAACAGGTTGTACACGTTTTCAAATTCAAACTTATCAATCAAATCAAATCATTGGACATTACTAGTTGGATGAACAACTAGCATAGGTTATCTTTTAAGATACCTACTTATTTTATTTAACCTTGCGCGTAATAAACGCCCGGCAGGTAACAGTCTTCGAACACCACGTATTATTATTACATCATATTGCTTCGTTGCAAACCTCCAGACTCAGGTGAGTCTCATAGCCCTGACTTTTTACTGTTTTTACTCCCGGGGTGGGATTACATGCTCTAACTGTTTTACACATGAACACGAGTACAAAACTCGCTATATTCTGCATGAGCTATTTTCTAATCACTTTTAAGTCCTCTACGATCATAGTTCTGGTAATACTTTATGTAGCGCGAATGTTAGTGTATGGTACCATATAGGACTGACCATCCTCGTCCGGGTCAGCAAGCACTGACTGGTTAAACAGACGCATTAACTTTTGTTCATACGAGTGTGGATTAGACACTCGCCTGGAGGCACCCACGATTAGGCACTTTATTGTGATCCTGACACCCACGTTAAGCGCAGACTATGACCTCATAGCAGACATATACATCATTTGATTCATTTCAAACAATTATTATTAAATCTTGTGGTTCACACTTACTTATTTATTATTCAAACCTGTGAGCTCATCAGCGTTAGCTGACCCTTTTTAACATGTGTTCTCAGGTACCCAACATCAGTAGACCTGTTCATTCAGGAAGCCCATTGCTCGAGTCTGCATGCACATCAGGAGATTATTTTGCATTACTACATTTTGTAACCTAGTTATGCCGCCTAATCTCTAAATATTGTAATTATTCGGCTTTTGTAAGATTTATACATAGTAAAACCTTATATTATCAATGTATCTGTAAAACGACGCATATAGAATCGTTCATTATATACCTTGTGTGTTTTGATTATTGATTAGTAGCACCCCAAAGCTTGCTTCCGCTAAACAGTATATTTGGGGGTGTTACACTTTCCCATGCTTGGTGAAGTGGCTCATCGATGTCTTGCTTGAAATTTCTAATCTCGTCGATCATCTTTGAAGTTTTGGATGGTGGGCAGTAAATCTTCAGAAATTTTGTGCGAAGATCTTCCCACGTGGTGATGGATCCAGATGGCTCATTTGCGATCCACCTCTTGGCGGTTCTCTTTTGTGTTATTGGGAATACTCGAAGCATGACTTGATCACGTGTAATGTTGGGTACGTTGAACATATTAGCGATCTCCAGGATTTTCTCGACGTGTCGTTAGCATCTTCTTTGTCCTATCCTCGAAAAGGGTTCTCTCTAAGTTCCTTGAGGAATTGTCCCTTGATTTTGAACTCCACTTCACGCGCAATTGCAGGTCTCACTACTCCTGGACCGAGCTCGGTGCGTGTTCTGCTTGAATACTCCTCGATGGTCATGTTAGCGATATCGTCCGCCATTTCAAAATCTGGTTCCGATTGATCGCTGGGGTATTCGGTAGGTGGTCTAGCGCGATATTCTCCGTACTCTCCCTCGAAATTTGATTCGTAATTAAAAGCTAACAGGGTGTAAGGGGTCCTTTCAAATTCCTCGTATTCTTCGTTGAGATCAGGTTCGCGATTCGGTGAATTGGGTGGTGCAGAAAAAGTGCGTCTCCTTTGATGAAATGTACGCTCGGGTTCTGCGAATGGAACAGTCAAGTTCGGGTCATATATTTCCTGCAATAAATTTATCTAGTAAGTAGAACAGGCTACTAATGTATCCCAAACAGAGCAGATTAATCTAAAATCAGACTCCTACCCTTTAGAGAAAAGCAAAGAAACAAACTATCAACTAGTAAATCATAAACAAAACAACTATACAATTTTAACAAATTCCAAATTATTTAATTGAATCAAACCGTTCCCCGGTAGCAGCGCTAAAAACTTGATGTCGTGTAAACGAGGTTAAGTTTTAAGAAATGGAAAGAATCTTACTGACTATACACAACTCAGGCAAGAATACATGATCATATAGTAGTATAGTATGGTAAATCCGAGTCGAACACTAAGAACGGATGTCAATTATGAATAATACGGAAATTGTTGTATAATGAAAATAATAAATGAGGGAAAGTTTTAGTTCCGTTAGAACAATTTACTCATAATTATGAAATGTAATTAGAACTTTAAATTAAATAATAAAGAGGAATACTTTATAAAACAATTAATCAAGTAAAAACACTTAATTCAAATGATGGAAGAAATGTATTCACTTAAATTACTTTCCTTAGTTTTCGGTTATCACTTTATTGATTTGCTCAAATAATGTATTTTATTGTGATATGACAAATAAGACAACCCCCTTTAGTAGGTAAGTTAATCTAACACAATTAACAACGACGCAAGGTTGTTTTCAACACGTAATCTATTCAACTAATGTTGCCCACCGAATTGTGTTCTAAATTAAACCTACGTCATTCATGTGATTTACTTTTGTGACTTGAATCAATAAAGTCTATAACTAATGAGAGTTATCTTGTTCATTAATGATTAATATCGATTATTAACCCTAACCTGTCAAACTCAATCTATTCAGCAACAATTGCTAACCAAAACCAACAATTATCAATAATCTCTTAACCAAATGGAACTCAATCTCAATCAATCTAGAAACCACGTTAGGTAATCAACAATAATCAATCAACAACCAAGGATTATCAAATAAACACATAAACATTCATAAAATCCAATATCTTTCGCAAATCAATAATCAAACTATCATCTAAGAATCATCATCTAAGCAAATACATAAATAGTTTAGCTACTCATATTATTACAGAAACTCAGACCCAAATATGAAATCGAAATCATAATCAAATGAAAAGGAATAACGTATTCGAACCGAGAAACCAAAGATACGAATGAACAATCGAAAAGACTTCAATTCTTCTTGCTTTCTACCTTCAAAATGCTCTAAAAATAAGGCTGGAATGGTTGAAAAATGGCTCAAGAGAAATGATAAGTGATCACCCTAAAAATGAAGTGAAATTAGGGTTTTATTGTATTATGTCGAATCAATCCATACACCATATGGATGAAAAAGGCCCATAGTCCAGGCCCGCGTAACTGGTAGCCCGGCTCACTCAATCCATACGCCGTATGGATTTTCCATACGCCGTATGGATGTCAACTTCCAACTTTTCATTATTTCGACTATCTTCTTCAAACTTCTAACTTTTTAGCTCGTTTTCTGATTCTTTTCCGATTCAAGCTCCAATTAACTCCTAAATGCAAATATGAATGAAATCAGTATCTTATTCACACAAAATGCATAAGAATTCAATTAAACAAGGGGTAAATGGTACTATAATCTAGTACATTTTGGTGTTCATCAAGAAGAGTCAACGATATGATCACTTTCAGCCATTGAGTTCATTAACCGTCGAAGATCATTCATCATCCAGATATCTGCGTCTGCATCAGGGTTCCCAGTAGCATTGTACATATATCTACTATATGAGCTTGAGTACTCATTTTGTTTCACAGAGAATGGGAACGCAGATCTGATCAGTATATCATGTATCTTTCTATACATGGCCCTCTGGTCCTCGAAGAACTCCAACTACTCAGATGTAGGTTCATCATTTTGATGTAGAAGCTGAGTTGCAAGATTTTCGGCGAAGGCATGCAGGCGGTTCTAGAAGAACCATGGGTCTCGGCTGTTGTTGTTGGCTTGATAGTCGTCATACTCGACCTTGATGTCTTCTATCAGGTCCCTTTGGCGTAGTGTGTACTCATTGGTAGATCTAATGATGATGCTCATCATTGAAAGGAGGTCATTTTTAAATGCCTCAATAGCACTAAATATTTTCTCGTGATTAGAAATCGTGGAAATAGCTGGAGGTTTCGGAAGCTGGATAGAGCAGATATCGATCGGAACATCAATGTATATGATGTCGTCCTTGTCATCCTCTGCCGATGGAGCATCCATGTCTTGAGAGTCTGGAAACTCTACAATGTCAGAAGGTCAGAAGGTAACTAGGTATCATTGGTGATCTGAGATATCGGCAGAGAAGAATCCACTTCTATGTCTCTTTCCTCAGAATCATGGTTAGATCCAGAAGTATTTTCCAATTTGAACAGAGTTCGAGGTGCAGGAATATCGAAGGTTTGAATCCTTTAAGAAGATAAGTCTAAATAAATATCTAGTAGTATGGAAGCTTTGTATGCCAATATTTTTTTTAGAAGTTTGTCTCGAAGCTATAGATATTGATTTGATAAAGAGATGGTCTTTTTGATGTTTAGCAGAGCATTGAGTCGTGGTGAGACAAGAGGTTTGGCTTTTTGTTTGACTCTCTTGACCTTCCTTTTCCAATGAATCAATATATCCTTGACCTTAGTAGAAATGCTACGAGTAGCAATTCTTCTCTCTGTTTCAATATCCCTACACCTCAGCATCAACTCTCAATTAGACTGATTCATTTGCATCAATTGTTCTTGCAGATTCTCATAAACGTGTGGATTGATGAATGTTTCCTGCAAATTTTCAACTGCTTGCCCCTCAAGAGGAGTAAAAATGTCTGACACTTGATTATACAGATTCACATTTTCATCTAAAGGAATGTACTCTGGACTTGGATCTTCCCTTATTTCATTATCAGTTGTGTATCCAGAGGAAGAAAAATCCATATTTTAGAGTGCAAAGTTAGACTTAAAATGTGAAAAAATATTATTTGAGTAGAAAAACAAAGTGAATAGAATATTTTGAAAATAAGATATGAAAGTCATGACTCTGTAAAGAATATTTCCATAAAAGAATGTGTTGTCCAGAAAAACTATGTGGTAATTAAGAGCAACACATAATAAAAGCAAACAGTAAATATAAAGAAGAATAACCTGCAGTGTTAGCTAAAAACAAATATCAAATACATAATTATTTACAAACAGTACTAGTTAATAAAAACAATGTTAACTGTACTTATCAGTAGTAACATAAAAGCATCATCTGTGACTGGCAATGTTAATATAACACTATCAGTACTAATAATGCTAACAGTGTTAACTATATAAGTAAAATTAATACTATCAATATTAACCAGTAAATCAGTATCAATCCAGACTTAAGCACGGAAAAGAAATTTTTTATAGAAAACAATTATAATGAGATAAGCTTAAGAAGAATTAATCATTCCAATACTAGTAACCAAAAATATAAACCTGCCTACATCAAATGCCTTTGTAAACAGGTCTGCAAATTGGTTATCAGTATGAACCTTTTCAATTCTAATCAATCTTTTCTCATTGCAATCTCTTATAAAGTGATATCTAATTTCAATGTGCTTAGTTTTAGAATGTTTACTGGATTATTTATGATAATGATTGCAGAGGTATTATCAATAAATATAGGAGTGTTAAGAAAAGTGAAACCATAGTCTAGCATCTGATTCTGTATTCATAGCACTTGAGCACAACAACTTGCAGCAGCTACATATTCTACTTCTGTTGTAGATGTAAAGATAGTGGTTTGTTTCTTACGTTGCCAGGATACCAGTCTATCTCCCAAGAATTGACAACCTCCTGATGTGGATTTCCTATCCACATTAGCTCTTCCATATTCACTATAAGTGTATGCAATCAGATCAAAAGAATTGCTCTTTGGATACCAAAGGCCCAATTTTGGTTGACCCTTTAAATATCTAAAGATATTTTTGACTGCATGCAAATGTGATTGCTTTGGATTTTCTTGAAATCTTGCACACAGACACACATCAAACATGATATCTAGCCTAAAGGAGGTCAGATACATGAGTGAACTAACAATAGATCTGTATAAATGTTCATCTACATCCTCCCACTCAAGATCTGCATGTAATGGCTTGTGTGTCTCCACAGGTGTGCTTGCAACCTTAGCATCCTTGTATCCAAACCTTTCCTGTATATCATATACCTAATTACTCTGATGTATGAAGATCCCATCTTTCTTCTGTTTCACTTGTATCCCCAAAAAGAAAGTTAATTCTCCCATGGAACTCATCTTGAACTTATCATGCATCAAAGTTTCAAACTCCTTGCAAAGATTGTCTTTTGTAGAACCAAATGTAATATCATCTACATAGATTTGAACTAGTAGAATATCATTATTAATTCTTTTGATAAACAAAGTCTTGTCTATTGCACCCCTTTTGAAACCATTCTTTAGAGAATAATATGACAAAGTCTCATACCAGGCTCTTGGTGCTTGATGTAAGCCATAAAGAGCTTTATCCGATCTGAGAACCTTATCTGGATACTTAGAATCTTCAAACCCTGGTGGTTGGCATACATACACTTCTTCCTCAATTGTGCCATACAGGAAAAAACTCTTGACATCCATTTGGTACACTTTAAATCCGTTGAATGAAGCATATGCCAAAAACAACTTAATTGCTTTTATCCTAGCCACAGGTGTAAAAACTTCATCATAGTCAATACCCTCTTCCTGAGATTAACCATGTGGTACTAAGTTAGCCTTGTTCTTGATCACAATACCTCTTTCATCCTTTTTATTTCTGAAAACCCATTTAGTACCAATTGCCCTTTTTCCCTTAGGCAAATCAACTAATGTCCAAACCTCCTGTATTCTGAATTGAAGCAACTCTTCCTGCATTGACTCAACCTAACTTGGATCCTTTAAAGCTTCTGTAACTTTATTGGGTTCCATTTGAGACAGAAAACAAGAAAAGAAAGAAGAGGAAATGTCTTCTTCATTACCCTATGTCTGCTTTTTAGTTTGCACCGCAGATCCAATATCTCCAATTACATTCCCCAGAGTATGATCTCTATGAACAATGTATTTTTAAGTTGGTGTAATTTAGATCATAATCACTATCATCCTCATTACTCAGAATACTTGATACATCTTTTGTGATGGATTCCACTATTGGCCTTGTATTTGCAGAAAAGTCTCTCAAATTATTCTCACGTTGTTGTTCTTGACTTAACTCATTTTCTTCCATCTGTGCACTATCTTCCAATGATGGCATTTCAGGATCTGTATCATAATCCAGTGATGTCTTGCCATTCTCATCCTTAACTTGACCTGTTATGCCTTGATCTGAACTCTGTGAGGATTGCTGTGGATTTGAATCAAAAACCTCTGGGGGATCAGGAGACCAGATTGGAAATAAAGTATATTCTAACGAATCATTATTCTTTCCAGCAGTCATTCCTGTTTCTTCTGCAGTGTTACATGTATTTGTACCTACACTGGAATCTACATTTGCATATTTAAAATCAGTACTAAGTGCATCAATATCAAATAAATATTCGGGACCCTTTCCTACAGGATTAGCAGTATTTTCATTAAAGGTTATGTTCACTGATTCTTCCACAATCCTAGTCCTTTGATTAAACACTACTACACAATCCACTATAGCCCACCCCTAATAGACCACGGAAATGGTGAAAATCACGTAAAACCCGTGATCCGTTTGCAAAAACTCGCGCGTTTTCACTTTCCTTTCCATTGTCCACGGCTCTAAGATTTAGCGGGACACGGATCTATTTACAAAGTCGTGGTCCACTTCTTGGTAAACAGAAACCACGGTTACATTTGACGAGGGGTGGTCTATGTTTTTTACAGGGACCACTGTTCCTAACTACAAACCGTAGTTAATTTAGTCGGACTACGTTTTTTTAACAAACCGTGGTTCTTTGAAAATATGATCTGTAAATAAAAAGTAAAAACAAACAAATTAATGTCCAATTGTTTCATTACCATCTAGGCCGTGGGGTGTGGGGTGTGGGCTGTGGGTTTTGGGCCAAGATGTAAGTTGTTTAGATCACTACATATTGTACTGTATTGAATTAATTTTGCACCCACATAAAAAATACATGAGAGAGTTTTTATTAAGTCATATAGTGTGATATTTAAAGCTTCAAGTCATCAAGTGTTATATCGTCATCATCATCCAAAACAAAATTTAAATAAATAAATTACTTATCATCTCAATAACAAACAAATTTATTAAACAGGGAAATATTGATTGTTAAGTAATTGATACGGAGTACTTTTTTGTCAAACTTACCTTAAGCGGAGGAAGTGATCGATCAACTACTTCATTTTTTTCACCCTCTTTTTTTACTATTTGGGTGCATGTTTTGTCCCAAAGCTACATGACTAAGTCTTTACATGACTAAGTTTGGTTTATCTTGGTTTATACACTCCGAGCAGGTGCTAACACTGAAACCACTTAGCCTCCACTCCCGGTAACAGGGAAGCCATGAATATTTGGGACTCTTAGACTCCCTACATTAGGACAGAATACAAGGGCCTCTTTTTTGGATTGGGTGTGTAGTCGTCGCATCCAAACAAAGGGCTACTTGGGTGGATTGCCCAATTATGGTAGTATCCTACTCCGTCCCCTAGAAAAATTGTCTACAGATGATGGAGTATTTAAACTGAGAAATCACGGCTAGAAAGGAAACCCTAATTAATATGAACATTAAATAGATATGAAATCGATATGATGATGCCGCTGCTTCATATCGATCGTAATTGTAAAAGTAATATAAGTAGTTAGTGTAAGTTTATATGTTTGTTGCAAGCACCGAAAAAACATATAGCCCTATGTCTTTATTATAAGTATATATAATAGCAGGAGCATGCATTTACTACAAACTACCCCACTGACGATATAATTATATATAAACCTTGGTAGTAGTGTGAAACGTTCAACCACGGCTCGTAGAATAACCATGGTTTAAATAAGTGAAATTTCTTTTTGCCGAAGTCACTTATAAATTAAGGGTCATAAATTAAATCTTCAACTTTAATTAAGAGTCATGAAAAAGCACGTACTTCCCTTTCTTTTTTTATCATAGTAAAATTTTAATATTATACTTGCATATTTAAACGGATTTTTTTTATTTTTTTTAAGACACTCTCATAGAAAATATTATTCCCGAAAAAAGTCAATACAACATGAAAAAAACTACACCCCCAATCTATAAGAATTAAGAAGTAAAAAACTGAAAGAGAGGATAAACTCATAATTAAATAATTTCATCATATTACAAAAGCCACCATAACAACAAATGACTACGGATTGTTAGTGACAAAATATACGTTAGCATACTGATTCCAATAATATCATTAAACAATTTAACATTCATTCGCGAAGGATATTTATGTGATTTCGTCCTTACAATATACAGTATAATACATTCTTGGTATAATTGAATTCTACTTTTTTAACAAAAGAATATATATATATATGTAACAACAAAAGCCACCATAAAAACAAATGACCACGGATTGTGGGTGACAAGATATACCGTACGTTAGCATATTTTGATTCCAATAATATCATTAACATCATTAGTCCTGGTCATCAAGCTAGAGTCGAGTATCTAGAGATTATCAAGGTCTTGACACTCTTGGTATAATTTAATTCTATGACGAGTCATACCCATACATGTCCTGACTTTGAACCCTTCCCCTACAAAATGTTTAATTCGCTTGAGAGGTGATATCTTGTAGCGAGTTAATTAGGTACCGAGCAACGAACGTATATTTTGTGGCGAGTTACGTACCGCGCAACCAAAACTAAAATAGCAATTTTACTTTTTTAGCCAAAGAAGACACATTCAGCAACAAAAGCAAACCTAATCCATCGGAGGAACAAACACTGATTCAACTCGAGACGCCAGTTCAATAGGAGGAACTGGACGACCTACTGATGACAGAACAGCGAGCAAGCTCTACGATCTAATCTGTGTGGTTAACGATTATAATAATAAAAGATGATCATAAACAGAGAAATCCCGGTTGGGAAGGAACCATCATTGAAATTAAGAAAGACATGATCATAGAAAATGGAGTCTCATGTTGTTACTTTATTGGTTTATGTGCAAAAAGGTCATGGCTAATTTGTGAATTTATAGATGAAAAAAAATTCACGGATCGTCCCTGTGGTTAGTCTCAAATTGCACTCGTCGTCCCTCGCATTTTTTCCTTGCACTCGTCATTCTCGTGATTGCTAAATCTTTCACTAGTAGTCCCTTACGCTAACGTCTGTTAGTTTTTCAGTTAAGTCTAAGGGTATAATGGTCATTAAGTGATGGATTGGGTGACCATTGTCATCCATGCTCGATGTGCAATTGGGCATTTCTGATCGTGTACATCGTTTTGTCTTCCTTCGAGAATCCATCTCTTCATTGTCTTTAAATATAAGAGATAATGTATCTGTATCGGATTATACACCATACAAAAACTTTTTCACAAAGATACAATTTTTGGACATACGCGTCAACTAGATCTATCTTGTTCACGCGTGGAGAAGAGTTTAAACAGAGAAATAGCGGGTAAGAAAGATAATTGTAAGTTCTGTTGGAAAAAGGGAATTTGATGATCACATTGGGGAACTTGATGATCATTTTGTTTTGTAGGGTTTAGATATATATTATAATTATATAAAATAAAGAGAAAGATCATATGGGTTTGTTACTTTGTTGTAAACTTGTATAGTTAGATGTATGTATGCCTTTATATTATTACTCTGTACAATATAGCCATATAGTAGGAGTATATATAACGAATGAAATGAATGGCGCCAACACATAACTACTTTAAAGAGTTAACTTCCCTTTATTTCCAACATCCAATTTTAAAAATCCACCAAATGTGTAACAACCCGTATTTAAACGCATTAATTTGCCTTAAGCTTACTTGTAATTAGTGTGTAATAGAACTAAGTTACTTGTAATATATCGTATATGGAATATACACCCGTACGTAATAAACTAATATTACGCGGTTTACTTGGATGGATTCTATAACACCCCTCGGTCACTTAACCATTATAATAATGATTTTGACTCGGAAGTGTCGATTTAAAACATATTTTATTATTATACAATGCCTTAACGTGTCTATAAACTTTTTCTACACATAATATACAACAGTTTAGTTTTCTTCAAACCAAAATATTATAACGCGGGTGTTATATAATTCAAAACATGTCATTAGTTATCAAAACGACATCAGAGTAATTTGTCTGTCAAACATTCCATCCAATTCCAAAGCTTCCTGCCCACCCACAATATTCTCAAAAAACCATATCCTGCAGGAAATAGAATGTGGGGGATTAGCATAACGCTAAGTGAATAAATCAATAAACAACAGCACAACTTAGCATAACGACTTTGTGTACAACAAATAACCATAAACAAACAACACATCTGTTTATCAAATACAACTGGCATCAAAGAGGACCGGTGGTTCCCGAGCAACCTTCTCGAAGAACACTTTAAAACCAACTGCAGGCCCATACAGAGGTTTAACCGACTACTTGGTGCTATTAACCCAAACAACACAAGCTACGACAATAATGCTTGTACTAAGACCCTGTGTTATCTAAACAATAGCAAACCAAGCCCAGCCCCATGCTGGCCTCTGAATCATCAATGCCCAAAGGCAATACATCAATGCACAACGACAATATAATAAGTGATCACATATTTATCTACTCATAATGTCATCATATCAAACTAATAGTCTATCCACAGTATTATTACTAATAAACCATAATAATCATGGCAACTAAAATAATAGTAATAATAATAATACAATTACCCGTTGTAATAAACCTGCTACAACCAAATCAAACTGAGGGTTATCGATCCACTCACCGAATACCTCAGTCATCCACTCATCACTCAGTAGTCTAATGTCACCGAGTCTTCTCCGAATCTGAGAATACATATAATTAGCGAGTTAGTAACTCATTCATAATCAATAACTCATATAATAATCAGATAACTTATTTCAATATAAAGTTGCAAAATGATCATAGCAACCAGTTTAATAACTTAATCAAAATAGCTTACTATTGACAAACAGTTCGTTCTCCCTTATTAAATTTCTATCTGAATCCATCTCAATATATAATATTGAACTCATAAAACTACTAAGTTATAACAACTTATGAGTTCACATTCATTTCAAAATATGGTATCCACTATATCAAGTTGGAATTATCTACTATATCATTTTGCAAGTAACTACGTTCGATAAACTAACATATATATCAACAACTTGCATTATTTGATTACCATTATCCATCACTTAAGTGACTCAAGGATTTATTACCCATCTCCTTATTCCATTGAAAATTCTCAATTATATAACTTCACGTTATATATATATAAAGAATCAACCATATGGTAATACATATAATAATCTGTAAAGCACAAAGCATCAAACAACTAATGATTATGAAATTATAATTACTAATTTTCCTAATTTCCTTGTTATCCTATAATATCACGTTTAAATAAATGTACAAACAAATGATAGGTCGCAAATTTGGTTTTCCGTTCCCGCACCAGGACCCGCCGGCTTGGGTACTAGACCCGCCGGGTCCAAACAAAACAAGAACCAACCGGCTTTATGCGCTACACAACCGGCTTCATCACAGCACAGAACCAGTAACCGGCAACGGTTTGCAATTAAGTTCACCCGAATCCAAACCCCACCATGATAATCTAAACACCACTTTATCTATCAAATTACTTTTCACAATTCATCATTATTAGTTAACTTCTATTTATGGATCTTACTATTTTGAATAAGCACTTTACAACATTTTTACTATGTTTCATAAAACTGGACAGCAGCTATTTAGTTCACTTTTTGACAAACCTAAAACCAGATCTGGGCACCAAGGCCATAACCAACAGAAAGTAGACTTTCCCACCTTTCCAACGATATTTTGCACATAAAAAACGGAGCTACAATTTATCTTTTATGGCCATTTCAAAATGACCAATTTTTCCGCACTTAGGCTGTCTAAATACGAATTTTTAACAACATTAGCTTTAATCAACTCAACCTAAGGTTTATCATCTTCATAAACAACTTGTAATCTTTTTATATCCTTTGGACCTTTATAATAACTACACATCTTTATAATTCAACATATTTATCAACTATTTTTTTAACAAGTTTGGACATCAAAATCTTCTTAGCTTTTTCTTTTTAATTAAAACTCAACTTTAACAATTTATTTATAACAACTGATTAGGGGTTTCTATCAAACTTATGTATAAAATTAACTATAGCAACAACAATAACAACAACATCTATATCTAACTTATCATCAATTAAACATAAATTACTTTGAACACAATCTTATTTATATGCAACATCAACTATTTAGTTCAATAACTTCTATTACCATCTAACTAGGGGTTCTTACATACATAATATCATACTATGATTCAAATCCTAGGTGTAATTCAACTATTTTATGTTTTCATCTCAATTTCATCACTTTCCCCCAATTTCTAGGTTAAATTAACAAGAATACATACATACCTTGGGTTGAAGATGATTAATAGAGCTTCAATTTGATGATTTAAGCTTTGATTTTTCCTTTCTCTTTTCCTGGCTTCCTCTCTCACACGGCTCTCTCTCTATTTCTTACTAGAATAATTTTATTTTGAAGACTTCTGGAATATGTATTCATATATCGTACGTATGTATATAGATATATGTTTGTTCCAATTTAAATCCCTTACAATTTGTAAATTTATACATCTAGCCCTTCAAGTCCTAACTTTACAAATATATATACCAATTAACTAGTTGTTTTCACAAATTATTAAATTTACACAACAATCTTATAAAGCAACGTAATTATATTTATGTGTGTTATTATACTACTTAAAAATTCGGGATGTTACAGATTCTAAAACACACGGTCGTTGGTGAACCTTTTCATACGAAACGTAAATCTATTTTTATGGTAAAATAGTCGTTATTTACTTGGAATTATTATTTTATAATAATATACGAGGAAAACTATTTCGTTTAGTATTAAACGTAACGAATACGAGAAAATGTGCAAATCGAGCCCGACACCCGAACGAAACCCAAAATATATTTTGGTAACTTAAATTAAGTGTTTTAAGAATACTTAGTCACCTGGAATATCATTTACATATTAGAAATGTACACGAGAAATCAAATGATTAAAAGCTAACTAAAACACGTACGTTTAACGTTTAACCGACAATGAAACTTAATGGAAATTTGAGGAACAATTCACGAGCCCAACCCATGATGGGTCAGGCCCCAACCCACGACCCAAAGGCCCAATACCCGGCCCAAACCAGCCAAAACCCAACCCTAAACTCTTCCATTATTTAAATTACTTTTCCTCCACTTTTTCACTCATACACAATTTGAAACACACATACACGTCTCTTTTCTCTGCTCTCTCTCACGACCACAGCCCAGAAAAATGACCACCACACCCTACCACCACCTCCTCCGAGCACTTTAGTCACCACCATCTTCAACCACAACACCCCGGGCAAGGAAATCAAGCGAAGAACACGAACTGAGCAAGAATCTGTCCACTTTCCTAGTTCCAGCCTTTAAACCCGACTCTCCTCTATAAGTTTCCCCATGTTTTCGTTCATACATCCTTGGAAGAGGTTATAATTCATGTTTTTGCTTCAACTCTACTTGTTTATGTTCAAGATCTATGCTAAAAAGCGAAAAACAAAACTATAAACCGTTGGATAATAACATTACACACTGGACAATATTTTAGATCAGCTTAGATCGACCATATCTAACTCATTTCCTAACGAAATCAAGCATTTCTTGAGCCTAAAATTAAGTTCATGATGTTTAGTTTTAAAATATGTAAGTTATGTACATAGATGAGTTCATTTTCTAATTTTAATAAGTCAAAGAAAAGTACATAGACAGACTTCTGTTTCTGACCAGAAAATCTACCCACTTGTTCTGAGCATATATCGACTTGTAGGACGAATTAGGACATGAATCCAGTTGGAAAATCTTTATTTTTGAGTTAGCTATAACTTTCATTTAGACCCTAATCACTTAAATTAGACGGATTTGGAGATGGGAAGTTGTTTGTGTGCATATGTCATGAAAATGAGCTGTTAGACATGTTGTGGGACAAAAATTATTTGGGTGACTTAAACACCTCCATAAGTCATGAAAAAATTCCAGAAATTTGTTAAGACATAGAAGTGTATGTGTGATTGTTCTCAGGATCGACGGGGGTCATTTTATGTGTTAAATCGAATGGACTGAAACGTGTATTTTCGATAAACATAAATAAAAAATGACACTTTCATAATTGTGATAAAAACGACACTTGTGGGTCACCAAAGGTCACGAAACTTGTTTTCTATACGTTTTATAACATAATAAGTTTGTGTAAAAGTTTCGGGTCAAACCGAGTAATTTTGACCAAAGTCTCAAAAACGAAAACACTAGCAGCCCGACTCTGCGACATAACCATCTTATGTCGCATTCATGCGACATAACGTTGCGACATAGACCTCTAGGTCGCACCTCAACCCGAAACCCTAATCGGCGACACAAACTATTACGTCGCACTCGTGATTTGCGACATAAATCCTTATGTCGCTGCGTCGCAGCATGCGACACAGACCTTTACGTCACATACTTAATTTATTTCACTTAATTGCGACATTATTTTATGTCGCCATAACGACTAGCGACACAACCCTTGTGTCGCATAACACCGAGTATTGAAAACAATTATTTTCACTAAGTCTCGATTTCGCGCAACGTTTAGTAAACTATTATACGATATAACTCGTACTTACAAAACATATACTTATGACAGTATACAATGAAACAATACGAAACTTAATAATAATATCTTCGGGAATTACTATTACATACCTAAACATTCACCAACGGGCCGCAAACGTTTTTAATTAAATAACCGATAAACTACTTGGACATAACTAGTTGAGTGGACAACTAACATGAATGATCTTTGAGACATTCACTTATACATACAACCTTATATGCTTAGGGAATTAGAAGGTTGCGGGTTCGGAGAACCTACAAATTGATATTGCTTTCGGATTTCACGTTTATTAAGTTAAACGCATACTTGCTAGACTCAGGTGAGTCTTACAACCCCACTTTTACTATTTTTACTTATGGGGTGAGATACATTGCTTACGTTATCTTGAACACAAGTGCTAAATTACTTACTTTTTCATATACGGGCTTGCATGAGTTACTTACTAATCCACTAAAGTCCCTGCATCATAGTTTCGTTAGTTATGGACTTAAGCGCGAATATTAGTTAATGGATCCATTAGGGACTGACCCTCCCCGCCCGGGGTAGTAGCGCTACCACGAACTGTTATGTATAAATGGGCGACTTTTATTTGTTTCGTACGAGTGTTTGGATTAGGCACTCACGGGGGGCACTATACGGTACTTGGCTGTACCACTGATTTACGGGTTAAGCTTCGACTATGAGCTCATGGCAACGGTATATACATATTTACTTACTATTTGCTTGGTTGCAAATACCTGATTTTGCCTGCGGGCAACGATGATGAAATCTTGTGTTCAAACTGGTTATTTAATTACAAACCTGTGAGATTCACCAACCTTTTTGGTTGACCCTTTTTAGCATGTATTCTCAGGTACACATACGGAGTAGGTTCACTCCAGGATGTTAGCTAGAGTCGCATGATTTCTACACTGCATTTATGGAGATTCTTTAGCATTATCTTTTGTATATTATGGTTATGTAATAAGAATCTCCCGCTACCTACGCGGACTCTAGGCTACGATACTTTTGTAACGAAAACAATATGTTTTCAGACGATTTAATTATGGAATGAAACTATTTTACAAACGTCTCATTTAGAGGTCGTTTGCTGTATATCTTTGTGCTTTTAATTACTTGATTAGTCGCGCCCCGACCCTAACCGCTTCCGCAACAGGTAATTTGGGGGTGCGACAGATTGGTATCAGAGCCTAAGGTTATAGCGAACTAGGTTGCATTTAGTGGGCCTAGACTATGACCGTTAGGCAGTATTCCTTATTAGATATAACTGGTTCAGAGATTACATCATACGAATTTAATTTAACATAGCTTGATCAACTATATACAATTAAATGAAGATGATGTGAAATCTTAAATGGGTTATGTTAAACAGGGATACACTAGTTGACTCTGACCACGAGAGAAACGGGACTTATACTTGTTTGTGCTATTCACATACTAGGCTATTATGTGATATACATGTATATACATACATAGGCCTCACCCACTTGATGTACTGTTAGGCTATTATATATATTGTATGTATATAAGAATAGGCCTCACCAACGTATTACTCTCTAGGCTATTATATATTGAATATATACATAGGCCTCACACGTTGATACACTCACTATAGTAATTATAGCTAACTCTTCTCTCGTAACACATACGAAATTCTCTCGCCAGTATGCACTGAACAGACGACAGACTTGAACACCGTTGTACCACCTTAGGGTGAACTCTAATAATTACACGAAAATCATGCTTGGCACACGAAATCGACATATTTCCAATGACTAAAATCCTTTCCTGCCATTTCTATAGAACTCACTCGCAGGAAAATGGCAAGCTTCCCAATGGACGATTACATGTCAGATAACGACCAAATCTACGAAGAACAAATCCAGTACACGTATCTCGATGAAGAGATAGCTCCCATGGAAGAAATCATGAACGAAGAAACCGAGGAACAAAACTTCGGGATAATCAACATCGAGGAATACGAAAGAGTACGAGATCAGGCTGAAGACTTAGATGGCCGAAATTGTGAGCTCAAAATGAAATGCAAAATCTATGAACTGGAACTAAGGATCCTGAAAAGATCCATCTCTGAACGAATCCGAGATCGGATCCGATACTGGAAAGAAATAACTATGAATTTGAGTCACAGAACAGCAACATGGGTCAAATGGATGTACCGACAAGCAACCGAAGATGCTTTGAACTACCCTGCACTCTCACAATACAGGGATATGCTCGAAACTCAGTACTATCCACACGACCTGCACCTAGAATAGACTGGTGATAAATAAACCATCTTGTATTGCGAAACCGTGTATCTAGTAGGACATGCTGGAACCCCTAATCCGATGGGTGTATATTAATCCCGTCACATTTTGTATGAATCATCTATAATCGTCCGGATGTAATAATTCCCGACACCTTTTGTAAACTCTAACTCTAGTAATATTTTGAATCCATATGTCAGATGATTACAATCCTACTACTTTTATTATCTATCGAAAAGTCATGCATTAGCATACTTTCTTAGCAGTTACACGGCTGTGATAATCATATTTTTCATACTTCTCCTCCTACTCTTATCATGCATACAGCTAGAAGAGTTGACAGACCACCATAAATCAGACATTACGGTAACCACGCTACTACTAATACTCCGCCCACTAGGACACGTCATTGTACAAATGACCGCCGGTGGTATTGGTAAATCACAACCACTACCCATTTGGAAATGTTTTCCCAACAATTGGGTGGATTCCAACAATTTTAAACCTTAATTGGTTAGCGATTTTGATCGCTCTAATTTCAAGTGGATTAGTATTGCGTGGGGAACCCACAATGACTATGTCCACATACTATTTCAACAACGATTCGATCATTTGATCACTACGGCTAGGGGTACTTGTTACTACGGGATTACCAACTATTCTTACCTAATATTTGTTCACCCCGAAATAATAACCTAGTCATAATTGACTACCCTAAGAACACTACTCAGTCATTGATATGACCACTCTTACTATCTACGGTTCGCATTAACTACAACCCTTGAGACATGCAAAACTAAAAACATAATACAAATTTGTATGGATGATGGGGAATCTTCCGGCTTGCAAACCCCCTCATACAGACATAAATCCACTCACCATAGTAATTCAGTACAAACTGCTAGGCTATGCTGCCTTAAGGGCAGATTAGACACATTGAAAATTGAACAACACGAAAACCATTTAGGCTAGGCTAAACAAGTACAATATGTGGGAATAAACAGTTTTCTACAAAAGTTTTCATCAAATATTTTTCTACGAGTCTCTCTCAAACGTAAACCTCCGACAGACTTTTGACATATAAGAATTTCAACCACTTTTACAACGACCATAACATTCAATGTAATTTTATCAAACCCAATTTCCAACAGATTTTCACGGGATATTTATTCCATGCTCTCCACAACTTTGAATTTTCAACAAATTTCTGAATTGACAAAATTCTCCAACGCTTTGACAAAAATAAAAATTCTCCAACGGATTTTCATTGAATCACCTATCAACAGATTAGCGCCTAGCAAAGATTTTACACGAAACCAAAATATTTTATGAAATCTTCAAAAATTCGTAAAGTGCTAAAAACGGGAGACGATTAAAACTTCGTTTCTCATGATAGAAGACTACATATCTTTAACGATTAAACTTCCTCTTACGAAAGCATTGTGTTGGTAGAACGATCACCCCATAGGAAGTGGCAAACCCCAACATAAACAATTTTGTGGCAGATAACAACCAACTTGTGAGGAACTGACGACATTCCCTTACTTTCTCAATTTGGACTACAAGGTGAACTATTGGAGGATAAATTTAAAGAAGATTGCCCTTCGAATTTAGCAAATGAAATCTTCCTCATAGACTTTAGATTATGATCTAGGTCTTCAGACGCACGATGATGACTTATACAACAAAACACCTGCGAGTATTCTAACGAATTACATACTGAAAATGCGTTCCAACGATTCATATTAGATGTAATCCAACAATTTACTCACATTTACACAACTCATGGTTGGGATGTAATCCACCATACTTTTACGAAACTTGTTTCTTGATCATGTTTTATCACCATCTCGACACGTTCAACAAACGAATTACTCATAACGCGAAACACATCAACTAATCGTAACTTGACGACTGTTTGACTTGTTTTGTCAACAAATTACTCATACGCCATGTTGATCATGATTGATCACTACGTGATTTGACTACAAATTCGGATAACGATTTGATTACTGTTCGAACAACGGAATAGTCATGAATTGACTACTATTTTAAACAACACAACGGTCACGAATTGACCACCTTTAATCATGCCTTAGATGCTAAGTGCACTGTAGAAATAACAAATTTGCACTAAGCTAAGAGTGTAATTCAGAACTATGCTTCGCGACTAGGGAACAAACTTTTGCCCATAGACTTAATGACCAGCGAAATCAAAATTCCTCCCTCCTCTTTCTCATTCTGATGTTATTTGGAATCCCTTCAAAACCGTTACTATGAGAAACTTGTTCATATTCCTTCAGTTACTAATAGGCCTGATATCGCGTAAAAAGTCATGTTTTTACTACCGATATCTCTCTCATTCTGGAACAATTCTTGGCATTTTAAACTCAAAAACAGTACAAATCAATGATATTATGCCAAGATGGTCAAAACAAGGTTGCACGACAAAAATCAAGCAAAACGAATGAAAAACGAAGATTCCACGTACGTTTGAAGATTCAAGGCATCAAAACAAGATTTCAAGAAAAAAATGCCCATCATCAACATCCATCTCACCCATGATGTTTGTTTTCAAATTACGAATCCAACAGAAGAAGAATCAACAAAAATGGATAAAGAATGAGGATTCTACACCTGCCGGAAGATCCAAATGATTCGTACACAATATCTGGAGATAGGAAACATATTTTTGGGATATCTTTACATCAAAGTCTTCTTTTTTGAATTACGAATCCAACGCAAAAAGAATCAATGCAAACGGACGCATAACGAAGAAGATACGCGCGAATTAAGCCACGCAGCGAAAGACGACGGACCGGGGCGGGTGGCAGCCAGCCGCCGCCGGCCAGCAGCCAGCCACCGCCGGCCTGCTGGTGGGCGACGCTGGCCTCCACCCCCCATCTCTTTTGCGCTTTTTCATCCTTGCTTGTACCTGGTGCACCACCTTTTGCTACTTTTTCGTACCTGGTGCACCACCTTTCGCTACTTTTTCTAATGTGAGCCTAGGGATGCTAATGTGAGCCATATTTTCCCTATAAATAGCAGCCCCTAAGCCTCATTTTCACACACTCCATTCTTAGAATAATATACTTCTCTTAAGATATTTCTTCTACTTTCTTTCTATTTTCTTACTAAAAATTAGTTTTAGGCTAGTTTAGGAGCTTGTTTAGAATAGAAGGAAAGTACGGAACGCATTGTAAATCTTCGGTGTAAGCTTGGAATTGTGTCAATTAATGCAAGTCTACTATCTCCCGCATTTAATCCTGGTGCTTTCTAATCCTTATTTAACTTAATTAATTACGTTTATATTGATTATGCTAGATTTAGTTATTGCCATGATTAGAGAATAGTATACTTGTTGTGTTTGTTTGCGATGTAGTTAATTAATTATGGGATGATGTATAATTAAACATTAAAGATCGGTGGTATCGCTTTGATCGTCTTATTGCATGTTCTTGTTTGATTGTTGCCTTAGGATCATCATAGTGGTAAAATATAAACGGTCTTAATTATCGTAAAGTAATATGATGGCCCCTATTCGACTGTTACTTGATATAGTACTGGAAATACTTCAAGGTGGAGTACAAATATATAGAAGTCGAGGAACGACTGAAGGTAGTCATATTACGAAATGGTACAATATTACGAAGTAATATGATGGCCCCTATTCGACTGTTATTCGATATAGTACAGGAAACACTTCAAGGTGGAGTACAAATGTATGGAAGTTGAGTAACGACCGAAGGTAGTTATATTACGGACTAACATAAAAATGAGAAACCTAGTTTAATTAACCTTTCTAAATAAACTTTTAAACTTCAAATTAATCTACTCGCCTTTCCACCAATAAACGTGATCACAACATCTTTTTAACGACGTCCAATTGAGAGGTAGTCAGTCATCTATGTCAATATAATTTGTCAAAGGTATGAAACTATGGAACCGCAAGGCTACATGGGGGATTATCGTAGGACAAGATGTGGCCAAGGTTTGAAGCGGCGGAACCACTTTAAGTGAGAAACGTTGTGGATAATTAGGGGATTTATTGGGTAGTCTTAAGCAAGGGCTGGTTTAAATGAACCGTTTGACGTGCCCCCAACGGTCGATCGGGTTTTCACCCTGTCGTCGGACCGTCTGTCAGCGACGGCGTCAGTGGAGTTGTTTTAAAATTTTGTTTTATGCTGGGCCTAAGTATACTAAAGCTATGGATAAGTATAGCGATAGGTATGACCTAGGGTCGTTCTTCAAACTACAACGGGCATGGGATCTAGGACTTTAGTTATCTACGGGAATTTAGCTAGGGTTTTAAAAGAGGTTTTTGGGTTGTTTTGGTTTTAACTAACTACTAATTATCTAAAATTAAACTAAATTAAAGTAAAGTGGAGTGGAGGTGGCAACGAGAACTTATAGGTGAAGCGAGTGTTTACTATGATAATTACTCATGCTATTTAGGGGTAGTTAATGAGATAAAGCATGAGTTAAGATGACATTAATATTTCCTAATGAGCCATAACTACTAGCCTATTATCTATCTAACGTAGAGTTGTCAGTAATCAGATAAATAATATGTCACATGGATAACAATTATGGAATGTAAACTACACCGGAAGTTGTCCCAAATGTAGCAACCAATTTAAACAACAACCATCCTCGAGTCTTGTCCCCCAATCTCGGACATTTGAGATATCCGAATCATGGCATGAATTGTTGAATAAACAAAAACATGAACAGGGGTTTCCTACCGGGACAAGTTGGGATGGTCTGGTCTAACGGCTGATTAAATTGTTCATCATTATTCCATATAAATCATTTTAACTATTCTATGCATGTTAAACTGGCATATGCAATTGATAAATATTCGAAAACCTAATCATGTAACTAATCAGCATAACAGATACTAGCACGCAAACCCTAAGCAACAATCAAACAAGAACATGCAGAAAGGCAGCATAGCAGGGATCAATTTATGCAGAGTGACGGGGTACATGGTTAAGTCACAAGTGTCCCGAAAGTTCTCTCTAAGACACTTGTTAAATAGCCTGAAGCTAATCTATCTCTAATCCTACGCTCCGTGTCTCCCTCCGGTAATATTTCAACCAGGAGAACACCGGCCATGTCGTGTTCAACGATCATCAGACACAAAATAATTAGTGGCATACAACTAGCAATTGGCCAAGCCTATAAGGATGTTACTAACCACAGCATAAGTTGGATATATAAACATTTGAGATTCAATTCATAGATTCAAATATAATTCAACAGCATACAAACAGAGTAACAGCATGATTTAAGTATAACTACCCTAGCATGGCAACTATCATAGCAAACACAGATTTGTCTAGCTAAGCATGGCAATAATCCTAGCAAGTAATTCTAAACAAGTATAGCAGCAGCACAACATTATTTAAAATAACAAGATAGAGATTATAATAGAACCTGACAAAGCTTTATTACAAATCGTGCGACACCGCAGTCTCGGAGCACCTCCGTACAATTAAGCTACTAATCTACTAGCTTAACTAATCTAATTAACTAACTAACTAATTTAGAGAGAGAGAGTAGTGAGAGAAAGTGTGTGTAGAAGTGTAAAAAAATGAGAAGGTGTGAGATGATGTGTTGAAATGATGAAATGAGGCTTGTATTTATAGAGATCGCACAACCGTATCCGTAGACCGTATCCAAACCTCCAAATGCACAACCGTATCGCAAAGGCGAATAAAAAATCACATTTTTATCATCCAAACGCACGATACGGCTGAGCTGGACCGTATACGGCTGAACTGGACCGTATACGGCTGTGCATAGGGTGAATACGGCTGAACTGGACCGTATACGGCTGTGCATGGGCCGTATACGGCCTGCACAGACCGTATACGGTCTAGGTCCAGCCGTATATGGCCTGGACCAGCCGTATACGGCCTGGTTCAGCTGTATGCTGGTTCCTCGGTTCTTCATTTCTTCGTTCGGGCGTAACTTCTTCGTCGTTTATCCGTTTTGAGCGTTCTTTATATCCACGCGTTCGTATTTTCCTAACGAAGAAAATGACATAAGTTAGAGGTCATAATTCTTTGTGTAGCTCAAAAAGTGTTAGAACGAGTGAATGAGAATGCTCATGATCGTATTCGTTAGATTTATCGTGTTTTTCGACCATTTTAGATGACTTTTGAAACATTGTCTATATTTTGGCCCATGTGACGAGTTTTAATGATAAAGTATCTATTTTGATTAGTTTCGTCACATATTGGGCTAAAAAGGTGAGATTAATGCACGCAAAAACATGACTTTTTGCGTGTTATCAAATATCCCACACTTAGACATTTGTTTGTCCTCAAGCAAACTTACCCTCTTAGAATTTGCCATAAAAACAGTTTTTGATTTCTACCCACAATGAAGAATTCACATAGATTGGAAACAAGTATTTGCCTGTTAGATAAATAATAGGCGTCCACACGACGTATCTAAGAGTTGTTCAAGATGATTCACTTAGGCAAACTTTCAATTCTCAAATTTGTGGAATATACACGACTGGGCGATCTCAATGGTGGTCACTCAATTCACTCAAAGTGTATCGGGGTTCCTATTATCCTAAGCCAAATGAAAAATCGCTCAATTACCAGTCGTGCAACATTCGTCGTCATAGGCTTGCCCGAGGATCAAATCTTCATCACTTAGACAGGGACGGTACTGATTATCCCAGGACATTCAAATGGGTTATAATGTTTGGTGTGGGTTTAAAAGGGTATGGATAGATTTGGGGTATCTGGGTTTCTAAGGGTGGTTGCTTATCTTGGGACTTTCGAAAAAAGGTTTTTATCTAGATATCCTTTTTAATGAAAACGGAAATGGATAACACTTTTTTTTTGGGGGGGGATAAGATAGCTATTTTGACTTCTATCTTTTGAAAACACACAGAATGATATTTCTTTTGAAGAGTCGAGTTTTCGAGAGAGTCGAAGCACTTAGCTTTATTTCAGCTATTTTCTTTTCTTTTTTCATTTTCTTTTCTATTTCTATTTTTGGGCTTAGATTTTTCTTGCCAAGAAATTTCTAAGGGATTTTCTTTTATTTCCCTTTTTGAGATCCCTTCTTATTTTCATTTTTCAATCCTTTGATGATTTTTGAGTTTACTTTGGTGCCAATTTTTCGCACCACATGACTCTCGATTTCTTCTATATAGATCAATAAAACGCACACGAGAAGTTTTAGTAAACATTATTTGTGATTTTTGGAGTGAAAGCAAAAAGGAATACCTAAATATCTCTTTTTTCAAAAAATACTAAGATAAGTTTTCTGGTGGGTAGGGGAATAAGGGGTTTAAAAATTTGGGTAAACGAAAGAAAAATAGGCTAAGGCTCAACAGGGTTTTCTAAGCGGATCATCAACACTAAAATTGAGTGTTGGAAGGGTTTTTGGCTTGAAAAGATATGTAAAAGGGGTTTAAATCCTAAGGAATGTCAAGGTCCTCTAATTGTACCTATGTCACGTATGACACCTGTCAATGTGATCTCGAAATGTATAACTGGGGCAAGTTCTAATTCAGAAATACGTGCACCGGTCACACACAACAAACGAACAGTGAAGCATTTAAAATGAATGCTTATAAGGCTCAAATTCCTCACCGCAAAAATGGGTTATATGTGTCCAGTTGTGCGATGCCCCTCTTAGATCCTCATCTTAAATTGTTTAGAATCCGACATGATTTCAACCTTATATTTACCAACTTTTGAAATACTTGTAAAAAAATCTGTATTCATTCATGAAAAACTCATTGGTCAACTGAATGAGTGACAATTTCACTGTCGAAGTAAAACTGTTTAGGTTTTACTGAATGAGTGACAATTTCACTGTCGAAGTTTTAACCAATTTGCTTTTATTGTGACTAGAAAGAGTTTAAAATTTTTGAAAATTTTGGCAGAATAAGGGTTTGAAAATTTATTTTGAGGACTAGCATGTTTCTAGATCAACTTAAACAGATATTTTGACAGACGAGAGATATATCGCTATCCCACACTTAGAAATAAACATTGTCCCCAATGTTTCTACACTAAGTAGGGAGAAAATCCCACACTTAGGGTTTTGGTTTAGGAAAAATGTGAATTTAAAAGTTGTAAGCGAGGGGGATCCCACACTTAGAGATTTAAGTGGTCAATAGGCATATCGAAGTTATATTAAAGTAGGAAGAACAGGTTTAGGAGAGATACTTCCCTACGGACAGTGGGCACTGGAATAGGACCATATTCGTGTAGGGTTGGTGTAAATAATTTGCTGGATTGTGAGGACCAGACTCTTTTTCAAAGCTCATCCAATTCCTACGAAGATAAGGTCTGCAATGTTATAAAATAGCATCATAATCATCAGTTCAACAACATAATAGGTCTAATGAAAAATAAAGATAACTAAAGATAAAATAAGCTAGAAATCGTCTAGTAAATCATCCATGTCTGGATCAAATGCTGCAAGTGCGTCAGGATCTGGATCTGAAGTACGTGATAAGGCAGCAGTGTGATCAGACACCATGGGTGCATCAGTGGGATTCTGAGGTGGCCTAGAATAAGCAACAGTAATGGGAGGAACAGTCTGTGGTGGGGCAGCTGGGAAGAAGGACAACGGTGTGAGAGCTGGCCTGGGACCCTGACCAAGCTGATACGGCTGGTCGGCGAGTTTCGGCAGTCCCATCGCTTCTCTGATCTCGGACTGAGAGCTACGCTGAATCGAAAGCTCACTGAGCATCGCCCATGTCGCTATCGGATCTGAAGTGGTAACTCCGAAATCAAAAAGTGGGGCAGATACAGGAGCATCCTGAGCATGCTCATCAGTCGTGGTGGTCGTCTTCTTTCTTTTTCCTCTGCGGGTCCTCTTCTTTTGCTGTTTCTGAATAGCTTGTCCTGAAGTCTCAGCTGAAGCGTCCATCCTGAAACATAAAGATAAACCGGTAATGTTATAGTTTTAAAATGGGTATACAAATGCAAAATAATCAGATGACTTCGAGAAATGTTTGTTTAGATGTTAAAGCTTTGCGAGGTCATCTGTTCATTCGCGTTTGTATACTATGAATAAAACTTATCTGATGTATATGTAGGAGTGTAGCATTGTCAGATATTTGGGTTATCCTGCATCGTTAGTTTAGGGATGATAATACTAAAGCAAAAATAACTAAGAAATAAAATAAGATAAGCAATGGGGTGCCTCCCAAGAGCGCTTGTTTTAGAGAGTCTCTAGCTTGACTCCTTGTACCTACTAATCGGCTCAAGTTGGTTCAAAGATATAGACTTCCTCACCAGGGGGGAAATCTTCGATGTAGTGCTTTAAACGATGGCCATTGACTTTAAAATTACCGTCTGGGGCTTCTAGTTCGACTGCTCCGAAGGTAAAGACTTTTGATATAACAAATGGTCCGCTCCACCTTGATCTGAATTTGCCGGAGAATTTCTTGAAGCGCGAATTGAAGAGAAGAACTTTGTCTCCGGGCTTGAACTTAGAATATTTGAGTTTTGCATCATGAGTATTCTTTGTTCGTTCTTTGAAGTGCAGAGAGCTATCATATGCTTGGTCTCTTAATTCGGCTAGTTTATTCAGTTGCATTTTCCGATGTGATCCAATTGCAGAAGGGTCTAAATTACAACCTCTTAGCGCCCAGTGAGCTTTATACTCCAACTCTATCGGTAGATGACACGCTTTTTCGTAGACTAGTCTGTAGGGCGTGGTTCCTAGTGGTGATTTATATGCGGTTCTGAACGCCCACAGAGCATCGTCTAATTTTTCAGCCCATCTTTCCCTATGATTAACCACGGTTCATTCTAAAATTCTCTTGAGCGCTCGATTCGTCACTTCGGCTTGCCCATTCGTCTGCGGGTGGTAAGCCGTAGAGGTCTTATGGGTGACACCATAATATTGTAATGTCCTCATAAACTGAGCATTACAGAAGTGCGTGCCTCGATCACTAATGATCACTTTTGGAGTACTGAAACGTGAGAAGAGCTGCTTTAAGAATTTTACTACAACTCGGGAATCATTTGTAGTAAATGCTTGGGCCTCGGCCCATCTGGAGACGTAGTCGACAGCAACCAGAATATACTCTTTCCCATATGATTTTGGGAATAGTCCCATAAAATCCAACCCCCATATATCAAAGATCTCGCAAGCTTGGATGTTAGTAAGTGGCATTTCACTTCTCGATGAAATACTTCCAAACCTTTGGCAAGCATCGCAGCGTTTCACCAAGTCGTGAGCGTCTCTGAATATAGTAGGCCAGTAGAAGTCAGAGTCATATACCTTTCTTGCAGTCATATTTGCTCCGTGATGTCCTCCAGTTGGTCCGTGATGACTTTGGTGAAGAATGTTCCTTGCCTCCTTCTCGTCTGTGCATATTCTGATAATTTAGTCCGGGCATACTTTGAATAAGTATGGATCATCCCAATAGTAGTTCTTTACGTCTCTAAAGAATTTGCGCTTTCTAGAAGTGGGCAATCCTTTTGGCACAATTCCTCCAACCAGATAATTTGCGTAGTCTGCATACCAAGGGTTGTAAGTGAATTGAGATCCCTTTTGGTATCCTCCGATATTCATGAGTTGTTCTTCAGGAAACTGGTCTTGAATTTCTCTCTCATCAAGCTTTTCCATCGATGGATTTTCCAGTCGACTAAGATGATCTGCTGTGACATTCTCGGCTCCCTTTTTATCCTTGATTTCTATGTCAAATTCTTGTAGGAGGAGAATCCATCTAAGCAGTCTTGGCTTAGCGTCTTGCTTTTTGAAGAGATACTTCAAGGCTGAGTGGTCTGTATAGACAATAGTTTTGGACAATATTAAATAAGAACGAAATTTATCAAAAGCGAATACTACCGCAAGAAGCTCTTTCTCTGTCGTGGTGTAATTCTCTTGTGCATCAGTGAGTGTCTTGCTGGCGTAGTAGATTGGCTGAAACTGCTTCTCCTTCCTTTGCCCTAAGACAGTTCCAACAGCGAAGTCACTAGCATCGCACATGATTTCAAACGGAAGACTCCAATCGGGGGCGACCATGATCGGTGCATGTGTGAGTTGATCCTTTAAAATGTTGAAAGCTTTAAGACAGTCATCTGAAAAGACAAACGGAGTGTCCTTCTCGAAAAGGTGCGTCATAGGTCGAGAGATCTTAGAGAAATCCTTAATAAAGCGACGGTAGAATCCGGCGTGACCTAGAAAACTGCGAATGGCTTTAACAGAAGTAGGTGGCGGAAGTTTGGCAATAGTCTCAACTTTGGCTTTGTCAACTTCGATTCCAGATTTTGATATTCGATGTCCTAAAACTATTCCTTCTTTCACCATAAAGTGGCACTTTTCCCAGTTTAAGACAAGATTTGATTCTTCGCATCGGGTTAGCATCCTTTCAAGGTTGGAAAGACAAGATGTGAAGGAATCACCGAAGACTGAGAAGTCGTCCATGAATACCTCCATACACTGTTCAATCATGTCATGGAATATTGCCACCATACACCTTTGGAATGTTGCAGGCGCATTGCATAAACCGAATGGCATGCGGCGGTAGGCAAATGTACCATATGGGCATGTGAATGTCGTCTTTTCCTGGTCCTTTGGATCGAGAGGAATTTGAAAATAGCCGGAGAAACTATCGAGGAAGCAGTAATATTCATTCCCCGATAATCTTTCCAACATCTGATCGATGAACGGCAGAGGGAAGTGATCTTTCCGGGTGGCTTCATTTAGTTTCCGGTAGTCGATACACACCCTCCAGCCGGTGACGGTTCGTGTAGGAATCAATTCATTATTTTCGTTAGCGATAACCGTCATTCCTCCTTTCTTTGGGACAACCTGAACTGGGCTGACCCATGGGGAATCTGAGATATGATAGATCAAACCAGCATCCAAGAGTTTGATAACCTCTTTCTTGACCACGTCTTGAATCTTCGGGTTTACTCTCCTCTGTCTCTGTATAGAAGGTTTGAAGTCGTTTTCCATGAGTATCTTGTGCGTGCAGTAGTTTGGACTGATCCCTTGTATATCAGAAATCTTCCATGCAATCGCCTTCTTATGTGACTTCAAGACCTGGATAAGTCTTGCTTTCTCTTTTGGTGAAAGACCTTTGGCAATTATGACGGGTAGGTGTGAGGTTCCTTCGAGAAAAGCATATTCCAAGTGAGAGGGTAATTCCTTCAGCTCCAATTCTGGTGGTTCTTTGATAGAGGGTTTCATTCGAGCGATCTCGTCTCTTTGTAACTCGTCATACTCCTTTTGGAACTCTAATTCTTCTGGAGATGAGTCGGCTGTAGTGGCTAATGCTATTTCTACTAGTTCTGTCTCATTAGAAAGCACGTTCTTGGTGATTTCTGGATTTACTTTTGCACAACCTTCAGATAGTTGTGGCAAGGTACCAGAATCCATCTCCTTGAAAGATTTGAGAATTTCAGCTACAGACGGAGATGATTCGGGTATCGGAAAAAACTGATTTCTTCTTAAAAGTGGGATAGGGATGCCTTCGCCTAACGGAACAGCAACAACAGAGTTGTTCGTGGAAGAGTAGTTAGGCGGTGCTAAAGGATTCTTCATTTCAGGTAAGGGAAATAGCAGCTCTCCGGAAGGTGCTGATTTGTCGGAGATAGCCGAACAGAGTCCGATGTCGTCTGGGCAAAGTCTTCTTTTGGTGATTACAGTGCTGGAGAAAGGTTCATAAGTGCTGATTGCTAGAATCTCCTCCAAATGCTCATCATATATTTCCTGCATGGCATCCACAAGACCAAGATCTTCTCCCATAGGGTGCTTCATCAACTTATCGATATTAAAGGTGACTTCCTCCGCTTCGACCCTCAGTTTTAAAGATTTTTCGTTTACATCAATCACAGCCTTGGCAGTGTTTAGGAAAGGTCTACCAAGGATGAGGGGAATGTGGGTATCTTCCTCAATATCCATAATGACAAAGTCAACTGGGAAGATAAATTTACCGACTCGGACCATTATATCTTCAGCAATTCCTCGAGGGAGTTTAACTGATCTATCAGCTAATTGGATGGTCATTTGAGTTGGTAGAAGTTCACCTAATCCTAGTTTCTTATAGAGAGAGTAAGGCATAAGATTGACACTAGCTCCTAGGTCAGCTAAGGCATTACTAACTTGGATATTTTGAAGAAAATAGGGAATTGTGAAACGGCCAGTATCTCCTAGTTTGGGTGGAAGGCCATGTAACATGATTGCTGAGCATTCAGCATCTAAGGGTAAACTAACTATTTGTCTTAATTTTTCTTTATTTGAAATGAGTTCTTTGAAAAACTTAGCACAGCTAGGCATCTCTACTAAAGCGTCTAATAGTCTAACGTTTAAGTGCAGGCTTTTAAACATTTCTAGATATTTCCCAAATTGTGCTTCCTGTTTCTCTTTCTTAAGCCTACCAGGGAAGGGTATCCTAGTTCGTGGAATGATTTCTGGGGCTTTAGGTGATACTGGATCTGGTGTAGTGACAGGGGTGTCACTAGGCACTGGATCAGTGGTCGGTTCAGAGATAGGAAGTTGATTTGAAGAATTATCTGAAGACTTCTCATTTCTGGTTTCTTTACCTCCTCTAGTGATGACCATGATTCCTCCTTGGTTCTCAACTTTTAAAAATAGTTGTTTAAGACTGACTTCCAGGTTTTTGATCAAATCTTCTGATATTTTAAGTAAAACATCAATTTTATCTTGAAAATCTATTAATTGTTTGTTTATGTTCATTTGATCAACCATGAAATTGGTCAAAGTTTCATTATAGTGTTGTTGAGAATTTACGGGAGAATCTGACGTATTAGAGGATAAAGGTCGCAGAAACTGAGTAGGTGGGTTATTGGTTAGCCGCTGAATGAAAGGTTTAGAATAAAAGTTCGATTCAGGGTTTTTAACAGTAGTGACAAGAATTTCTTCCGTACCTTTACAAGGTTGAGGTGTAGAAGATTGAAGATCCTTGAAGACTCTGGAGAGATTGTCCACTTGAAGTACTAGTTACTTCCTTAGCCGGTTCACCAAACTCCCAGTCATGTTGATGCATTGCTATCGTCTCAACTAGCTCCAAGGCTTCTTCAGAAGTATGTGACATGAAATTTCCTTGAGAAGCATTATCAAGGGTTGACTTGTGCTGAGGAGTCAGACCATTGTAGAATATGCAGATTAGGTTCGTCTTACCCATTTGATGATTCAGACATCTGTTAAGCATCTTCTTAAATCGTTCCCATGCTAGATAGAATGACTCATTGGTTTCCTCTCGGAAACTAACGATATCATCCTTAAGCTTGGTTTGCTTGGAAAGAGGGAAAAACTTAGCCATAAACTTAGTAGCCAACTCTTCCCAAGTATGAATCGAATTGGGTTCGAGTTCATCAAACCAGGTTCGAGCATGCGAAGATAAAGAATAGGGAAAAAGATATAGTCGGGAGACTTCTCTCGAAATCCCTGATTGCTCACAGGAGTCAGAAAGATTGATGAATCTATCCAAATGTGAATTTGGATCATCGAGCGGAAAACCGTGAAATTGGCAGAAGGTTTTGAATAACTTGAAAACACTAGGCTTAATTTTGAAGTTTTCGTCGGGTAGCACGATAGGTCCTCCTCTTCCCTCCAGTAGTGGCACACAGTTTGAGGCGAGAGTAATACGATTCGTCATAGCTGATGAAGTTCGGGTTTGGTAGAAAAGAGAGTTTTGGAAAGGAAAGAACAGAAAAGGAACTTTCGGATGATATTGATCTTCCGAAAGGATCGCTAAATAACTAAGACAACTAAATTCCTAAATCGGTCGTTGTAGTCCCCGGCAGCGGCGCCAAAAACTTGACGCGCCCCCAACGGTCGATCGGGTTTTCACCCTGTCGTCGGACCGTCCGTCAGCGACGGCGTCAGTGGAGTTGTTTTAAAATTTTGTTTTATGCTGGGCCTAAGTATACTAAAGCTATGGATAAGTATAGCGATAGGTATGACCTAGGGTCATTCTTCAAACTACAACGGGCATGGGATCTAGGACTTTAGTTATCTACGGGAATTTAGCTAGGGTTTTAAAAGAGGTTTTTGGGTTGTTTTGGTTTTAACTAACTACTAATTATCTAAAATTAAACTAAATTAAAGTAAAGTGGAGTGGAGTTGGCAACGAGAACTTATAGGTGAAGCGAGTGTTTACTATGATAATTACTCATGCTATTTAGGGGTAGTTAATGAGATAAAGCCTGAGTTAAGATGACATTAATATTTCCTAATGAGCCATAACTACTAGCCTATTATCTATCTAACGTAGAGTTGTCCGCAATCAGATAAATAATATGTCACATGGATAACAGTTATGGAATGTAAACTACACCGGAAGTTGTCCCAAATGTAGCAACCAATTTAAACAACAACCATCCTCGAGTCTTGTCCCCCAATCACGGACATTTGAGATATCCGAATCATGGCATGAATTGTTGAATAAACAAAAACATGAACAGGGGTTTCCTACCGGGACAAGTTGGGATGGTCTGGTCTAACGGCTGATTAAATTGTTCATCATTATTCCATATAAATCATTTTAACTATTCTATGCATGTTAAACTGGCATATGCAATTGATAAATATTCGAAAACCTAATCATGTAACTAAACAGCATAACAGATACTAGCATGCAAACCCTAAGCAACAATCAAACAAGAACATGTAGAAAGGAAGCATAGTAGGGATCAATTTATGCAGAGTGACGGGGTACATGGTTAAGTCACAAGTGTCCCGAAAGTTCTCTCTAAGACACTTGTTAAATGGCCTGAATCTAATCTATCTATAATCCTACGCTCCGTGTCTCCCTCCGGTAATATTTCAACCAGGAGAACACCGGCCATGTCGAGTTTAACGATCATCAGACACAGAATAATTAGTGGCATACAACTAGCAATTGGCCAAGCCTATAAGGATGTTACTAACCACAGCATAAGTTGGATAGATAAACATTTGAGATTCAATTCATAGATTCAAATATAATTCAACAGCATACAAATAGAGTAACAGCATGATTTAAGTATAACTACCCTAGCATGGCAACTATCACAGCAAACACAGATTTATCTAGCTAAGCATGGCAATAATCCTAGCAAGTAATTCTAAACAAGTATAGCAGCAGCACAACATTATATAAAATAACAAGATAGAGATTATAATAGAACCTGACAAAGCTTTATTACAAATCGTGCGACACCGCAGTCTCGGAGCACCTCCGTACAATTAAGCTACTAATCTACTAGCTTAACTAATCTAATTAACTAACTAACTAATTTAGAGAGAGAGTAGTGAGAGAAAGTGTGTGTAGAAGTGTAAAAAAATGAGAAGGTGTGAGATGATGTGTTGAAATGATGAAATGAGGCTTGTATTTATAGAGATCGTACAACCGTATCCGTAGACCGTATCCAAACCTCCAAATGCACAACCGTATCGCAAAGGCGAATAAAAATCACATTTTTATCACCCAAACACACGATACGGCTGAGCTGGACCGTATACGGCTGAACTGGACCGTATACGGCTGTGCATAGGGTGAATACGGCTGAACTGGACCGTATACGGCTGTGCATGGGCCGTATACGGCCTGCACAGACCGTATACGGTCTAGGTCCAGCCGTATACGGCCTGGACCAGCCGTATACGGCCTGGTTCAGCCATATGCTGGTTCCTCGGTTCTTCGATTCTTCGTTCGTGCGTAACTTCTTCGTCGTTTATCCATTTTGAGCGTTCTTTATATCCACGCGCTCGTATTTTCCTAACAAAGAAAATGACATAAGTTAGAGGTCATAATTTTTTGTGTAGCTCAAAAAGTGCTAGAATGAGTGAACGAGAATGCTCATGATCGTATTCGTTAGATTTATCGTGTTTTTCGACCATTTTAGATGACTTTTGAAACATTGTCTATATTTTGGCCCATGTGACGAGTTTTAATGATAAATTATCTATTTTGATTAGTTTCGTCACATATTGGGCTAAAAAGGTGAGATTAATGCACGCAAAAATATGACTTTTTGCGTGTTATCACCGTTTTAAATATACGAATCTGTTAGGATGACGAGGAATCATTATATGATTCAATTATGTTTAGTACCTTAAGATTTCGCTCTTGTTCATATGAAAGTATTATTAAAGCATAATTAAGATTTTGCATATTATTCTAAATACTTTGTGATGTTACCATAACCTAGCTCCTGGTGTGACATGCTAATGGGATTTTAATTAGTAGGGAATCTAGTGTTTACATCACGAGTATTCAAGATTAATAATTAACAAATATCTTTTGACACAGTTTCTCCAAACATCATCCCATAACTTAATTAATGAAATCTCAGCAAACACTATCTTTATTTTATCTGCTTTAGCTTTTTCTTTTATTTCATTTTTATTTATTTACTTGACTAAGTTGATATAAAAACCAAAACTCCCCCGCTATTTTATAAACCCTTCACTAGTTTGAAAGCCCTCATCTGTCACGCCTTAGTTTCAATTCAGTCGGTTTGAAGAACGACTCTAGGTCATACCTACCACTTGCTCTCCCTTAGGATTAGCATTGTTAGGGAAAACTTAGGTACCGCAATTACAAATTTAAAACACCAACTGATGCCCGTCGCCAGTAGCCGGTGTAACGACAAGGGTAAAATCCTTAACGACCGCTGGTGACGTATCAAGTTTTTTGCACCGCTGCCGGGGAACCAACTGTACGATCCTTAGGCGTTAAGATGAACTTACTCACTAGTGAATCTTTAGAATTCCTTAAACCCTACGTCTTTCTTTGTTCCTTTTTCTACTTTTAAATTACCACCCCTATCCACTCAACCAGTCAACCACCTGCCAACAAGACTATGACTGCTACACGTATAACTCTCGCTGAAGACTCTAAACCTTTGATTGAAGGCCGAGGAGGACCAATCGTCTATCCGGAAAATGATAGAACTTCATTTGAATTAAAGCCCCACATTGTTCAGTTAGTTCAAAACCTCTGTCAATTCTGTGGCCTACCAAATGATGATCCCAACTCCCATCTTGACAAATTCATTTCCTTATCCAACTCCTTTAAGCCGATTGGGGTTAATCAAGACATAGTCTATCTATACATATTTCCCTATTCACTCACTCTCAATGCACAAACCTGGTTTGAGGAACTAGAAATCAACTCTATAACCTCTTGGGTAGAATTAGCAACCAAATTTTTGGCCAAATATTTTCCCCCATCAAAACAAGCCACGTTTAGGTCCAACATCATAAACTTCCGCCAAGTTCACGATGAATCAATCTACGATGCATGGGAACGCTTTAAGAAATTACTTAAGAAATGTCCAAATCATCGTTTTAAGCGCTCAGACCAGTTGCGCATTTTCTACAATGGTCTCTTCCCACATCACCGTCCTTTACTTGATACCGCCTCTCAAGGTAGTTTTATGAACAGTATGGCCGATGACGCTTGGAGCCTTGTCGAGAAAATGACAATACACAACCATGACTTGAACAGTGAAAATCACCCCTCACTAATGAATTCACCTACTACAATCGGGAATGAAGCTATCAAAACCCTCACTCAGCAAGTGGAAGAACTAACCAAAGAGATCAAGGAATTGAAAAGTCAAAAACAACAAGTCTGTCAAGTTCAAACCTTCCTTAATTGTGCTAATCCGAACCACTCAGCCCAGATTCCTCAGTCTCATCTAACTTCACCCAATACTAACCCTTCTCTTAACCCACCTAGGAATAGCCGACTAACTTACCAACCTCAACCTTTGGAAACCTCTTCCTCACAAATCTCTAGTTTTGACGACACCCTGATCCAAGTCATTCAAGGACTCTCAGCTAGACAAGACCAAACTAATATCATCTTAAGAGATCATTTGAATTTGTTAAAAGATTTAGAATCCCAATTAGGACAACTAGCATCGCGTATTAACGCTAAACCTCAGGATAGTCCAACTAGTTGCCATAAGGAGGCTTCTCATATTCAAGACTCTCAGGTAGCACATAGCCCACCTATGATTTCTTCTCCGGTGAAGGAACCACCTATTGTCCCATCGACAATAGATTTAGAGTCTACACCAAATAGGAAAGTAAACATTCCATTTCCGGCTCGTCTTAAACAACGACCCGACAAGCTTAAGTCTTTTAAGCTTGATAGGAAATTCCTAGACACCGCCTCTGAAGTTCACTCCAAAAATTACTTCAGAAGACTTCTTACAACCAAGGATAAGGTACCCGAAGTACCCAATGTCCCGCTGAACGAGGAATGTTCAGCTATCTTGAAAAATACCATTCCTGAAAAACTCGGAGATACCGGATGTTTTACTCTCCCCTGTTCTATCTACAATTCAGGCATCATCTGTTCTTTTGCCGACTTAGGAGCTAGTGTCAATCTTATGCCATACTCGCTTTTCAAGAGGCTTGAGTTATAAAATCTTCGACCTACCAAAATGACTATACAGCTTGCTGACCACTCGGTCAAATACCCTAGGGGAATAGCTGAAAATGTTTTAGTTAGGATTGACAAATTTCTTTACCCCGCAGATTTTGTAGTAATGGATATGCATGAAGACGTACACATCCCAATCATACTAGGAAGACCTTTCATGAATACGGCCAAGGCAATCATCAACGTCTTCGCACAAACCATCAGCTTGCAGTCTCAGGGAGAAACCATCACTTTCCATATCGACAATCCTAACAATGGAGACCAAGCCGATATGTACATGATCTCCATGAACAAGACCACAAAGGACAAAGAAACTGCAAGGTCAACAAGTGAAAGTAAATCTAGTAAGGAACTGGCAATCATGCCATATTTTCCGATTGACCTCCGACGAATAGGACAAAAGATGAAAAATGCATCTCCATCAGTGAAAAACTCAACGATGGAAGAAATTGGGATGAGAAAGATGGAAAAAGAAAACAAAAGCAGCACACCGCCAGTTAATCTGTTTACCACTGAAGAAATGGTGGGGAGTAACCACAAACATCCCACGAGAGGAGATACACTGGAGGAATATCCCAAACGCACAAGATACCAACCGAAAACCACCATAGATCACAAAGTGCTCGAAGAATTGATCCAAAGATTTGACAAAGTAGTGGGAGGAATAAGCAGCGTAGTCAACATGCTGGCTCTTTCCCCTACTGAACTACAATTCTGTCAACAACAGAAACGGACTTACGCTAGGATCTACAATGCCCTTAAAAGATCTAACATCCCATTCACCTCAACGCAATGGGAGATGTTAGGATCCATTAGAGCGCATATGGAAGAAACTACTGGACATCCGAGCAGTCGTGCTGACATCTTCACGATGAATGAGCTAACATCATTGCTTGACTTGCTAAATAGAGAAGATCACCTTAGTTCCAAAGAAAGCGGATCTATGGTTATCAACTCCACTATTGAAAAGCAAATTGAGTTATTGATTGAAAAACTTAGTGATCTCGTTTGGGAGGAATCAAGGCGCGAACGACCTTTTAGGGCCACACATGAATCACCACTTGATATCGCTACTTTTGTTACGATCCACCTACGGGAGATTCAACAACGGAAAAGTGACTCCAGAAGAAAGTTCATATTCCACTCAGGATGCAAGGAGATACTTCGTCAGCTTATTCTAGTTTTCTCAGAATCCGACTTTCCATTCAACAACCATCAACACCGGCAAATAGAGAACTTGTGCACGTCCATTAGAAGATTCAACGGAGACCCCAAGACCGAGAATTATGAAGACATTAAACTGCAATTCTTGGCGTTTGTATGCTCTCTCTGGCAAAACCCACCGCCAAGGGAGGTTGTTAAGACAGACACAACCACCATGACCGACCCTAGTGGGACTGTCACGAAAGCAGTCGATTACATCACCTTCGAACTTCACGGGCTTGCAAGGACAACTTCAGAACACCTTCTGAACTACAAGGAAACATCGAGAGATAGTCCATTTAAATTAATTACGACAATAGTCAATCATTTCATGAGGATCTATCCACCTCGATACACTTTTCCGCAACTTAGGGCCCACAACATCAACACAGTGAATCCCATGGATGCATCCATCTCCATCTAGCTAGGAGAGAAGAAGTCGAGCTCTCAACTTTAAAAGAGCGCTTCTCGGGAGGCAACCCGTGTTTACGTTTCTGCAATTTTACATTCCAAGAAGTGATGAAGTCTCCGACTATCTTTCACACTTGGATATACGAAGAAGACCGACACATCAAGTTTTTGGCGCCGTATCAAACATCAAGTTTTTGGCACCGGAATTAAGAAAAGTATATCCAACGTGTTCACACCTACGAGACAAATCACAAAAGACTTGAAGAAATCGGAGCACACAACAGCAACGAAGGGACTCTACGGAAAAGTCAGCAATCATGTGCTTCGGAGCACTCCTCATCATCACCTACAAGCCATATATATAAATGGGGAGTACTTCTGTTCTAAGATCTTTTTCGTTATAAATATACCATATCCACTATGCTTATCACTAAGTGTGGGATTCAAACACAACACACACTGCTGAAAGAATACGTCTTAGATGTTTCAATTCTTAAGTGTGGGATTTAACCCCAATCAAAGCTTAGAATAACATCGAGGATGATGTTCCTTTAAGTGTGGGATAGCAGGAGTTACAGTACTGTAAAATGGATAATGGTATATGCTTGATTCTAAACTCGTTGCTCTTTAGACCATCCTTCTCCAATAAGCAAACAAAATTTTTCAAAATTGAGTTAAATATATGTTCAAAATGAAAAATTTTAGATTGAATAATTTACTTTGGGGAAAAGGATAAATAAAATACAAATTCTTTTGAGAAATTAGGGTAGTAATCCCATAAAGAGCATCGCATGACTAGACACACAACAAACCAACTTTCGATTCGTGAGGTATCTTGAGCCATATAAAGCATTCACCTTTAATGCTTCACATCTTCGATTCTTGAGTGTGCCGATGTATGCGTTTAGAATCAGAACTTGCTCCTGCTATGCATTTCGAATCCAGATTGGTTAGTGAAAAGGAGATTGAATCACATCATTCTAAAACCCATCCATACACCCAAACACCTAAAAATAGATACATTACCCCTGCTTTCTCAAAAGCAACCCCCAAACTTTAAAATAAAGTTCCAAAGATGAAAGAAGAGAAATCGCAAGGAGATGACGTCGAAAAAAAAGGAGAGAAAAGAAGTTCAAGAAGAAAAATTTGAAGAAAAAGAAAATCAATTGGAGAAAAAGACTCCTCCCGCAAACACCAAAAGAAAAAGGGCGTCAATCCTCCCAAAAATTCCAACTTCAACAAAAAGTGACCCACGAAAAACCCAACAAAATGCCCTCTCATATCACCAACACTTCATTTCGAAAAACCTTACATCACTTCGCTTAGAATGATTGTGGCTAGATCAACTTCGCGCTCACCAAAAAGGGTAACGATTTGATTCTCGATCAAGCCTATGTCGATAAACGATATATGACTGGCGTTCTGAGTGATTGATAATATTAGAATAGGAAACCTTAAACACTTTGAGTGATTTGAGTGAACACCTTGAGAGGATCGCCTAGTCATGTATCCAAGATTAAAGATCAAAAGCATGCTCCCAAAGATTACAACCTTGTTTTCAAAGAACAAATATTTCATTTTTTTCCAAAACCCCCTTTGGTAAAAAGTTCGTCCTCAAAATATTTCATCATCTGCTTATCTTTAACCATGTTGAAATTCGAGTTTGCTTGAGGACAAGCAAAGTTCTAAGTGTGGGATACTTGATATCGCGCAAAAAGTCATGTTTTTACTACCGATATCTCTCTCATTCTGGAACAATTCTTGGCATTTTAAACTCAAAAACAGTACAAATCAATGATATTATGCCAAGATGGTCAAAACAAGGTTGCACGACAAAAATCAAGCAAAACGAATGAAAAACGAAGATTCCACGCATGTTTGAAGATTCAAGTCATCAAAACAAGATTTCAAGAAAAAAGTTCCCATCATCAACATCCATCTCACCCAAGATGTTTGTTTTCAAATTACGAATCCAACAAAAGAAGAATCAACAAAAACGGATAAAGAATGAAGATTCTACGTCCGCCGGAAGATCCAAATGATTCGTACGCAATATTTGGAGATAGGAAATATATTTTTGGGATATCTTTACATCAAAGTCTTCGTTTTTGAATTACGAATCCAACGTAAAAAGAATCAACGCAAACGGACGCATAACGAAGAAGATACGCGCGAATTAAGCAACACAGCGAAAGACGACGGACCACGGCGGGTGGCAGCCAGCCGCCGCCGGCCAGCAGCCAGCCGCCGCCAGCCTGCTGGTGGGCGGCGCCGGCCTCCACCCCTCGTCTCATTTGCGCTTTTTCGTCCTTGCTCGTACCTGGTGCACCACCTTTCGCTACTTTTTCGTACCTGGTGCACCACCTTTCGCTACTTTTTCTTAACTGGTGCACCACCTTTCGCTACTTTTTCTAATGTGAGCCTAGGGATGCTAATGTGAGCCATATTTTCCCTATAAATAGCAGCCCCTAAGCCTCATTTTCACACACACCATTCTTAGAACAATATACTTCTCTTAAGATATTGCTTCTATTTTCTTTCTATTTTCTTACTAAAATTTAGTTTTAGGCTAGTTTAGGAGCTTGTTTAGAATAGAAGGAAAGTACGGAACCCATTGTAAATCTTCGGTATAAGCTTGGAATTGTGTTAATTAATGCAAGTCTACTTTCTCCCGCATTTAATCCTGGTGCTTTCTAATCCTTATCTATCTTAATTAATTATGTTTATATTGATTATGCTAGATTTAGTTATTGCCATGATTAGATAATAGTATACTTGTTGTGTTTGCTTGCGATGTAGTTAATTAATTATGGGATGATGTATAATTAAATATTAAAGATCGTTAGTATCGCTTTGATCATCTTATTGCATGTTCTTGTTTGATCGTTGCCTTAGGATCATCATAGTGGTAAAATATAAACGGTCTTAATTATCGTAAAGTAATATGATGGCCCATATTCGACTGTTACTCGATATAGTACCGGAAACACTTCAAGGTGGAGTACAAATGTATGGAACTCGAGGAACGACCAAAGGTAGTCATATTACGAAACGGTACAATATTACGAAGTAATATGATGGCCCCTATTCGACTGTTATTCGATATAGTACTGGAAACACTTCAAGGTGGAGTACAAATGTATGGAAGTCGAGTAACGACCGAAGGTAGTTATATTACGGACAAACATATAAAATGAGAAACCTAGTTTAATTAACCATTCTAAATAAACTTTTAAACTTCAAATTAATCTACTCGTCTTTCCACCAATAAACGTGATTACAACACCTTTTTAACGACGTCCAATTGAGAGGTAGTCAATCATCTATGTCAATATAATTTGTCAAAGGTATGAAACTATGGAACCGCAAGGCTACATGGGGGATTTTCGTAGGACAAGACGTGGCCAAGGTTTGAAGCGGCGAAACTACTTTAAGTGAGGAACGCTGTGGATAATTAGGGATTTATTGGGTAGTCTTAAGCAAGGGCTGGTTTAAATGAACCGTTTTAAATATACGAATCTGTTAGGATGACGAGGAATCATTATATGATTTAGTTATGTCTAGTACCTTAAGATTTCGCTTCCGTCCATATGAAAGTATTATTAAACCATAATTAAGATTTTGCTTATTATTCTAAATACTTTGTGATGTTACCATAACCTAGCTCCCGGTGTGACATGATAATGGGATTTTAATTAGTAGGGAATCTAGTGTTTACATCACGAGTATTCAAGATTAATAATTAACAAATATCTTTTGACACAGTTTCTCCAAACATCATCCCATAACTTAATTAACGAAATCTCAGCAAACACTATCTTTATTTTATATGCTTTAGCTTTTGCTTTAATTTCGTTTTTATTTATTTACTTGCCTAAGTTGATATAAAAACCAAAACTCCCCCGCTATTTTATAAACCCTTCACTAGTTTGAAAGCCCTCATCTGCCATGCCTTAGTTTCAATTCAGTCGGTTTGAAGAATGACTCTAGGTCATACCTACCACTTGCTCGCCCTTAGGATTAGCATTGTTAGGGAAAACTTAGGCCCCGCAATTACAAATTTAAAACACCAACTGATGCCCGTCACCAGTAGCCGGTGCAACGACAAGGGTAAAATCCTTACCGATCACTGGTGACGCATCAAGGCCGCTAATATAACAAGGGGAGGAAGGCAGAACGAGGCTGAACAACATACCGCGTAGGAAATACATACACCACCCACGAATCTAGAAATCAGAAACCAGAGTCTTGCCTTCTAGGCTTAGAAACTCTGCCAATACGGTTTCCTATACGGTGCGATATGCACAATATTTCTCGATCATAAGTACCTTCAATGTATATTCGACAAAAAAGATCTAAACATGTGGCAATGCCAATGGGCCGATTTACTTACTAATTATGACTGTGAGATCCGACATCACCCAAGCAAGGCTAACGTTGCAGCCGATGCTCTCAGCCAAAAGGAACGAGTGAAACCACTTCGAGTTCGAGCACTCAGTATGATTATTCACAACGACCTCACTACTCAAATTCTTACCGCTCAACTCGAAGCACTCAAAGATGAAAAAAAATGAGGCCTTGCGAGGAATGGATAAACAATTCGAAACCAAACCTGACAGGGCCTGATACTTCTCGAACAGAATCTGGTTACCAAGTTTTGGGAACTTGCGAGATTTGGTGATGGATGAAGCTCAGAAATTTCGATACTCTATACACCCTAGAGCTGACAAGATGTATCACGAAATCAAGGAATTATATTGGTGGCCCAACATGAAGGCCGACATTGCTACATATGTTAGCAAGTGTCTTACCTGCTCGAAAGTTAAAGCCAAGTACCAGAAACCCTCGGGTTTGTTACAACAACCCGAGATACCTAAGTGGAAATGGGAACAGATTTCCATGGATTTCATTACTAAATTACCGAAGACACCAAACGGTTATGATACCATTTGGGTGATCGTAGATCGTCTTATCAAACATGCTCACTTCCTTGTGATAGAGAAACCAACAAGATGGAACGCCTAACCCGAATCTACCGAAAAGAGGTTGTATCTAGACACGGTGTTCCTATCTCCATTCTCTCCGACAAGGATAGTCGCTTTACATCTTGCTTTTGGCAGTCCTTACAGAAATCTCTTGGTACTCGTTTGGATATGAGTGCTGCTTATCACCCACAAACTGATGGCCAAAGCGAACGGACGATTCAAACACTGGAGGATATGCTACGAGCTTGCGTAGTTGATTTCGGTACCTCGTGGGAAAACCACTTACCGTTGTGCGAGTTTTCGTACAACAACAGTTATCATACCAGCATTAAGGCTGCACCTTTTGAGGCACTCTACGGACGAAAATGCCGTTCACCTATCTGTTAGACTGAGGTGGGAGATAGCCAACTCACCGGTCCTGAAATCATTCATGAGACAACTGAGAAAATCGTGAGCATTCAAAACCGGCTGAAAGCCGCACGTGATCGTCAAAAAAGTTACGCTGACGGAAGACGCAAACACCTCGAATTTGAGGTAGGAGACAAAGTACTTTTGAAGGTGTCACCTTGGAAAGGTGTCATTCATTTTGGGAAACGCGGGAAATTGAATCCCAGATATATCGGACCATTCGAAATCCTTGAGAGCATTGGTCCCGTGGCATACCGCCTACAATTACATGGTGACCTTAGCTGCGTGCATAGCACATTCCACATTTCTAATCTTAAGAAATGTCTGTCTGATGAGACACTGATAATACCGCTCGGCGAAATTCACATTGATGACAAACATTATTTCGTCGAGGAACCTATTGAAATCATAGACCGTGAGGTCAAACGATTGAAACAAAGTCGCATTCCCATTGTTAAATCCGCTGGAATTCAAGGCGAGGTCCCGAATTCACCTGGGAACGAGAGGATCAAATACATGAGAAATACCCACACCTCTTCTCGAGCCCCACTCAGACCCCTACTACAACTTCTTTTCGGGATGAAATTTCTTTAACAAGGGGAAAATGTGACAACCCGTATTTAAGCGCATTAATTTGCCTTAAGCTTACTTGTAATTACTTGTAGTTAGTGTGTAATAGAACTAAGTTACTTGTAATATAACGTATATGGAATATACACCCGTACGTAATAAACTGATATTACGCGATTTACTTGGATGGATTCCGAATCACACGGCCGTTGGTGAATCTTTTCATATGAAATGTAAATCTATTTCTATGGTAAAATAGTTGTTATTTACTTGGTATTATTATTTTATAATAATATACGTGGAAAACTATTTCGTTTAGTATTAAACGTAATGAATATGAGAAAACGAGCAAATCGAGCCCGACACCTGAACGAAACCCAAAATATATTTTGGTAAGTTAAATTAAGTGTTTTAAGAATACTTAGTCACCTCGAATATCATTTACATATTAGAAATGTACACGAGAAATCAAATGATAAAAAGCTAACTAAAACACGTACGTTTAACGTTTAACCGACAACGAAACTTAACGCAAATTTGAGGAACAATTCACAAGCCCAACTCATGATGGGTAAGGCCCCCAACCCACGACCCAAAGGCCCAATACCCGGCCCAAACCAGCCAAAACCCAACCCTAAACTCTTCCACTATTTAAATTACTTTTCCTCTACTTTTTCACTCAAACACAATTTGAAACACACATACACGTCTCTTTTCTCTGCTCTCTCTCACGACCACAGCCAAGAAAAAAGAAACCACACCCTACCACCACCACCACCACCACCTCCAAGCACTCTATTCACCACCATCTTCAACCACAACACCCTGAGCAAGGGAATCAAGCGATAAACACGAACCGTGCAAGAATCTGTCCACTTTCCTAGTTCCAGCCTTTAAACCCGACTCTCCTCTGTAAGTTTCCCCATGTTTTCATTCATACATCCTTGGAGGAGGTTATAATTCATGTTTTTGCTTCAACTCTACTCATTTATGTCCAAGATCTATGCTAAAAACCGGAAAACAAAACTATAAACCGTTGGATAATAACATTACACACTGGACAATATTTTAGATCGGCTTAGATCGACCATATCTAACTCATTTCCTAACGAAATCAAGCATTTCTTGGGCCTAAAATTAATTTCATGATGTGTAGTTTTCAAATATGTAAGTTATGTATACAGATGAGTTCATTTTCTAATTTTAATAAGTCAAAGAAAAGTACATAGACAGACTTCTGCTTCTGACCAGAAAATCTACCCACTTGTTCTGAGCATATCTCGATTTGTAGGACGAATTAGGACATGAATCCAGTTGGAAAATCTTTATTTTTGAGTTAGCTACAACTTTCATTTAGACCCTAATCACTTAAATTAGACGGATTTGGAAATGAGAAGTCGTTTGTGTGCATATGTCATGAAAATGAGCTGTTAGACATGTTATGGGACAAAAATTATTTGGGTGACTTAAACACCTCCACAAGTCATGCAAAAATTCCAGACATTTGTGAAGACATAGAAGTGTATGTGTGATTGTTCTCAGGATCGACGGGGGTCATTTTATGCGTTAAATCGAATGGACTGAAACGTGTATTTTCGATAAACATAAACCAAAAATGACACTTTCATAATTGTGATAAAAATGAAACTTGTGGGTGACCAAAGGTCACGAAACTTGTTTTCTATAATTTTATAACATAATAAGTGTTGTGTAAAAGTTTCGGGTCAAACCAAGTATTTTTGACCAAAGTCTCAAAAACGAAAACACTAGCAGCCCGACTCTGCGACATAACCATCTTATGTGGCATTCATGCGACATAACGTTGCGACATAGACCTCTAGGTCGCACCTCAACCCGAAATCCTAATCGGCGACACAAACTCTTACGTCGCACTCGTGATTTGCGACATAAATCCTTATGTCGCTGCATCGCAGCATGCGACACAGACCTTTACGTCACATACTTAATTTACTTCACTTAATTGCGACATTATTTTATGTCGCCATAACGACTAGCGACACAACCCTTGTGTCGCATAACACCGAGTATTAAAAATAATTATTTTCACTAAGTCTCGATTCCGCGCAACGTTTAGTAAACTATTATACGATATAACTCGTACTTACAAAACATATACTTATGACTGTATACAACAAAACAATACGAAACTTAATAATAATGTCTTCGGGAATTACTATTACATACCTAAACATTCACCAACGGGCCGCAAACGTTTTTAATTAAACAACCGATAAACTACTTGGACATAACTAGTTCAGTGGACAACTAACATGAATGATCTTTGAGACATTCACTTATACATACAACCTTATATGCTTAGGGAATTAGAAGGTTGCAGGTTCGGAGAACCTACAGATTGATATTGCTTTCGGATTTCACGTTTATTAAGTTAAACGCATACTTGCTAGACTCAGATGAGTCTTACAGCCCCACTTTTACTGTTTTTACTTATGGGGTGAGATACATTGCTTACGTTTTCTTGAACACAAGTGCTAAATTACTTACTTTTTCATATACGGGCTTGCATGAGTTACTTACTAATCCACTAAAGTCCCTCCATCATAGTTTCGTTAGTTATGGACTTAAGCGCGAATATTAGTTAATGGATCCATTAGGGACTGACCCTCCCCGCCCAGTGTAGTAGCGCTACCACGAACCGTTATGTATAAACGGGTGACTTTTATTTGTTTCGTACGAGTATTTGGATTAGGACTCGCGGGGGCACTATACGCTACTTGATTGTACCACTGATTTATGGGTTAAGCTTCGACTATGAGCTCATGGCAACGGTATATACATATTTACTTACTATTTTCTTGGTTGCAAATACCTAATTTCGCCTGCGGGCAACGATGATAAAATCTTATGTTCAAACTGGTTATTTAATTACAAACCTGTGAGATTCACCAATCTTTTTGGTTGACCCTTTTTAGCATGTATTCTAAGGTACACATACGGAGTAGGTTCACTCCAAGATGTTAGCTAGAGTCACATGATTTCTACACTGCATTTACGGAGATTCTTTAGCATTATCTTTTGTATATTATGGTTATGTAATAGAATCTCCCGCTACCTACGCGGACTCTAGGATACGATACTTTTGTAACGAAAACAGTATGTTTTCAGACGATTTAATTATGGAATGAAACTATTTTACAAATGTCTCATTTAGAGGTCGTTTGTTGTATATATTTGTGCTTTTGATTACTTGATTAGTCGCGCTCCGACCCGAACCGCTTCCGCAACAGGTAATTTGAGGGTGCGACAAAATGTATGCATTAATAGGTTGTACAGTACAACCTGTTAATGCATACTTTTGGTGGATTTATCAAATTGAAAGTTGGAAATATCAACTCATAATAGTTGACACTTGACAGTTGACACACAATGGTACAAATAAAGTAATGGAGCTTTTTTTTCCAAAATCTTAAAAAAGTAATGGACCACGGTTCGAAAGTAGAACCGTGTTCTATTTTTTTTTTTTGAAAGTACATATATCAATACACTGTTCTGAATGTAAACACCCATTAGCTTTGGAAGTCACTTTTGCAATACACTATTTTAGATTCTTCTGTCTTTCAAAAAAAATAATTAATAATTAGTAAATTTATTCAATACACATATATTTATATCAACCGCTGTTTATTTTTTTAAATTGAGAATAGAGATAATAGAGAAAGTTACAAAAAACGCTCTTATGGTTTGACTAGAATTGCTCATTAATTTAATTACATAGATGGTCCTTTCTTTTGAAACTTATTATGTGAATAGTCCTTTACACTAACGATTATTATTTCTCCATTAAAAGGGACCACATGTGTAGGTTTTTTATTCTTTTAAATTTTATAATTTTTGAGTGGATATAAATTATAAAATTTAAAATATGTATATATATATGTATATATATATATATATATATATATATATATATATATATATATATTGTTAGGGGCACAACATCATTTTCAGCTTTCACATGTTAGGAGGAGATCGACCTACAACAGCGCCAGTTGGGAGCATATATACCTACAACGACGCCAGTCAGGAGATCGAGCTGAAACTCTCAATGTCAATGGATCGAGGAGAAGGTGTACGTAGACCTAGGCGTACATGGGAGGATAGACCAAAGCTCAACATGAACGAGCTTCTTTTGAACCGAGGACATGATCCCTAATAGGAATTTGTGGAGTATTAAAATTAGAACAGATGGGTAGTGGGTGTCTAGAGTTTGATAGGAAATATTTTTGTAAACTGTTTAGTTTTAAATAGATATTTAGAGGGATCTAGGTAAAATCGATATAGAAGTTTAAGATGTTGTAGTTTTTAATAGATATGTTTTTATATAATGCGGTTTGCAGGCTTCGTTTTGCAGTTCCAATGCCGATATGATGCCGATGCTGGTATTACATTATTACTTCGTTTTTGCTTTTATTTCATTCTTCTTATCTCGAATTGACTCGGTTCGTCAACAATCCTAGTTATAAAGGAGAATATGATTAAATTTGATAATGAACAAAATGAGTGAAATGAAAACAATGTTATGTGCATCATATAAAGAATTAAATGTTTTACAAGCATGGTCCTTTTATGAAGATTTAACAATCGTTAGTGTAAAGAACTATTTACGTAAAAAGTTTCAAAAGAAAGGATCATCTATGTAATTAAATAAATTAAAGGACTGAATGTGCAATTCAGGTCAAACCATAAGGATGATTTTTGTAATTCTCTCTTGAGAATATGTATCGCCAAAGACCCAAAGAGTCCAAGACCTCGATCAATGAATGAATTTAGGGCATACGGCATACCCAATTATAAATACTCACTTTTGCATACAAACGTCCGGCACAATCACCTAAATTGGTAACAATAGCATCATCCAAACAACAAAATGAAGCAGTTCCATATGAAGTTCTCACGTTTTGGTGATCTTCTTTCAGAACAATATTCATTCACGACCGCAATTTCTCTGTTTAACTCTTCCGTTAATCATGGCCGAATCAAATCTCCACGAACGGAATTAAATATTCCTTAAGGTCACTGTTATGTTTTTCTCAAAACGTATTCACATTTTCTATTACTCTGGAAAAAAGCCTGGCAATTTTGCTGATTCCTTCAAAAACATATTTTTTTCAAACAAGTGAATTGTGCTAGCATCACCGAAGTCCTTGCAAGGTATATCTTGCTATTCGTTCGAGTTCTTCAATTGGAGATCAAAATAGATCGAGTATGTAACAATACGTGGTTATAATTATAAGCTAGCTAGGTTAAATGTTACTCAATCATACAGTATTATATTGTACGTACTATACGTACGTTGTTATGTAATTTTATGGTGTCATTGTGGGGTGTTATAGTATAACAAATCAAATTGTTATATGGGAGTTATATATAAAGATGAAGCAATACAAAAAATGAATTTGGAACATGGGAAATTTATATACAGATGAGATCTATATATTGAATTATAAAATAGTGATTGATTGATTTGAATTTGAATTTGAATTACACTTGAAACAAAGATATTGTGAAGTACTCCGTAGTAGATTTAATATTACTCCATATCTTCAAAATTACTACTTTGGAACTATCCACAGCTGTACGTCAATTCAATTTACTTCTTTAACATTGACCACGGTTCCCAATAAATTAACCGCGGTCATCAAGTAACCGTGGTCATATATATAGGCGCCAATTTATTTCCGTCAATCTATCTATAATTCTATATATATACAAGTTACTGTTTAGTTTTAATGGAAGAGATTCAACTGTCTTTAAAATGATAAAAATGAAAAAATCTAAAATGATTACACCTACACTCCTGGAGATATTGTATGTATAAAATCTAATATTACTCCATTACTCCATATCTTCATACGTCAACTCAATTTACTGCTTTAACAGTGAACACGGTTCCCCATAAACTAACCGCAGTCATAAAGTAATCGTGGTCATATATATAGGTGCCAAATCGCCTATTTATTTCCGTCTAGTCTATATAGTTTTATTAATACTACAAAGTTATACTGCATGCAATAGTGACTACGCTTCCCAATAACTTAAACCATGGTCAATAAGTAACCGTGGTCATATAATGTCTTATAAAGATATACTTACGGACCCACAGAGTATAATACAAGTTATACTGCATGCAATAGTGACCACGCTTCCCAATAACAACACAAACCATGGTCAATAAGTAACCGTGGTCATTAGTCTCCAATTTCCGTTGTCTATTCAAGTAAATTGTAACTGCTCCATTATTAATTTAATAATACCCAAAAAAACAATATCAATTATAAAATTAATAGTTGGCATCTAAAGTTTCTTCCAAAATTCCAATTATATATTTATGGAATATACTACATATTGTTTAATATAAAACATTGCTTTAAATATTAGATTCTTTCCAAATTTAAGGATGGGTAGTTTTGCCGTTCCTATTATTGGTATGCAAGGGTAATCTCGTCATTTCCGATCTTTAAAATCTCCAAAGAAAATCTCTAAACACTTAAGGGTTAATGATAATATAATGATGAAAATGATAATGATAATGATAGAGTTTACCTTCCAAATTTGAATTAAGTATTAATGGAAGACATTGGATTCCAATGTCTTTAAAAGATTACATGCACCTGGCGTATACTGTATTAAATTTAATATTACTCCATATCTTCTAACTACTTTTAAACTATCCACAACCATAAAGTAACCGCAGTCCACAGAAGACTAAAACAATCTAACGTCAATTCAATTCACTGCTTTTACAGTGACCACGGTTGCCCATAAACTAACCGTGGTCATAAAGTAACCATGGTCATATATAGGCGCCAATCTATTTCCCTCTAGGCGTCAAGTCTAAAGTCTGTACAAGTTACTGACCACGCTTCCCTATAAAACAAACCATGGTCAATAAGTAACCATGGTCAATTATTCCTAAATATATCAAAGAGTCTGGTTGAGTTTCAAACTTTCAATCATCCACATGTAGCTCTCTATTATACCCATTTAATTTAAAACAATATATGTTATTATAGGTTAACACATATATAATAGCTCGCATTTACAATTATCATCGAATTCAGTAAAGACTTGAATATATGTCTTTTTTCAAATATTGTTCATCGTGTTGATGGTATGTCAAAAGAATTTATGAATGAATTATTATAATATAATTATTTTTGTTTTGCGTTTAAATATCAATGATAATAATAATATACCACAGTAATTTATCAATGATAAGAGATTAAACGTCGAGTATGTAGATACGAGTTTAAATAATAGCCCATCATCAAAGTATTAATATTTTTATATTAAGAATATAATAACTAAAATTCTATAATGAATTTTTTTTATTATATACAACACATAATTCGTTAGTTATAATTAAAACCTTTACCATATACAAGATCTATAATGCTCTTTTGATCTTTCATTATTTAGTGTTTTCATACAAAATGTGATAATTTTTATCAATTATCTGTGTAACTAAGAAAATGAAATATGCATTCGATGGCCAGTGTGTATACATGAGTGTAAATGCTAGTTTAGTACTAAAATGAATTGAAGTAATGGAAGTGAAATAGACATTTTTTAATTTTTTAAAAAGTGATAATTTTTATATTACAGTCATATTCAATTGAATATTTATAACAATTTCAATTTAGTCGATTTCGTTGTCGCGGGTCTTGAAGCTATATATACATACATATATATATATGAACTATAACAGTTTACATTTAAGTATTTAACACGTACACTAACAAATATACAAATTATTTTATGCAAATTAAAATAAAAATAAACTTGGAGTACGTACATGCATTAATTCAATATCATCACACATTTTTTATTTTTATTTTTTTAAACACATTTATTTGTTCTTTCCCAAAATACCCATGTACTACGAAGTACATAATTTATATGGAAAATTCAATTTTTAATTACTTTAACCTAATTACTACTCTTGCGCTTTTTCAATTTCCGCACAACCTGCATCTTTAACTTCCCGCTCTCTTTTGTCTGGCAATTAAGTGAATAATGCTATAGGCATGTTTCTTCTCGGGTGTGTTGATATATATTTCGTAAAATCATAGCTACTTTCTCAATCGACTAAACTTATAAATGTCCAAGTATGTTCTGATTCTTCCAATCAATTCAACTCTTGCCCTCTAATAAACCCTAACAAAAGTTTAGTAGGGTTTTAGAGTTAATTGCATGATGGTCCCCGTGGTTTAAACACAGTAACACACTTTGTCCCTATACTTTAGTTTTTGCAAGGGCAATCCAAAAACCTAAAAGTTGTTGCGCATTTAGTACGTCCCTCATCCTTTAAAATTTAATATTTAAGTGTTAAATACAACCCAGGCCAATTCATTCATAGCGCCGAAACAACAACAAACGAAGATAACTCCTCGGTGTCACCAATACCGATGTTACTCGAAGGTGAAGAAACTCCAGCCAATGTTACCATCCGGCCATCATGCCGGCGCCGTTTGGGGCCAATATTTTCAGCTTGTTTAGAACGATGATGTCGTTGTTATTAACTAAAAAGAGAATAAACGTACTACTCGTATAATTAAATTTAAAAGTAGGGTATTTTATTTTTACTTTTATTAATTCTTCTCACTTAACTAAGATCTTAATGCATGCATGGTTAAGTTGGTTATGATATTGTATGCATTATTAGGGTTTGGCACTAGTACAAACACGAGTATAAAGAGCGCAACGTTAAATTATAGCGGTTTTAAGTGAAAACCTCTATATTAAACATAAAATTAATTAACTTCCCATATATATATGGTCAAACTTATTGTATATATATATACACTTGTACGTGAATACTATCGGAAACCCATTATATTTTCCAATGGATCAACACAGAGCCTAGCTAGGTTTCTGAAAGAGGTTCCAGATTAAATTACACGGTTTTTCAGGTTGATGGAAGAATATTATAATGATGTGCGATTAATGTATCAGGCTCCCTAATGGGTAAAATGTGTTTTGAGAATTTGATTAACCTTTAGAGTGATCGAAGATCCTCAGCTCCTTGTGCAGGAACCTAGCTAGCCTTTAGGGTTTCGGCCCAAGATAAATATTTTATTCAATGCTTTCCTTGTGATGGTGCAAGATTATCAGTCAGTGGGTAAGATCAAGCCTGTAATAATAATTGATAATGTAATTGAGTTTTGTAATATAATGAAAATATTTATACTTTTAGAAAGTTAGATAAAAAAACTCTGAATTTTTTCCTGCAACGAACACTTAGCAAGTGTCGCAATTGCGACACTAAGTCAAATTTCGCAAGGGGGAAGTGGACTAGCTAGCTAGTGTTAGGGTCAGAAAGAGTTTAGAATAAATAGAGCATATAATAGGGTTACAATTCGAAGGTGACGAAACCCTAAAGTGTGATAGTCGATCGATAGAATATTTATGTGAATCTTATACGTTCGTATTCAATCAATATACAGAAAAATTGATATTCATTTGTTTAACTAATCATATCGTTCAATACTCATTTAAAAATAATTATTTTATTTAAAGATACAATTGTAATGCCTTTTTTATAATTCTTTTTTACATGATTATATAAAAATGGTAAATTCCTTTATTTTATAAAATATCGAATTTTTTTAAAGGCATAAAATATCGAATTGATAAAAGTTATTTAAATAAACAATTTTATGGGCACAAGAATTAAGGAGAAAAAAATATTTATATAGGTTTTTGCCTTTTTGGGGGTCTAAAAACCAGTACTAACAGTACATTTGACACAAATATCAATACTAACTTACTTTTTGGCATTTACTTTTGCATACAAACATCCGACACAATCACCTAAATTAATAACAATAGCATCATCCAAACAACAAAATGAAGCAGTCCCATATGAAGTTCTCACGTTTTGGTGATCTTCTTTCAGAATAATATTCATTCACGACCGCAATTTCTCTGTTTAAATCTTCCGTGTCAATCGTTCCCAGTCATATCCTTTGAAGCTCGATCATGAAGTTTTGAAACGAACGCCGACCCTTGCCGTATATATACATTATATTGTTGATGATGGTTTTAGGTGCCATTTGACCCTTTAAAATACACGTGATATATATCGATCCTTTTATTTTCTTAATCTTCCCAACCCACCATCCATCTCTATCGACGGAAACGACCTTTCTCAACGGGTTTAAACCGTCTTCGTTGTCGGAATAGAAACACTGAGATGCGTTTCGTTTTCTTCGAGATTCCATCCTGGGTAAGAACAAAATCTAGCTATTATCCAGAGAGTATCAAGTTTTTGACACTCGTTGAAGTGATATCGAGACACTCATAACTAATAATGAGCTAGCTTGATATAGCTTCAAGGAGTCCGGAAGATTTAAACAGAGAAATGACGGTAGGAACTAGCGAGGGAGTATTGTTACTAATTTTGATGTGAAAAATGTGATCACGAAAAGGAAATTTTATGATCATATATTTCATATTGGGTAAGTTGATGATCATATTTAGAGTTTAGAACTTTAGATGAAATGAAGCCATAAAGGTGAAGTACGTGGTGAATTGAACCTCATGTGTCATGTTTATTTATAATACTAGGAGTAATATAGGTTGGAAACCGTGGTCCCTTGTTTTTATTTTTGATTCATATAGAAGTACTAATTTGCAATAAGTTTAAAATATAATTAGAATAATACAGTATTACAGTATGTATTATGTTCAACATAACTATAATTTATATATATATATATATATATAAGTTACAAAAATAATCATGTAGTACCACAGAGTAGATAAACTCACAAAACGTCCGTGTTATTAATTATATGTGTAAGATAAGATGTTTACATTTATATTTATAGTACAAATTATATATATATATATATATATATATATATATATATATATATATATATATATTCTTATAAAAATGCAATTTTTTCTCTTGTTAAATTGCATTTCTAAAATTATATTATATTCTACTCCGTATTAGTATAATTTATAATAAGTGGAATATTCTAATTTGATATTTTAGTGGTGGTACCCCTTGTGTCAGTTTATATTTCGTTCAATACACGTACTTTTTGCATGCGTCTGAACATCTATTTACAAATCACAATGGTTTGCACGTCACGTGGCATAAAATGACCACGGTTTGATTATTGTGACCGCGTTCCAAATTATCTATATCTATCTATCTATAAATCTATAATCCTATTTAGATTATCTATGGAATCGAACCTGAACTCTATTTACGATTCCGTATAATCTATATAAATACATACTACTCCGTATAAAGCATGTTTATCCCAAAATTACTTATTTGCATTTTGTTTTGTAACAACAAGATATTTATTACGGAGTATTATTGTTTTGAACTTATATTTTATAATTACAAATTAATAACATTATATTTATATATATTTTATATAAAAGGAAATTAAACAATCATAGACTTAATCATATACAATTGGTGAGAACATTCTATACTTATACTTATTTGTGACGCATTTGACAAATTAATATCAAATTCGGAATTCTCAAATTCGTTGAATCAACCACATAAATCTTCATAACGTCAACATATATGTATGCAAAAGTTACGACCCCACAGTACACCTTTATTTTAATTTTAATTTAAATGGTTTCATATATGAACGTAGAAAGCTAGACCACTTCCCATCAGGAAATGCAATAACAAGTATTTATAGTTTTATACCATCAATTGTGTCAACAAGTTTTCATCAACGTACTCGCAACCAAGTCGCGAAATATATATAACTGCATCAAAGAAACAAACAAAGCCATATTTTATATCATATATATGGCCTCATCTTCTACCTTCGCTTATTGTTAAAGATGTTATTGCGCTGGCATGTGGAAACTCTTCCAGCTCCTTAATCTTAGCTTTCACGTTCATAACTATGTACGTGAAAGTGTTTGACTTGGTTGTTAATTTAGTGAGGACTATCATGGAAGAAGAACAGTCGTTGTAATTTTGGTACCAAGCAAGCCCGCCAAAAGAGGTACTCTTGAAAAAGGTGAATTTAATATCTACAGAGTAAACTCCTTCAACAAGGTGATTTAAACAGAGAAATATCGGTTGAGAGAGAGGAAGTATTGTAACTTTTGTTGAGTAAAAATTGATAACGAAAATAAAATATTATGACCATATAGGAGAAGAAATCACTTGACGATCATGATATTAGGGGGTTGAAGATCATATTGTTTTGATGAAAAAGAAGATAGAGACATAGTCAGAAGCTGGTGATTCATCTCGACTTTTCTTTTTAATTTGTTCCCTTTGTTATCATATTTGCATATATTTTATCATGGAATGATTTAAACAGAGAAATTGCGATTATATATTGAAGGTTGTTGTTACTTAGCTGCATCAAAGAAAGACATAGGGCATCGATAAGTTAATTTGAATCTTCCATATTTTGTACCCATGTTCAACAATTTGAATCTTCTATATTTTGTACCCATGTTCAACAGATCGACTTCCTTGACCATCACCTTATGAGGAGGACTTGAATCTTCCAGATTTGATCCATGGTTCAAGATGTGTTAGAGACAATGTTTTAAACCGGATTTGTGCCCGTTTCCGGGCAAACCGGTTGAACCGGAGCGAATCCGAGCCTCGATCTAGCATTTAGCAATGCCTTCCTACTTGATCATGGCTTTTATGTCTCCAATTATGTGTGAGTTTTTGACGACCAAAAAGGTTAACCTGGAGGAAGAGGGTGATCAATTCAGAATGCAAAGAGAAACTCCACAATCAAGGTTAAACAGCGAAATTGCGGTCGTGAAGGAGTACGTACGTATTGTTACTTTTGCTGTGGAAAATATGATGACGAAAAGGGAATTTGATGTTCATGTTTAATTGTTTAGGGCCGGGTTTGGATGTAAACTGTGAACCTTATATGTGTTCCATATATACTCCATATATTTATAGTGAAAGAGAGAATATATATATACTCCATATATACTCCATATATTCTCTGTGGTTATGTTTCTTGGTAACCATGGGCCACGAGCTCACGATATTTTGTTGACATGATTGAACCCTAACTTATATTGTACATAGTTAAATTACCCCCTTTTTCTTAATTTTTAATATGACCAAATATAATATTCACTTGACTACACAACGATTAATCACAATATATACTAAACCCGTTGTCTAAGTGTCTAACAAAATATATCGAAAAAAGAAAATGATTGAAAATCAAAACAAGAGAGAAGGTTCGAAACAATGACCTTGACTTCATTCGAAATTAATTACAAGTTTTTAATTGAATTCGAAATTTTTAAATATAACCTAAAGTGATTAAGTCTAAAGGAAAAACACAGGGCCACGGTCCCATTGAAAAGAACCGTGGTCCTTTTCTACATTTTAACACGGTTCTGTTAATTAAACCCGTGACCTAAAGTGATTAAGGCTAAAGGGAAAACATTGGGCGATGGTCCCTTATAAAAGAACCATGGTCCTTTCTAACACGGTTGTTAAACCCGTGGTCTAATAGCCAAAAAATTTAAGCAACCCGCCATAACTTATAACGCATCCCCCTTTTCACTAAAAAACCAAAATTTTCATATATATTTCATCCATTTGGGCATAACCTAGCTAAACTACCACCGAAAACCATCTCCAATCGCTAATACCACCTCCAATATCCATCATCGTTTTCCATAATCTTCTACCAAGTTAGTCAGGTTTCGCTCTTTTCATCAAAAATCTAAAATTTTCATATGTATTTCATCCATTCGGGCATAACCTAGCTAAACTACCACTGAAAACAATCTCCAATCGCTAATACCACCTCCAATATCCATCATCGTTGTCCATAATCTTCTACCAAGTTAGTCAGGTTGTGTTCATTTGTTTCCCGATTACAAGTTAGTAGGCCGTTATGGTTTATATCCAACTATAGCTATAATGGTAAAGTATCTATTTCTCTTCTTCTTGATGTTTAATATTTAGTTTTTGAGTTATTATATACTTATATGTCTGGTTTGTATGAACCAAATGAATGTTATACATGTTTTAATTTGGTGTTTCTGCTTCAAATACGTAGCGTAATTGTAGTTGAGCTAATTAATCGAGAGTTTGTATATTGTTTTAATTATGCATGCATTTAATTAGTTGATGATTGTTTGAATCATAACCAAAAAGTGAACATTATCCCGCAATATGTTATCAACTCTTTGAACTGTTCATAAAGTTTTGTGTTTTGAGTGTGTTTATATCTTCGATCTGTGATTTATATGCACCATTTGTTATGTTCATGTGTCTAGACTCTAGAGGTGTACATGTTGTTGAGTATATTATTTAACCAAAAAGTGAATATTTGTCGTTTGCTGTTTAATATACAATATAAAGAAGTGTCGTTTTTGTCGTTTGATGTGGGGAATATAATATTAATACTAGTATGCGGGGACCAATTTTTTTACAACTTTTTATATGATATCTATGATTAGTTAATTACATTGTGGGGACCTATCTGATGATGTTTGGAAGAAAAGTTTATTTATCTATGTATTGTGGGTGTAATGTACCTATTAATTATTATTGTATGTTAGATTGTGTTTGATCTTATTTATTTATTTTAATAACTTATTCATAATCATTTGTAGAATAATCAAGATAGGGATCTCCTTTCTCATCCGGAAGATGATTATATTGAAAAAGAGGTTACGAGTGATCATCAACAATCTAATCTTCATGCAAAGAATCAGATGTCAGATATTCCAGAGCAGGAAGAAGACAATCATGTTGGAGAACTAGTTAATCAAAAGTGTAGTACAAGTGCTCCACGGAAAAGGAGAAAGAGCATGGCTACTTCATATAAGAAGAAGGATGAAAATGCCAATGCGCATCGCGATAAAAAAGTTGACTTCAATGTGTTTGGACTCAACATTGGGCTGGGATAGGTGTCATTTAGTAAAATGGTAGGTCTTGTGGCTAGATGTCGGGTTAGTATTCTAATTGATTCGTGGGATAAGGTTGATGAAACACTAAAAGAGTCTCTATGGGAAGAGGTTAAGGTAAATTCTGAAGCGTTAAAATAATTTTGTAGCAACTATATCACTTTCTTAAAGATGCTATATATTCAGAAGGCTACTAATATATACTTATGTATTTCAGAAAGCATTCCCTGATATTGAGGGTGAGGAGACCAAGAAGGCGGTTACTGCGCAATGCAACCAGGCTTGGAAAGAATTCAAGAGAAATCTGAGGGAGAATTTTGTGAAAACTGGGAAAAGCCCCATTTTGAAATACCCATATCTTAACAAGGAAGAAGGACTGTGGGAGAAATTCTGTGAGAAGGTCGACAGTGAAGACTTTCAGGTATACTCCTCTTATTAATTATTATTAATATTATTGTCTTTTTTTTAAATGAAGTCGAACACAAATTTTCAATGACGAGATGCGCAATGATGCATTCTCATAATAATACTTAGCGTGGTGACGGCAATAAGTTTTGTTGAGTTGGTAGTATTTAGTCCATTACTATACCACTCACAATTTTATGCAACACTTATTGATAAAAGAGTACTACTGGGGCCAAGGGCATCTCAACTACTGTTTTTCATTCCTGTTTTTCTGTTCAAACTTATTTTTGTTATGTGAAGAGATTAAGTGAGAGAGGTAGATAGCTAGCTAGTTTGAACAAGAATCCGCCTAAGCTAGGACCTAAAAGGTATCGTGGATACGAAGAAGAGTGGATGAAGGAGAAAGAAGAAGCTGTCAGAGTCTTGGATACCACATCTCTTGCTGGTCGTGTATACAGGGTTCACAGTAAGCGGGTGTTTATGTACATCAGGGCTCGTTGTGGACGCAATCAAGGACGGTTGATTATACCTGAGGATATTGTTCCAACTGTGGAGGAATTGGTATGATCACCTATGTTTACTTTGAAATTTTATTACTTATTTATATCTCTGGTAAAATTAGAACATAAACTTTTTATTGGTTCAAACAGATCAAGAAGAACAAGGAGTTGCATGAGTTTCCGGATTCCCAAGGAAAAGATGCCATATGGGAAGTCATGGGAAAAGAGAACCCCGGAAGGACAAGGGTGGTGGGGCACACTATCGGCTTCACAAAGGTGATCGATGGTTATGTGAAGCAACGTGACGTAACAAAAGGAAAGAACAAATTGAGATGTTAGAAAGAAGAGTGGCTGAGTTAGAGAGGATGGATCGGGGAAGGATGGAGGTTGAAGATAGGGAAGTAGGACCGTGAGAGGATTCATCTAGGGAGGTTGAAGATATGAGGAGGAGTAGTGCTGGGTCAGAGTTTCATCATTTTGAAGATCTTTTGGTAATCAAATAATTTAACTACTATGATATGTTTTTACCAAAAATATATCATTTTACATCACCTAATATATATTCGATCCATTTCATTGTAGAAACCCACTGCATGCAGGTTGTTCGCGGAATTCGGGTTTCAAAGGAAGCTTGTTGCAAGAGGAAAGGCTCATCCTCGGGGGGACGGGCAGGTACAAGGGGTGTCTATGCCACCAAATCACCTACGGGTACAAATTGGGAAAATTAAGGATGGATTCGGGATGATGAGACTTCCTAAGCCAGCTGCTGGAATGACTTTCTTACAGGAAGCCAGTAACATTTTCGTTCAGTGCCCACGTTTGTTTATTGAATTTTCTGAGGTACATACACATTGATTATCTTTAAGTATCGTATGTTAAATATTTCTATGACTCTCATAACAATAAACACTTTCAATTTAATTTGTTACTAGGATGGGAGAGAGTCGTCCCCGGAGTCTGATGTTGTCCCGAGTCCTAAAAGGCGCAGTCCTAACCCTGTATGGGATGAGCTGCCTAGTGAGGAAATTGTTGTGCCCATCAAACAAGCTCCCCTCGCAATGCCAGAATCTGTTGCGACACCCCAACAAGCACCCCCCTCGGTGCCAGAAACTGTTGTGGCAGTCAAACAAGCACCACCACCATGCCCATCCGCACGTACCGACCATGTTTTAACAGCTTCTCAAACAAAAATTTTAAAGTCGAAGTCGGTGGTTGTGAAAAATGTTTAGGCTAAAGCAACCACGTATCCAAACATGAATGTATATATCGATCCCGGAGTTTTTGTGGATGAAGTTATCGAGTTGGACATTGATGTTGCTGATCTTAAGGATTTTATGACGAATGGGGAAGCCGACATCACGAACCTTTTGTGTTTCCTCCAGTAAGTATTCTTTTCTTAATAAGGGATAAGATAAGATAAGATTAAGATAACAATGATCATATCACATGTTTTCTAACTCTTGTAATATGTGTTTTAGTGCGCTTCACTTCTATAGACAAACTTCTGCATACCCGAACAACAAATGTGCATTTTTGAACCCCTCCGATATTCAATTTAAACAAATAGAGAGATCGGGGGCAGTAAGTGTTGCAAACTTTATTCGCCAATCGGTGAAATATCATACAAGGAAATAAAAGAGCATTGTGTTAACACCGTATTGGCAGGGGTACGATGTTAACTTAATTTCTAGCTAGTGTGTGTTTATTGTCATATACTAACAATGTATAATTAAATTTTAACAGTAAACACTGGACATTGTTCATTTTACACCTTGAGACAAATTAGGTTTACATACTCGACTCCATTGCGCGCCCTTCCAAATCTGATGTGACAAAACATTACGGAATCGTGAAGTGTTTTAACGAGTAAGTATTCTCTCTAACATATAAAGCTAGAAATATGCACATCTTATTATTAAAACTAACACTTTGCTTCATTATAATACTCAGTGCATGGATGCAGATGTTTTCCATGTTACCCGACTATACCTGGGTTGATTCGTGTAATCAACAAAAAGGAGGATGGGAATGTGGATACTATGTCATGTATTGGATTTTTTACTTCGTGACTAACCAACAGTACGATTTTCCAGCAAATGTGAGTATTATTTATGTACATTCAGTTCCTTTAAATAAATTTTATCTTTCATCATATAACATTTTTCCTTTTATTTTATATGAATATATATAGATTTCAGAACTGTGGATAAGCAAAGCTCCATTATCACAAATAGACCTCGATCATGTAGTGCAGAGGTGGTGTGCATGGTTCCAGGAACAAATTCTTTTATTGGAATAGGTGAATACGTTATGCCTTTTACTTGAATGATTTACATATTTTTTGAATTCTTAACTTCTTAATTATGTGCTAAAATGCTAATTATATGCTTAGATGCTTGAATATATATGATGGTTACAAAAATATTCATGATGGGTTAGTGGTGTTTGGGTTTGCTTATTTCTAAGCACTTGTATGCTTAAAAAATAAGTAGGTGACCCCTTACTTATTTTTAAGTGCTTATTCCTTAGGTAGTAAGTAGATAAGCAGTTTTCATAGAGGTGTTTGGATCTACTTATCTCCTGTCAAATTAAGCAAGTAAGCAGATAAGTGCTTATTTAAGCAATCCCAAACACCCCTTGGTGGGGTGGTAGAACAACATAAACATGTGACCGGCCTATGATTCTTTCAAGATCAAAATAGCTTGCTTGATTAAACATAAATTTTCAATGATGAGATCTGTCCAATGATGAAATCTCTTATTAAATAGTACTTATCATGGTGACGGCTTGCATATATACATAGACTTGTTGAGTTGGCAGTCTTTAAATTGATTACAACTTACAAGCTAAGTTTACGCAACAGCATTTGATAAAAGAGTACTACCGAGGGGTGAGGGTATCTCGACTACTGTTTTAATATGATGAAATTATTTGAGTTAGAAATACTGCTTGAAATGAGTTTAGAAACTAGTTTAGTAAAAAAAATCTTTTAAATAAACTCACGGTCCATTATGAGAACCGTGGTGGAGCCAATATTTTTTAATAAATAAATTAAAGCGGACCACGGTTCCCTCACGCAGAGCCGTGGTTCGACAGCTTAGCCGTGCCATTGTTGTCCGCGGTTATGTAAGAATAACCGTGGTCCATGTGGTTATTAGACCATGAATTTCGGGTCGTGGTCCTTTTGCTGTGCAAATAGACTTCTCCCCCCTTAGCCCACCCCCCATTTTCCGTGGTCCATATATAATTTTAACCGTGTGCCATTTGGGATTTTGTAGTATTTAAATACTCTATAAGTCTTACTATGAATAGAGTATCCAACAAATAGACCCTCATCTGCCTTACTATCAAACTTGCATAAGTGATCTTTGGTATTTAAGATTGTACAAGAACACCCAAAAGGTTATATGAAGCTAACTAAAGGTTTCTTCCTAAACAACTGTTCATATGGTGTCTTGTTGTGAGGTTTAACTATGAGTATCCTGTTCTGAACATAGCAAGCAGTGCTAACTGCATCAGCCCAGAAAGTCATTGGTAACTTAGAATCAGCTATTATAGTTCTAGCAGCCTCAATTAGTGTCATATTCCTTCTTTCAGCTACTCCATTTTGTTGTGGAGTTCTAGGTGCACTAAATTCTCTCTTAATACCTTTAACCGCACAGAATTTATCCACTCATGATTTTTAAACTTTGTTCCATTATCACTCCTGATGATTTTAACCCTTTTATCCATTTGATTTTCAATCTTAGTTATGAATGATCTAAGTATTTCACCTGTCTCATCTTTTGTTCTAAGAAAGAATACCCATGTAAATCTTTTATAATCATCAATCAGTACAAGACAGTAAGACTTCTTCCCTATACTACTTATTTTGGTTTGTCCAAATAAATCCATATGCAATAATTGTAAGGGTGTGCAGTTGGTATTCACAGTTTTGGTCTTAAAAGAAGATTTTTGTTATTTGCCTTTTTAACAAGAAACACAATGATCATCACATGAATATACATTTTCAAGTAACCCTCTAACAAGTTTGTTTTTGACAAGCTTGTTAATTGTTTTGTAATTCATGTGACACATTATTCTATGCCATAGTTCAAAATCATTGACACTTGCTGTAGAAATAAGACAGATTAATTGAGGTTGAGGTTTCATATTTTCTAAATCACAATTATATAAATTTTTATGTCTTGAAATTCTCAACAAAATCAAGTTATCAAGTATTTTGAATTCTTTAGATTGAATAAGGCATTCAGTGTTAGTAAAATGAGTATGATTCTTTTTATCTGTGATTTGACTCATACTTAGCAAATTGTACCTCAACTTTTCCACAAAGCAAACATTATCAAAACTTATCTTATCACTGTTAATAGTGCCTTTGCCTGTAATCCTTCCTCCTTTTGGATTGCTTCCAAAAGCTACATATCCACCATTAAATCATTTGAAGTCATGTAGCTTTCCTTTATCACCTGTCATGTGCCTTGAACAACTACTATCTATATGCCATAAACTCTTTGGTATGTTCTGCACATTCAAAAAAAAGAGAAGTGTTAGTTTCTCTTGGGAACCCAAACCAATTTGGCTTTGGGTTTCCCATGTGCATTCACATAATCAACTTTCTTAAAAATCACTGATTGTGAAGCACTGTTGGACACTTTGAATTAACAGTATTAACTGGTGTCCTTATCCAACTTATTTTAGACTTAAGAGTAGAAATTGGTCTTATAGTTTTAACTGTTTTTCCAAATGAACTAGTAGTATTAATTTTGTTAACACTGCCAGTTTGTTTATTTACCACTGTTTTAGTCTTTTTTATATTGGCAAATTTATTAGTTAACACTGCTTCTGTAGATTAACCTGTAGCAATTTTTAACTTATTAGCCTTTGAATTCACCTTCTTAGCAGTGGCTAAATAATTAATTTTTGATTTAAAATTTTGTTTATTGATCATATTAGCTGTTGTCCATGATTGTTTTCTAATCCTTTGAAAATTCTTGGGATTATGATAGCAATCATGTTGAAGATGATTATTCCTACCACATATAAAGCAAAGTTTCTCCTTTACCATCTTAAAATTATTACCCAATTTTTGTAAACCATTTGGTTCCAATTTCTTTGATTTTCTCTGGTCTTTGATTCTGGTTTGACGTTAATGAAGAAGAGTTTGCTTTACATTTACAGTTATTACAGTTATGAATCACAGATTTATCCAAAGATTTATTCACAGATTTATTCACAGCATGTGTTTTAACTGATCTAACTATATCACTAATATAGCCTAAACCTGATTTAGATTTATTAGTAGTGATGCTAACCTTCTTCAAGTCATGTTTTGCCTTCTCTATAAACAACCTTCTACCCTCTTCTAGTTTATTACTTTTCAGATCTGAAACTAGACCAATAATTGACTTCTTTTCACTCTCAACAAGTCTATCTGTAGACTCGGATCATGCACTCTTTTCACTCTCTGATTGACTCTCATCATCCTCAGTCCAGTCTTCTATCTCAACTTTTTCATAATCCACATTATCTTATAAGTTTTGGATTGGATCAACCTGCTTAACATCATCTTTCAATCCTTCCCTAAGTGAATTGATATCAATATCAGTTTTGGGAGGAATGTAGTTGTTTTTATAAGGAAAAGGTACATTATTATACCCTAATCCGGTCTTAAGCTTATCATGAATTTGTGAATTAATAAGCTTATTAACACTCTTAGAAGCATACTCTTAGTCATCTACTTTCAGTCTTATATTATCTCTCTCACACATGACCTCAGTAAGTTTCTTAGTTAATATTTCTATTTTAGCATTTAGATTATCTTTTTCACAGTTAGCACATTGAATGTCAAATTTAAACTGTGTTTCATTGACCTCAAATTCCTAAATTTGTTTCTCAAGATTTTCTATTGCTATTGTTGTGTGCTTACTTCTAATTTCCCATTGTTTTAATTCCTCACATACCTTCAGATTATGATCTTTGTAATGTTTAGCAGTTTATTTACAAACAACGGAACACAAATTAGCTTGTACCTCTTTAGGAAATTCTGACTTGTTGTCAGACTCAGCAATAGCCATTAAGGCTTGATTCTGCACCTCGTGCTCTTGTTGATCACTCCAATCAAATTCAAATCCATCTTGAGAAACCAATGCATTAGATGTACCACCCTGAATTGGTACACTTCTTCTCTGAATTCCATTGTTTCCTCCAGATCTCTGCTTACCCTGTTCTTGCCTTGGACTCCTACACTCTATTGCAAAGTGTCTCATCTTATGGCAGTTAAAACACTCTACTTTGCTCTTATCAAACCAGGTTTCATCTGACCTTTTATAAGCAAAGTTGTTTCTTCCAATTCTCCGCATAAATCTTTTTGCTATTTGAGTAATTAAAGCTATCTGCCATTTAATGTCCATCTCTTCCAGATCATCAGAGTTTATCTGCTCCAAGTCCTCATTAGTAAGTGAAGAATTCACATTACTAGCAAAGAAAGATTCCAACATATCATCATCAGATCTAGTTGAAGATGAACTAGATCCACCAGATACATATGTAGATCCTTGACTAACTTTGGATCCACCTACACACATAAATGTAGCATTATGAGTGTAGCCAGTTGATTGCTTCTTACTTTCAACTTCTGGTTCAAAGTTCCTTAGATCATTATAGATATCCTCAAGCTCCTTAGTTTCCAGATCTTCACTTTTCCTTAAACCCACTGTGTAGATTGTCCACTCATCTCCTAAAGACCTCAAGAATTTCCTGTTAAGATCATCCTTATCAATCTTTACTTGATGATTTTCCAAATCACCAACAAGCTTAGTAAATCTATCAAAGGTCTGAGTCAAAGTCTCAGTTTTAACAGAATTAAAGTTCTCATACTGCTGCTCAAGAAGAGATCTCTTATTCTTCTTTGTGTTTGCATTGCCACCAAAACTCTTCTCGATTGCTTCCATAAGAATTTTAGCATCTTCACAGTTTTCAAACCTTCTCTGATACTCATTGGGAATTGAAACAGTATGGTACTTAGAGCCTTAAACGCTATAGCTCAATCTCTCTCCGTTCAACATCTGAAGTTGGAGGAGGTCTTGTCTTTAACCTATTATTACCCTCAGAGTCAACAGGATATTTAGGACCATTGACAACTATGTCCCACATCTGATAATCTGTGAGAAGTATATATTGTTTGATCCTGTTTTTCTAGAGGTCAAACTCATCTGGCTTAAGCATTGGAATCTTTGTGACTAAATCCCATCATTACCCCATGTTGCCATTGTAATCAAACTTAGATTAAAACTAAAACCTCAAAATCGATAAAACAAAAATCCCAGATCTTCCTGTATTCAAAGCAATCCTCTTGCTTTGATACCAATTATTTTGTCCCTATTTAATCTAATAAACTTTTAGCAATAACTTGCTTTGAATTACTATTGAGAAGTTGCGGAATAACACTCAATAATATTTAGAAGATCAAGAATTAATCGTATAAGAAAAACAAACTTGAAGAACACGTATTTAATAACCAAAGCTTCAATCTTATTAATGTATAAGATGAATACATGAAATCGTATTAGGGTTACAGAAACCTTGAAGCTGCGTAATAATGTTAACTTAAACTAGTTCTAAGGATCTCTATTTATAGATTATAGAGACCCGTACAATCACCAACTATTATGGAATTAATCACATTCCATATAAATCTCTAACCACCTAACCGACTCATAAAATCATAAACAGTTGTAACTACCAAACTAATGCTAACAGTTTAAACTGTATTACAATCAGTAGTAAATGTTTCATTTATGATATAAGACTAAGTACAAACATACTATCAGTGTTAACTGCTATAAACACAACTAACAGTTATAACTACATAAGCAGTTTTAACTACTTACACACTTACAACTACCAGTGATAACTTTCTTGAAGCAATTTCAATCCTTTGTCATCTCTTCAATTTTCTTCTAACAGTTGTAATCTTGTGAAGACAGTTGTAACACTTTATACTAGCAGTTTTAATCCCTTGTACTCTTTAGCCTTTTCTTCAGTGGTAATTGTAACCCATATCAGTTTTGACTCAACAACTTTTTGCTACACATCAATGCTATATGTTTAGGTGCTAAGGAGTTAGAAATATCATCATTGGTCACATCTTGTAGATCACCAATTAAAGGCAAAGGTGAGTGTTATAGGGGTTATTTAAGTAATGATTGTGTATTATCGGATTGCTTCCGAGCAAAAGGTTTGCACAATCAAGTGGTAGTTAATTGTATTTTAGCTAGTTTTCAATTATGGATTATTATGATTGTGTGTTCCGGATTGCTTCCGAGCAAGAGGTTACAATCAAGTGTGTATATTATGCTTGTTTCTTTATCTTGTTTCATACATATGTATCTTGAGCTTGTACCTTCTGTTGAGGTTTGTGGTTGATTATTGTTGTTAATTGTTGCTAGTTGTTTAATTATGTGAAATATATAGAATGAGCATATGTAGAGATTTATTGCTGATCAAATCGCTAACTGCGGTTAGCATAGTGTTGTCGCTTTAGTATTCATGATGACGTAGCTGGTACTAATTAATGTTAACTTGACATTCATTTCGACGTGATTTGGTGCTAAGTGATTATGGCCGCGGATCCGCATAGTGTTTCAATCTCTACATATTGTTCAAGTAGTTGTTTGTATAAGATTATATTATTCTTGTGGATTATTTCTAGTGTTGTTGTATAATGTGGTGAATTTCTTAGTTAATTACCTATAAGCTCACTAAGCATTATTGCTTATTCTTTTAAAGGTTTAATTTTGGTGAAAGTGAAAAATCAACAATTAACAAAGGATAGCGTGGATTAAGCTTGCGGATATGTGAGTAGCAAGCTATACTCTCTTTTAATTATCGTTTTGGATGTGACTTGTGTAAAGCGTCCAAGAGTCCATGGTTTGTAATATGTTGACTTGAAAGTGAAATTATGAATTGAAGTCAAACATATGTGTTTTTGAGAAGTGAAAATAATATGAATGTGGATAGTTATATTTGGTTAAAATCGATGTAATGTCTTAAAGTGTCAAATGGAGTTGATGATTGAATTTAAAATTGACATCTAGTCAACTATTGTGAATTAGTCAAGTATGTGTGACAGTGGGTAGTGTTGTGGTAAATGTGTTAGTTTGTTAAACGAGTTAAAAAGTGTCAAAATGGGTCGTTAAAGTGCTATTATGCAAATTTGGAATGAATTAGCGTTATGATACTTTTGTTTATGCTTTAAACTTGTTTTGGTATATTAATGAAGTGTGTAAAAAGTCTTGGTCAGATTGTATAAGGTTTGTGAAATAGGGTGTCACCAAAAAGTGGTCAAAATGGCCACAAATCGATTACACGTCCAATTTTCTTGTTAACGCATATTTTGAAAAAGTGTAAAAAGGGAAACCTTTATTATGTTATAGTGGATGTATTTGTAAATTTTCAGGTCCTATCTCTATGTGAGTTAAAAGTTATGCGTATTTTAAATTCGTTAAAAAACTGGGCTGCTATGCAGGGCTCCTACCCGGCGGGTACCCGTCTGGTTTGGTGATTTTTATTTTGAGTCTTACATGTAAGTTATTTGTATTATATATTGATCTAAACTAATTGATAATGGATAATGGGACACAATTAAACATGTTTCAGGGTATAAAAAAATAAAAAAATAAAAAAAATTTCTAAAGTTTTGGGGCGTTTCAGATACGACATGTATTGTGTTGGTTGGCCGGTCAACCCATTGACATGGACTTTAACCCAAACCCAATAAGATAAATTAAACGATTCGGTGGTTTAAGACTTGAAAATACAACTATTCCCCATTCAGTTCCGTGTAAAATTTCAAGTTGTGTCAAGAACTATCACCGCCATTTAAAATCATTTGAAATATAATGCATATATATATAGTATACAAATTGGTATAGTATTATTGTTTTACTATTTACTCAAGTACGACATGTCATTCAACAAACCTATTGTAAGCAAAATGTTTTATCACTGCTCCATTGCGCGAGTAAAATGCTTTTTATTAATTTACTAATGCAGCGAGTAAAATGCTTGTTATTATTATACTTTACTAGATAAAGAATCAACAATTTCTTACTGGCCCTCTTTGGGTGGTTGAAGAATTATTTCTTAGTTGGTGAAAATGAGACATAGAAGGGATATAAGAACAAGTTTTGACATGAATAAGTAACATTTTCGCTACATAAAGCCATAAATATAATCAGAAGATCTAGGTGGAAACGAAAGAAACCTAACGCTTTACATGTGTTAATATGCTTTACTACTCTCTTTAAAATGATAAAACTGAAATAATAATTTTCTAAATGTTAAATGTGCATTTAGTTACAGGAAAAACCCATATGTGTTCATAGCATTTTCTAATAAATATAGAAGACAGTGTTTAAATTTGGGTTTTCCGTAAAAGTTTTTTAGGAAAAGTAAAATCTATGTTTCCTTTTTATATATCTACTCTACAAATACGAAAATTATTATATACTACTATAATTTATACTCATTTTCTAATTAATTTTCATTAGTTTTTCTGGAAAGATAAATTAATCACTTTTCAATCTCTGAGAAAATAGAAATAGAAAAATGGGTAAAACAAATTATGTAACTAAACGTAGGGGTGCTCAAACGGTCAGGTTTTGATTTAGTATTCGGTTTGGTTTGTTCGGTTTTTGAAGAAAATAAAAACCACCCAATACCCAAATCGGAACTACACAAACCCAATCCAAAAAGCGAATAACAACCGGGTTGATCGGTATTGGGCTCGTAAATCCGAACTTACGATGAGGGTTGAAGAATACTAAGAAAATAACACCAATCTTTTCGGAAAATAGAAGTATAATTTACTCATAATGATATTTGTTAAACTAACATTTATCATTAAGAGGTAATTCATGAGTTTTTTGGTTTAATCGTTTAATAATCATTGTCTTACTTAATTGTTTGCATGTGTAAGTTGATAAAGAAAATATGTTGCTAATAAAATGACCACAATGAGAAAGGATAAATTTCATGAGATAAGTAGTGTATGACGAAAATTTGAATCCATCATATATATAAAAAAATTCTTACTACTATTGTATCGGGTTTTCGGGTGGGCCTCAAATTGAAATTTTACAATTCAAATCCAACCAAAAACCAGTTGTAATATCGGTTAAAACCAAATAACCGAACCAACTCTAAATAACCCGAAACCAATTAAACCAAACCTATTTGAATTTGGCGATTTTTCGGTTCAAACTATTTTATGAACACCCCTAACTAAATGCACACCTTAAACCTTTTCTGCAAATGCTTCACAAAGATTTATTAAAAAGCATAAAAAATGTACTACATTACCTAATAGACTCAACAAAATGTACATTTTGATATCTATTCTAATAATGATAAAAACAAACAAAAAAGAGTAATAATATAATAATCTTCAAATAAAGAGACTGACAAATTATTGATGCAGGTTTCGTTAATATGGGATTATGGGCTATTTCTTATACTGGACCTCTAAGTCCATTACATGAAGGGTCTGGTTTGTGTTAATTTGTCGAGTGTCGGGATGTGATGTTAAATTGTTAATGATGGAAATTGGAAGCTACGATGAGAGTGATATATGATGCGTGATTCAAACTTGCCACACGATCAGGTTCTTCTTTGGTTTTATATGTGCAATCATCATCATCATCATCATCATCATCATCATCTGTTAGTTGAGAGGCTGATATGGTTTAATGATAAGTAGTGAAGTCTACTGGCCCTTTAATCACCATATCGCATAATGGCATATTTCACATTCTTAATATTTGACTCATTAACATCCTCAATAAGATATGTTTTCATTATTTGTGTGATAGTTTGTACACCATTAAAAAACTTCACTCACTCGTCACTACTGTTTTCGTGTTGTTGCAACATTATGCTCTAGGTCTTTAGTTGTGTTTTTTAGATATGCAAATTTAGTTATAGGAGTATATAACAAATAAAAACGCTATACAAATCATCGCAGAATGTTTCACATGTATAGGTTGTATCTATATTTTGCTTATATATTGTGGAAGGGCACTGCTTATATATATATATATATATATATATATATATATATATATATATATATATATATATATAGTTTGGATCAGATAAAAACACCTTAAAGATAAGAACAAATGAGAACAAATCTGATCCATTAAATATTTTGATCTAAGGTCATAAAAAATTAGGGTAAATGGCGGATATAGGCAATGTAGTTTCACTTTTGTTCACATTTAAGTATTGTACTATTTGTGGTACCAATGTAAGTAACATACTTTTTAGTTTTGTGTTGACTTAGGTAACATGTCACGCTGTCACTTTGGTTGACCGGAAGCAACCAGTCATACTTATTAAAAGCCGGTTTTTTCTTTTTTTCAAAAATGTTTTTTTCCAATAATTAATGACATTGCCGGTTCCTCTCAATCATCTAATTTAGGGATCTCTCTCGTTCCTCAGTTAATTCATTTCCTCCTCTCAATTAATTCCAAAATACACACACGAAGGATTCGTTAATGCCGTTTATTTTCTGAAATCGTTTATGGTATGTTAATTCCAACATTTTTTATGTTAATCTTGTTTGATCGTTGTTTATATTTTAAAACCCCAATTTTTGAATTTGAAACCCGTATTCTGTATTTTGGTCAGAATGCTCAACAAATTGAAGGTAAGCTTCTATCACGAAGGTAATTTCACGTTTAAAAGGGATCTGTTGAAGTACGTGAATGGTGAACACGATGAAATCGTCAAGGTTGATTTTACAGGGCTGAAATATGAGGTAGTGTTATCTAAATTATCAAAGTGTGTTAGATTACCTATTCGTACGTTATACTATGCTATTCCTAATCAACCACTACACATTGGTATAAGAGAGCTATCAAATGATGGCCATTTACTTGATGCTATGCAAGTGGGGAATTTAAAGGGGGGTAAAGTAGGAATATATGTGGAACACCATGGATATGATGTTATGGCTTGGATAAAGCATAGGGACATGTTAGATGATTCTAGTGAATCTCATAGTGAAATAGAATTAGAGGATGATGCTAAGCCTTATGTTGATTTGCATAATGAAGGTGAAGATGATGTTGTTATTGAGCACAAAAGCATAGAGGACCCATTCCTAATGAAGTTGTGCACTGGCAGTTTTATTAGTTCTTTTGATGAAACAGTTGTTTATGATCCTATTGATCCACATAGCTCAGGTGAGAAACTGAATGAGTATGAGCTTGAAGAAGAGGATATAGAGGAGCAATATAAAGTGCAACCTGGTATTCAATATCCTATTCACAACCCCAACATTCATTGGAAGGAGCAAGAACCAATTCTAGGAATGAGATTTGAGAATCCACAACAAGTGAAACAATTGATGGTGAACTATGGTGTAGCAAACGGTCTCCAACTATGGTATGCTAGGAATGATTGGAAAAGCTTGTTAGTAAAGTGTGGAAGGTGTGTAGAATCTCGTAGGTGTGCTGGTGGTGATTGGAGAGCTAGAAGGGCAAGAAAACTAGCTAGACAGTTGGGGGGAACTCCTATAAAGAAGGGGACTCCTAAGAAGAAAGGGACACCATGCAAGAAGGGTGTTAGTGTGAAAGGAAAAGGAAAAGGAAAGGTGACACCAAAAAAGAAGGGTAATCAAAGAAGTATTCCCAGGAAAGCAACACCCAAAAAAAAAGAGTCAACCATGCCCTTTTAGATTGTGGGCTACCTGGATGTCTAGTGAGAGATCCTTTCAGATTAAATCACTTATTCCAACTCATTCTTGTGTTAGGAATTTTGACTTAAGCCCATTGGTTAGCTTCAAATGGATTGCTAAACATTATGCAACTGAAATAATGTCTAATCCTAAGATGACTTATAGGCAGTTGGGGCAGAAATAAAAAAACATTTCCTGATTAATGTTAGCATAGGGCAGTGTAAAAGGGCCAAGCAAAGGGCCCTATTTGATCATGAGGGTGGGCTGAAGGAACACTATGCCAGACTTTGGGACAATAGGGATGCTATACTTAAGAGTAATCCTGGTTCAAATGTGAAGCTTGAGGTGGATGATAAAGGGGGTGGAGAGGCATACTTTAGTAGGATGTACATATGCTTCAAAGGCTTAGCTGATAGATGGAATGGTAATTGTAGAAGGGTTATAGGATTAGATGGTTGCTTTTTAAAGTCAACAGTGAAAGGTGAACTGCTAACAGCCATGGGCAGGGATGCAAACAACCAAATGTATCCCATAACATGGGATGTGGTTAATGTTGAAAACAGGGATAATTGGTGTTGGTTCCTAGCTGCCCTTTCTGAAGATATACATTTGTATAATGGTGCATACTTAACAGTCATTTCTGATGGACACAAGGTATGTTCCATAGCATATTCTTTTATAATCTTTTAGTTGCTTATTGGCTTATTTAATTACTTGTCATGTTGTAGGGACTAATTGATGCAGTGTCTACTTGGTTGCCACATGCTGAACACAGAATGTGTACAAGACATATTTACCAAAATTTCAAGAAGAAGTGGTCAGGCCTAACTTTCAGGAGTTTGTTCTGGGGTGCAGCTGCATCAGTTGTTGTAGAACGTTTTGAAGCTAATATGGAACAAATCAAAGCGTTGGATGAGGCTGCATATAACTATTTGATTAAGAAGAATCCAAGGAGTTGGTGTAGAGCTTTCTTCCAGATGGATAGAGCATGTGCAGCCTATGAGAATGGGATTTTTGAGAGCTATCACAGAACAATCATTGATGCAAGACACAAGCCTATTATCACCATGTTGGAGGAAATAAGGGTATACCTGATGCAGAGAGTGTTTGACATGAGTAAAAAAGCTAGGGGGGGCATAGATGAAATCTGTCCATCAATAAGGAAGTATCTAGAAAGACAGAAAATAGTTCAAAAGTAAGTCCATTTAAGTCCATTTATGACAATTTTATATACACTTTAACTATGTCTATGTATAACTATTATTTTTGCAGGGAGTGGACAGTATATCCCTCTTCTTACCAATTGTTTGAGGTAAGAAATGCAAATGATTCATTCTGTGTCAACTTGGAAAACAGAACTTGTAGTTGTAGGTTGTGGGACCTGTCTGGTATCTCTTGTACACATGCTGTTGCATCATTTGTGTACTGTAAAAGGGATCCAGAAGATGGTGTGAATCCTTGGTATACTAAGGGGTGTTGGGAGAATACCTATTCACATAGCATTAGGCCTGTTCCTGGAACATCCATGTGGGGGCATAGTAAGGAGATAGTTATTGTACCACCTATGGTGAGGAGGATGCCAGGTAGGCCTAAGAAAAAAAGAATAAGGCACCCTACTGAGAATGACTATGAGGTTTCTAGAGTTGGAAGGCAAATGACCTGTTCAAATTGTTTAGAAAAGGGGCAAAATAAGAAAACCTGCACAAACCCTAAAAAGGATCCACCACCAAGGGTGGATAGAGGTGGTGGTGTTAAGTGTGAAGCTGGTGGTGGTGGTAGGGGGTCTAGAGGTGGTGGCAGGGGGTCTAGAGGTGGTGGTAGGGGGTCTAGAGGTGGTGGCAGGGGGTCAAAAGGTGGTGGCAGGGGGTCAACTATGACTACAGGTGAATCAAGTCTAGTAACTGGTGGTGAAGGAACAAGTGGGGATACTAAGGGGTCTGCTTATGGTGGGAAGCATAAGGTGAGAAGGGGTGGTCTCCATTTTTTTGATCAGGTATAAATGTTAAGATTCCATTATGTTGCATATGTTTATACATGATAGCTATTTAACTAGAAATATGTGTATTGACAGCCAAACCAAGAACCTGGAGATGAGCATGACAATGGTGAAGGGTATGATCCAATGGATGTGGATGAGCCAGTTGGTGAGCCAATGACACAATCAAGTCATGTGTCCAATGTAGAAACCAAAGAACCTGTTCAACATGTTGATCAATGGTGGTTAACTTATCAAAGGAAGCCAAAGAGGAGAAAATCTGAAAGAATTGCACTGATAGGGAAGCCATTCAAGCCAGATAAGTATGGTACAGGATTGAGCATAGAGAGACCATTTGTGGTGCCTGAGATGGGTGATGAAGATGATGGTTCAAAGTAGATGTAATGGTTAAAGCATGTATGCAGACTTGATGATGTATTTTGTGTGTTTGTAGTTTGTATGCAGACTTGGTAATGTATTTTGTGTGTATGCAGTAGGCCTAAGAAATAAACTTAGTAGGTATGCAATATGTATGCAGTTACTGTAACAAACAAATGATCCAATTTTCAATTGAAGTAATGCAGTGGGTCATTTTTATATTGATTGTTGTTCTTGGGTCAATGCATTGGCAATTGTTTATATGTTTTGACAACATTGAGATGCTCTATGTTTTGTCCCATTGGTGTTTTGTACCACTTATCAAGAACTGGAAATATGTAAAAAGTGTCAACAAGAAACTGTAACTACAACCAAAGGTTAGATTCGTTCATTAGCAATTACACCAAAAGATTACATTGTGAAGCTTGAGTCATTACCAATTGAACCAAAAGCTTACAAACTGCAATTACAACCTAACTTAACCATTACAAAGTGCAACTACATCAACCCACCTAAACACAACTTACATCAACTACAGAGGATTGCAACTAGCCTAAACATACTGCAACTAACCTAAACACACCATACCAACTATGATCACAGCAAGAAACAGAGTTAGCTTCATGTAAAACTTGCTCCTTTTCTTGTAGCCCACCACTTCATTTTGGAGCAGTTCCACCATAGCTTCCATCTCAGACATGTACAATGCAAAGTCATCTTCCATTTTTGTGACTATTTCTCTGTAGCTCATCATCTCGTAATATGAATCCCGTTGGTTACGGTTCAAACTTTGATACAAATCGTACAGATTCATCTTGTACCATGCATTCTTTACTTCCTCATCAACCCAATAATATGCTTTGCACCTCTTCCATGGAATCTAATAAAAAGATGAAATATCAACCAATCGGGCCAATTCAAGATATAGCAGCTGATTTAATCACAACCAAATAATTCTAACACGTAATGCTTCAATGAAATATAAACAAACCGGACAATTCAAGAACTACATGACGAATCAAATAATCGTAACCAAATAATCAAAATACACTTACCAACGCATCGGGGCAATTCAAAAATCGCCTAGCTGGGTTGGTAATCGTCCACGAAGTGCGCAGCTTCAAGGGTTGCGGTTCGGTGCATTTGCATAATTTTGGCATTCGAGAATTAACGGAGGAGCTTGATGAAGCCATTGAAGAAAAAAACGTTTTTAGGGTTTCAAAAATCAAGTGAACGGGATGAAGAAAGGGGAAAAAGGATATTTTAAAACATCTCATTCATGACGTGGAAACTGACGTGTACACATTTAATGGATGTGGCAGGCCACATCAGCGGTATTCATGACTTGGCAAAAACATGTCAGCATTCAAAAAATGTTAACCGGTATAACACAACTTACTTACCTAAGTCAACACAAAACTAAAAAGTATGTTACTTACATTGGTAATATAAAAAGTACAATACTTAAATGTGAACAAAAGTGAAAGTACATTGCCTATATTCTCCATTTACCCTAAAAAATAATCATTTTTTTATTTAAATACATGTCTAAAAGGGTAAAATGGGAAAACTATACTTATGCATCCCCACATTAGTCTCCTACTCTCTTCAAACACACGTATAATAGTTTCACCCAAAACGGCAGTTCAAAACCGCCATTCAACTACGAACAAGGCAGGGTATGGCAATTATATACTTTTTACAGTAATATTATGTAATTATCGCTAGATAAGATCCAACAATTTATATCCAAAGTGAAAGTAATAAAATTTGTGTGCATCTCTTCTGTTGTAAATTCAAATACTTTTTTTTTTGCTCTCTGCAAATTGTAAAACATGCAAAGGAAGAAGAATATAAGAGAATTTAATACGAAGAAAAAGAAAAAAGAAAAGGATCCTTGATTTTTTCTTCACCTTCTTCGTTTGATTTTCACAATGTGTTGTAAATATTTTGTTCATCTATTATCCTTTTGTTCATATTTCTTTTTTTTTTCATCTGCGATAAAAATTTTACCATTAATCTACGAGTCTATAAGATTGTACATTTATTTTTGTGTGCATCATTTTACTTATCGCCTTTTTCTTTTTGGTCTTCACAAAGTTCAGGACCCCTTTTCTTCTCAAATGTGTAGATTAATTAAATGGACAAACAGGTATGATGTGCATCAATTTAGTATAGAAATTGGACCCACTATTAAATCAGATGAACAACGTAACTCTATTGAGCATCTTTCAGATTAATTAAATTGATGTCAAGTAATATGGATCTTAATTCGATAAGAATAAAACACTATAATTAATGATACAATATACTTAATAAAAAACGTAACCATACAAAAGGCAAATTTCATCGAAGAAAATAGGTGTACATTTTTAAGAGTTAATCCAGGAAAGTTAGGAGAGTAAAAATCGCATGAACAAAAACATATCACCCAAAAAGACATTTTTATCCCTTGTTCTTAGCGTACTTAATTTATATGATGTTCTCACTTGAACCTTACCATATATATATATATATATATATATATATATATATATATATATATATATATATATATATAGGGTAGTGATCAAAGAGGAAGTAACAAAATAGAGGGAAGGGAGAAGTGAATCTGGACCATTAGATTCATTCGTTTAAAAAAAGGTGGAAGGGTGATACGGTAATTTTGTAATTAGTTTAATTAAAACATAATATTCACAAAAAGAGTGTACATCAGAGATAAATCCAAAGAACATATGCTGAAATCAATTGAGAGATTAGGGTTTCAAATTCCAAAATTGAAGATCATGAACATCCAATTATTCATTTTAAAAGCTATGAATTCACCATTTCACCATAAATCGGTCGTTATTAACGGAGGAAGGTTCATCAGATTCAGGGGGGAAATCATGCAAAGAAGAAGAAGAAGAAGAAGAAGAAGAAGAAGAAGAAGATGATGATGATGATGATGATGATGATGATGATGATGATGATGATGATGATGATGATGATGATGATGAGGAGGAGGAGGAGGAGGAGGAGGAAGGAGGAGGAGGAGGAGGAGGAGGAAGAGGAGGAGGAGGAGGAGGAGGAGGAGGAGGAGGAGAAGGAGAAGCAGGAGGAAGAGGAGGAGGAGCAGGAGCAGAAGAAGCTGGAGGAGGAGGAAGAGGAGCATGAGGAGAAGCAGAAAAAGGAGAAGAAGAAGAAGAAGAAGAAGAAGAAGAAGAAGAAGAAGAAGAAGAAGGAGGAGGAGGAGGAGGAGGAGGATGAAGAGGAAGAATGAGAAGAAGAAGAAGAAGAAGAAGAAGAAGAAGAAGAAGAAGAAGAAGAAGAAAAAGAAGAAGGAGAAGGAGGAGGAGGAGGAGGAGAAGGAGAAGGAGGAGGAGGAGGTGGAGGAGGAGGAGGAGGAGACTTATCAAGTATTCATGGTAATTTCAATTTGTTTGTAGCGATGAAGAAGAAGAATGAGAAGAAGAAGAAGAGGAAGAAGAAGAAGAAGAAGAAGAAGAAGAAGAAGAAGAAGAAGGTGGAGGAGGAGGAGGAGGAGACTTATCAAGTATTCATGGTAATTTCAATTTGTTTGTAGCGGTTTATAATTTATACATATTTTCAACAAAAAATTAAAGTATTCTCTAATAAAATGTGAATACCTGTTGATTAAAGAGTGTTTGAAAAAGTAGTTTAACAATTTCATTTATTGTAGTCATAGTTGTTAGTCTCGTACGAGTCACGAGACGAATCATACGAGTCGAGACAAAAAGGCATGAAAAAGATACAACTCGTGTGTTGTATGGGTAATTACTCTATCTCGGGTGTTGTATCGCAAAAATTCACCCTCTCATATGAGACGATACTGATAACATGCAAAAAGTCATGTTTTTGCTGCATTAATCTCACCTTTTTAGCCCAATATGTGACGAAACTAATCAAAATAGATACTTTATCATTAAAACTCATCACATGGGCCAAAATATAGACAATGTTTCAAAAGTCATCTAAAATGGTCGAAAAACACGATAAATCTAACGAATACGATCATGAGCATTCTCGTTCACTCGTTCTAGCACTTTTTGAGCTACACAAAGAATTATGACCTATAACCTATGTCATTTTCTTCGTTAGAAAAATACGAACGCGTGGATATAAAGAACGCTCAAAACGGATAAACGACGAAGAAGTTACGCCCGAACGAAGAAATGAAGAACCGAGGAACCAGCATACGGCTGAACCAGGCCGTATACGGCTGGTCCAGGCCGTATACGGCTGGACCTGCACTGTATACGGTCTGTGCAGGCCGTATACGGCCTGTGCTCAGCCGTATACGGCCCAGTTCAGCCGTATTCACCCTATGCACAGCCGTATACGGCCCAGTTCAGCCGTATTCACCCTATGCACAGTCGTATACGGTCCAGTTCAGCCGTATACGGTCCAGCTCAGCCGTATCGTGCGTTTGGGTGATAAAAATCTGATTTTTATTCGCCTTTGTGATACGGTTGTGCGTTTGGAGGTTTGGATACGGTCTACGGATACGGTTGTGCGATCTCTATAAATACAAGCCTCATTTCATCATTTCAACACACTCTTCATTTTTCACACTTCTATACACACCCCTTCATTTTTCACACTTCTATACACACTTTCTCTCACTACTCTCTCTCTAAATTAGTTAGTTAGTTAATTAGATTAGTTAAGCTAGTAGATTAGTAGCTTAATTGTAATGGAGGTGCTCCGAGACTGCGGTGTCACACGATTTGTAATAACGCTTTGTCAGGTTCTATTATAATCTCTATCTTGTTATTTTAAATAATGTTGTGCTGTTGCTATACTTGTTTAGAATTACTTGCTAGGATTATTGCCATGCTTAGCTAGACAAATCTGTGTTTGCTATGATAGTTGCCATGCTAGGGTAGTTATATTTAAATCATGCTGTTACTCTGTCTGTATGCTGTTGAATTATATTTGAATCTATGAATTGAATATCAAATGTTTATCTATCCAACTTATGCTGTGGTTAGTAACATCCTTCTAGGCTTGGCCAATTGCTAGTTGTATGCCGCTAATTATTCTGTGTCTGATGATCGTTGAACTCGACATGGCCGGTGTTCTCCTGGTTGAAATATTACCGGAGGGAGACACGGAGCGTAGGATTAGAGATAGATTAGATTCAGGCCATTTAACAAGTGTCTTAGAGAGAACTTTTGGGACACTTGTGACTTAACCATGTACCCCGTCACTCTGCATAATTGATCCCTGCTATGCTGCCTTTCTGCATGTTCTTGTTTGATTGTTGCTTAGGGTTTGCATGCTAGTATCTGTTATGTTGATTAGTTACATGATTAGGTTTTCGAATATTTATCAATTGCATATACCAGTTTAACATGCATAGAATAGTTAAAATGATTTATATGAAATAATGATGAACAATTTAATCAGCCGTTAGACCAGACCATCCCAACTTGTCCCGGTGGGAAACCCCTGTTCATGTTTTTGTTTATTCAACAAGTCATGCCATGATTCGGATATCTCAAATGTCCGAGATTGGGGGATAAGGATCGAGGATGGTTGTTGGTTAAATTGGTTGCTACATTTGGGACAACGTCCGGTGTAGTTTACATTTCATAACAGTTATCCACGTGACATATTATTTATCTGATTGCGGATAACTCTACGTTAGATAGATAATAGGCTAGGAGTTATGGCTCATTAGGAAATATTAATGTCATCTTAACTAAGGATTTATCCCATTAACTACCCCTAAATAGCATGAGTAATTATCATAGTAAACACTCGCTTCACCTATAAGTTCTCGTTGCCACCTCCCCTCCACTTTACTTTATTTTATTTTAAATTTTAGATAATTAGTAGTTAGTTAAAACCAAAACGTCTTTTAAACCCTAGCTAAATTCCCGTAGATAACTAAAGTCCTAGATCCCATGCCCGTTGTAGTTTGAAGAACGACCCTAGGTCATACCTATCCCTGTACTTACCCATAGCTTTAGTATACTTAGGCCTAGCAAAAAAACAAATTTTTAAAAAACTCCACTGACGCCGCCGCTAACGGATGGTCCGACGACAGGGTGAAAACCCGATCGACCGTTGGTGGCGCGTCAAGTTTTTGGCGCCGCTGCCTGGGACTACAACGACCGATTTAGGAATTTAGTTGTCTTAGTTATTTAGCGATCCTTTCGGAAGATCAATATCATCCGAAAGTTCCTTTTCTGTTCTTTCCTTTCCAAAACTCTCTTTTCTACCAAACCCGAACTTCATCAGCTATGACGAATCGTATTACTCTCGCCTCAACCTGTGCACCACTACTGGAGGGAAGAGGAGGACCTATCGTGCTGCCCAACGAAAACTTCAAAATTAAGCCTAGCGTTTTCAAATTACTCAAAACCTTCTGCCAATTTCACGGTTTTCCGCTCGATGATCCAAATTCACATTTGGATAGATTCATCAATCTTTATGATTCCTGTGAGCAATCAGGGATTTCAAGAGAAGTCTCCCGACTATATCTTTTTCCCTATTCTTTATCTTCGCGTGCTCGAACCTGGTTTGATGAACTCGAACCCAATTCGATTCATACTTGGGAAGAGTTGGCTACTAAGTTTATGGCTAAATTTTTCCCTCCTTCCAAGCAAACCAAGCTCAAGGATGATATCGTCAGTTTTAGACAAGAAACCAATGAATCATTATATCTAGCATGGGAACGATTTAAGAAGATGCTTAACAGATGTCCGAATCATCAAATGGGTAAGACGAACCTAATCTGCATATTCTACCATGGTCTGACTCCTCAGCACAAGTCAACCCTCGATGCTGCTTCTCAAGGAAATTTCATGTCACATACTTCTGAAGAAGCCTGGGAGCTAGTTGAGACGATAGCAATGCATCAACATGACTGGGAGTTTGGCGAAATGGCTAAGGAAGTAACTAGTACTTCAAGCCTATCCTATGAAGCTCTGCAAGCTCAAGTGGATAATCTCTCCAGGGTCTTCAAGGATCTTCAATCTTCTACACCTCAGCCTTGTAAAGGTACGGAAGAAATTCTTGTCACTACTGTTAAAAACCCTGAATCGAACTTTCATTCTAAACCTTTCATTCAGAGGCCAACCAATAACCCACCTACTCAGTTTCTGCAACCTTTATCCTCTAATATGTCAGATTCCCCCGTAAATTCTCAACAACACTATAATGAAACTTTGACTAATTTCATGGTTGATCAAATGAACATAAACAAACAAGTAATAGATTTTCAAGATAAAATTGATGCTTTACTTAAAATATCAGAAGATTTGATCGAAAACCTAGAAGTTAGCCTTAAACAACTGTTTTTAAAAGTTGAGAACAAAGGAGGAATCATGGTCATCACTAGAGGAGGTAAAGAAACCAGAAATGAGAAGTCCTTAGATAATTCTTCAAATCAACTTCCTATCTCTGAACCGACCACTGATCCAGTGCCTAGTGACACCCCTGTCACTGCACCAGATCCAGTATCACCTAAAGCCCCAGAAATCATTCCACGAACTAGGATACCCTTCCCTGGTAGGCTTAAGAAAGAGAAACAGGAAGCACAATTTGGGAAATATCTAAAAATGTTTAAAAGCCTGCACTTAAACGTTAGACTATTAGACGCTTTAGTAGAGATGCCTAATTGTGCTAAGTTTTTCAAAGAACTCATTTCAAATAAGGAAAAATTAAGACAAATAGTTAGTTTACCCTTAGATGCTAAATGCTCAGCAATCATGTTACATGGCCTTCCACCCAAACTAGGAGATACTGGCCGTTTCACTATTCCCTGTTTTCTTCAAAACATCCAAGTTAGTAACGCCTTAGCTGACCTAGGAGCTAGTGTCAATCTTATGCCTTACTCTCTCTATAAGAAACTAGGATTAGGTGAACTGCTACCCACTCAAATGACCATCCAATTAGCTGATAGATCAGTCAAACTCCCCCGAGGAATTGCTGAAGATATAATGATCCGAGTCGGTAAATTTATCTTCCCGGTTGACTTTGTCATTATGGATATTGAGGAAGATGCCCACGTTCCCCTCATCCTTGGTAGACCTTTCTTAAACACTGCCAAGGCTGTGATAGATGTAAACGAAAAATCTATAAAACTGAGGGTCGGAGCGGAGGAAATCACCTTTAATGTCGATAAATTGATGAAGAACCCTATGGGAGAAGATCTTGGTCTTGTGGATGCCATGCAGGAAATATATGACGAGCATTTGGAGGAGATTCTAGCACTCAGCTGTAACAAACCTTTCTCCAACACTGTCATCACCAAAAGAAGATTTTGCCAGGACGACATCGGACTCTGCTCGGCTATATCTGACCAACCAGCACCTTCCGGAGAGCTGCTATTTCCATTACCTGAAATGAAGAATCCTTTAGCACCGCCTAACTACTCTTCCACGAACAACTCTGTTGTTGCTGTTCCTTTAGGCGAAGGCATCCCTATCCCACTTTTAAGAAGAAATCAGTTTTTTCCGATACCCGAATCGTCTCCATCTGTAGCTAAAATTCTCAAATCTTTCGAGGAGATGGATTCCGGTACTTTACCACAACTATCTGAAGGTTGTGAGAAATCAAATCCAGAAATCACCATAAGTACTTCTTCTAAAGCTCAATTTCAAAAGTTCGCACTCACCAATGATGTCATCATCACTTAGGATAATGCAAACTCTTCATCATCTACCTGCAAAAACGAGTTAAAGAAGAACGCGCTTTCCAATGAGACAGAATTAGTAGAAATAGCATCAGCCGCTACAGCCGACTCATCTCCAGAAGAATCAGAGTTCCAAAAGGAGTATGACGAGTTACAAAGAGACGAGATCACTCGAATGAAACCCTCTATCGAAGAACCGCCAGAATTGGAGCTGAAGGAATTACCCTCTCACTTGGAATATGCTTTTCTCGAAGGAACCTCACACCTACCCATCATAATTGCCAAAGGTCTTTCACCAAAAGAGAAAGCAAGACTTATCCAGGTCTTGAAGTCACATAAGAAGGCGATTGCATGGAAGATTTCTGATATACAAGGGATCAGTCCAAATTACTGCACGCACAAGATACGCATGGAAAACGACTTCAAACCTTCCATACAGAGATAGAGGAGAGTAAACCCGAAGATTCAAGACGTGGTCAAGAAAGAGGTTATCAAACTCTTGGATGCTGGTTTGATCTATCCTATCTCAGATTCCCCATGGGTCAGCCCAGTTCAGGTTGTCCCAAAGAAAGGAGGAATAACGGTTATCGCTAATGAAAATAATGAATTGATTCCTACACGAACCGTCACCGGCTGGAGGGTGTGTATCGACTACCGGAAATTAAATGAAGCCACCCGGAAAGATCTCTTCCCTCTGCCGTTCATCGATCAGATATTGGAAAGATTATCGGGGAATGAATATTACTGCTTCCTCGATGGTTTCTCCGGCTATTTTCAAATTCCTCTCGATCCAAAGGATCAGGAAAAGACGACATTCACATGCCCATATGGTACATTTGCCTACCGCTGCATGCCATTCGGTTTATGCAATGCGCCTGCAACATTTCAAAGGTGTATGGTGGCAATATTCCATGACATGATTGAACAGTGTATGGAGGTATTCATGGACGACTTCTCAGTCTTCGGTGATTCCTTCACATCTTGTCTTTCCAACCTTGAAAGGATGCTAGCCCGATGCGAAGAATCAAATCTTGTCTTAAACTGGGAAAAGTGCCACTTTATGGTGAAAGAAGGAATAGTTTTAGGACATCGAATATCAAAATCTGGAATCGAAGTTGAAAAAGCCAAAGTTGAGACTATTGCTAAACTTCCGCCACCTACTTCTGTTAAAGCCATTCGCAGTTTTCTAGGTCACGCCGGATTCTACCGTCGCTTTATTAAGGATTTCTCTAAGATCTCTCGACCTATGACGCACCTTTTCGAGAAGGACACTCCGTTTGTCTTTTCAGATGACTGTCTTAAAGCTTTCAACATTTTAAAGGATCAACTCACACATGCACCGATCATGGTCGCCCCCGATTGGAGTCTTCCGTTTGAAATCATGTGCGATGCTAGTGACTTCGCTGTTGGAACTGTCTTAGGGCAAAGGAAGGAGAAGCAGTTTCAGCCAATCTACTACGCCAGCAAGACACTCACTGATGCACAAGAGAATTACACCACGACAGAGAAAGAGCTTCTTGCGGTAGTATTCGCTTTTGATAAATTTCGTTCTTATTTAATATTGTCCAAAACTATTGTCTATACAGATCACTCAGCCTTGAAGTATCTCTTCAAAAAGCAAGACGCTAAGCCAAGACTGCTTAGATGGATTCTCCTCCTACAAGAATTTGACATAGAAATCAAGGATAAAAAGGGAGCCGAGAATGTCGCATCAGATCATCTTAGTCGACTGGAAAATCCGTCGATGGAGAAGCTTGATGAGAGAGAGATTCAAGACCAGTTTCCTGAAGAACAACTCATGAATATCGGAGGATACCAAAAGGGATCTCAATTCACTTACAACCCTTGGTATGCAGACTACGCAAATTATCTGGTTGGAGGAATTGTGCCAAAAGGATTGCCCACCCCTAGAAAGCGCAAATTCTTTAGAGACGTAAAGAACTACTATTGGGACGATCCATACTTATTCAAAGTATGCCCGGACCAAATCATCAGAAGATGCACAGACGAGAGGGAGGCAAGGAACATTCTTCACCAAAGTCATCACGGACCAACTGGAGGACATCACGGAGCAAATATGACTGCAAGAAAGGTATATGACTCTGGCTTCTACTGGCCTACTATATTTAGAGACGCTCACGACTTGGTGAAACGCTGCGATGCTTGCCAAAGGTTTGGAAGTATTTAATCGAGAAGTGAAATGCCACTTACTAACATCCAAGCCTGCGAGATCTTTGATATATGGGGGTTGGAATTTATGGGACCATTCCCAAAATCATATGGGAAAGAGTATATTCTGGTTGCTGTCGACTACGTCTCCAGATGGGCCGAAGCCCAAGCATTTACTACAAATGATTCCCGAGTAGTAGTATAATTCTTAAAGCAGCTCTTCTCACGTTTCGGTACTCCAAAAGTGATCATTAGTGATCGAGGCACGCACTTCTGTAATGCTCAGTTTATGAGGACATTACAATATTATGGTGTCACCCATAAGACCTCTACGGCTTACCACCCGCAGACGAATGGGCAAGCCGAAGTGACGAATCGAGCGCTCAAGAGAATTTTAGAATGAACCGTGGTTAATCATAGGGAAAGATGGGCCGAAAAATTAGACGATGCTCTGTGGGCGTTCAGAACCGCATATAAATCGCCACTAGGAACCACGCCTTACAGACTAGTCTATAGAAAAGCGTGTCATTTACCGATAGAGTTGGAGTATAAAGCTCACTGGGCGCTAAGAGGTTGTAATTTAGACCCTTCTGCAATTGGATCACATCGGAAAATGCAACTGAATGAACTAGCCGAATTAAGAGACCAAGCATATGATAACTCTCTGCATTTCAAAGAACGAACAAAGAATACTCATGATGCAAAACTCAAATATTCTAAGTTCAAGCCCGGAGACAAAGTTCTTCTCTTCAATTCGCGCTTCAAGAAATTCTCCGGCAAATTCAGATTAAGGTGGAGCGGACCATTTGTTGTATCAAAAGTCTTTACCTTCGGAGCAGTCGAACTAGAAGCCCCGGACGGTAATTTTAAAGTCAATGGCCATCGCTTAAAGCACTACATCGAAGATTTCCCACTGGTGAGGAAGTCTATATCTTTGAACCACCTTGAGCTGACTAGTAGGTACAAAGAGCCAAGCTAGAGACTCTCTAAACAAGCGCTCTTGGGAGGTACCCCATTGCTTATCTTATTTTATTTTATTTCTTAGTTATTTTTGCTTTAGTATTATCATCCCTAAACTAACGATGCAGGATAACCCAAGTATCTGACAATGCTACACTCCTACATATACATCAGATAAGTTTTATTCATAGTATACAAACGCGAATGAACAGATGACCTCGCAAAGCTTTAACATTTAAACAAACATTTCTCGAAGTCATCTGATTATTTTGCATTTGTATACCCATTTTTAAAACTATAGGATTACCTGTTTATCTTTATGTTTCAGGATGGACGCTTCAGCTGAGACCTCAGGACAAGCTACTCAGAAACAACAGAAGAAAAGGACGCTTCAGCTGAGACCTCAGGACAAGCTACTCAGAAACAACAGAAGAAAAGGACTCGCAGAGGAAAAAGAAAGAAGACGACCACCACTACTGATGAGCATGCTCAGACTGCTCCTGTATCTGCCCCACTTTTTGATTTCGGAGTTACCACTTCAGATCCGATAGTGACTTGGGCGATGCTCAGTGAGCTTTCGATTCAGCGTAGCTCTCAGTCCGAAATCAGAGAAGCGATAGGACTGCCGAAACTCGCCGACCAGCCATATCAGCTTGGTCAGGGTCCCAGGCCAGCTCTCACACCTTTGTCCTTCTTCCCAGCTGCTCCACCACAGACTGTTCCTCCCACTACTGTTGCTTCTTCTAGGCCACCTCAGGATCCCGCTGATGCACCCATGGTGTCTGATCACACTGCTGCCTTATCACTCACTTCAGATCCAGATCCTGACGCACTTGCAGCATTTGATCCAGACATGGATGATTTACTAGACGATTTCTAGCTTATTTTATCTTTAGTTATCTTTATTTATCATTAGACCTATTATGTTAATGAACTGATGATTATGATGGTATTTTATGACATTGCAGACCTTATCTTCGTAGGAATTGGATGAGCTTTGAAAAGAGTCTGGTCCTCACAATCCAGCAAAGTATTTACACCAACCCTACACGAATATGGTCCTATATCCGGTGCCCACTGTCCGTAGGGAAGTATCTCTCCTAAACCCGTTCTTCCTACTTTAATATAACTTCGATATGCCTATTGACCACTTAAATCTCTAAGTATGGGATCCCCCTCGCTTACAACTTTTAAATTCACATTTTTCCTAAACCAAAACCCTAAGTGTGGGATTTTCGCCCTACTTAGTGTAGAAACATTGGGGAAAATGTTTATTTCTAAGTGTGGGATAGCGGTATATCTCTCGTCTGTCAAAATATCTGTTTAAGTTGATCTAGAAACATGCTAGTCCTCAAAATAAATTTTCAAACCCTTATTTTGCCAAAATTTTCAAAAATTTTAAACTCTTTCTAGTCACAATAAAAGCAAATTGGTTAAAAACTTCGACAGTGAAATTGTCACTCATTCAGTAAAACCTAAACAGTTTTACTTCGACAGTGAAATTGTCACTCATTCAGTTGACCAATGAGTTTTTCAAGAATGAATACAGATTTTTTTACAAGTATTTCAAAAGTTGGTAAATATAAGGTCGAAATCATGTCGGATTCTAAACAATTTAAGATGAGGATCTAAGAGGGGCATCGCACGACTGGACACATATAACCCATTTTTGCGGTGAGGAATTTGAGCCTTATAAGCATTCATTTTAAATGCTTCACTGTTCGTTTGTTGTGTGTAACCGGTGCACGCATTTCTGAATTAGAACTTGCCCCAGGTATACATTTCGAGATCACATTGACAGGTGTCACACGTGACATAGGTACGATTAGAGGACCTTGACATTCCTTAGGAATTAAACCCCTTTTCACATATCTTTTCAAGCCAAAAACCCGTCTAACACTCAATTTTAGTGTTGATGATCCGCTTCGAAAACCCTGTTGAGCCTTAACCTATTTTTCCTTCATTCACCCAAAATTTTTAAACCCCTTATTTCCCTACCCACCAGAAACTTGTCTTAGTATTTTTGAAAAAAGAGATATTTGGATACTCCTTTTTGCTTTCACTCCAAAAATCATAAATAATGTTTACTAGAACTTCTCATGTGTGTTTTATTGATCTATATAGAAAAAAATCGAGAGTCATGTTGTGCGAAAAATTGGCACCAAAGTAAACTCAAAAATCATCAAAGGATTGAGAAATGAAGATAAGAAGGGATCTCAAGAAGGGAAATAAAAGAAAATCCCTTAGAAATTTCTTGGCAACAAAATTCTAAGCCCAAAAAAAAATAGAAATAGAAATAGAAAAGAAAATAGCTGAAATAAAGCTAAGTGCTTCGACTCTCTAGAAAACTCGACTCTTCAAAAGAAAAATCATTCCGTGTGTTTTCAAAAGATAGAAGTCAAAATAGCTATCTTATCCCCAAAAAAAGTGTTATCCGTTTCCGTTTTCATTAAAAAGGATATCTAGATAGAACTTTTTTTCGAAAGTCCCAAGATAAGCAAACACCCTTAGAAACCTAGATACCCCCAATCTATCCATACCCTTTTAAACCCAAACCAAAAACTACAACCCATCTGAATGTCCTGGGATAATCAGTATCGTCCCTGTCTAAGTGATGAAGATTTGATTTTCGGGCAAGCCTATGACGACGAGTGCTGCACGACTGGTATTTGAGCGATTTTTCATTTGGCTTAGGATAATAGGAACCCCGATACACTTTGAGTGAATTGAGTGACCACCAGTGAGATCGCCCAGTCGTGTATATTCCACAAATTTGAGAATTGAAAGTTTGCCTAAGTGAATCATCTTGAAAACCTTTAGATACATCATGTGAACGCCTATTATTTATCTAACAGGCAAATACTTGTTTCCAATCTGTGTGAATTCTTCGTTGTGGCTAGAAATCAAAAACTTTTTTTTATGGTAAAATCTAAGAGGGTAAGTTTGCTTGAGGACAAGCAAATGTCTAAGTGTGGGATATTTGATAACACGCAAAAAGTCATGTTTTTGCGTGCATTAATCTCACCTTTTTAGCCCAATATGTGACGAAACTAATCAAAAAAGATACTTTATCATTAAAACTCGTCACATGGGCCAAAATATAGACAATGTTTCAAAAGTCATCTAAAATGGTCGAAAAACACGATAAATCTAACGAATACGATCATGAGCATTCTCGTTCACTCGTTCTATCACTTTTTGAGCTACACAAAGAATTATGACCTCTTACTTACGTCATTTTCTTCGTTAGGAAAATACGAACACGTGAATATAAAGAACGCTCAAAACGGATAAACGACGAAGAAGTTACGCCCGAACGAAGAAACGAAGAACCGAGGAACCAGCATACGGCTGAACCAGGCCGTATACGGCTGGTCCAGGCCGTATACGGCTGGACCTAGACCGTATATGGTCTGTGCAGGCCGTATACGGCCTGTGCTCAGCCGTATACAGCCCAGTTCAGCCGTATTCACCCTATGCACAGCCGTATACGGTCCAGTTCAGCCGTATACGGTCCAGCTCAGCCGTATCGTGCGTTTGGGTGATAAAAATCTGATTTTTATTCGCCTTTGTGATACGGTTGTGCGTTTGGAGGTTTGGATACGGTCTACGGATACGGTTGTGCGATCTCTATAAATACAAGCCTCATTTCATCATTTCAACACACTCTTCATTTTTCACACTTCTATACACACCCCTTCATTTTTCACACTTCTATACACACTTTCTCTCACTACTCTCTCTCTAAATTAGTTAGTTAGTTAATTAGATTAGTTAAGCTAGTAGATTAGTAGCTTAATTGTAATGGAGGTGCTCCGAGACTGCGGTGTCGCACGATTTGTAATAACGCTTTGTCAGGTTCTATTATAATCTCTATCTTGTTATTTTAAATAATGTTGTGCTGTTGCTATACTTGTTTAGAATTACTTGCTAGGATTATTGCCATGCTTAGCTAGACAAATCTGTGTTTGCTATGATAGTTGCCATGCTAGGGTAGTTATACTTAAATCATGCTGTTACTCTGTCTGTATGCTGTTGAATTATATTTGAATCTATGAATTGAATATCAAATGTTTATCTATCCAACTTATGCTGTGGTTAGTAACATCCTTCTAGGCTTGGCCAATTGCTAGTTGTATGCCGCTAATTATTCTGTGTCTGATGATCGTTGAACTCGACATGGCCGGTGTTCTCCTGGTTGAAATATTACCGGAGGGAGACACGGAGCGTAGGATTAGAGATAGATTAGATTCAGGCCATTTAACAAGTGTCTTAGAGAGAACTTTCAGGACACTTGTGACTTAACCATGTACCCCGTCACTCTGCATAATTGATCCCTGCTATGCTGCCTTTCTGCATGTTCTTGTTTGATTGTTGCTTAGGGTTTGCATGCTAGTATCTGTTATGTTGATTAGTTACATGATTAGGTTTTCGAATATTTATCAATTGCATATACCAGTTTAACATGCATAGAATAGTTAAAATAATTTATATGAAATAATGATGAACAATTTAATCAGCCGTTAGACCAGACCATCCCAACTTGTCCCGGTGGGAAACCCCTGTTCATGTTTTTGTTTATTCAACAATTCATGCCATGATTCGGATATCTCAAATGTCCGAGATTGGGGGATAAGGCTCGAGGATGGTTGTTGGTTAAATTGGTTGCTACATTTGGGACAACTTCCGGTGTAGTTTACATTTCATAACAGTTATCCACGTGACATATTATTTATCTGATTGCGGACAACTCTACGTTAGATAGATAATAGGCTAGGAGTTATGGCTCATTAGGAAATATTAATGTCATCTTAACTAAGGCTTTATCCCATTAACTACCCCTAAATAGCATGACTAATTATCATAGTAAACACTCGCTTCACCTATAAGTTCTCGTTGCCACCTCCCCTCCACTTTACTTTATTTTATTTTAAATTTTAGATAATTAGTAGTTAGTTAAAACCAAAACAAACGAAAACGTCTTTTAATCCCTAGCTAAATTCCCGTAGATAACTAAAGTCCTAGATCCCATGCCCATTGTAGTTTGAAGAACGACCCTAGGTCATACCTATCCCTGTACTCACCCATAGCTTTAGTATACTTAGGCCCAGCAAAAAAACAAATTTTTAAAAAACTCCACTGACGCCGCCGTTGACAGATGGTCCGACGACAGGGTGAAAACCCGATCGACCGTTGGTGGCGCGTCAGATACTGAATCATGAATCGTACGATTCCACAAATGTATTTTTTTTTACTCAAGCTTTCAATCAAATCACACACCTAAACTAAAAATCAGACTTAAAACAAATAAAATAATGATAAAGTACACCTGCAACTTGAAAAAAGAAAGATTAACTCTGTGGTTTTAATTTATCTCAGATCAAAGTTCTTTTTTCTAAGAAAAAAAACCCAAATAATAAAGAGGGAAGAAAAGAGAAAGTTTAAGGTTTATATCTAATTCATCAAAATATGCTCTTCCCTTTGCATCGTCATCTTCTACACATTAGCTTTGTTGCTCTGTTTCATCTTCATCGCATAAAAGGGATTATAAAGAAAGGTTTTTAAATCGGAATGATGGGGGGTTTCTAAGAGTTTTGAAGCAAAGTTTGAAGCTTTTAATCAGAATTATAGAAACATTGAGTAGAGTGGTGGTCGCCCTGTGGTGGTCGCCGTTTCAAGCAGAGAGAAGATAGGAGAGAAAGAAGGTATTCTTGATTTTTTCATTGTAGATCTAAAGCATCAAATTAAATATATGATATATATTGGGTATAAATAAATGGATGAGAATATATGATACACATTTACTGATTTACACCTCCCTTTTTATTGGTAGAGGAATCAATTTAATGTTATTAAATACCAAGAGGCAATATGCCAAACGTTTATTTTTTTTCTTTACAGTGGGATCCATGGACCATCTGGCATCTACCATACGTGTTTACATTTTATTTTAGTACACCTTTAAATTGGTATAGCTTATTAAAGTGTTTCTATTATTACACACTCAAAAATAAAGCAACACATAAAGAACTTTTAACAAACTGTTAATCTGTTATAAACTTATAATTTACATAAAACATAGATAATTGATTTTTTTAATATATAAACTCAGTTACGATGAAAACAACAAAGAAGAAAGATATTGCTTGGGATCATTGTTCTAAAGTGGATCCAAATAATCGGCTAAAAGTGAAATGCAACTATTGTGAAAAGGTTATGTATGGTGGAATAAGTAGGATGAAACATCATCTTGCGAGAACAAAAGAAGACATCACCGCATGTCCCTCGGTCGATGAACATGTCCAAAAATTGTTTAGTGATTTGTTGACGGGAGTTGAGGAGAAGAAATATAGGGCCGAAGATGAATGCTTTGAAATTGAAAGCGGTGAGGATGATGTGAAAGACGGTAACTTGGATTATTTTGTCAAAAAGCGAACACAAAAAACTATGAACCAAACTTTAAAGAATAGAGAGCCCGTGGTTCAAGCATTATGTCAACTTTTATATGGTGAGGCTTTACCTTTTAACTTGGTGAAATCTCCTTTATGGAAAGACGCCTTGCGACTTGTAGGGGAATATGGTAAAGGATTAAAACTTCCAACTTATCACGAGGCAAGAGTCACATACCTAAAGAAGGAGGAACAATGTGTTGAAGAAGGGTTGGAAAAGTACAAAAAAGAGTGGAAGAAAACGGGGTGTACTATCATGTCGGATGGTTGGACCGACGAGAAACAAAGGTCAATCAAAAACTTTCTTGTGAATAGCCCAAGTGGCACCATGTTTGTTAAATCGCTTGACACATCCTCATTTGCTAAAGATGCAAAAAAGTTGTTTGATGCTTGATTCCCTTGTTGAAGAAGTCAGAGAGGAAAATGTGGTTCAAGTCATAATGGATAGTGTTTCGGCTTATGTATCCACAGGTAGAATGTTAGAAGCGAAGAGAACTCAATTGTTGTGGTCACCATGTTCCGCCCATTTGATTGACTTGATATTGCAAGATATCGGAGATGCCAAAACCTTCAAAGACACCATTGAGAAAGCGAAAAAAGTTACTGTGTATATTTATCGACATTGTATTTTGTTATCTATGTTTAGGAAGTTTACCGGTGATAAAGAGTTGACAAAAGCGGGAGTCACACGATTTGCCACTTCATTTCTTACTTTGAAAAGGTTCCATGAATTAAAGAATCCTATTGACCTTAATATGAGACTTCAAAAAAGAAAAGATAAAGGGGAGACATATGATCCTATATGTTTGTCGGACATGGAATCGGATGATGAATGGATAACAGAGAAGGAGGATGCATGTCTCCTGGAAGATATCTCATGGATGGATGTTCATGAATGCTTTTAAGAGGATGAAGGAACTAGTTCGCATAAAAGGAAGAGAGGTAAGTTGTAAACTAAAAAGCCTATCATATAGTATACTATCTAATATAATGATTTTTAAATGTTTGTAGGACCAAGGAACCTAAACAAAGTTCCCATTGCCAATAGTAAAGGAAAAGATAAAGGTGTAGATAAAGGTGATAAGTATGAACTTGTGGATGATGATGATGATGATGGAGATGATGAAACTACACTACATGAGACAACCATCATACTCGATGAAGATGATGACCACTTCGATCTAGTAATTTAGCTACATGATTGTAGCAAGTCCTTTTGTCATTTGCTTTATTACCATATCGCTAGTTGTATTATTTTGGAGATTAGATGCACCTTTTTGCTACTTGTGGTGTTTGAATTATGAGTCTATGACTCGAAACCAGCGAAATTGTAATATTATAGTAATTGTGCTTATATTATCAACTTATATTATGTAATTACATACATATCATAAATTTGTATATATAAAAAATGCTTGATCGTGACTCTTACGAGTCGAGACACGATACGATACACGAGTCAAAAATATGGGAAAACGAGACACGGTACGAGTCACGAGTCGACAACTATGATTGTAGTTGATGAATAATTTTATACACATATATAAAAATCTTATTGAATTAAACTTTGATGTGTTAGTGCTTAGAACTGATATCTGTAACACTTGAATATTATTAGGTGTGACGAATGTTAATTGATATATATATATATATATATATATATATATATATATATATTGAATCGGGTGGTTCTTTTCTTATTGTGTAAAGATGAGTTGGGTTTGATAATTGATAAATTTGGTGTTTTTGATGGTTATTTATCTGTGCATCTTGGTTTCATTGATTTCTTATAGAGAAAGTATTATTATTTCATCGATATACTAAGACCAAAATCTTAATTTCTTGCAAGATAGTTGCAGAACAAGATTTTGATATTAAATTTAGAATTTTTAGATTGTATAAGAAACTATTGTTGCCGAGATATTGATAATAATTAGGTGCTAATGTTGCTTGATGCATGTTAAGTCGTCCGAGCCTTTAAAAATTGTTTATGAATGTTTTCTAGGATTAGATAACAAACTATTTTTGTTAGATGATGGATGATACAGATGAATGCTAGTGTTACATGGTGAAGGTTGATTTTTAGCAAGATCAAAATCTTAATTTCTAGTACCGTCATTTCATTAACGAAAACGGAAAAGTTATAAATGGATCTAGAAGTCGTCTCTATTCTTCAACATATTAACGAACATGAAGGCACTTTTTTATGTTAGTTGATTGACATCGAGTATTACTTAGAATTTCTATAAGAAGGGTGAATCTGTTTATATGTTACAAAATTCAAAAAGATGTTGAATTATATTCACTTTTATGTTTGTGAACTGATTTACACCGAGTCAAATATAGCTATTTGAAAATAATAGGGATTTGTTCTAATTGTAATGGTTGTTAAATACACACTACATTGTAAACCAATGTTAACATGCATCACAATGCATACTACTTGTACTCACAATACATACTATTAGTACTCATCAACTCGTATGTTAACATGTATTGAAATACATCACTACGTTGTAAATCAATGTTAACATGTATCGCAGTGCATAATATTAGTACTCATCAGCTTGAATGTAAACATGTATCAATATCCATCACTACAATGTAACCAATATTAACATGCATCGCAGTGCATACTATGAGTGTTCATCAGCTTGATGTTAACATGTATCAGTATACATCGATACAAATTAAACTTATGTTAAGATGCATCACAATATATACTATTAGCACTCATCAACTCGTATGTTAACATGTATCAAAATACATCACGACATTATAAACCAATGTTAAGATGTATTGCAGTGCATACTATTAATACTGAAGATAGCAGAAACGATGAGATCAGCAGAAACTACGAAGGCAACATAAACTTTGTATCAGCAGAAACTATCACCAGCAGTTAAACACTTAGAGCAGCAGGAAATAGATCAACAACAGCAATATAGAGAGCAGCAGAAACAAGAAGACCAGTAGAAATTTTATAGCAGTTGAAATAACACAAACAGCACAAAAGATATTGGATAGCTAAAATCACTTGAACATTACAATCTCTGCCTAAACTTGATATGTCCTTATAGGATCAAGTTTTCACTATCTCTTAAACCTTAACAAGAAGATGCTTTCAAAATCTATTTCTTTTCTTTATGTTCTTTATTTGTGAATCTGATTTAGTATCATATACAACAAGTTTCTTGTAGCTTCATTGTTGACTCCAGAAGTCACTCTGCAGCTTATCAGTATATATCACTTCAATGTAAAACCTATATTAATATGCATCATAGTGCATACTATTAATACTCATCCATAGTAGTGTTAATTAATAAAATTTGCATGAGGTTGGGCAGTTTTATAACTAGCAACAACTGATTTCCTTTAAAAATACAACATCCATGAAGCTTCACGAGATGTGGGTGATGCAAATGAGAAATTATGCCTAACTAGCTCCCTATTTCTTTGCGTTGATTTGGAGGAAGGTTGACACCTTATAAGGTGCTATCTAGCAATACTCCTAATAGTATAAAATAATTAGTTTTTAAGTTGGTAGAAAAACATATTTCATAGTCTAGAAAGTAATAGATTACCTTGTATACAGACCCAAAATCACCTTCTTCAAGATTCATTTACTTTATATAATTTTCAATGATGGTAATGTACTCAGAGCCAACCATCCACTAACAGTATTAAACTTATGAATACTAGAATAATATTACGTGCAATGAATATTAATTGATATACATTGAATCTAGTTGTTTCTTTTCTTATTGTGTAAGGAATAGTCGAGTTTGGTAATTTGATGATATATGGTGTGTTTGATGGCTGTTTATATGTGCGTTTTGCTTCAATTTTATGTGTTTAGTGCAAAAGGAGTGAAAAAAGTTGACATATATTAGGAAATTCAAATGAGAACATTTAACTGTGGTATAAATATCAAAATATATTCAAAGATATGGGTGACATATCCATGTAGAGCAAAGTAAAACAAGAATTGATTCATCAGGTTTTGTCTTTTTCTCTTAAGTATCGATTTTGAAGTTTATATATTTTGGTCTCGTGTATTAGTTTTGGGATGTACGGTGTGTTTTAAGCTATTCTCTTTTTGATGAGTTGGATTCATGGTAGACTTAGAAATTGACTTGGATTCGTGTTTGGCCTCAAATTTGATTTGGATTCATGCATATCGGATATAATGAATGTTATCACTTAATATTCATCTAAATGAATCTTATCACTTAATGTGCTTAGATTGGGATAAAATTACAGTTAAAACTAAATATAATGGTTCATACATTCATACATATTAACATTTTGTCAACATATCAATAAATGTTATCATTTAGTACTTATTTAAATGTATGTTATAGCTTAATGCTCATCAAAATATAAAGTTATCACTTAATATTAATTTTAATATTCCTTTGAATGAATGTTACTAACATTTATAATTCATCAGAATGAATGTTATCATTTAATATTAATAAGAATGAGTGTTAAGTTGTTACTATATATTCATCACCTTAAAATTAACTTATCATGTGTTTAGGTATTGTAAGTTTATAACCATTAATCAAGTTTATATCTTGATTACTAAGAAAGCCAAATTGAGACAATCAAGTTCTAGTGATTAGTTATGTGTTGGTTTATATGGGTTAATAAAGTGCACTATTTGTGGATGTGTGAAATTATATGTTTATTGCTTACAGTTAAATGTTGGACTTGCAGGTTTATAAGATTGAAATTTAGAAGTAATGGAAGTTATAGAGAAAAGTTTCATCTGGATTGCTGCTCATTCATATGACGTTACATTATATATGTGATGCATCATGACATTTGTACTTGCTTTGTAATGTTGTATCAACCTTAAAATGGTGATATTGTTGAAAGAACTTCACTGAATATTATTGAAAATTTCATGGTTGCTTAAGTATGACATCCTTTATAATGTACTTGTATGTTGCTTTTTTTATTCACTTGATTCTATAATTTAATATGTCAGTACCTACTATGAGTAGTCATCAGCAGAATGAGGTGATTAGAAATATAGGGCTAAGTGTTGTTTATAAGCAGCAGAAAACCCTAGAAATTTGAATGAGCAATAATTGCACTAATAGAAGAAACAGGATAACAACAGTAACTTTAACAAATAGCAAAAACGAACTATCAGCAGAAAGTATGCTAACAGCAATAACAAAGCGGACAAAAAATGAACTAGCAGTAGCAATTGCACAATCAACAGAAACTCACAATTAACATGCATCACAATACATACTATCAATAGACAACATATGAAAACTATTTTGTATCAATATACACATGTACGATATAAACCTAGGTTAACACGCATTTAAATGCATACTATTAGAAATCTTTAGAATGAATTATAACACAAGTGAACATAGGTAACTACAATGTAAGAATCTGCTTTTGGGGCATGATCCAGAGGGAAGAGGGAATTTTTGGGGAAAGTGGGAAACTGACATCCACCATCCAATTTAATCTAAACAGCCCGGCTCACCTTATCTTCCATGTACATAAGTCCTATTTAGTTAACAGGGATAAGGTTACTATAGTAATTTCATGTCTTTCTTTTTATTTAATTTAAAAGAAATAGAATGCAATTTGTTAATCATAGGACGCTGTCGATTTCTCATCTGGTTTCCTAATTCGTAACATCATTCAATTTGTTCGAGTTTCATCAGCAACACAAAATTTGTTCGCGTAATCTGTCGCACCCCCCAAAATATGATGCGGAAGCGATTCGGGTCGGGGCGCGACTAATCCGGTAATCACAACGCAAAGATATATAATGAACGATATCTACATGCATCATTTACAAAAATACATTCGTCGTAATAAAAGCTTACAATAGTTAAAATGTTTACAAAAGCTCGATACCATATCTGAGAGATTCTATGGCATTATGATGGCACCTGAAAGCGTCGATGTCGTTGATGGTAACTAATTGGGCGCCAATAGGGTTTTAAAATTTATAAATAGCAGGGCTTAAATTATATGTACTACCTACTCTGGATAGTAAGCGGTAAGTATAACCTAAGATCGTTCTATGAATTGAAACATGTGGGTGATTAAAGCTGGTGCTTTCGGTAGGGAAATATTTAGGATGGAACAAAGTAGGTAGGTTTGGAGGTTTTTAAACTAAAGACAAATAATTAAAGTACAGGAAAGTAAATTGCAGGAAAGCAAATAAAGATAAATATGTGATTGCTGAGATTTTGATAATTAATGTTTCGGGATGACAGACTAAATAGGGACAAAACTTAATATAATAAGTAAACTACTAGGTGTAAAGTCTAGAACCCGACCAACTAAATTTCCCATTGGCATGTCACTAGGAACTAGGTTATCATGATTCTGATCGAAGCAATACGCCAACTTCCAATACCTATCTGGTTAAGAGATAAGCAACCTATTTTGGTTTTATACCGAGGTGCATGAATCAGTGGCGTATCGTCTCATAGGTCCGACCGTTCTTAACCCCTAAGATAGTTTACTATTCTATTAGCATGCAGATTAATAACTTTGTATGTTTAGACCGCCGATTTTATAAGACCCTGAGGTTTAAGTATCCTAAGTCACTTGGACTTTTACTTTCATTCCTAAGTCTTATTTATAATTAGTTAGATTTCGGTTTCTTTGACTTATTACTTAAATCTCTCCTTTTCAAACAGTTATACATCCCTGGATTATTCGCAGTTTGTTAAAACGTGTTTCATATGCAGACCATGCATTTCAGTAATTAGACCGTGTACTTTACATGGTAGTTCCACGGCTTCTTACGTCCAACATACGATCAAGAGTAATTGACAGTGAAAATGACACTCTAAACTAATTAAATATAAAGCAATACGGAAATGTAAACCTAATATATACAATGAGTGGTTGCACTATGTCTTACTTATTGCATATCATGGGCACAGATAACTACTTACCATAATTAAGGTTGATCAGGTACTAATTACTAGGTTGCAGTCACGTTGATAACCAGAAAGGGTACTCCATAGATTAAACTTAAGTTCATAAGGTCTTAACAGTACAAGGGTTACTAATTCCTATTTTGTCTGAACGTATTTTACGAACATTACTTTATAGTGCGTTGACTTTCGTAGGATATACCAGTTAGTTGTGAAGTTGTATTATCCTTTTGGAATTCCAACTGTTAAACCAGAGCTGATTCAAGTGATATGACTACCTTTGTTCGTTTATGACTTCCATAGATATGTACTTTGCTTGAAAGCATTTCCAGTACTATATCGAATATACAGTCGAATAAGGGCCATCATATCACTTTACGATTATCGTGCACTAATTATATAATGTCATCCCTTCTTATAATTATCTACATCATCAACAATCACAATAATAAACTACTCGCAATTCATGACAACAAATAAATCACATACCAAGTAATAATACATATTTAAAATACGAAATTAAAACAAGTATGTTAAAGGTTTAGATATCACCCGGAAATAAATGCGTAGCAGCGTCTTATTATGATTGACAACTCTTTCGCACGTACAAAGATTGATCTCCGAATTCCTAGCGTTCGTTCTAGCCTCTATATTAATCCGTAGATTAATTACAATAATCCTAGAATGAGAAAAACTATAAAATACAAGAGAATTTCTAGAGTGAGAAAGTGGAATTTATGATTCCAAGAGTGTGTAAGAGTGTGTGTTGAAATGAACCATGGAGCCTCCTATTTATAGGAGAAAATGGATGCATCTTAGCAACTTGGGGCACATGTTAGCAAAAGGTGGAAAATTTGCTAGCACATGTACCCTAAATCGCGTAAAGGTATAGCACGTGTACCCTAAAGTTGTGGAAAAGGTATAGCACGTGTACCCTGCGTGTACGGGCGAGGATGAAAAAGCGGATGGGGGACGGGGGACTGGTGGCCGGTGAAGCCACCATTGTGGCCGGCGGCGGCTGCCATCCCCAGCCCCGGTTCGCTGTCTTTCGCTCTGTTTCTTAAATCGCACGTATCTTCTTCGTTTTGCGTCCGTTTTCGTTGATTCTATTTTCGTTGGATTCTTTTTTCAAAAATGAAGACTTTGATGAAAAGAAATCCCAAAAATATGTCTCTGTTCTTTGGATGTTTCATACGAATCGTTTGAATCTTCCGGCGTATGTAGAATTGATGTGTGCTAAGTATAGGCAATTATAATCACAAGTTTAATTAAGGAAATACTAAATAATACTATCACACAATTCAGGCAAGTGTTATCCTGATCATAGAATATAGTTTTATAAGTAAGTCCAGATTCGAACACAGGGAACGTGATTTAATCTTTTACTAACTATTTATTTATCCTAATTACAATTATTACAATTAATATACAAATTCACAATTATAAACAATAATATACAATAATATATAAGATAGGGGGACGTTTTAGTTCCGATCGAACATATGTATAATTGATACCAATTCTTTAATAGATAAGTTTTAAGGAACAACTTAAGAATACTCAATTGAATAGAAGATTATGACTATTTAAACTATTATTTATTACACTTATTATATCAACTTATGTCTATTTGCATGTTGGCTATTATTATTGTGATTTACTAATGTAGAAAATCTCAAAGGTTATGACAATTCTCATATAGCAATACCATCAAAGGTTATGTAAGTATCACTATTTATTAAGATCTATCAACATATTATTCATGCAATTCCAGGGTCGGTAGAATCATAATGCTATTTAACATCTAATAAAACATAATCACTTAATTTAAAAACCCAAAAGGTTATTGCAGTTTATCTATAAATCAGTTAATTATGATTATTAACATAATATAACACATAATTCTTGCATAATAATATTCAATAAAATAGTTCCAACATAAACATATAATTCATATAATAAACATAATAAACATACATTTAAACATTCATAATGAAAATATAATAAGCAATTAATTCAAATAAACAATATCCATAGTAACCCAAAAGGTTAGTGAAGCTACAAGGATAAAGAAACCGAACCAATTTGACGAACTAGCTTTTCCTAGGGTTGAAAACCTTCAAATCCTAGCTCCTTAGCCTCCAAATTCGCACCTTTAGTCGACCTTAAACCTTAATATTCGACTTTGTATTCTAAGAATCGTATATCGTTTAACCAAAACTAAGCCTCTATTTATACTAATTCTGGCCGACCCTCCAACCGCCGGTTGGGACCTCCAACCGCCGGTTGGAGTTATTTGAGTATTACTCCAACTCTGTGTATTATCCACCGCCTTAAACTCTTAGCCCCAACCGCCGGTTGGACAATCCAACCGCCGGTTGGACTTAATTTCCAGAATATTCCAAAATCGGCTTGGGCTTCTTTTTCTTCTTTAAACGGATTCACTTGTTTTCTTGGCCCAAATCTTCAATATTATCTTTTTAGTCTTCATTTCTTAAGGTTTAAATCTTCTTTTCTTTAATTGCTTTAATTTCTTCAGTTTCGGTCTTATTTTCGTTCTTTTTCTCCAATCTTCAATTAAAATACATTTCTGCAAATATTAACAAAATAAGTATCTAAAATCATATAAATGCATAAAATGTATACAAATATAGGGATAAATTACAATAAAATATAGTATCTATTTGATGCTTATCAAATATCCACACACTTAAGTTCTTCTTGTCCTCAAGTAGAATACTGAATAAAATTCAAAAATAAGCATCAACTTAATATTCAAAAATCAGAATACCGAAATTAAAACCCTGTTTTATAACCTTAAAAATTTAAACAATTAACATGGATAACTATAATGTATAAATAAAAATTATTATTATTCGTGCAATATATTGCTCATGAATGATTACTAACATATTTATCCATTTTAAACAATCTATATTTATGTTTCTGAATACATCTTTATTATTAGAATGTATATTACTTATGATTTCCATATATGATATACTCTTAAACTTAATCATGCAATTTACTTTTATATTCCAAATAAATATATAAAATCCATTTTTAAGAATCAAGACATTGGTGACAGGTCTGCATTTACATGCAACAAAGCGACATAACTTGATTCAGGTAAAGTAAATTTTAAACTCAAACCAGCGGTGACAGGTCTGTACAGCCGTACAACAAAGCGACATAGTTTGATTTTTATTTATATATATTTTTTTCTGTTGAAAGAATTTTCTCTTTCTTCTACTTTATTTAAGAATACTAATTAGAGACCAGGTCTGTACTTACGTACAACAGAGGAAACAATTAGTAGACTCCCAAATGTTTTTATACAAATATGAAGATATATAAAATTATCGCATGATAAATCTAAGAATTAAGACTTTTATGTCATATATCATATTATGTACCATAAAATAATAAACAAGTTATTTAAATTAATTTCTTAAAATTCAGAAATCTTCATATAGATTGCCTATTAATACATCATATCATGTAACTATATATCACTTATTTATTAAGTTGCTTACGTTATATATATAAAACAGTTAATCCATATTAAAGTCTAAACTTTTAAATACAAAACAAATTTTTTAACAAAAGTATTCTAATTAATAAATACTCAATTATACACTTAAAAATTTAAATTTTAGTAAAAATTAAGAACAAGAGAAACTTAAATAATTAATTAATTAAAGAAATTCTTTTTCTTACGAACCCTATCCCCTCACTTAAATTATACAATGCCCTCATTGTATAAAAATGATAAACCAAAGTGAGTAAGGAAAAGAAAAATAGAACAGAAAAACTCTCCTGACTGAATTTTCAAAATTCATTATCGGCTAAGTAAAAACTCTGTTTGGTTGATTTCTTTATATCTTGAAAAATAATATACAACATCCACACTTTCGTAGTTAATCACGATTGCATTTAGCATATGCAATATGCCTTTAAACCCCTCGGTATCCCGAGTGGACGAGTTATAGTCTCGTGAGGGTTTCCAGTGAACACACCCACAAAGTTCATTCCTGAAAATAAAAATAAAAATCATAACATATATAAAAATAAACACAGGTTGTCTCCTGAGAAGCACTTTTATTTAAATGTTGGTAAGTTCGACCAAATCCTGTAACCTATACTTCCAAAGATATATCTGAAAAATGCTCCACAGTTCCTTCATAATATTTCTTTAAACGATGTCCATTGACCTTGAAAATATTTCCATCGAACGCTATTAAATCCACACTTCCATTAGCATGAACTTGGTGAATCACATATGGTCCGCTCCATCTTGATCTTAATTTACCTGGAAATAAACGAATACGAGAATTATATAAAAGCACACGTTCTCCAGCAACAAAATCTTTATTACCCCGAAGTCTCGCATCATGCCATTTTTTCATCCTTTCTTTATAAACCCTTGAATTTTCATAAGCATTCCAACGAAGCTCATCTAACTCATGTAACTGTAAAAAGCGATGCCTACCAACCTCATCGGTATCCATGTTGCATTCCCGAAGTGCCCAATATGCTTTGTGTTCTATTTCCACTGGTAGATGACAAGCTTTCCCATAAATTAACCTATAAGGAGTACAACCTGTAGGTGTTTTAAATGCTGTCCTATATGCCCAAAGTGCATCATCTAATTTTGCTGACCACTCTTTTCTGTTTGATCCAACAGAACGTTCCAAGATCCGTTTTATAGCTCGATTTGTATTTTCAACCTGTCCACTTGTTTGTGGATGATAAGGTAAAGCAATCCTGTGAGTAACTCCATATCTTTTTAATACTTTTTCCAATTGAGTATTACAAAAATGAGTACCTCGATCACTAATTAAGGCTTTAGGAGTTCCAAATCTTGCAAATAGTTGTTTAAGAAATTTTACCACAACTTTCGCATCATTTGTAGGTAATGCCTTCGCTTCTGCCCACTTGGAAACATAATCCACAGCAACTAATATATACTTATTACCGTGACTTGTAGGAAATGGTCCCATAAAATCAATACCCCAGATATCAAATATCTCACAAACCTGAATATTAGTTTGTGGCATCTCATCTTTTTTAGAAATATTTCCAGCTCTCTGACATGAATCACAATTCCTAACAAAAGCATATGTATCTTTAAAAATCGTCGGCCAATAAAATCCTGCATCAAATATTTTTCTTGCCGTGTAACTTGGTCCATTATGACCTCCAACTGGGCCTTCATGACAATGCTTTATAATTTGCTGAGCTTCATCACCATGTATACAGCATCTAATTATACCATCTGCACAATACCTGAAAAGAAATGGGTCTTCCCAAAAATAATACTTTAAATCAGAAAAGAATTTCTTTTTCTTTTGATAATCCATCCTTGGTAAGATCTTAGTAACCAAATAATTTGCATAATTTGCAAACCAATATATATTCATTATTTCTTGTGCAGTCATCAACTTCTCATCAGGAAATATATCTTGAATTTCCTCTTCATCTAATATTTCTAATTCCGGATTTTCCAACCTTGACAAATGACCAGCTGCGACATTTTCAGCTCCTTTCTTGTCTTTAATATCAATATCGAATTCGTGCAATAAAAGAATCCATCGCAATAAACGAGGGCGCGCATCCTGCTTATTAAACAAATATTTCAATGCAGAATGGTCAGTATAAACCACAGTTTTAGTTAAAAAAAGATAAGAACGAAACTTATCGAATGCAAAAACTACTGCCAAAAGTTCCTTTTCCGTAGTTGTATAATTTTCCTGAGCATCTGTTAATGTCTTACTGGCATAATAGATTGGCTTAAACTTGTTTCTGTCCCAAAACAGCTCCTACTGCATAATCACAAGCATCACACATTAATTCAAAAGGTAAATTCCAGTCTGGATTAATCATTACCGGAGCAGATATCAACTTTTCCTTTAAGGCATCAAACGACTGTTTGCATTCATCTGTAAACTTGAACTTTGCATCTTTTTCTAGCAAATGATTCAATGGTATCGCAATCTTTGAAAAATCTTTTATAAATCTTCTATAAAATCCAGCATGGCCTAGGAAACTCCTTATTCCCTTTACATTAGTAGGATAAGGTAATTTTGAAATAACCTCAATCTTTGCTTTATCCACCTCAATTCTTATCTTTGATATTTTATGTCCTAAAACAATTCCTTCTCGAACCATAAAATGACATTTTTCCCAATTAAGAACTAGATTAGCACCTTCACATCTTTGCAACATCCTTTTTAAATTTTCTAAACAAGCATCAAATGAATCCCCAAATACCGAGAAATCATCCATAAATATTTCCATGAAATCTTCCACCATATCATGAAATATCGCGATCATGCAACGTTGAAATGTAGCTGGTGCATTACACAAACCAAATGGCATTCTTCTGTAAGTAAAAGTACCAAACGGACAAGTGAATGTTTTCTTATCTTGATCTTCAGCTGCGATGGGTATTTGAAAATATCCTGAAAATCCATCCAGAAAACAATAGAATTCTTTTCATGCTAATCTTTCTATCATTTGATCAATAAATGGTAATGGAAAATGATCTTTTCTTGTAGCATCATTCAATTTCCGATAATCAATACAAACTCTCCACCCTGTTACCGTCCTTGTGGGTATTAATTCGTTCTTCTCATTAGGTACCACTGTCATTCCACCTTTCTTTGGTACGACATGTATTGGACTTACCCATGGACTGTGTGAAATAGGATAGATTAATCCTGAATCGAATAGTTTAATGATTTCTTTCCTGACAACGTCTTTCACATTTGGATTCAATCTTCTTAATGGTTGAACAACTGGTTTAAAATCCGTTTCCATTAAGATTTTATGAGTAGAGTAAGTAGGACTGATTCCCTTGATATCCGTGATCTTCCATGCTATTGCATTTTTATGTTGTTTAAGAACCTGCACTAAGCGATCTTTTTCTGCAGTTGATAGTCTAGAAGATATGATAACTGGTAAATCGGATGTAACTTGTAGATAAGCATATTCTAGATGCGCTGGTAGCTCTTTAAGTTCCAATTGTGGTGGTTCTTCAATAGATGTTTTGAACTCGAAGATCTCTTCCTTCAGATAAGGAATCTTGTCGATAGAATTTGGTAATAATTCTTGGTTGAGAATTTTAGCAACTGGTTGTGATGATTCAGCTTTAGTATGTTGTTGAAGAACAACAGTTACTTCTGACTCTTCATCTTCTTCTAATAGTTTGTCAAATTCTGCCAAATCTTTCTCAGTGTCAAATTCTTCAGTCCATTCTGTAAGAATTCCAGCATCTGTTTGATCTTTTTTTATATAAATCTTGAAAAGAAGGGTTATCTAGATATTCATAAGCATTCAAATAATAACAAGAATTATCAACATAATCAGGAAATTTCATAGATTTATTAACATCAAAAACAATTTTATCATCTCCTAATCTCATGGTAATCTTTCTATCAAAAACGTCTATTAGGGCATGTGTTGTTGCTAAAAATGGTCTTCCTAAGATAATAGGGACTTTAGGGTCTTCTACCATATCTAAAATTACAAAATCACATGGAAAAACAAATTTATCAACTTTAATCAAAACATTTTCAATTATTCCCCTAGGATATTGAACAGATAGGTCAGCTAATTCGATACACATACGAATAGGTTTTGGTTCTCCTAATCCTAATCGCATAAAAAGTGTATATGGCATTAATGAAATACTAGCTCCTAAATCTGCCAATGCATTTTCAATAGTCATTTCACCAATTTTGCAAGGTATAGTAATACTCCCTGGATCTTTGACTTTCGGAGGTAATTTATTCTGCATTATTGCTGAGCATCTTGCATTCATTGTCACCTTCGTCACATTATCCAGTTTATTTTTGTTTGTCAGCAGCTCCTTAAGATACTTTGCGTATTTTGGCATTTGAGCTATAGCTTCAACAAAAGGAATGTTAATATGAAGTTGTTTCAGGTTTTCTAGAAATTTGTGATATTGCTCATCTTCTGTGTCTTTCCTAAGAGCAGCTGGATATGGAGGTGGGGGTGTATAGTCTTTGATGACTTCTTTAACTTTATTTTCTCCATTCTCTCTTTTGTTTGCTTGTATGTCTTCATCAATTGTTTCCTTTTCAACCTGCTTAGATTCAACAATTTTATTAGCTATAATAGGAGAGTCAACATTCTTACCACTTCTGGTAATTACTGCGTTAGCTTGTTCCTTTAGATTTGTTTCAGTAAATCCTGGCAATGTTCCTGGAAATCTCTCTTGTAATGCTTTAGCAATTTGATGAACTGAGCTCTCAATTTGTTTGATCGAGGCTTCGTGATTACGCATTCTGGCATCATCTTCTTCCTTTCTTTTATTACTTGCTTCAGCCATTTTTCCCAATGCGTTTTCTATTACCGTCATTCTGTCATTATAGGAAGTTTGTCCTGTTTTGACATAATATCCTGGTGCTCCTTGTTGATACTGTTGGCCTGGTTGATTAACTCTTCTAAAATTAGAAACTTGACGATAATTTGGATTTCCTTGAAAATCCCCATACATAACTTCCTCATTACATATTTTGCTGTCAATATTAGGACATTCTTCTTTTAGATGACTTCCTCCACATATTTCACACCCAATCCTAATTGCATGAACTTGTTCATTTACTTTCTTAATATCTCTTCCCATACTTTCCAATTTTGCTGTTATAGCTGCTAGACCATCATTATCTTCACATATCCTTTTTCTTCCAGATGAACCATCATCCCATAACTGAGAATGTTTAGCTAATTCTTCAATTCCGGCTCTTGCCACTGCTGGAGTTTTCTTAGGTACTGGACCTTGTGCATCCAACTGTTGACGTGTTGCCCGATCAACTCCTTTATAGAATACTGTTATCTCTTGTTGGACATTCAAATCATGTTGTGGACATTTGTGTAGCATTTCCTTATATCTTTCCCAAGTTTGATACAGAGATTTATCAGATTTCTGTTTGAAGTTCCTAATCTCATCAATCATTTTTGAAGTCTTGGAAGGTGTACAGTACATTTTTAGAAATTTTGTACGAAGATCTTCCCAAGTAGTAATAGATCCGGCTGGCTCGTTATTGATCCATCTCTTAACTCCATCCTTTAGTGTTAAAGGAAATACTCGCAACATAACCTGATCTCTTGTAACATTGGGAATATGAAACATATCAGCAATCTCCAAAATTTTCTCAACATGCTCGTTTGCATCTTCTTTATCTTCTCCTCTGAAAGGATTTTCACGTAATTCTTTCAAAAATTGCCCCTTTAACTCAAATTCTACTTCTCTGGCTATGGCAGGCCTAACCACTCCCGGTCTCGGATCTCCACGAGTTTGAATCGTGTAATCTTCAAGCGTCATGTCAGCTATGTCTGCCATAATTGGTTGTATTTCGTGCTCTGGTTCAGAATCACTTGGATATATTGTAGGTTGCCTAGAAGATATTTTATCCTCACCCGACTCTGGATCGGAGTAATAACCGTATTCAGCCGTTTTGGCTAAATTGTTATGAAAAACTAAATTATCTTCTTCTGGTGAAAGTTCGTGTTCTGGTGAATTTGGTGGTGTGTATGTTAATCTTTTTCTGGAATGAAATTCTCGTTCTGGTTCGTCAAATGGACTGAGAGGATCTGGATGAAGTGTCCGGGTCATACATCAATCTGTTAAAGAAGAACAGAATTTTAGTAGCACCATAAATTCAAAAGTAAATGTTAGTAATATTTTAGAAATAATCAGGTTGATGTATATGAATTTTGAAAATTAATAATAAAACACATTCAAAATTAAATATTCGAAAAGATATTCCCAACCCAACTTTTCCTATTTGTTAGTAATGCAAGTTAGTTGTTAATTAAATTTAAAATTAATTTGTTAAATTTCTTATACCAAGCTAGTCAATAGATCTCGGTAGCTCCATTGATTGTACACAAAAGCGGAGAAACAGGTCAGCGCGAAGCGTATTGAAAACCTATTTCTTTCGAGAAGCACCTTACCTCTTATATGATGAATCAATGAGGTAGGGCTGAACTCTCCTTATACCTTTGTCTTTGTTAGTACTTTCAATGGGTGAGCCGATATTTCGTATTGATTTTGCAAAGCATTAGAAATAAAATTATTTTACAGGGAAAATAGTTAGTTTAAATTAAAATACACCGCTCCCCGGCAGCGGCGCCAAAAACTTGATGTGTGCGAAGTATAGGCAATTATAATCACAAGTTTAATTAAGGAAATACTAAATAATACTATCACACAATTCAGGCAAGTGTTATCTTGATCATAGAATATAGTTTTATAAGTAAGTCCAGATTCGAACACAGGGAACGTGATTTAATCTTTAACTAACTATTTATTTATCCTAATTACAATTATTACAATTAATATACAAATTCACAATTATAAACAATAATATACAATAATATATAAGATAGGGGGGACGTTTTAGTTCCGATCGAACATATGTATAATTGATACCAATTCTTTAATAGATAAGTTTTAAGGAACAACTTAAGAATACTCAATTGAATAGAAGATTATGACTATTTAAACTATTATTTATTACACTTATTATATCAACTTATGTCTATTTGCATGTTGGCTATTATTATTGTGATTTACTAATGTAGAAAATCTCAAAGGTTATGACAATTCTCATATAGCAATACCATCAAAGGTTATGTAAGTATCACTATTTATTAAGATCTATCAACATATTATTCATGCAATTCCAGGGTCGGTTGAATCATAATGCTATTTAACATCTAATAAAACATAATCACTTAATTTAAAAACCCAAAAGGTTATTGCAGTTTATCTATAAATCAGTTAATTATGATTATTAACATAATATAACACATAATTCTTGCATAATAATATTCAATAAAATAGTTCCAACACAAACATATAATTCATATAATAAACATAATAAACATACATTTAAACATTCATAATAGAAATCTAATAAGCAATTAATTCAAATAAACAATATCCATAGTAACCCAAAAGGTTAGTGAAGCTACAAGGATAAAGAAACCGAACCAATTTGACGAACTAGCTTTTCCTAGGGTTGAAAACCTTCAAACCCTAGCTCCTTAGCCTCCAAATTCGCACCTTTAGTCGACCTTAAACCTTAATATTCGACTTTGTATTCTAAGAATCGTATATCGTTTAACCAAAACTAAGCCTCTATTTATACTAATTCTGGCCGACCCTCCAACCGCCGGTTGGGACCTCCAACCGCCGGTTGGAGTTATTTCAGTATTACTCCAACTCTGCGTATTATCCACCGCCTTAAACTCTTAGCCCCAACCGCCGGTTGGACAATCCAACCGCCGGTTGGACTTAATTTCCAGAATATTCCAAAATCGGCTTGGGCTTCAAATTGGGCTTCTTTTTCTTCTTTAAATGGATTCACTTGTTTTCTTGGCCCAAATCTTCAATATTATCTTTTTAGTCTTCATTTCTTAAGGTTTAGATCTTCTTTTCTTCAATTGCTTTAATTTCTTCAGTTTCGGTCTTATTTTCGTTCTTTTTCTCCAATCTTCAATTAAAATACATTTCTGCAAATATTAACAAAATAAGTATCTAAAATCATATAAATGCATAAAATGTATACAAATATAGGGATAAATTACTATAGAATATAGTATCTATTTGATGCTTATCAAGAATCTTTATTCTTCATCCGTTTTTGTTGATTCTTCTTCTGTTAGATTCGTATTTTGAAAAACAATATCTCGGATAAGAGAAATCTCAGTGATGGAAACTTTTGCCTTTAAATCTTGTCTCGATGTCATGAATCTTCAAACATGCGTGGAATCTTCGTTTTTGGTCCGTTTTGCTTGATTTTTCTCGTGCAACTCTATTTTGACCTTCTTGGCAAAGTTTCATTGATTTGAACGTTATCTGAGTCTATTTTCCAAGTATTGTTCCAAAATGAGAGAGATATCGGTAGTAAAAACGTGACTTTTTACACGATATCAAGTATCCCACACTTAAAATATTGCTTGTCCTCAAGCAAACTCATTCAAAAAAGGCCTTTAGGAAGATTCTAGTTACGCGTATCTTTTAGAAGTACCATTTCCAAAGACATAAAGCTCCGGTCATGAAAAAGTTCTTATGAAAAACTAAGGGTTTATAGAAGTTGATACTTTCTTCAAGCAACTTAAATGGTAATCATGACTAGGCAATCCTCGCAGTGGGTCACTCAAATCACTCAGGTGTTTAGGGTTCCTACTTGCTAGTGTCAATCACTCAGATAGCCAGTCATGCATCATTCTCATCATAGGCTTGATCAAGAATCAAATCTCCATCACTTTGGATGAGAACAGTACTAATCTTTCAAGATTTCTTAGAAAGGAATCGGGTCTTTTTGGTTTTTGGGGAATTGAAGAAGGTGTATGAAAAGGAAGATTATGGGTTTTTCTTTCCTTGTATCTTTCTTGAAGCTTGGTTGTTTTTTCGAGAAATTCTCTTTTGGAATTTCTCAGACTTGAAAAGACTTAATAATGCAACCCTTTTTCGGATTTGAATTTTTCCTTTTTCTGGACTTTTTGGGTAGTGTCAGCATGTATGTTTCTTCTTTTCTTTCTTTTTCTCATTTTTCTTTTCTTTTTATAATGCCGTCTCTATCGATGGATATTTTGTCCGAAAGTTTCGTATGGTATTGGGTTGTGAGATTGTATGGGCTTTTCTTGTGGGAAATTTGGGAATTTTGAGAGTGTTTCTGAAAATATTGGAAGACGTGGCTTCCCTAGGTTCGGGAGGAAGATATAAAGGGAAGTTTTTATTTGTGTGTGAAGAGTGAGTAGTGAGTGGATGTTTGGTGGTAAGTAGGTTCTGGGATTCCTTAGAAAGTATCGAGATAGGTTGTACCCTATGCCACAAATGGCACTAATTGGTGTGATCTCGAAATGCATTACAAGAGCAAGTTCTAATTCAAATGCGTACATCGGCACACACATGAAATGAAAAGTGAAGCATTTTAAAGATGAATGCTAATCAGGGCTCAAACCTCAAGAATCGGATGTTTTGGTCAATGTGTGCCTAGCCATGTGTTGCCCTTTCCATCCGTATCTTATTCTAAGAAAACCGATTTGTTTCTTTAAAAATTCGTTTCTTGTTGTAATTTATATTTTTGAAAAATAGAGGTTCTTAAAGAATGTTGCTTTTGAACCCAAAATTTTTGAAAATTTCTCTATTTTTAGCCTTTATAATGAAAATATTGTTTATGTTACAGACAAGAGGTTAAACTTTCGGTTGCAGACCGTATATCCCACACTTAAAGGAACATTGTCCCTAATGTTCGAATCTATGTATTGAACACCTCTTTTCGAAGTATCCCACACTTAGAGATTCTACTTATTTTTGGATTGTTACGTAAGTATAGTGTGGTTTTGAGATCCCAAACTTATTTTTGGAATATCGGATGAGATAATCAAGGCTTTAAATGGATAGAAAGTTGGAACGGGTTACCGCTTCGTGATACGTTGTGTGTACTTTTGGCTACTTGTAGAAGATTGTTGGGTTGCAGCTTTGGGCTTCCGGCATCCTTCATGGCGTGGTCTACAGCTTTCTCCGTTATGATCTTCGATAAATAGTGTTTGGATTCAAACAAACATGCCACTCAATAATCAAGTAATAGCTGCTAAAATGAAAAGTAAAGTGATAGCATAATAAAGTAATAACTGGATAGAGGTGATGTCTATGCATCCACAGTACATCAAATACAAATAATAATAATGTCTGGTAGAAAATAGTGAGAAGTCAGAAAGCGGGGAAATCTATTGCTCGGCTGGTGGTGCTCGTGATACTGTTGATGAAGATCCGATAGGTGCATAGGAGGTCTCATCTGATGAGGAGTCGTCTTCTAGATTACGCTGATGTTGGGTACCTTCATCTGATTCATCTAATGTTGCTCCTGTGTTTGTAAAAACTCCATCGTGTATCAACTGGTCAACAAATTGTCCTGCAGGCATATCAAAACTGTCAAGTAGCATAACAGGCGATCCCTACTGAGTGTGTCCCCTGAATAAGTCTGTCTGTCTGTGGGAGGAAACTGGGGCCTGTAAGACGATAGTGGGTTCGGGTTGTCAGAGACTCCTGTGGCTCTGTGCAGTGGCAACTCGCCTAGAAACTTTGAATCTGCCATTATCTCTCGAAGGTTGTCCCCTGACTAAACCAACTACTGAGCGGACAGGCTCTCTCGTACTAGGAACCCGTGTTGGAGGCGGCTGTGGTCTAGGTGGAACTGTTCGAGGAGGTAAGCCATGACCACGGCCTGGATATGGGTGAGGTGTTTGAGCAGAAGTTGTATGGGGATATATGTGTGGTGGTGCTCGGCCTAACCCGCATGGTATATTTGGAAGTGGGTCTACCAGTGTCCCTGCAATTTGTTGTCTCATAGCCCTGTAACATCTGACCTGCATATGCATGAGCCAATACCAATAGTCTGCCGTTGGAGGTGTTCCGTAGTGATAGATGTATTTGGGCATCCGTACTCTGGGGCCCAGGATAGAAGGTCCTACCCTGACAGGCGGTGGTACTACTGGTGGTGGTGCAACTGGGTCTACAGGATCATCTTCATCCTCATCCTCATCTGACTTTGAATCTCTGGGTTCTCTCAACCGTTTTCTCTTTTTCGTCCCTCTTAGTATAACTAAATCTGGCACCAGGGTGTCAACACTATCGGGATCCGCTGGTTGTGCTCTAATATAAACCGTGCCATCCCTCAAAATCTTGATTATCCCCATCATCCTCAGAAACTCATAATCTATCGGTTGGGCACTCCAATTTGGTAGACTCTTAAATTTCTCCACTTCTGTTGTTCTAAGCAATCCCATTTTACTAATCAACCTTGAAACCACAAGGCCAATGAATGACCTTTTTGAATCATAACTCTTTTCCTCAAGAATCCGCTGAGCAACTAAGTGGGCAACCTGAATGTTCCTCCTGCTGAGGATAGATGCCATCAAAGCAACATCAAACTCGGCAACTCGACCATTAGTCGTGTGCTTCCCATCAATCGAACAAGCCAACAGCTTGTGTAGAATCTGCAGGACCGCGTCTCTGAGTTGGGTAGCTTTAATACCCGAGAAAAACCTCATTGGAGACCAATGACTCCATGCCTCTGCGGGCGTAGTCGTGAGGGAAAAAGTGGTGGCTCCCCTAGTGAATAGAGGGGGTCGTATCTCTTCCGGAGTGTAGAGATCTAGGTGCTGGGCAAACTGAGCTAGTGACAAGGTGAACAAACTGCCCATGTATCTAAATGTGATTGACCCACTACCAACTCTACTCCCTGGCTCAAATGTATATGTGGTCATGAACTCGGTAATCATTTCCATGTATACCGGCTCGTCAATGCTGAATAGTCTTTTTAAAGACTCAAACTGCTGACCATCTACTGAATAACTGAGTAGGCTCTCTAATCTTTGTCTAAACCTCAATGTCTGTAGCTTATCCCAATCTATGTATCTAAAGCGGCCAAATGACTTATCCCTCCATATACGTGCCATCCGGTCGTATTCAGGTGTGGCACTAAGGTAGGCAAGAGATCCTTCAAGTGGACGTGTTGGGTTTAGCTTTGATTTCTTCATGGTACCTGAGAACATGAGAGATTTAAAGTAATGGATTCTTAAGAAAGAGAAAATTTAAAGCATTTTTTGAAATTTCTTAAAGAAAATTCGAAATGAGGGCTTTAAATTTGTGACAGTCCAAAGATTATATCAAATATCCAATGTTCCCAAGCAACAAATAACTAGTTTTAATCATACTAAGGTGACATGTAGTGTGGTCGGTAATCAATACATGAAAATGTAAAGTCAAGTATTGGTGATAGCTTTATTGTGAAATATTGTCATTTACAAGTTTGGCATTACCCAATTTTGAAATGTCAATATTTCACAATTCTTGATCATATCATTATCAGTCGGGTTTGACTTTTTAGGAGTTCAAGTTGAAGTAAGGTTTTTGAATAAAATTGATTTGTTTTAAATTCAATACTTCAAGTTGACTTTTTAGGTCAAAGCATCCCTTAAATGATATTCTCAATTATCCGCATGCCAAAATTATAACCTACTTATGTATACATGATCTAAACTATTTTAAGCATTTCCTAATTGGTAAACAAGCTAGGTTATGCACAAAAAGTTACCATGCCCATGTGTTTGGTTTAATTCAAGACTTCTATTTTCAAAATAATGACACTCTAGTTATATTGCCTATTTTGACTAGTCAAGCAAGTACAAGCATCCTAGTAAGCAAGAATGGTCAAGTAATATTAATCCATTATTCTATTTATGCAAACTAGTTAACTTTTTGTTGACTTTAAGAGTCAAACTTTGCAGTTCATAACCATAAGCTAACCACATGGTTCAATCATCATGTAATAATCATTCAAAGCTTCACAATTAAACTTAAATACCTAGATACTAGCATGGTAGTAGCATGTAATTGTTCTAAGCATCTAAACAAGCACTTTTAAGTTTAAGTTGGGTATTGATGTTCATACCTTAGTTTAAATGAATGAAACTTGAAAATGATTATACAACCTTGAAGAGCATGCAAAGAGGAGTTCAAAAAAATGCAAGATCACAAGTTTTGGTGGAGTTTTGATGGTGGTTTCATGGGTGTGTGATGGTGGCCGGTTTTTGTGGGGAGGAGAGGGGAGGAAGAAGCTTTCTTCAAACTTTTGAATAGAGATGGCAAAAAAACCCACACCCGATGGGGAACCCGATACCCAAACCCGATTTGACCGGGGAATCCCCGAGTTGACCGGGGATGGGGACGGGGCGGGAAATCCTCGAAACTAAAAACCGGGTATGGGGCCGGGGATGGGAATACTACGCGGGTCCCCATATCCGTACCCGAACCCGTACCCGATTGGGAATTTATCGGGGACCTGTACCCATACCCGATATATTATATATGTATACTTATTTTGTATGTAATATGTGATATATGTATTATAAAAAATTAAAAATTATGATTTTCTTAAAGATTAAGTAATCATATTTTACCTGATATACCCATCCTAATTCTTCATTATGTACACAATATGGACAAATACATTAAGCAAATACATAAGATACGATCATTATGGGCTAAACTATAAGACACATTCATTATGGGTAAATCCCCGATTCCCCGTTGGAGATCCCCGATCCCCATTCGGGTTGGGGATGGGGCTTAAATCATCTTCCCCGATGAGGATGGGGACTTGAACTAGAATCCGGGGATGGAGATGGGAATTGAGGTCCCCGGTACCCCCGGCCCCATTGCCATCTCTACTTTTGAATTATGGTGGGTGTAAGGGGTGGTCCCTAAGAATATATCCATGTACAATATTCTTTGGTACATGGTCCCTAGTACTCAAAGGTTTAAGATTTAATTTTCTAGATTAGGTTTCCATTGTCCCACTAATTATTCTTACGAATCCTAATTATTGTAACTAATTGCTAAATGCTTTTTGTTACAATCTGAAGGGATTTAAGAATTGCGTAAATTTTTGAAGGGCAATTTTAATTCATCTAAAATATTAAAACTTAAGTTATTTTATTTTTTTGGGTGTTTTAAAATTTTTGTCTGACACGGGTCTATGGAATGTACCTGTTTCGGCTTAAAGTTTGAAATTTTGTATTCCTTTCGACATGCGTGTGTTTTTCAGACAATAATTAAAAACGTTTTCTTAAAAAGGTCACTTTCAAGAATTTATTTAGTAATATATGTATACTAAAATACGCTCTTTTAAAGTCGTGAGCCTCGACCTTTTCGGAGAGGATTGTTTTATGATTCGTTCCAATCCCTATATAGGGAAAGGGTTGAGATTTTCTTCCTTAAGCGGACGTTTTTAGGTATAAAACTTTTTGAAAGTTCCCAAATGATGTTGTAAACTAAATAATAATGACTATTCTCTATTCTCCCAAGGGCTTTTCGTTCCTCGTATCCTAAATTGACAAGATCGCTAATGAACTGATTGTATACCTTCCCTATCTTTTTAGGGTTTGACAAGCCGTCGCGTGGTCCTTGATCTTTATAATTCAGATTGTGAGTGAGTTCATTCATGACATCCAGAAATGCTTTCTCTTCCTGTGAATCAGGTTCTCTGGTTGTAGCTTCAACTATCCTAAGGAGTTTACTAATTATGGATTTTTGTGTGGAAGTGAAGGGGTATTTGGTGAAGGCAAAGATTCGAATAAGCTTGATGTGAAGTTCTTTTCTTTTAGGGAAGAGGGCTATGTCGATTCTTTCCTTGGTGGAATTAGGAAAAACATCTCGCAATTTTGAGATCAAGTAAGAGGCGGGGTCAACAAAGAATGGAATTTTACAAGGGATGATGATGGGAATCATTGGGTCTCGTTATGTCCAGAACTCAAGTTTGTTGATCATTGCAGAGACATTGTGATTAATTAATATCATAGATATCGGAAGTAAATCCATGTCGGCAAATGATTCAAAAAGTAGATCTAAATCTGCTTTGAACTTTAGTTCTTGGTCTCGAAAATTTGTGAAAGTTATCTCGCATTCATTGTTGGACAGTCTAAGAAGGAATTCTACTTGTTTTTCTAAATTGGCAATCGTCTCTCGTTGTTCGTATGAAAATGGCAGGTCGGCATATATTAATTGCCTAACGAATGCTTGTAGACATCTATCCTATGGGAAGGATGGAAAGAAGCACCGAGGTGGCGTTCTTCAAAAGAAGGTTGTTCTGTCTCGACTGATAGAACCTTATCCACCACTCGATAAATGGTGTATTTGTGTTCATGTGAAAGGAATGGAGAGATGTCATCATTACAAGAATCGGAAAGAGTTTGGGCATACACTGATGTTTCTGGAATGAGGGTGATTAAGTCACATGATTTCGGAGGTTTTACTTCATAGTTATCTTCGGGGAGATAATTGAAGTGGACAGAATTTGGTAAATTGGGTAAATGAATAGTTGGAAAGCGATCTTCTGGAGATGATGCAAGGTCAGCTAACTGATCCATGTCATCAAAATCCAGGCAATGTTTTGGAATAGAAAGTGGGGGACTAAATTCTTCTTGGGTTTCGGAAGTTTCCTTAGCTTTAGAGGAAGAAGGTGAAAAGAAATCAGATCCTATCTCTTTTTCTAAGTAGTTAAAGAATTCTGCGTCATCCATTGCCTTCAATTCATCCATTGAAATGAGGCAAGAAGTGGGTTTTCGAGTTGTCATTTTTAAACTAATATTATCTTAATTAACTAATATTTAATTACTACTTAATTACTTAAATTAACTTTCGAAGGATTTCTGAGAAGATTTCGATCAGAAGGATCTCCTAAATACTACTACTTAATGCGGCTTTGAATCGTACGTTTGCGATTCCCCGGCAACGACGTCAAAAACTTGATGGCACCCGAAAGCATCAGTGTCATTGATGGTAACTAATCGGGCGCCTGATGGCACCTGAAAGCATCGGTGTCATTGATGGTAACTAATCGGGCGCCAACAGGGGTTTTAAAATTTATAAATAGCGGGGCTTAAATTATATGTACTACCTACTCTGGTTAGTAAGCGGTAAATATAACCTAAGATCGTTCTATGAATCGAAACGTGTGGGTGATTAAAGCTAGTGCTTTCGGTAGGGAAGTATTTACGATGGAACAAAGTAGGTAGGTTTGGGGGTTTTTAAACTAAAGACAAATAATTAAAGTACAGGAAAGTAAATTGCAGGAAAGCAAATAAAGATAAATATGTGATTGCTGAGATTTTGATAATTAATATTTCGGGATGACAGACTAAATAGGGACAAAACTTAATATAATAAGTAAACTATTAGGTGTAAACTCTGAAACCCGAACAACTAAATTTCCCATTGGCATGTCACTAGGAACTAGGTTATCATGATTCTGATCGGAGCAATACGCCAACTTCCAATACCTATCTGGTTAAGAGATAAGCAACCTATTTTTGTTTTATACCGAGGTGCATGAATCAGTGGCGTATCGTCTCATAGGTCCGACCGTTCTTAACCCCTAAGATAGTTTACTATTCTATTAGCATGCAGATTAATAACTTTGTATGTTTAGACCGCCGATTTTATAAGACCTAGAGGTTTAAGTATCCTAAGTCACTTGGACTTTTACTTTCATTCCTAAGTCTTATTTATAATTAGTTAGATTCCGGTTTCTTCGAGTTATTACTTAAATCTCTCCTTTTCAAACAGTTATACATCCCTGGATTATTCGCAGTTTGTTAAAACGTGTTTCATATGCAGACCATGCCTTTCAGTAATTAGACCGTGTACTTTACATGGTAGTTCCACAGCTTCTTAGCTCCAACATGCGATCAAGAGTAATTGACAGTGAAAATGACACTCTAAACTAATTAAATGTAAAGCAATTCGGAAATGTAAATCTAATATATACAATGAGTGGTTGCACTATGTCTTACTTATTGCATGTCATGGGCACAGATAACTACTTACCATAATTAAGGTTGATCAGGTACTAATTACTAGGTTGCAGTCACGTGGATAACCAGAAAGGGTACTCCATAGATTAAACTTAAGTTCATAAGGTCTTAACAGTACAAGGGTTACTAATTCCTATTTTGTCTGAACATATTTTACGAACATTACTTTACAGTGCGTTGACTTTCGTAGGATATACCAGTTAGTTGTGAAGTTGTATTATCCTTTTGGAATTCCAACTGTTAAACCAGAGCTGATTCCAGTGATATGACTACCTTTTTTCGTTTATGACTTCCATACATTTGTACTTTGCTCGAAAGCATTTCCAGTACTATATCGAATATACAGTCAAATAAGGGCCATCATATCACTTTACGATTATCGTGCACTAATTATATAATGTCATCCCTACTTATAATTATCTACATCATCAACAATCACAATAATAAACTACTCGCAATTCATGGCAACAAATAAATCACATACCAAGTAATAATACATATTTAAAATACGAAATTAAAACAAGTATGTTAAAGGTTTAGATATCACCCGGAAATAAATGCGTAGCAGCGTATTATTATGATTGACAACTCTTTCGCACGTACAAAGATTGATCTCCAAATTCCTAGCATTCGTTCAAGCCTCTATATTAATCCGTAGATTAATTACAATAATCCTAGAATGAGAAAAACTATAAAATACAAGAGAATTTCTAGAGTGAGAAAGTGGAATTTATGATTCCAAGAGTGTGTAAGAGTGTGTGTTGAAATGAACCATGGAGCCTCCTATTTATAGGAGAAAATGGATGCATCTTAGCAACTTGGGGCACATGTTAGCAAAAGGTGGAAAAGTTGCTAGCACATGTACTCTAAAGCGGGTAAAGGTCTAGCACGTGTACCCTGAAGTTGCGGAAAAGGTCTAGCACGTGTACCCTACGAGTACGTGCGAGGACGAAAAAATGGACGGGGGATGGGGGACTGGTGGCCTCTGCCGCCACCATGGTGGCCGGCGTCGGCAGCATGGTGGCCAGCGGCGGCTGCCATCCTCCCGCCCCGGTTCGCCGTCTTTTGCTCTGTTTCTTAAATCGCGCGTATCATCTTCGTTTTGCGTCCGTTTTTTCCGATTCTTTTTGCGTTGGATTCGTTTTTCAAAAACGAAGACTTTGATTAAAAGAAATCCGGAAAATATGTCTCTGATCTTTGGATGTCTCATACGAATCTTTTGAATCTTCCGGCATATGTGAAATCTTCATTCTTCATCCGTTTTTGTTGACTCTTCTTCTGTTAGATTCATATTTTGAAAACAAATATCTCCGATAAGAGAAATCTCAGTGATGGGAAATTTTGCCTTTTAATCTTGTCTCGATGTTTTGAATTTTCAAACGTGTGTGGAATCTTCGTTTTTGGTCCGTTTTGCTTGATTTTTCTCGTGCAACTCTATTTTGACCTTCTTGGCAAAGTTTCATTGATTTGAACGTTATTTGAGTCTATTTGCCAAGTATTGTTCCAGAATGAGAGAGATATCGGTAGTAAAAACGTGACTTTTTACGCGATATCACATTACTACTTTTACAAAATATAATAATGCAGGAAAATCTCTTGTTGTGTGTATGCGACTCGAGCTACATAAATCCTGAGCAGACCTACTGTTGTTGAGTACCTGAGAATATATGCTAAAAGGTCAACTAACGCTGGTGAGCTCACAGGTGTAATGATGAAACCATAATGCATGAACAACAAGATTTAATAATAATGTTTGAGATAAATCAAATGATGTATACTACTGCCATGAGCCCATAGTTTGAGCTTAACTAAGGGTGTCAGGATCCACATTCAAGTACCTGAGCGAGGTTGCCTCCTGCATGTGCCTAATCTACACACGTATGAACAAATGATAGTGCGTCCGTACGACCGCAGTCGTGGTAGCGCGACTACCCCGGACGGGGATTGTCAATCCCATATGGTACCATACACTAACATTCACGCTAAATCCATATTGACAAACTATGTGGTGGAGGACTTCATGATTAGTGAAATAACTCATGCAGTCAATATATCAAGTTTTGTAGTTGTGTTCATATGTAAAACAAATCTGAGCATGTATTCCCACCCCTGGGTAAAAAAATAAAATGAGGGGCTATGAGACTCACCTGAGTCTGAAGTATTGCAATGAAGCAAGTATGATGTAGTACAATGAGGTGTCCGAAGACTGTGACCTGCCAAGCGTTTACAATGCGCAAGGTTAGTATAGTGTGTAGGTGTCTCGAGAGATCACCTATGCTAGTTGTTCATCCAACTAGTAATGTCCAAATGATTTTGTTTGATTGATTAGTTTGAGTTTTGAAAATATGTACGTCCTGTTGGTGACGGTTTATAATAATAATCTAAAAGTATTATTATTATATGTTTCATAGTGTTGCATACTTATCAAAGTATATGTTAAGTGTTTCCAAGATTTTTAAATGTTTGATGTTGGCGTATAATCAAGTACATCGTAATATCTTCTGTTGGAATGTTGATTATTAAATTGTTAAAGCGCTATTTATCCAACAGTCACATTTTACTATTTATCCAACAGTTCCGTTTTACTATTTATCCAACAATTCCGTTTTACTATTTATCCAACAATTGTAAACTACTATTCTTTCAACAATGAGGATCCACTATTCTTCCAACAATGAGGATTCACTATTCCTCCAACAATGAGGAGCTACTATTTTTCCAACAATGAGAATTTACTATTCTTCCAACAATGAGGTGCTACTATTCTTCCAACAATTCTAAGTTATTTTTCCAACAATTCTAAGTAACTATCTTTCCAACATTGTCAGGTTACTATTTATCCAACAATGGGGTTCCAACAATAGCGTTCCAACAATGGTAGTTACGACAGTGGTGTTTGCGACAATGGTCTTGTGACAGTAACATTGTCGCAAGTGTTTTGCGAGAATCGAGTCTTTATGCGACAATGGTGTTATGAAAATTGATTGTCGCAAACAGGAAGACTTGTGTGACAATTAGGCATTGTCGCAACTCTGTGGTTTCCGTTTTTGTCTAAGTGTTCGTTTTTGTTGACTTGGTCAAACGTGTTCAGTTTGACCTGAAACTTTAAGGAAGCCTTAAATATGATAAATAAGCTTTATAAAATTGTCAATACATTTCATGGTTGATCCGAAGTGTCGGTTTCATAAATTGACCAAAACGGCCCTTGGAGGCTTTGGTTCCAGATTTTTAACTCGGTTGGGCTCTCGATTCGAATCCTTTTTAGTCCAAATCAGGTTCTACAAAAAATCACAGTTGATTTTCTATATGTAAAGCATGTTATAAAATGTTTCCAAGAATTATGGTGGTCTCTAAGTTGGTCAAATAAAATCGAGAAGGTCTAGTGGTCGGTTTTGGTCCGAAATGGACCTTTGTTCAAAGATCGGGTTATACACAAATATTCGTGTATTTTCAAGTCGGGCCATAGAAAACCTTTTTGTAGAGTACATTCATATGAAGATTTCGGTATGTGATTCATGTCTTGATTCAACATAGAACTCAAGTTATAGCCGATTTTTTGTGATGTATTTTCTAGGACAGAATCAGTCTTCATATGTATGTGTTCGAAAAACGTTTCTCGTTATAATTTTTGCACATCATCAAGTTGCATGATCAAGAATACATGTATATAAACACAGTAAAAGTATTTTTCGAAAGTGTCGAGATTCTTACAATGATCGTATGAAGAATCTGCGAAGATGGAAACATAGCTCTCGTTCTCGTGATTGTCTTTGCTTCAATCGACTTTGTGATTCAAGGAGGTTTGAAGGTGGCTTTTGGTGGTGATTGTGGCTGATCTTGGGTCAATTTTAGAGAGAGAGACAAGTAGAGAGAGGCTAGAGAAGGTGTGGGTTGGTTGATGATTGAAATGAAAGAGTGTGGTGGTGTTGGAGTGAAGTAAAAGGAAGGAAAGGAGGTCAAAGGGGGTATGCGTGGAGATTTCCATCATAAATCTAGTGGGTCCCACCCCCATGTGATGTTTAAATCATTTGTCTAAAGCTATGTTATGTGCGGTGTTCGTTTCGTCGTTCGTTTAATAGTTAAACATTTATCATGTGCGTTTAGTGAACGATATAAATTTGTAAATTTTTCGATTGAAGTATTGTTTAAAATACTTAGTAAACATTTTATAAAATGTTTCATTACTTGTCGGTTGCGAATTATATCTTCATTTTGCGTTTTAACTAAGCGTGTAACGTTTTAGACGTTATAATTGATATCGTATATTTGCAATATTTTTAACCAAAGTATTTAATTAGAATACTTAATATTGAGTTATAAAAATATAACTTGAGTTTATTTTGTTTGTAGGGCGCGTTTCGCGCGTTTAATTCGTGTCGGTTACGTTTTAGATAAAACGTACATCGTTTCGTATATTATTAATACATAATAATATAATGTAAATAACTACTATTTAAATATCAAATAGTTTTATGTCATTTATTAAAAAAAATACACCAACGTCCATATTAATAATGTATCGGAATCCATCCGATATGAAAATGCACGATTCAAATAAATCGTGTACATGTATATATTCTCAAATATATATAGTGATACACATAATTAGCCTATTACAAAACTAATTACATGTATTAACAAGTTGATTAGCCACTAATACAAGTCCTAATTTGGCGGGTGGCACATAATCACTTAATCGATTCACGTACTGTTGTGCTGCACACCGGTCGTTGGAATTTCTAATGGTGATGCAAGACAACAGTGGGTTTTAAATTTATAAGGCTGGGGCCTAGGGTTACTATTATGCTAATCAAAGGGCTAGCAAAGGACAAGTATGACCTAGGATCGTTCTTCAAAGCGCGGCAAATTGAAGCTAGGAGATTTAGAAACTTTTATATATTTAGCTACGGAGAAAAGAGTTGGTTTTGGTTTTGAATTTTCTATTCTAAATTAAATTAAAATAAACTGAAAGGTGGAGGTTACTTCGGGCGTTCAGCAATTGAAGCGATTGTCTACTATGAAGTGGTTTAGGAGTTGTTTGATATGGAGAGTTATAATGGGGATAAATTCGTAAGTTAATGTGAGCTATTACTGCAATCCTACTATTGGGCTAACGCGGAGGTGTTCACAATCAGGCAAATATAATGTCACGTGGGTTGCAACATATATTAAAGCATACACTGAAAGTTCTCTCAAATGTATACCCATATTATCCGAAAGTTAATCTCGAATCCTATTCCCCAATCTCGGTCGTCAGAGATGTCCGAATCATGGCATAGTTTATTGAATAAACAATCTTATGAACGAGGTTTACCCTCACCGGAATAGGTTGGACTAACTGGTCTAGGCGGTCGGATAATATGTCATCACTTATTCGTACGAGTTATCAATATTACTTAGGTATGCAAGAATACAGGGATGGTTTGTACTACAAATGGAAACTTAAATAACACGTTTGTTATTCGATTCATAATATAACTACCTTCGGTTGTTCTCGACTTCCATACATTTGTACTCCGCCATAGGCGTTTCCAGTACTATATCAGAGAACAGTCGAATAGGGGCCGTCATATTACTTCACGATATTTAATGCCAATTGTATTTCACTATTATGATGATCCTAAGACAACAATCAAACAAGAACATGCAATAAGAAGATCAAAGCAACAGTTCGATATAAGCATACAAAGGTATTATTTAAGTCGAGGATATTCTGAAAGTTGTCTCAAAAATATCGTCTATGTGAATTTAATCTTAATCTACCTCTATTCCCATATTCCGTGTCTCTTGGATCCTATTTTGGTCTAGAGAACACCGGCAATGCCGAGCTCAATGATTCAATCTAACATAGTATAACTAACTAACCTATATCCTATGAGTTAGCTACGTTCATTTTTGGATAAGGTTTTAGTCACAACATGAGTTGGGTAGATAAACGATAAAGATTTAATTCATACATCTATTTATAATATAAACCATCCGCAATCTCATAACATACAACACAATTACATATTTAAAACTCTCTAAATGACTATCATAGCAGACAATTGAGTTATCTAGTTAACCATGACAATTCTAGCATGCATATTTAAATTTATAAAATAAAGAACAAACATATTAAAATATGGAAGATAGATTGATATCGCGTAAAGAGTCACGTTTTTAGCACCGATATCTCTCTCATTCTGGAACGATTCTTGGCATTTGAACTCAAATAACACTCAAATCAATGACAATCTGCCAAGAAGATCAAAACAAGGTTGCACGATAAAAATCAAACAAAATGGATGAAAAACGAAGATTCCACGCACGTTTGAAGATTCAAGGCATCAAAACAAGATTTAAAGACTAAAGTGCCGATCATCAACATCCATCTTATCAAAGATGTTCATTTTCAAAATACGAATCTAACAGAAGAAGAATCAACAAAAACGGATAAAGAATGAAGATTCTACGCCCGCCAGAAGATTCGTACGCAATATCTAAAGATAGGAAGCTCAATTTTGGGATTACTTTTCATCAAAGTCTTCCTTTTTAAAAAAATAATCCAACGAAAATAGAATTGACGAAAACGGACTCATAACGAAGAAAACACATGCGAATTAAGAAATGCAGCAAAAGACGGCGAACCGGGGCGGGTGGCAGCTAGCCGCCGCCGGCACCCACCACACCGCCGCCGGCCACCAAGGTGGCGGCGCCGGCCTCCCCTCCCCCGTCTCGTTTCCGCTTTTTGGTCCTTTCATGTACCCGGTGCCACACCTTTACGCGATTGTACGTACCTGGTGCCCCACCTTTTCCACCTTTTGCTAAAGTGCTCCTCAAGATGTTAACATGAGCCGAATTTCTCCTATAAATAGGAGGCATGAGGCTTCATTTCAAGACACACCACACACACCTTCAAAACACACTTTACACACTATATGCATTAGTGATATTACTTTCTTACTTTCTCATTCTATTTTCTTACTTCAAAATTATTATTAGGCTAGTTAGGAAGCTTGTTTAGAGTAGAACGAAAGAAAGGAACATCTTGTAATCTTGGGTGTACGCTTGAAAGTATGCTTATTAATTCAAGTCTATTCTTTCTCGCATTCCAATCCGGGTTCTTTCTTTCCTATTCTATCTTAATTAAATATGTATGCTTTAATTATGCTATAATTAGTTTGTGCCATGATTAGCGAGTAGATTACTATTGTATTTGTTGTGATGCAATTAGCACATATAATTATGGGATGACTTTAAATACGTCGTGAAATAATATGGCGGCCCCTATTCGACTATTTACTTGGTATAGTGCTGAAATGCTTTTAAGCAAAGTGCATATGTATGGAAGCCAGTAAACGACCGAAGGTAGTTGTATTATGGATCGACGTTATAAAAATAAAAACTTTATGAATGGACTTATCGTGTGATCTTAAACCTAAAACTTACATTCACCTTTCGATTAACAAACGTGATTGTAACCTTGTAAAGAGGAGTCGCGAACCTTAATACTTGGTCAATAACTATATGCGTTAAAACTATGGTTTTATTATAACGTCATGCAAGCATCATAAAAAGCAATGTGATTACGTGGAATTACCATGAGCATAGTACACTTCCAATCACAATGTAATTATCATGTAAACATCACGAAACAATTAAATTCAGAACGAAAACATCGGTAAACGATTAAATACATTGTGAACTACCATAGCATTTTCTGACATGGTCTGGGTTTAACTTTCTTCAAAAAGCCGTCAGCATTTTAATTAGATTAGTTTAAATTAAAATTAGAGTAGGTAGGCATAGGCTAAATAACCATTTACGAAAACCTAGGGATCTGTTAATTATATCAAGAAAGGCAAGTTTAAAATCCAATCTAAACTGATACTCTTCCCTAACCGTTAAACCCTAAAGAAAGATACGCAAGAAACCTAAAAGTTTTCCATCGCCTATCACTCTTAAGTTTTACTAATAGGAGTTGGTAAACAAGTCCGAACATAAACCCTAAGTAGTTGTTTACAAGACTCATAATCTTTATGGTATTAAGAACAGTTAGACGTATTATGGACTTGTTACTCTATTCCTTCGCCCACGAGCAAATGCGTTCAATAATATGGGCCACTGACTCCCTCACAGGAGAGTGTGGAGAGTTGAGCATCGTCTGTCTGACCAATTTCATGACACCTTAGTTCCTCGTGACATATTAGTTGATAACCGACTAATAGGGAATCTATTGGTTATATAATAAGTTATAGAATCTTGCAAATAATTCTAATTTAGTTAATCATTTTTTCCCATAAAAGTCATCATCCCATATTATTAGCTAATGAACTTACAACAAATACTACTTTCCATTATCTGATTTATTATTACATTTCATTCGCTTTATTTACTTTACTTAGTTAACTGAACCAAACTCCCAACGCACTCTTTTAAAAACCTGTACTAGAAAGTAACGATTGATTGGATCACCTCCGTTTCAATTCATTTTCTCTTTAAGAATGACTCTAGGTCATACTTACCATCTACTAGCCTCTGGTTCAGTATTAGTAAGTCATACTTAGACCCCAGCAAGTATAAATTTAAAACACCAACCGATTGGTGTTGTGATCATTCGCGTTTGCGACGGTTGGAAAGCAATCAAGTTTTTGGCGCCACACTTGGAAGCTCAAATTGGACAATTGGCACAACGTCTCAAGAATAGACCCAGAGGAAGTTTGCCTAGCAACACGGTTCACAACCCACATGTTGAGGAGGCAAAGCAAGTTACCACCACCAAGGAAGCAGCCACTCCACCACCTGCTGCTGTCCCAGTAAAGGAAGAACAAAAGGACAAGACGCCAGCTATGGAAACCACTCCAAACATGAACAAGGAGGTTAGGATCCCTTACCCCGCTAGACTTAAGGTCCAACCTAAGAAATTATCATCCTTTAAGTTAGACGGAAAATTCCTTGATACCATGTCTAGAGTTCCCGGTCGTAATAAGTACATCAGAAAATTGCTATCCACTAAGGATAAACTGCCCGAAATAAACAACATTCCCCTTAGTTCTGAAACCTCAGCCCTACATAAGAATAGCCTTCCCGAAAAATTAGGAGACACCGATAGGTTTACACTCCCTTGTTCTATTTACCAATCCGGAGAAATAAGCGCCTTAGCTGACCTAGGAGCTAGCATTAACCTCATGCCCTACTCACTGTTTAAGAGGCTAGAGCTTGAAAACTAGAAACCCACTAAGATGACCGTCCAGCTAGCTGACCAATCCGTTAGATACCCAAACGGAATAGATGAGAATGTCCTAGTTCAAGTTGTCGAATTCTTCTTTCCTACGGATTTCGTGGTAATGGACATCCACGAGGACATAAACATCCCGATTATCCTTGGAATACCATTCATGAACACCGCTAGAGCAGTAATTGATGTGTATAACTACACGATTGTTCTACGCTCACACGTTGAAAGCATCACTTACAAGATCGACCAACCAGAATGCACCCCAGAACAAGAAGATTGTTGCGCTATATCAACAGGCAGAATTACCTATAATGATGAATCAGAGCCCGAAGAAGAACAACCTTTCACCCAATCGTCAGTTTTTATCTCTGACTCTGAGTATTAACCAGAAGAGGAAGAAGAATTTCAAGAAGCAAAGGAAGAAGTTGAATCTGAAGACGAAGAACCTGAGGAAGAAGGAGAAAAAGAAACTGAGGAAGAAGAAGAAATGAACGAAGAAATGGAGGACGATGAAGATCACGTTGAATCACCACAAATGGCTGAAGTCAAGAGGATACAAAACTGCGAAGATTACTCTTCATCAGAAGAATCCGTTGATTATGAAACCCTCCGTCAAGAACTAAAGTTCACTCATATCAGAAGAATGGGAAACATTCTTAACTCTTATCTCGACCCATTGAAACCTTTCACCCGAACTCGACTCTGAGATATAGATACGTTTGAAGAAGAACTCCGATCATCAAAGCACCCAGACTTGTATACTACACTCTACCAAAAATTGTTGCATATAAGGCAAGGCAAAAGTGAGGCTTTTATGAAGAAAACCTACAAGACACAACCACGGAAGTTAGGACCATCGAAGTCGACAGTTCTCAACCTTTCAATAACGCCCCCTCAGATGAAGAATTCCACCAATTCCTAGACTCACGTGACAAGGATTCTGAATATAATAGCGAATGTGATGACGGATATGTCAACATTTCTTGCGATGAATGCTCTATTACCCCTGCTCCAGCAAATTCTCCCATCACCACAACCGAGATATTGGAAATCCCTCTCATAGATACACACCAAGAGATGATTGACTTGATTGATGAAAATGATGATGTTCGCGTCATAGTAGAAGCTATCAGAGAATCAACCAATGACTATACCACCGCTCAAAGGCACCTGATAAGAGAGATCGAACGAGAATACGATTCATACCTAGCCAATTATGGAGAACCAGAACCCCGCGCTCTTCGAAGATATATTCAAGAATTCTCCGATTCCCTTCAAGCACAAATCACCAGAGAAGCTCAACAGCCAGAAAGACCCCACTACCCGATGGGAGAAGTCGAGTTCTACAGCAACCAAAGGTAAATATACCAAAAAGTGTATTGTGCCTTGGCCGGATCTGCTTTTCTTTACTCTTCTAGTCAGAAGGCTATACTTGCATCAATGAGAACAAATCTTGAAAGAGCTACTGGAAACCCACGAAATTATGCCGACATCAGAATGGTGGGATATCTTAGAAGCCTTCTAGATCTCATCGAAACTGGAGAACATCTCACAGCCTCGGAAAACTATAGAATCGTCATTCACTCCACCATTGGTCATCACATTGAACTAATAATTGATGAGTTAAACGAGTCAGCATATGAAGAAGAAACTCGTGAGGTACCAAGATTCATTCCACACATGTCGCAAATCAACCTAGCAACCTATGTGACGACTCGACTGCGCGGAATGTACCAAGAAGAAGACGTAGAACTTGACGTTTACCGAAATGGATATCGCGAAATATTCATCAAGTTAATCTACATCTTCACAGACTCGGATTTTCCCTTCAACCGTGAACAACACCAAATCATCAAACAAGTATGCCAAGCAACAAGATCCTTTGGAGGAGATCCTTTGGCTAGTGACTTTGAAGAAGTAAGAACTGAGTTTATGGCTTTAATCGCCTCAATAGGTCGAAACCACCCCCAACGCGAGGTTGTCCGAACTTACACTTGCATCAGAATTGACCCTAACGGACCAGTTACACGGTCAGTTAGATACATCAGCTACGGGATGGCAATCCTTGACAGATTGGCCACTGACCACTTCAAAAGCTTCAGAATGGAATCTACCAACCCACCAACTCTTATTGCCGCATGATAGAGCAATTCCTCCAATACTTTCCTCCAAGATACGCCCTACCTAGAATCCACAGTGACCACTCCAGCACTAGGGACACATCCAGCATCATCTGAAGAAGAAAGGACTAAGTCGAGCTCTCGACTTTAAAAGAGCGCTTCTCGGGAGGCAACCCGTGTTTTTAAATTTTTGCAAATTTTACTTTGCAAGAAGTGATGAAATCTTCGACTATCTTTCACACACGGATCATACATGCCCCAGCCTGCAAGAAAGTATCAATACCCGAAGAATTGTATATCTGACGTGTTCACACCTACAAGACCAATCACAAGAAGACTTGATCAAGAATGCACCTATGAAGACGAAGTCTGGCAGATGCAAGCAAAGGAATATTGTAACTACCGGGGAGTACTTCTATACCATCTCTTTCAATCGTTAAAAATATACCATATCCAATATGCTTATCACTAAGTATGGGATTCAAACCCAACACACACCGCTAAAAGAATATGTCTTAGATGGTTAATCTCCTAAGTGTGGGATTTCACCCCGGTCAGAGCTTAGAATAACATCGAGGACGATGTTCCTTTAGGTGTCGGATAGCAGTAGTTGCACTACCATCAAATGGATAATGGTATATGCTTGATTCTAAAATCATTGCTCCTTAGACCCTGCTTCTCCAAAAAGTAACTCGAAAAAAAAAAGATTTTCAAAATTGAGTTAAAAATATGTTGAAAATGAAAAATTTTAGACGAAGAATGATTTAATTTGGGGAAGAAGGATAAATAAAATATGAATAACTTTGAAAGCTTAGTTTAGTAATCCCATAAAGAGCATCGCATGACTAAGCACACAACAAACCAACTTTCGCTTCGTGAAGTATCTTGAGCTATATAAAGAGCATTCGCTTTTAATGCTTCACTTTTCGATTCTTGAGTGTGCCGATGTATGCGTTTAGAATTAGAACTTGCTCCTGTGATGCATTTCAAATCCGGATTGGTGAGTAAAGAGGAGATCGAATCACTTCATTCTTAAACCCATCCATAAACACGTTATCCCTACCTTCTCAAAAGCATCCCTCAAACTTCATAGTAAGTCCCAATGATGAAAGAAAAGAAGCTACAAAGATATGACGTCAAAGAAGAAAACCCAAGAAAAGAAAATCAATTGAAGAAAAAGACTCCTTCTGCAAACACCAAAAGAAAAAGTCATCAATCCTCCCAAAAATTCCAACTTCACCCAAAAGAAACCAATGAAAAAAACCAACAAAACCCCCTCTCACATCACCAAGACTTCGCCCCAAAAACCCTACATCACTTCCCTTAGAATGATTGTGGCTAGATCGACTTCGCGCTCACCAAAAAGGTAACAATTTGATCCTCGTTCAAGCCTATGATGATAAACGATACATGACTGGCGATCAGAGTGATTGATAATACTATAATAGGAAACCCTAAACACTTTGAGTGATTAGAGTGACCACCTTGAGAGGATCGCCTAGTCATGTATCCAAGATAAAGATCAAAAGCATGCTCCCAAATATTACAAAACCGTGTTTTTCAAAGAACAAATATTTCATTTTTTCCCAAAACCCACCTTTAGTAAAAAGTTCTGCCTCAAAATTTTTCATTATCTGCTTACCTTTAACCATGTTGAAACGAGTTTGCTTGAGGACAAGCAAAATTCTAAGTGTGGGATACTTGATATCGCGTAAAAGGTCACGTTTTTACCATCGATATCTCTCTCATTCTGGAACGATTATTGGCATTTGAACTCAAATAACACTCAAATCAATGAGAATCTGCCAAGAAGGTCAAAACAAGGTTGCACGATAAAAATCAAGCAAAACGGATGGGAAACGAAGATTCCACGCACGTTTGAAGATTCAAGGCATCAAAACAAGATTTAAAGACTAAAGTGCCCATCATCAACGTCCATCTTATCCAAGATGTTCGTTTTCAAAATACGAATCGAACAGAAGAAGAATCAATAAAAACGGATAAAGAATGAAGATTCTACGCTCGCCGGACGATTCAAATGATTCGTACGCAATATCTGGAGATAGGAAGCTCAATATTGGGATTACTTTTCATCAAATTCTTCGTTTTTGAAAAAAGAATCCAACGAAAAAAGAATCGACGAAAACGGACGCATAACAAAGAAAACACGCGCGAATTAAGAAATGGAGTAAAAGATGGGGAACCGGGGCGGGTGGCAGCCAGCCGCTGCCGGCCACCACCACACCACCGCCAGCCACCATGGTGGCGGCGCTGGCCTCCCCTCCCCCATCTCGTTTCCGCTTTTTGGTCCTTTCGTGTACCCGGTGCCACACCTTTACGCGATTGTACGTACCCGGTGCCACATATTTGCGCAGTTGTACGTACCTGGTGCACCACCTTTTCCACCTTCTGCTAAAGTGCTCCTCAAGATGCTAACATTAGCCGGATTTCTCCTATAAATAGGAGGCATGAGGCTTCATTTCAAGACACACCACACACACCTTCAAAACACACTTTACACACTATATGCATTAGTGATATTACTTTCTTACTTTCTCATTCTATTTTCTTACTTCAAATTTAGTATTAGGCTAGTTAGGAAGCTTGTTTAGAGTAGAACGAAAGAAAGGAACATCTTGTAATCTTGGGTGTACGCTTGGAACATCTCATTCTATCACTCTTAAGTTTTACTAATAGGAGTTGGTAAACAAGTCCGAACATAAACCCTAAGTTATTTGTTTACAAGACTCATAATCTTTATGGTATTAAGAACAGTTAGACGTATTATGGACTTGTTACTCTATTCCTTCGCCCACGAGCAAATGCGTTCATTAATATGGGCCACTGACTCCCTCACGGGAGAGTGTGGAGAGTTGAGCATCGTCTGTCTGACCAATTACATGACACCTTAGTTCCTCGTGACATATTAGTTGATAACCGACTAATAGGGAATCTATTGGTTATATCATAAGTTATAGAATCTTGCAAATAATTCTAATTTAGTTAATCATTTTTTCTCATAAAAGTCATCATCCCATATTATTAGCTAATGAACTCACAACAAATACTACTTTCCATTATCTGATTTATTATTACATTTCATTCACTTTATTTACTTTACTTAGTTAACTGAACCAAACTCCCAACGCACTCTTTTAAAAACCTATACTAGAAAGTAATGATTTATTGGATCACCTCCGTTTCAATTTAATTTCTCTTTAAGAACGACTCTAGGTCATACTTACCATCTATTAGCCTCTGGTTCAGTATTAGTAAGTCATACTTAGACCCCAGCAAATATAAATTTAAAACACCAACCGATTGGCGTTGTGATCATTCGCGTTTGCGACGGTTGGAACGCCATCATAGATTAAAACCTGGAAAGGTATACAAGTAACTTGCAACTACAATGCATCCCGTAGCACCTCTGTACAAATCTTCCTTAGTTAATTAATTAGCTATTCAAATTAATTAAATTACCTAAAGGAAGAAATACTAATTTTTACAAGAAAGATATAGAATGTAGAAATTGTATGGTGTGTGTATCCAAGGTCTATAGGTGTGTCCTCAAATGAACCATGGGCTCCCAATATATATGGGAAAATTGGTGCATTCTAGCAACTTTGGGCACATGTTAGCAAAAGGTGGGAAAGTTGCTAGCACATGTACCCTAAAGCGTGTAAAGGTCTGGCACGTATACCCTAGAGTCGCGGAAAAGGCCTAGCACATTTACCCTGCGAGTACGGGCGAGGACGAAAAACTGCACGGGAGATAGGGGGAGGCCAGCTGGCACCGCCACCATGGTGGCCGGCGGCGGTAGGGTGGTGGCCGGGGGCGGCTGCCCCTCCCGGCCCCGGTTCACCATCTTTTGCCTCGTTTCTTGATTCGTGCGTATCTCCTTCATTATACGTCCGTTTGCGTTGATTCTTTATGCGTTGGATTTGTTTTTCAAAAGCGAAGACTTTGATGAAAAGAAATCTCAAAAATATGTCTCTGATCTTTGGATGCCTCATTCGAATCATTTGAATCTTTCAGCGTACGTAGAATCTTCATTCTTCATCCGTTTTTGTTGATTCTTTTTCTGTTAGATTCGTGTTTTGAAAACGAATATATTGGATAAGAGAAATCTCAGTGATTGGCACTTTTTCCTTTAAATCTTGTCTTGATGTCTTAAATCTTCAAACGTGTGTGGAATCTTCATTTTTCGTTCGTTTTGCTTGATTTTTCTCGTGCAACTCTATTTTGACCTTCTTGACAAAGTTTCATTGATTTGAACATTATTTGAGTTTATTTGCCAAGTATTGTTCCAGAATGGGAAAGATATTGGTAGTAAAAACGTGACTTTTTACGCGATATCTAGTATCCCACACTTAGAGTTTTGCTTGTCCTCAAGCAAATTGTCAGAAAAACTTCTTTGATAGTCGGGAAGGGTGTCTTCATATCCTGGAGAACTTTGATTCCTGTAGGCTGGGTGAAAAGATTTCAAACGGGGTTTTAACCCTTAATGCTTTCTCAAACTACCGGTTCTAACAAGCTTTCCTTACATGACTGGGGCCCTCACAGATGGTCACTCAATTCACTCAAGTGTATCGGGTTTCCTAGTTTCTAATTCACTCAGGGGCCAATCATGTAGCTCTTTTTTCGTCATAAGCTTGGTTGAGAATTGAATCTGTAATACTCAAATGGAAACGGTGCTAATTATCCCTAGACTTTTGTAAGAGGGTAAAGATGGCTATGGAAAAGGGGTTTTGTAAGTGGTTTAGTAGGGTTTTGATATAGCTTAAGAATTTGTCTGTGATGACTTATCTTTGACGTTTTAGTGATAACTCTTTTTGGATTTCTCTCTTTGAGAGCCTTCTTTTCATGTTTTCATTTTGAGGAACCTTCCCCTTGGCATTAAATGATCCTTGGGTCTTTTAGTTCTTTGGTTCCTCCTGGCAGCTTTGTTCTTGTTGACTTATGCTTGTCTTTGGAGTTCCCCTTCTCTTTTTTTTGGATGGTATTTTTATCCTTCGGGGGTTTCAATTTATTTCTTGCAGTACTTCTTCTTGACAGAACATAAACTTAGGCTATGGCCAAGAGATGTAAAGGAAGGGTTGGTTTCTTGAAGTGAGTTTTTGAAATGAAAAGGCTAAGGCTCAACAGGTTTTCTACTTGATCTTCAATGCTGAAAGTGAGCATTGGTTGGGTTAGGCTTGAAAACAGGGGTTTTTATGAGAGGGTTTTATCCTAGGAAATGTCGAGATCTTCTAATTGCACCTTCGTCACGTATGACACCCATCTTTGTAGTTTCGAAATGTATTTCTCAAGAAAGATCTAACTTAAAAGGCATACATCGGCACACTCTCACTCGAAAAGTGAAGCATTAAAGATAAATGCTTTTATATGGCTCAAGGTTCCTCATTTGTTTTGATGGTTTAATGCCTAGTCATGCGATTGCTTGTTTTGAAACTTAGTTTGAAAATTTTTCACAGAGTTTTACCCATTATTGTCGATTTCCCAAACCTTTGGATTTTCGTTGATCGGAAAATTTTGCTAAAAATCTGAGTTTGCTTAAAAGATTGATCATAATTTTATGTTGCACTTCAGTAGTGAATACTTCTGTTATCCCACACTTAAAAGAACATTGTCCCTAATGTTCTATTTCTAAGTAAGGTTAATCCCACACTTAGATTTTGAATGAGGGTCAATATTATCGAAGTTATTCTCTGTTTTGTGAGTCATAATCCCACACTTTAGAGTTTTACTTAGAGTTTTAGTGTGTTAATCTAGCAAAGTAGGGTTAGAAGAGGTACTTCCTTTTGTTGTGTGTGTTGCCACTGGATTTTATGGACCAGGTTCAAGTGTGTGAAATTTATGAAAATGGACCAGGCTCATTGGAAATGAACTTGTTCCATAACTTCCACGTCAAGTTCTGAATAATAAATATCCTTCAAGAAACACAAATGTCAATACACGTTAATACTAAACAGAAATAACATAACTAATAATAACTAATCCATGTCAGCATAGAGCGCCTCCTAATCGGTGAAGTCATCATCCATAAAGATCGTGTTTTCCATGACCGATGTAGGAGATGCTGACTCCATGATGGTATAGATTGGAGATGCAGTGCCATCCTCTGGAAACTGAATCCAAGCATCTACCGCAGCGATCTCCTCCTCTAGTGGGTCTGTAATAGTGGGGTGGTCCTGCGCAGTCAGGTTCCAAGGTAGGAATAGGTCCCACAGTGGAATGTGCGGAGCGGGATCAAGTCCCATCTGAAAAGGCCACACAGGTATGGAAGGAAGGCCCAGAGCAGTGTGGATTTCAGTGATGGCAGTGTGCTGGACCTCGAGGGCTCTCAGTATCGACCAAGTGACAGCAGGGTCTGCGGTAGTTACCACATGATGAAAGGTGGGTACTCTGGAGGTCCCTTCGGTCTGTCCCTCAGATTGGTGAGATGAAGGTAACCTGGCATGGATGGAATGTAAAAGGAATGTCTCTTGAACATTCACCTCCACCAAATCTGCCAAGGTCTCGTCCAATCGAGTGGGTGGTGACTGTGATCCCCTGATAGTCCTCATGCTACTACCCGGTGATGAACTTCGGGAGTGATACATGGCACGCGAGCGTCTTTGACTGGGGGCTCGGGTTCTAGCTAGCTGTGAACTCATCCTGCAAAATACAAAAGGTTAATGGTCGAAACATAATCATCAGCCTTTTATAAGACGAGGTACTGCATAAGAATGGATTAGATCAAAAATAAAATTAATGCGGAAAAGATAAGATAGGCTTGGGATGCCTCCCAAGAGCGCTTTGTTTATCGAGTCTCATAGCTTGACTCATTCATACCTACTATTCTATTAGGGTGGTTCATAGTTATAGACTTCCTCGGTTGTGGGAAAGTCTTCTACGTAGTGTTTTAAATGGTGACCGTTTACTTTGAAATTCCCATCTGGGGCCTCGAGTTCGATGGCACCATAAGGAAATATCTTAGAGATTGTGAATGGACCGCTCCACCATGTTTTGAATTTACCAGAAAACTTCTTAAATTGTGAGTTAAAGAGTAGAACTTTATCACCTGGATTGAAGCGTGTAGGGTGAAGCTTTGAATCGTGGAGCAACTTGGTTCTTTCTTTGAATTTGTAGAAGCTTTCATAAGCTTGATCTCTTAACTCTGCTAGCTCGTTCAGTTGCATTTTCCGGTGCGTACTCGTTATCGTCGGATCTAAGCTGCAGTTTTTTAGCGCCCAGTAAACTTTGTATTCGAGTTCAATCGGGAGATGACATGCTTTTCCATAAATGAGCCTATAGGGGGTTGATCCTAATGGCGTTTTATAAGTTGTTCGGAATGCCCACAAAGCATCATCTAGCTTATCTACCCATCTCTCCTTATGCTGACCAACTGTTCATTCCAAGATCCTTTTTAGTGCCCGATTTGTAATTTTTGCTTGCCCATTTGTCTGTGGGTGGTAAGCCGTAGACGTCTTGTGGGTAACACCGTATTGTTGCAATAGTTTCATAAACTGCGTATTGCAAAGTGCGTGCCTCGATCACTGATGATCGCCCGAGGGGTTCCAAATCGGCAGGATAGCTGTTTTAAGAACTTGGTTACGACCCTTGACTCATTTGTTGGAAAGGCTTGAGCTTCGGCCCATCTGGATACGTAGTCGACAGCTACTAGAATGTATTCTTTTCCGTATGATTTTGCAAATGGTCCCATGAAATCTAGTCCCCATATGTAAAATATTTCACATGCTTGGATATTCGTTAACGGCATTTCGTTACGCGCTGTGATATTTCCAAACCTTTGGCAAATATCGTAGCGTTTCACCAAGTCTTGTGCATCTCTGAAGATAGTAGGCCAATAGAACCTGAGTCGTAAACTTTCTTTGTTGTCAAATTGGATGCGTGATGTCCTCCGGTAGGTCCATGATGGCTTTGGTGGAGTATATGTTCGGCTTCTTTCCCATCGACACATCTTCTCACAATTTGGTCGGGACAGACTTTGAACAAATATGGATCATCCCAAAAATAATGTTTGACGTCGCGGAAGAACTTTTGTCTTCATGATGATATCATCCCCTTTCTTGTGATCCCTCCAACTACGAAATTGGCAATGTCTGTAAATCAAGGATCGTCAGTGAATTGCGAACCTTGTATTTGTTCTCCTAAACTCATTAACTGCTCCTCTGGGAATCGATCTTTAATATCTCTTTCTGCAAGTTGTTCCATTGATGGGTTTTCTAGTCGACTTTGATGATCTGCGGTGACATTTTCTGCTCCTTTCTTATCTTTTATTTCGATGTTGAATTCTTGTAAGAGTAGAATCCATCATAGCAATCTGGGCTTTGCGTCTTGCTTTTTGAAGAGGTATTTTAGAGGTGAGTGATTCGTGTATACTATCGTTTTGGACAGTATCAGGTAGGATCTGAATTTGTCAAAGGCGAACACTACGGCTAGCAGCTCCTTCTCGGTGGTTATGTAGTTGTCTTGAGCGTCTGTGAGTGTTTTGCTGGCGTAGTAGATTGGTCGAAAGTGATTGTCCTTCCTTTGCCCTAGAACAACTCCAACTGCGAAATCACTAGCATCGCACATGATTTCAAATGGTAAACTCCAATCTGGAGTGTGACCATGATTGGTGCATTAGTTAGCTCCTTTTTCAGGTAATTGAAAGCTTTCATGCAGTTCTCATCAAATATGAACTTGATGTCTTTTCCTAGCAGGTGGGTGATGGGTCGTGATATCTTGGAGAAATCCTTGATAAAATGGCGGTAGAACCCAGCGTGTCCTAGAAAGCTTCAAATGGCCTTAACGTTAGTTAGTGGTGGTAGTTTGGCAATGGTTTCGACTTTTGCTTTGTCTACTTCGATTCCTAACCTTGATATTCGGTGTCCTAAAATTATACCTTCCTTCACCATAAAGTGACATTTCTCCCAATTCAAAACGAGATTTGATTCTTCACACTTGGCGAGCATTCTATCGAGGTTTGACAGACATGATGCGAAAGAGTCTCCGAAGATCGAAAAATCATCCATAAAGACCTCCATGCATTGTTCAATCATGTCGTGGAAATTTGCAACCATGCATCTCTGAAACGTCGCAGGTGCGTTGCATAATCCAAACAGCATTCGTCGGTATGCAAATGTTCCGTATGGGCATGTGAACGTTGTCTTCTCCTGGTCCTTCGCATCGAGCGGGATTTGGAAGTATCCAGAAAAACCGTCAAGAAAACAATAGAATTCGTTCCCTGATAGCCTTTCGAGCATTTGGTCAATAAATGGAAGCGGGAAGTGATCCTTACGAGTTGCTTCGTTTAACTTCCGTTAATTGATGCAAACTCTCCAACCGGTAACTGTCCGTGTTGGTATAAGTTCATTTTCTTCGTTTGTAATGACCGTCATTCCTCCCTTCTTTCGGACGACTTGAACAGGGCTAACCCAAGGTGAGTCGGATATTGGGTAAATCAATCCAGCATCCAAGATTTTAATAACCTCTTGCTTAACCACGTCCTTAATCTTAGGATTTACCCTCCTTTGCCTTTGTACGGATGGTTTGAAATCATTTTCCATGAGTATCTTGTGTGTGCAATAGTTGGGACTGATTCCTTGTATATCAGAAATTTTCCATGCGATTGCCTTCTTGTGCGATTTCAGAACTTTGACGAGTTGAGCTTTCTCCTCGGGTTTTAACTCTTTAGATATTATTACCGGGAGTTGTGATGTTCCATGGAGGTAAGCGTACTCAAGGGAGGGTGGTAATTCTTTTAATTCGAGGTTTGGCGGTTCTTCAATAGATGGCTTCATTCTAGCTATCTTGTCTCTATTCAGTTTCTCATATTCAGCTTGGAATGCCGTATCGTCTATCTCGGGTTCAAATGTGGAGATTGATGCTATTTTAACCCACTCAGTTTTATTTGAGAATTCTTCCATCTTTAGCTCGTATTTATTGACTGATGATGAGGAAACTTCATCATTTCTGGTGAGGACAATCCCTCCGTCATCGGTGAATTGGAATTCTTGAAATTGAGCGGATGAGGATTGGTTTATTATTTTTCAGGGTTTGGAAATGGTAGTGGTTCGGGTTGGTTGGTTAAATGAGGCTCAATTGGCGGTGGTTCAACACTCATTCCCTTGAATAAATCTAGGATTTCTTCAGATGAAGGAAATGGGTTTGGTCCGTTGAATATAGGTTTATCTCTTTTTAGCCAAGGTATCGATGTTCCACATCCTAATGGAATAGCGATTGTTTTGCCATCGGTGCGAGGAGATTTCTTTTCAAACAGGGGAAATAGTAGTTCGTCGGATGTTGTTGGCGAAGTGATTGCGGATTGTAGCCCAGGGTCCTCGTTATATAGCTTTCGAACGGTGATTATGATGTTGGGTATCGGATCCTGGCTTGATAGTGCTAGTACTTCGTGGAAATGTTCATCAAAAATATCCTGCATGATATCACACAAACCAAGGTACTCTTCTAGAGGTTGCTTCATTAATCGATTGACATTAAAGGTGACCTCCTCTTTCCCAACTCTTAGTTTTAAAGATTTTTCATTAACGTCAATTACGGCTTTGGCAGTATTTAGGAATGGTCTGCCTAGGATGAGCGGGATATGGGTGTCTTCCTCTAAGTCCATGACAATAAAGTCTACTGGGAAAACGAACTTATCGACTTTGACCATGACATCTTCAGCAATTCCTCGAGGGAGCTTAACTGATCTGTCAGCTAATTGTATGGTCATACGAGTAGGCGGTAGGTCATCTAGTCCTAATTTCTTATAGAGGGAATAAGGCATAAGATTAACACTAGCACCTAGGTCTGCTAAGGCGTTACTAATTTGAATTCCTTGGAGAAAACAGGGTATAGTAAAGCGTCCAGTATCGCCTAATTTAGGTGGGAGACCACGTTGAACAATTAAAGAACATTCAGCATTCAAGGGTAAACTAACTATTTGCCTAAGTTTTTCTTTGTTTGAAATGAGTTCTTTAAAGAATTTGGCACTCGAGGGAATTTCTACTAAAGCATCTAATAATCTAACGTTTAAGTGTAGGCTTTTAAATATATTCAGATATTTACTGAATTGGGCTTCTTGCTTTTCCTTCTTTAGTCTACCAGGATAAGGTATTCTCGTGTGAGGTACATTATCTGGAGTTTTGGATGGGTCAGATGTTGTGACAGGGATGTTAATTGACACATTTTCACTAGGTGTAGGTGTGGGCAAAGAAGTGTTTTCGGGGGTGTTATCGGGTGGTGGTGGATCAACTTTGGTTACTTTTCCTCCTCCAGTCACGATTAACACATCATCACTTGGTGGATGGGGGTGTCATTAATGATTGCCCACGTACTTTCCTCAATAAAACTTAAGTTTTTCAAAATAGATTCCATATTAGAGATTGATTTTTCTGAAATTTTTATCATGGCGTCAATGTTATCTTGAAATCCGGTTACTCTTTTGCTTATAACATTTTGTTCGAACATAAAATCTGATAAAGATTGCTTTGAGGAAGGTAAGTGGTTTGTAGGTGAGGAATCAGCCAAAAGTTGGGTTAAAGATTCATTTGGTGTGGGGATAGTTGAGTCAAAATGGGGTGTTGACATGATTGGTTGAAAAGTGGTTAAACTAAAACTAAACTAATTCTAAAGGTAAAAACGGTAACTTTTGATCGATGTTGATCTTTCAAAAGGATCGCTAAACACTAAAGTTGCTAAATTCCTTAAATCGGTTGCTGACGCTCCCCGGCAGCGGCGCCAAAAACTTGTTGTGCTGCACACCGGTCGTTGGAATTTCTAATGGTGATGCAAGACAACAGTGGGTTTTAAATTTATAAGACTGGGGCCTAGGGTTACTATTATGCTAATCAAAGGGCTAGCAAAGGACAAGTATGACCTAGGATCGTTCTTCAAAGCGCGGAAAATTGAAGCTAGGAGATTTAGAAACTTTTATGTATTTAGCTAGGGAGAAAAGAGTTGGTTTTGGTTTTGAATTTTCTATTCTAAATTAAATTAAAATAAACTGAAAGGTGGAGGTTACTTCGGGCGTTCAGCAATTGAAGCGATTGTCTACTATGAAGTGGTTTAGGAGTTGTTTAATATGGAGAGTTATAATGGGGATAAATTCGTAAGTTAATGTGAGCTATTACTGCAATCCTACTATTGGGATAACACGGAGGTGTTCAAAATCAGGCAAATAGAATGTCAAATGGGTTGCAGCATATATTAAAGCATACACCGAAAGTTCTCTCAAATGTATACCCATATTATCTGAAAGTTAATCTCGAATCCAATTCCCCAATCTCGGTCGTCAGAGATGTCCGAATCATGGCATAGTTTGTTGAATAAACAATCTTATGAACGAGGTTTACCCTCACCGGAATAGGTTGGACTAACTGGTCTAGGCGGCCGGATAATATGTCATCACTTATTCATACGAATTATCAACATTACTCAGGTATGCAAGAATACAGGGATGGTTTGTACTACAAATGGAAACTTAAATAACACGTTTGTTATTCGATTCATAATATAACTACCTTCGGTCGTTCTTGACTTCCATACATTTGTACTCCGCCGTAGGCGTTTCCAGTACTATATCAGAGAACAGTCGAATAGGGGCTGTCATATTACTTCACGATATTTAATGCCAATTATATTTCACTATTATGATTATCCTAAGGCAACAATCAAATAAGAACATGCAATAAGATGATCAAAGCAACAGTTCGATATAAGCATACAAAGGTATTATTTAAGTCGAGGATATTCCTAAAGTTGTCTCAAAAATATCGTCTATGTGAATTTAATCTTAATCTACCTCTATTCCCATATTCCGTGTCTCTTGGATCCTATTTTGGTCTAGAGAACACCGGCCATGCCGAGCTCAATGATTCAATCTAACATAGTATAACTAAGTGACCTATATCCTATGAGTTAGCTACGTTCATTTTTGGATAAGGTTTTAGTCACAACATGAGTTGGGCAGATAAACGATAAATATTTAATTCATACATCTATTTATAATATAAACCATCCGCAATCTCATAACATACAACACAATTACATATTTAAAACTCTCTAAATGACTATCATAGCAGACAATTGAGTTATCTAGTTAACCATGGCAATTCTAGCATGCATATTTAAATTTATAAAATAAAGAACAAACATATTTAAATATGGAAGATAGATTAAAACCTGGAAAGGTATACAAGTAACTTGCAGCTACAATGCGTCCCGGAGCACCTCCGTACAAATCTTCCTTAGTTAAATAATTAGCTATTCTAATTAATTAAACTAACCTAAAGGAAGAAATACTAATTTTTACAAGAAAGATATAGAATGTAGAAAGTGTATGGTGTGTGTATCCAAGGTCTATAGGTGTGTCCTCAAATGAACCATGGGCTCCCTATTTATAAGGGAAAATTGGTACATTCGAGCAACTTGGGGCACATGTTAGCAAAAGGTGGGAAAGTTGCTAGCACATGTACCCTAAAGCGCGTAAAGGTCTAGCACGCGTACCTTAGAGTCGCGGAAAAGGCCTAGCACATGTACCCTACGAGTACGGGCGAGGACGAAAAAGCACACGGGAGACAGGAGGAGGCCAGATGGCGGCGCCACCATGGTGGCCGGCGGCGGTGGGGTGGTGGCCGGCGGCGGCTGCCCCTCCCCCGCCCCGGTTCGCCATCTTTCACCTCGTTTCTTCATTCGTGCGTATCTCCTTCGTTATGCGTCCGTTTGCGTTGATTCTTTTTGTGTTGGATTCTTTTTTCAAAAACGAAGACTTTGATGAAAAGAAATCCCAAAAATATATTTCTGATCTTTGGATGTCTCGTTTGAATCATTTGAATCTTCCGGCGTACGTAGAATCTTCATTCTTCATACGTTTTTGTTGATTCTTTTTCTGTTAGATTCGTATTTTGAAAATGAATATCTTGGATAAGATAAGATAAATCTCAGTGATGGGCACTTTTTCCTTTAAATCTTGTCTTGATGTCTTGAATCTTCAAACGTGTGTGGAATCTTCGTTTTTCATCCGTTTTGCTTGATTTTTCTCGTGCAACTCTATTTTGACCTTCTGGACAAAGTTTCATTGATTTGAACATTATTTGAGTTTTTTTGCCAAGTATTGTTCCAGAATGGGAGAGATATCGGTAGTAAAAGCGTGACTTTTTACGCGATATCACGTACGTACACAGTAAACTGAAAAATTCGTATACATTTAATTCGTTCTCATTATTTGATTAATTCGCTCTATTATTCATTATTCATAATTAGGGTTTATAAATTGATCGCATTCATTTTTCTCATTGTCGACTATGTCTTCTAGTTCCAATTTTCCCGGTGAATTGAATTCAGTTCTTCCTGAACCTAGTGGTAAGTGTATACTAAAAATTTAATTATTTATTAAATTGACATTTTTATGTTTTTAAGCTGTAATAGTGTTAATATACATCACTGCGAAGTAAACCAATGTTAACATGCATTGAAACGCATACTATTAGTACTCATCAACTCGAATGTAAACATTTATCAATATACTTCACTACGATGTGAACCAATGTTAACATGCACCGCAGTGCATACTATTAGTCTCATCAACTCGTGTGTTAACATGTATCAATATTCATCAATACGATGCAAACTTATGTTAAGATGCATTACAGTGCATACTATTAGTACTCAACTCGTATGCTAACAAATATCGATATACATCACTACGATGTAAACTTATGTTAAGATGCATCATAATGCATGCAATTAGTACTCATCCGCGTGAGTGTGAATATATATCGATCTGCATCACTACGATGTAAACCATTGTTAACATGCATCAAAGTGCATACTATGAGTACTCATCAGCTAGAATGTAAGCATGTATCAATATACATCACTACGATGTGAAGCAATGCTAACATGTATTGCAATGCATACTATTAGTACTCATCAGCTCGTATGTTAACATGTATCAATATACATCAATACGATGTAAACTTATCTCAAGATGCATCACAGTACATATTATTTGTACTCATCAAATCATATGTTAACATGCATTGATATACATCACTACAATGTGAACCAATGTTAACACGTATCGGTGTACATACTATTAGTATTCATCAGCTCGTATGTTAATATGTATAAATATACATCAATACGACGTAAACTTATGTTAAGATGCATCACAGTATATATTATTGGTAGTCATCCGCTCGAATATTAACATATATTGATATACATCACTACGATGTGTAAACCAATGTTAACATACATCACAGTGCATACTATGAGTACCATCAGCTTGAATGTTAATAAATATTAATATACATCACTACAATGTAAACTTATGTTAAGATGCATCACAATGCATACTATTAGTACTTATCCATATGAGTGTTAATATAAATCAACACATATGAATATTAAAAACATTTAAACAGATTTATACATTCGTTAATACTAATACTATCATTCTAGCTTGATTTTGTTTTAAGAAATTCAAAATACAACAAACCAACCTAATTAGTCAATAGAATTCAAAATAGATCCAACCTAGTTAATTAGCTATCTAGCTTTGCTTAGTAATTGACTTCACTTTAAGATAAGCTTCTTTATCTTGAATCCTAATTCCGTTTCATCAAAGCTTTGCTTGTTGTGCTTTAAATTCTGATTTGTCGTTTCCTCACTGCTTTCTTTTTCATACCTTTAAAACCTTTGAAGAACTTCTTTGTTGATGTTGTTTAACTCATGTGTAAGGATTTTTATTGCATACTTTTTTCTTAAACTTCTCAACTGAAAAGTTTGAGCTCTTCCTTCTTTCTTTAGATCACAATCCCATGGGTCTTTTCCCTGATAATTTTCCATATGTCATATGATAAACACTGCACCAAAATATGACATAAAGAATTTTACATAAACCAAAATATGTTGTTCATTTAATATTTAATTTGCATAATAGTATTAGAAAATTATTTGATTACTAAGTTTATGATTTATTAACTTACATAGTTGTTGGTACTCCTACAAAATTTAAAGAAGAATGTTATTTAAATCAAGATGATCCTTCTTTATTTTGTAAAGTAGCACCATAGTGACAGGGTGTTTACAAATGGTTTCAGTAAGGGTCTAAAATCATCATGCATATGTAAACTGATGGCGACCCAATTGGCTTGCTGACCGTATGTCGCTCCATGTATTCGCTCATGTCTCTCTTAACATAGTACTTTCCTGTAATTAACACAAACAACCACTAATAACATAAGAAGCACTCGTAAGACTCTGACTTCTGATTCTTGTAGATGATCCATTAGTTGTCGAGTACATCACATTTTCAGTCAGTAATAACCTTTGAAACAATTTCAACTTATCAAACATATAAATATATAATTAAAAAATGATAACATTTAGCAAAAATAATATCATAACTATCAGAGCTCAAATTCATCAACACGTACATGAAAATACCATTGAAGAATGAACATTTGAATTATCTTTTTTCTTTTGTGGAATTAAGCAGTTCCTTTTTTTTCTTTTTAGAAAGAAATTCTGTTCTGGAACATTGGAACTAGAAGAGATCATAGAAGCCACTAGAAAAAATATTACAAATAATCAAACATTAATTAAATATACAAAGATATAAAAAATAAATAACATTCATCACATATAATGTTATCCTTATTTGGACATGCAAAAAGACTAATATCGCATATTATATAGCCTTGTTACATAATGTACCATTAGCTTTTGAACTATCAACATCTCACACAAGAAAATGTACGTTAAATCATCATAATGATAAGGATACATCCAAAATAAAAAAATTGATCAATTTAGGTATCCTTTCTTACAATCAAAGACACATTAGCAGCAATAGTATTATGCAACCGAGATATGTGATATATCCACATTTCTACCTCCATACAATAAACTATAAGCGTCTCAGAAGTAACAGAGATAATAACTAACATTAACTTTAAAAAGAGGAACACTTTAGAATCTAGTATGTGATGTATATTTGTTAACAACCACCATATAACAGTTATGAATGTAAAGACATATCAAAGTGATGAAGTAAAACTAATACATATACTAATACTTAGTAAAGTACACCAACATCGAAATTGACTAATAAGATGAATATAGCTAAATATTCGTTTAAATGAATATTAATTAAAATTTACATTCATGATGTAAACAAGCATATCACTATATAACATACAAACATAAATTCCAATAACTTATAAGAAACAACAAAATTGAAATTACTAAATATGTTAATAGTACTTAGTTGAAACATATCTATGAACGTGTGATTGCAACAGTAGACTCGAGAACACTCGAATTGGATTTTAACAGAACATTCATGCTTGAAGATATCACATGACCTTCAAAAACAAGATTATGGATGTTAGCAATAGCAATTGAAAAGAAAAAAATGTTTAAAATGATTAACATTCACCACAAGTGATATTAACGTTATTACAAATCAACATATAAAATAAAACAATTTAAAACTAAGAAAACAAGTATTAAATTAAAGACACTAGCATATTCGGGAAGAATTGAATTTGGAATCCAATGGTAATGTGGAACTAGAAGAAAACATACATTATGAAAAACACGGAATTAGAACCCTAAAAACAAAGGATGTAATTTTAATATGAAACTCAAACTGAAAACCTAGATTCAGAAACCTAAATCGAATTTGTTGAGGATGACAGATCGTGAATGTATTTCGTGATTAATGAATAACATATTCATGTAAACGAATTATTAACATGAAAGAAAATTCAACTTGGATCAGAAGAGTATACCTAAAAAAGGAGCATTGAAGATATATTCAATTCAGATGGTAGAATTTAAGGAAATCGAAATGGAAGATGAGATTATTTTGATTAAGATGGAATTTGTATTTCAATTGAAGATTAAAAGAACATGTTAATTGAAGAGATATGATGTGTCTGTGTTTTGATGCAGAAGAAGAAGAAGGTAAATTGACCAAACTAACCTTGTCCCTTTAAACACAATGAAACGCAGAGGAATTCTGATGAAATGGATAGTCAGATGGCCATTTCCCTCCTTCCTCCAAAAATGTCCTCTTCCCTCTGGATCATGCCATTATATATTATATATATACATATATAACATAATTTAAATGTCGAGCAGGTATCTAAGCTCTTACTTAAAAATGCTCTAGTCGGATCGGAAATAATACGAGGTAATTAAGAACAAATTAAAACATGTCTAAACTCAAAAAGGGAAGCATATACTGATATACGTGACAAATACAATGTAAAACAGAGAAATTAATATGAATATGGTTTCATGATCATATAATATATTCTTGTTTTCATACTGATTAATCCAAATGGTTGAATGATACCACAATTGATGTGGACATTTACACGTATTAAGATTGCACACACGGGTTCATTGGATCGTTCGGACCAAAATCATTACTTTGACCAAAATGTTTGACAATATAAGTTTTGATCACAAAGAAAGTGAGCTTCATTAATCTTCATTCACATTTAACTAAGAACATTCCCGGTTGTGGTTAAACCACTTCTGCAAAATAAGCGCCACATCAGCTTTCCATCATAACTGATTCAAAACTGATTCATCCGTGCCAACAGTTTAACTACTTCCAAACCACTTTATATTCAGTTTAATTATTTAATACACTACAAAAGAAAAAAAAAGAATTATATTGTGCGGGGCTCACAGTTTTTGAAGTGATTGAGAAGTGGTTTGAATCAGTTTTTCGGTTTGAATCGGTTGGAGGAAGAAGTGATTTGTGAAGTGGTTACCATTGGCACCCCTCTAATCAATCGCTTGCCAACCGGTTGGGATAACCGGTTGGCGTTCGGAATGCTCTAATTTAACTAATAGTTAGTGAAAATCTGGTGTAAGCGCGTTTCTTAACTAAAACTATTAACTTATAATAATGGGTCATTTTCTTAAGAAGATTACATAAGAGTCTCTCCAATGTGTGTACCAAATGTACCTTTTACACTATCTTAGTGCAACAAAGATATAAAATGCTCTCCAATGTTAACACTAAACCTTTACACTATTATAGTGCAACACTAAAACCATGTCAAATTACACCAAATATAGTGTTACACTAAACTTTACACTAAACACTATTCACTATTTTATAATGACAAAAACTAATACAAATGCATTATATATCATGAATTTGTCACCACCATCTTTATGTAATGTACTTTATATATTTTAATAAGATTTAGTGTGAATATTTAGTGCACACATTGGAGTGAAAAATATTTAAGGTATGAATATGCTCAAAAGATTCTTATCTTGCACTATCTTAATGTAATTTTTTAGTATATACATTGAAGATGCTCTTAATACATGAACTAGTCTTGTATAGCTTTGACATAGAATTAGAACCACTCACTACTTTCCTGCCAATTTAATTGTTCAAGTTTCTATTTTAAAATTAATCAAAATAATTATGCATTATTGATTTTAACCAATAAAAAACTGTTTGTTTTAGTGATATGTAAAATATCTTATTGGTTGGCACACTAATCAATTTATTTTTTTAAATTTGTGTGCACATTTTTAGTATAACGTTAAATTTGGACGAAGAGAGTAACATCTTACTAGTATGAGTTGGGAGTTACGAATATAGTAGCTCAAAAATAAACATTGAACTCAAAGCACGTATTACTAGTTGACTTGAAGTTTATGGTCTTGATTTGAAATTATATGGTATTTCTTTTTAATTTATTTATACCTACTATATATCGTGGGATAATATGCTGGTTATCGAAATTTTATTTTGAATGCAAATGACGAAGAAGAAATTAGTTGGTACAGCTGCATATCGGAAACGTAGAGATAACGTGTTTGATTCCAACTAACACAATTTTACATTCGTAAGCTTTTACGTCATATTCTGTTTCTCCTTTTATCTACGTTGGGCCATAAACTCAATTTCATACTTAAAATCAAAATCATTCTTTGCCGACATTTCCAACAAATTTCTGACTTGATAATACTATTCGGTGGCGTTCTTTCAGACCACGACGACATTCTGGATGGTGCTCAGGACTCAGGAGCACCGTCCGACGTTGAACGTTATAATCATTTCCTTCTTTTTCGGTTTTTCTTGTTTTACCACAGACACATCGTATTAAAAAGGTAAAAAAAAATTTAAGAACACTAAAATTCAATTTTCTTCATACCTCCAATTTTTTTTAGCCTAAACTGTTATCACAGAAAACTATTTTTACAGCGTCACGATACCTCATGCTATAAAACTATGGGGAAAAGATATATGTTCATATTGACCAATAATAAACATTGTATTCAGTATATCACTGGACATACTAGATGACTCTGTCAGGGATGGGATAACAGCAATAAGGGGAAACTCAGATCAGTCAACATATTTAGCATAGTACTCCCTTCTTAGTAAGCAATGTGTCATAGCACAAGGAGCCCTGACATGTTTTTTCTAGTGTTTTTGGAGAACATTGAACGTGAAAATGAGGTACGTTTATTAGGGGAGTGGTTCAGTTATTAGGGGAGTGGTTCAGTGTTTTCGGAGTAAAACAGGTCTGCAAAAACATTTTAAGCCAATCAAATAAAAGGGGAAAAAAACAAATTCACCGTCTTTGAGGGGATGGTGAAAGCTGAACGATGACGAGGACATTGAAGGGAACGACGGATGGGAGTGGGGGAACACCGATTCTTGACGTTTTAAGCTCGAACCGTGGGGAAAACCCACCCACTCCCTATGTTCTCAAGCACATCCGACAAAACCTGAAACACATAGTACAAAACCACAACCACCAAATATGCATAATATAAGGAGCTGGACGGGAGCTTCTACGAGTTTAATTTAATTATTCAAGACCATTTATCAAAGTTTTCTAATTAACTTTAATATATATAATAACTTTAGTCACACCTAAATAAGTTGGGTTTCACCAATTTCATAATGTTCATTTTTCTCATATAACACTTTAAATTTGAAGCTAAAGTAGTATACCTAAGATATATATCTTCTTAAATTTGAAGCTAAAGTAGTGTACCTAAGATATATATCTTCCATCTATCTATACTCCTTTGAGGGGGACGGTGAAAGCTGAACGATGACGAGGACATTGAAGGGAACGACGGATGGGAGTGGGGGAACACCGATTCTTGACGTTTTAAGCTCGAACCGTGGGGAAAACCCACCCACTCCCTATGTTCTCAAGCACATCCGACAAAACCTGAAACACATAGTACAAAATCACAACCACCAAATATGAATAATATAAGGAGCTGGACGGGAGCTTCTACGAGTTTAATTTAATTATTCAAGACCATTTATCAAAGTTTTCTAATTAACTTTAATATATATAATAACTTTAGTCACACCTAAATAAGTTGGGTTTCACCAATTTCATAATTTTCATTTTTCTCATATAACACTTTAAATTTGAAGCTAAAGTAGTATACCTAAGATATATATCTTCTTAAATTTGAAGCTAAAGTAGTGTACGTAAGATATATATCTTCCATCTATCTATACTCCTTTATAATTCATTTCACACTCATCCTTAAAAGTTTAAAGAAGTAAAATCGGAAATTACTAATTTGCCCTTATAATTTACTAATCACATTATTTATTAACTTTTTTCAAATTCTCAATATATGTCTTGCATTATGGAAAGAATTTGTATGTTTTAATGTGAAATTATAACCAATCATTTACCTTATTTCTAGCAACCTGTATACATGATCGATTTTTTTTATATATACATAAATGAACCTTGTAGTTGTATAATTTTCAATTATATTTACATTCCAATATAGTGTATAAATAGGTGTGTATATGTTTTGTATTTTGACAAAGAAACATCACCTTTACAAAGTACAATATTCATTCACAAAACACATTAAAATAAAACTTCAAGACGAACCCCATATGCTACATCACCGATGCTCCAGTCCCGATGATCTTGTTGGACGCCAACATATATGTACATGATACAAATATCTATAAGGTACCATGCTGCATTGCGCTGGTAATATATTAGTATACATATAAAGCATCGTAGGAATTATCATAAAATTTGACTAAAACTAAGAAAATTACCATATTACCCTTTTGAGTACATCTTTAAATAATTATGGAAACAAATTAGACAATAAATGTCAATAAATACATTACATAAATACACTAATACCTATTAGAAAAAAAATAGAACAACACCCGCACAATACGACGGTAATAACTCTATTATCATTTTTTATTACGAGTGATAATGCGTTTGTTGTATAACATGTCATCCTTAAATAATAATAATATTGTCTTCTAGTTTTATAGACTGTATATTAATATTAACAACTAACAATTTATTTTAAAATCTTCGACGTGTAACAGTAACTCGAAATAATTAATGCTCAATTAAATTTTAAAAGGAATAACAGAAATATAAGGTAGACTATATTTAGAGCTATTAATCTCATTATGACAATGAGAAATATATAAAGAAGTAATTTTAGAATAGTATTAAATAGATTCTAGATTTTAGAGGGTAGTTTTGAAATTTTTATTATTTTAAGGCTTTTAAGATTCAATACAAGACACCTATTATAAGTAATAGATACAGATGAATTAAATTGAAATTATATATGTAAATTCAAAATTTATATTAACACATCGTTATTTCAATCATACAAAGTTGATGTTTTTTCTTTCCACTCTAGAAACATTTGTTACTGTTTGCTAAGAAACTAATGAACGTCAAAATTTATACATAATCATCCACATGAACCGCTACTTTGTGCGGGCTTTATTTATGCTAGTTCCATCTTTATATATATATATATATATAACGGAATACAATGAAGCAATCTGTACCCTAGATTGGTTCCATCCATAAAGATCTTACGGTTAAAATTATTTCCTTCATTTTTTTTTCAATTTTTATAATGTGTAGCCACAACTATTGAAATTGACATTCCAATACTTCACTATTTTTTTTAGTCCTTATAGTTTAAATATCGTGACATTTCAAGTGGTAATTTATAAATAAACTAATCGGATTTGAAATATTTATTTATATTGATTAATCACGTGAATTTTTTTTATCAACATTATGAAATTAAAAACTGAACATCCGTTTAGCCAAACAACCGTAATATCATGAATACGTTAAAATCGTAACTAAAATATTTTATGATTTTAACTAATAATCCTTTAAATAATGTAACTAAAATATTTAATGATTTTAACCAATAATCCCTTAAATAATATACATTAAGCTAAACAATAGACAAACATATATCATATTCAACCATAATAACATTAAATATGGATTATTATTATCGTTATTCAAAATCTATTGTTATTGCTTAAGTATATATGTTTAACACCTCCAAAATTCGTTGATTGAGTTTAGCGGAAGCATTTAGTTAAGTATGGGGAGTGCCACAATACACAGTACATGCATACGTATCAGAGCTTATGATTACAACAGAACATAATATATTAAGATGCTAATTGTAATAGTTACAAAGTTTACGATTCGTCAAATTGTACAAATGTAAAAGTTATTAAGGTTACAAAAGTAGATTTCGTAAATATGACTAAAATCACTTTAGTTATACAAAATAAATCCAAAAGTTTCAAAAGTTGGTATCCTAAAGCTTCGCGGGTCGCCCTAGTTCCGTATGTGCAGGCGGTTCTTACGTGCGCAGCTAATTCCCTGAAAAACATAGTAAAAGTCAACAACGAGGTTGAGTGAATTCACAGATTTTATGTTTGCAATAGTTGAACCAAGTTTGAGTAGGCTTGTTGGCCTAAGTGTCAAATAGTTTCGTTTAGAATGCTTGTTCAAGTATAATCATGGTGGGATGTTACCCAAAAGTAGTTGTTGTGGGATGTTACCCAAAATACAGTTCACGTGTCGTAGGAAAGCAGTATCCTATTAGTTTACCCAAGAAGTAGGGCTTTAAAACATTTTTCCAAGACGTATGGACTTTTCAAGTGCGTCCAAGAAGTAGGACCTAAATCATTGCCCAAGAAGTAGGGACTTTCTATGTGCCCAAGACGTAGGGACTTGTATAAGTTGTGTCCAAGAAGTAGGACTGGCATCCAAGACGTAGGACCCATCTGCTCAAGAAGTAGAGCCCTCATCCAAGACGTAGGATGGCACCTTGCCCAAGAAGTAGGGACTTTCTGTTTGCCCAAGACGTAGGGACTTGTATAATTGTGCCCAAGAAGTAGGGACTTGCTGTGCGTGTGCCCAAGACGTAGGGACGTTCTGTGTGGGTGCCCAAGACGTAGGGACTTTCTCTGTGTTTGTGCCCAAGAAGTAGGGACTTTTCAGATATTTATGAAAATGTTGTTCCATAAAAGTCAGTTTGTAAAAGCGTGCGTGGCTGGTCGTTCTCCAGTGTATTCCAATTTAGTTCTCGTATGAAATCCCATTTCATAAATAATAGTTATAATCGTTTGACCGCAGTCACAATATATAGCACAATGTATATCACAACAGTTATATAAAAGTTTGCTCACGTAGCAAAAGCATTGACTATGTTTTCCACCCCTATTCAAAAGCAGTTAAAACAGTAAAAGTAGGGGCTGTGAACTCACATGTTGAGCTAAGTAAAGTGCGAGTGCTAGCAAAGCCTAAAGCCCAAGTCTGGCCCAAAACCTCTTAACGTCCTAAACGTATGAGATTTAATAAGTATGTGGATGTCTAAGTCGACCATCCATGCTAGTGTTCACACATCTAGATTATGTCCAAAGTGTTTGTCTGTCGTTTGAGTTTGTAGTTTTAGAAATGTATACGACTCGTTGGTGTCAGTTTGTAAAAATAATCTTTGAAAGCATTTTTATATCTGTTTCATTTTGTTTCATAAAGTATGAAATTGTGTATGGGGGTCCGGGGGCAGCGCCCCTGGTAGCGGGGTCCAAGGGGTGGCAACCCCTGGCTGGGGTCGAGCTGAAATTTTATTTCTACTACATTGCTTTAGTGAAAAATGCATCTGAAATTTAAATTCGGAAAAATTGACCAAGGTTGGCTGCAGAATGAGATTGCGTTACGAACTGAGTTCGCTTCGCATGGCAGGTGGACTGCGAACCGAGTTCGGCTCGCAAGTCAATTCGCAAGTCGGTTCAACTCGCAGATCTCATCTCGCAGGGCATGGGTTTTAGTTCGCAGGTTCAATTCGCAAGTTGACTTCGCAAGCCAAGGTTCAGTTCGGTTCGCAATTTCGGTTCACTTCGCAGGACGAACTGCAAACTGAGATCTCAGTTCGCAGGACGAACTGCTCGTATTTTTAGTTTTAAAAACGCATTTTTCGTCGGTTTTTGGACATAATTTTGTTGTGTAAACACCAAAACATGATGTATTAAATATTATAAACATGAATATCAAAGAAAATAGCAAAAATCTAAGAGTTTGTGGGATTGTCGGGTTCTTACAAAGTTGTCACCGTGAAAATCCGAAAAGATAGAAGTGTAGATCTCGTTGTCGTGGTCGTTTTTCTCTAAAGGAGCGAGGTGATTTATTGCGTTTTTGTGGTAGTATTTGTGTGATTTGTGGTGGTGGTAGAGGTGGTTTTTGAGAGAGAGAAAAGATAATATAAGATGATGATGATGATGAAATGAAAAAGAGAGAGGAGGGGGTGTTTGGGGCTGATTTTTGTTCAACAAAAGGGGGGGATTTTAGTCCCAAATTGTGGTATTTTACCCGTGTTAATTTACCCGATCGTTAAATATTAAAATGCTTTAAACGGTAGATTATTAAATATGTTATCGAATATACTTCTAGTCGAAATGTTTTATGAAATTAATTTAGGTGGATTATAAAATCTATAATTTTATTTTATTTCAGTTTTACATATAGGTTTCGAGTTGTTTCAGTTGTACAAAATAAATGTTGTTTGCTACAAAATACTTTGTGAATATTATCAACATAATATTTAATAAATAAATAACGTTATTTAATAATCTCATATTATCAAATAATTTGTTCACTAACAGTCGTATATTTTTGTCGTGTTTGTTCCAATCGTTTTGTACGTCATTATAACTAATTACGAAATGTAATACTACACGTATTAACTAATTGGGTTTTGCTAGACTTAACTCTAAAGTAGTTGTGAATTCACTCAAGTAGGGAATTAGCCTAAAATACAAATGTTTAATGTACATAATCGCGTTCAAATTTGCGGAGTGTCACAATATGTGAATATATGATCACAACAATGTACGATTTGGATATAAATTTAGGTTTGAATTACAAAATACAGTTATTTGAGTTACACTGAATTCATAGTTAATTTAAGTTTTAAAAAACTATTTTATGGGTTACAATAATTCTATACTATCTTCTTATTATATGCATATGATATAGTATATGCCAAATATTATTGGTTGACAATTATATTATATAATATCACACCCCCAATTTCACTGATGCAGAAACGGGTCGGGTCGGGGCGTGACTAATCCGGTAATCACAACACATAATCATAAGCAAACGACCTCTACATGAGATGTTTGAAAACGTTATTACATAATCCAAAATAGAGTGTTTACAATATTGTGAGTTCGCAAAACAATTTCATTACATATTTCTCCTGACTCGATTAACTTACCACCGACAAGTCCTACGATATATTTGTTGTTTATTTAAAAGGTTTAGGTTTCTAATAGTGGTCGATAAGTATTAGATTTCGCCTTCAAAATCATAAGTCGTTGCAGCGGAATGTTAGTTGCCAATTCCATGGTCGTAGTGGTATAATTCGAGGCCCATACATATATCGTATATATTATAGCCTAGTAAGTATGGTAAATAATAGTTTCAGTCCCGTCTCTATCGTAATCCAAGTCTACTATCACATCTCTGTTCACTATAACCATTTCGGATTTCTCATCAATTCTCCTCTTATTGTACATAGTTGATCATGCTATGTTAAATTAAAGTCGAATGATAAAACTCCCGAACCAATTATAATAAACAAAGCATACAACTTAAGAGTTATAGTCTAGGGTCACTAATGCACTCCTAGTTCGCTATAACTATGTCTCTGATACCAATCTATCACACCCCCAATTTCACTGATGCGGAAACGGGTCGGGTCGGGGCGTGACTAATCCGGTAATCACAACACATAATCATAAGCAAACGACCTCTACATGAGACGTTTGAAAACGTTATTACATAATCCAAAATAGAGTGTTTACAATATTGCGAGTTCGCAAAACAATTTCATTACATATTTAGTAGTACAAAAGCAATGCAATGAAAATCCATATGTTGAAAGTATGCGACTCGAGCTAGGATCCTGTGGTCCAATCCTACTGTCTTCTTGTACCTGAGAATGCACGCTAAAACAGTCAGCTATAAAGCTGGTGAGTTCATAGGTTTGTTAGGAAAACAGTATGTTGTGTGACATAGGCCACCAAGTAAGTTTTAACGTATGAAATCCATACGTTCATAAAACCTGTGAGTGATTTAGCAAAATCTTGTTTAATGGTATAAATCCAAAATAGTTTTCTTGTATTCTAGTTTCTTGAGTTCCCGAGTTCTAAAGTTCTAGTTTCTATCTTCTAGCGTTCTTGATTCTGTTCTAGTTTCTATCTTCTAGCGTTCTTGATTCTGTTCTAGTTTCTAGACCCTTGAGTTCTTGAGTTCTAGTTTCTAGTTTCTTGATCTAGAGAGTGCACACAACAGTACTAGCAAACAAATAAATCACATTTAATAAAACACATAATGCAAATAATAAAACACACATAGTTTCTTGCATTCTTGAGTTTCTTGATCTTGCACATAAGTTCTTGATCTTGCACGTATGGTTCTTGATCTTGCACATAAGATTCTTGCACACAAAGTTCTTGTTTCTTGACAATCTTGTTTCTTGAAAGTACTGTTTCTTGAAAATCTTGTTTCTTGTTCCTAGTTTCTTGTATCTTAGTTTCTTGAGTCCTTGAAACCTAATTTCTCGAGTTCTTGTAATCTAGCATCTTGCATCTAAGTGGGTTTCTTGTATTCTTATTCATAGTGTTCTTGTATTCTGACTTCGAGTACTCTTTATCCCTAAAAGGCAGTCTATCGTTGTCTTGTGTTCTTGTATCATAGTCTAGAGCAATCTAGTGTTCTTGTAATATTGAGTAAGAGCCTACGAGGCTTCCTATTCTGTCAATAGTTCTTGTATGTGAAACTTATCATGTTATAAGTTTAAGGCCCTAACGTATAGGATAAACAATTGTAAAAGCAGTTTACAATATTCGTTTCATAAAACAAATTTTATGAAAAATAACGTGCATGCATTCTCCCCCAAAAACAGTTATAAACAGTTTAAAAGAGTGGGGGCTATGAAACTCACCTTTGGGTGCTAGCGTTCCTAAACGCGCATGTGATCCAAATAATAACCTCCTAGTGTCCTAAATACATGAGGTTATATAAGTAAGTGGACGTTTAAATAAACTATCCATATATGTGTTCATTTAGTTTAATCATGTCCAAGGTATTCGATTTGTGTTCTTGTTTGAGTTTTGTAAATAAGTACGGCCCGTTGGTTTCGAAATTGAAATTATATTTCAAAAACATAATTTGGTTTGTTTTCGTAAAAACATTCGTCGTGTATATATATATATATATATACAATAAAAGTTGGTTGTTAAACTGATTTGGCGATGCTGCACCGTTTTGGCCATATCTCCCTCATACGAACTCGGATTGGGGTGATTCAGGCGGCCAAACGACCGTAACTCAGAGGGCTACAAATTTACAAAATATAGTTTGCTGGAAATTTGGCCATAGCCGATCGGCTATGGTTTCTTAGCCGAACGGCTGGGGAGAAGTTACCCGATCGGCTGAATGAGTATAGCCGATCGGCTGGGAATGTTTACCCGATCGGCTGGAGCATAGCCGATCGGCTGTGAAGTCGTTATAGGTCTATTTTAGCTCTGTTCGAGCAGTTCATCCACAAAACAAGTGGTAAATCTTAATTCGGTTATAGTAAGCGTTTGTAACACTAATATACGATGATATAATCACTCGAAACACAAAATCAAAGTTAAAAGTGAAGTTTTCTTACAACGAAAAAATGAAGAACCGAGGGTGGTGATGATGAGCTCGAGGATGATGATGATGATGAAGAAGGTGATAAAGATGGCGATGATGATGATTATGTTGCTGCTGTAGCTGCTGATCTTGTTGTTGTTGCTTGCGATGTTGATGATCCGAGAGAGAGCCGAGAGATAGAGTTGATGGTGATGAAGGAATGAAATGAAAGGAAGAAGGGTGTGTTTGAGTGTATCCGGCCAACTCCAATTATTGGAGTTGGTTGGCTCCGCTTACGGTACAAAATACCCGTGTTTTTGTACCCGATCGAAATGTAGTATAATGTTTTAAAATGATAAATTTCCAAATACTAAATCGTATATGTTTTTAATCGAAGTATTTTATAAAAATACTTTTAATTGCGTTATAAAAATATAACTTTGTTTCAATTGGAACATACGGATAGTTTTAGTACACAAAATGTGTATAAAATATCAATCGAGTATATAATTATTATTCTCATTAATAATACATTATTTAAAAATATTTTTCACCAACGTCCGTAATTGAGATTGCGCGTTCTTTTAATTTGTTTGTATGCGATTATTAATAATCATTTTATGTTATATATATATGCTATATATATAATACTTGAATACTTGGTATTAACTCGTATAAAATACGAGTATTTGAGGTTTAAATTGGGTACGAAATTTGCCCTTTTTGACCGGGTGTCACATTCTCCCATTGTTAGGAGAATTTCGTCCCGAAATTCAGTCGTTGTTTGTGATGAGCGCGGGATCTTGAAGGAAGTATAAGTGGGTTTTATTGGGAATCTTGTTTCTACTGTTCTTGTCATGTTTTAAGTTCTTAGTTCTTGATCTATGGATTCTTGACTAATCTTTTCTTGGTCTATGATTTCTGAACTTATGGTTTCTTGGTTTATCGTTTCTTGATCAATCATTTCTTGATTTATGATTTCTTGACTTATCGTTTCTTGATCAAATGTTCTCTTGATTCGAGTTTCATGACTAAATGGTCTTGAAATAGTGTCTTGTTTCTAGCATAAGGTTCTAGTAGTTAGGGTCCCTCATTCGTATGTTATCTAGGATTTTCTTATCTCGCTCCCCTTATTAAGATCGAAGTCCCACGGACGGCGTGAGGACTTATTACTTATGACTAATACTGATATAGTGAAGGGGAGTACTTATGAGCAGTGAGATATATGCTTCTTGTATTAAATGAGTATTTAAAAGTTGTGACGTATGGAGGTACGTACCCTAATATTATTTAGCGCCCTTCTCGGCGTGGTTGTTGCGGATGTTATTCTAGTCTTGTTGTTCAGGACAGTCTCTCATGAAATGTCCTGTGTGTCCGCACACAAAGCAGGCTCTTGGTGCGTTGGGATTGTGGCTATGGTTGGAAACCTACAATCCTGGGCCAGATGTCCCCTTATCTTGCACTTTGCGCAAGGTGCGCTGCAGGGGCCTAGGTGATGATGGTTACAGTTAGGGCAGTATGGCAGTCGACCTTCATAAGTACTCCTGTCCTCAGATCTGGCGATGTAAGCCTGAGCAGTTTCCGGTCGTTTTACAAGTTGTTTGTCTTGATTTTGATCGTCATCCCCGTCCCACCTTCGTTTCCCAACCCCGGCGGTCATGTCCTCATTATCATTCAAAGTTCCCATCCTAACAGCTTCATCTGTTAATCTTTGAGCTAACTCAACTGCACTCTTAAAGGTGGCGGGGCAGGAAGAGGTTACTAAGCTTCTAATTTGAGGTACCAATCCAAAGATGTACCTTTCAATGCGTTTGTACTCCGGTGTCACCATGTGTGGTACCAAGCGTGCTAGTTCTTGAAATCAAGTAGTGTAACCCGTGATGTCAGCACCATTCATCATAATGTTCCACAGTTCAATTTCGATCTTTTGTAACTCGCTGCGGGGACATAACTCGTCCATTATCATAACCTTCAAATCCTCCCATGAGATCGAGTAGGCATTCGTTCGTCCAAGTGTTTGGACCTGAGCGTTCCACCAAGTTAGTGCCTTGTCTGTCAGTGTGCAGGTGGCATACTTCACCATGCAGTCGCGAGCACAGTTGCTAATGTCGAGCACAGACTCAATCTTCTCGATCCAGTGAATGATGCATATGGCTCCTTCAGTGCCATTGAATGTGCTTTGTTGGCAAGCCAAAAAGTTTTTGTAGGAACATCCTTGTTGGACATTCTGTGGGTTCTCAGTCGGCCTGTCTCTTACCGTGTTTCGACTTCCGCTGTTGCGGTTTCTACTTGCCTCATACTGGGCAATGCCTTCAGCAACACGTCGTTCTATGATTTGTTCGGGGGTTTCAACAGGAGGTGTGTTGGTTCGTCGACTGTTCCTGGTTTTTCGTTGCTTAGGTGGCATGATTGCGTTCTGCGATGAATAAAATGCAGAAGTCAACGCCAGAGTAAGGAATGTGAAGAACAGTGTTTCACATTAGAGAGGTTCTATAGAGAAAGCATGGAAGGATTTTAGTCCTTAGAAGTGTGCTGATTCAGTATGTTAATCGCGACGGCGAGCGGATAACAATTGTCTATTAACCAATGTACCGATTATTTTGTCAAAATTTTCTGACTCTACCGGGGTAAGTCTATCTCGAAGAAATGACCCTCTAAAGCTAGGGTACATCCCAGTACTATTTCTCCTGACTCGATTAACTTACCACCGACAAGTCCTACGATATATTTGTTGTTTATTTAAAAGGTTTAGGTTTCTAATAGTGGTCGATAAGTATTAGATTTCGCCTTCAAAATCATAAGTCGTTGCAGCGGAATGTTAGTTGCCAATTCCATGGTCGTAGTGGTATAATTCGAGGCCCATACATATATCGTATATATTATAGCCTAGTAAGTATGGTAAATAATAGTTTCAGTCCCGTCTCTATCGTAATCCAAGTCTACTATCACATCTCTGTTCACTATAACCATTTCGGATTTCTCATCAATTCTCCTCTTATTGTACATAGTTGATCATGCTATGTTAAATTAAAGTCGAATGATAAAACTCCCGAACCAATTATAATAAACAAAGCATACAACTTAAGAGTTATAGTCTAGGGTCACTAATGCACTCCTAGTTCGCTATAACTATGTCTCTGATACCAATCTATCACACCCCCAATTTCACTGATGCGGAAACGGGTCGGGTCGGGGCGTGACTAATCCGGTAATCACAACACATAATCATAAGCAAACGACCTCTACATGAGACGTTTGAAAACGTTATTACATAATCCAAAATAGAGTGTTTACAATATTGCGAGTTCGCAAAACAATTTCATTACATATTTAGTAGTACAAAAGCAATGCAATGAAAATCCATATGTTGAAAGTATGCGACTCGAGCTAGGATCCTGTGGTCCAATCCTACTGTCTTCTTGTACCTGAGAATGCACGCTAAAACAGTCAGCTATAAAGCTGGTGAGTTCATAGGTTTGTTAGGAAAACAGTATGTTGTGTGACATAGGCCACCAAGTAAGTTTTAACGTATGAAATCCATACGTTCATAAAACCTGTGAGTGATTTAGCAAAATCTTGTTTAATGGTATAAATCCAAAATAGTTTTCTTGTATTCTAGTTTCTTGAGTTCCCGAGTTCTAAAGTTCTAGTTTCTATCTTCTAGCGTTCTTGATTCTGTTCTAGTTTCTATCTTCTAGCGTTCTTGATTCTGTTCTAGTTTCTAGACCCTTGAGTTCTTGAGTTCTAGTTTCTAGTTTCTTGATCTAGAGAGTGCACACAACAGTACTAGCAAACAAATAAATCACATTTAATAAAACACATAATGCAAATAATAAAACACACATAGTTTCTTGCATTCTTGAGTTTCTTGATCTTGCACATAAGTTCTTGATCTTGCACGTATGGTTCTTGATCTTGCACATAAGATTCTTGCACACAAAGTTCTTGTTTCTTGACAATCTTGTTTCTTGAAAGTACTGTTTCTTGAAAATCTTGTTTCTTGTTCCTAGTTTCTTGTATCTTAGTTTCTTGAGTCCTTGAAACCTAATTTCTCGAGTTCTTGTAATCTAGCATCTTACATCTAAGTGGGTTTCTTGTATTCTTATTCATAGTGTTCTTGTATTCTGACTTCGAGTACTCTTTATCCCTAAAAGGCAGTCTATCGTTGTCTTGTGTTCTTGTATCATAGTCTAGAGCAATCTAGTGTTCTTGTAATATTGAGTAAGAGCCTACGAGGCTTCCTATTCTGTCAATAGTTCTTGTATGTGAAACTTATCATGTTATAAGTTTAAGGCCCTAACGTATAGGATAAACAATTGTAAAAGCAGTTTACAATATTCGTTTCATAAAACAAATTTTATGAAAAATAACGTGCATGCATTCTCCCCCAAAAACAGTTATAAACAGTTTAAAAGAGTGGGGGCTATGAAACTCACCTTTGGGTGCTAGCGTTCCTAAACGCGCATGTGATCCAAATAATAACCTCCTAGTGTCCTAAATACATGAGGTTATATAAGTAAGTGGACGTTTAAATAAACTATCCATATATGTGTTCATTTAGTTTAATCATGTCCAAGGTATTCGATTTATGTTCTTGTTTGAGTTTTGTAAATAAGTACGGCCCGTTGGTTTCGAAATTGAAATTATATTTCAAAAACATAATTTGGTTTGTTTTCGTAAAAACATTCGTCGTGTATATATATATATATACAATAAAAGTTGGTTGTTAAACTGATTTGGCGATGCTGCACCGTTTTGGCCATATCTCCCTCATACGAACTCGGATTGAGGTGATTCAGGCGGCCAAACGACCGTAACTCAGAGGGCTACAAATCTACAAAATATAGTTTGCTGGAAAAATGGCCATAGCCGATCGGCTATGGTTTCTTAGCCGAACGGCTGGGGAGAAGTTACCCGATCGGCTGAATGAGTATAGCCGATCGGCTGGGAATGTTTACCCGATCGGCTGGAGCATAGCCGATCGGCTGTGAAGTCGTTACAGGTCTATTTTAGCTCTGTTCGAGCAGTTCATCCACAAAACAAGTGGTAAATCTTAATTCGGTTATAGCAAGCGTTTGTAACACTAATATACGATGATATAATCACTCGAAACACAAAATCAAAGTTAAAAGTGAAGTTTTCTTACAACGAAAAAATGAAGAACCGAGGGTGGTGATGATGAGCTCGAGGATGATGATGATGATGAAGAAGGTGATAAAGATGGCGATGATGATGATTATGTTGCTGCTGTAGCTGTTGATCTTGTTGTTGTTGCTTGCGATGTTGATGATCCGAGAGAGAGCCGAGAGATAGAGTTGATGGTGATGAAGGAATGAAATGAAAAGAAGAAGGGTGTGTTTGAGTGTATCCGGCCAACTCCAATTATTGGAGTTGGTTGGCTCCGCTTACGGTACAAAATACCCGTGTTTTTGTACCCGATCGAAATGTAGTATAATGTTTTAAAATGATAAATTTTCAAATACTAAATCGTATATGTTTTTAATCGAAGTATTTTATAAAAATACTTTTAATTGCGTTATAAAAATATAACTTTGTTTCAATTGGAACATACGGATAGTTTTAGTACACAAAATGTGTATAAAATATCAATCGAGTATATAATTATTATTCTCATTAATAATACATTATTTAAAAATATTTTTCACCAACGTCCGTAATTGAGATTGCGCATTCTTTTAATTTGTTTGTATGCGATTATTAATAATCATTTTATGTTATATATATATATGCTATATATATAATACTTGAATACTTGGTATTAACTCGTATAAAATACGAGTATTTGAGGTTTAAATTGGGTACGAAATTTGCCCTTTTTGACCGGGTGTCACATATAATAATCTGGTTCATGGTACAATTTCATTTGACTTAAACTTTTTATTTACACAATTTATAAAATCAAATATCAAAACCCGCCATTGTCGTGGGACCTCACCTAATACATTATATAATAGATGGATTCAAGTTATTCCTACTCAACTCTATATATTCACGTGTCATTCTATTATATGCATTAATCAAAGTTTTAGATAATTTTTTAGGCATATCAAATATTCATCCTTTTAAATAGCGATACATGTACTGAAGAAACGTTACATTTAGAAAATTGAAACAATTATAATATCAAACTTTGAAATTTGATATATTTTCAAGATAACATATCGAGAATATTACACAAACTATCATTTATGTTTGTCTCAAATTTCACTGACAGCGTTTTACAATTTTTAATTACACTGATCATCCTTTATTTTGAAACTTACTATGTAAATAGTCTTTTAAACTAAAGACGATAACTGATCATTAAATAGGACTATGTGTTATATTTTTTAAATTTTTTTCTTTGAGTAAATTATAACTTATATAATATGTATACATACGAGTGCACTAAATATTAAGTTGGAAAATTCATCACAAAATTTGATTCATTCTTCACAAAATTTGGTTTGATCATTCTCCACTTAAACGTTAATATTTTTATGTCCACCACTCAAATTCACCACTCTTTTTCACCAACCCAACGACCCTCTATCACCCAATTATCTTATCCGGTTACGAATTTGGATACTTGAAAAACATCTCAAACAAAAACCCTAATCAAATATGTGAATAGTAATCTTTGAGACATGGATGTATGTCTGGATGGTGAAATATATTGGTGGATTTGGATGTTGGTGGAGCTGAGTGTTAGACTATAAAATTTTTAAATGTTTCAGTGGAGAAGGAGACCGAATTTGTTGATGCATTTGCTAAGTGAAATTGGAGTTAAGTACTTATACATATTTAGATTTTACGGTATAGTTTATCATTTATAATCTGCTTAAGGAAAAATAAAGTAAAAAATATCCAACATAGTCATTTTTAACAAATAGTAAATGGTCGTTAGTGTAAAGGACTGTTTGCGTAATATGTTTCAAGATAAAGGATGATCGGTATAATTAAAAATTGTAAAGGACTTCAAGTAAATTTTTTGCAAACGCATTATTAATTAAGGTATTTTCAAGCTCTTTTTATTAAAAAACAACAATTTCTACAACTTTCTTCGACCGGTAGGTCAGAATTTCTTCACCCCGAACATTCGCAACAAACACCATCATATAACAACGTCGCAAAAGCCAAAGGAGAATAAAACAAAAGAGAAAGTATAAATATTTTACACACCCCATCTCAAAGTTCATTTGTCTACGATTCCCACCACCACACCCCGAGCCCGTGCATATGGTAATGATCGTGATTGAAAGCCAACGACATCGAGCACGATATACAAAGACTCCTTAAATAACAAAATGAATATAAATAAGATTGTCATCCTGTAAAATAAAAACCAACTTGTTAACTTAACTTAGCTGAGACATAAATGAAATTACATTCAATGAATCTCATCATAATATTATATAATCCGCAATACATTTATTTAACGGAATATACTTGGAGCCTACTCATAATATATATATTCCTTGACTCATCTTTCAACTTTTAGAGGCCATGGCAAAAATATTTTATTAAGAAAATGATTAAGGTTCAATGAAAAAACATACAATTTTCAAATATTAATTTATTTATTTCTCAGTTTTCCTAAATTTCAGTTGTTAGTTCTTAATTTGGTGAAACTCTAATACGTCATTTAATATTTCAATTTTGGGGCCTTAAATCGATCTATGTATTCATCTAAAATATATATTTAGTCTAATGCGGTTACTTTCAAAAGCTCTAATACTACAAAATTAAAGGGATTACGATCACCATCATATTAATTACACATGTCACACTGTTTGGAAAAAAAGAAAAGAAAATTGATGTCTCATTTAATGGTCCTAGACGGTCGACTACCTCAGTCACCCTATAAGATAACATTTGCTTTGTGCTTACCCTTCACCTATCTGTCTTTATATATTATCATTCACATGTGAACAATGGTTAAGAGGAGATCAGACCAGCCACTAGAAGATGGATATACGTGTCTACGCTCAAAGTAAATGGTATTTACGAAAAGAAAATTAAATGATTTGCCACTTCTTACAAATAAAATATAACGATTTGCCTTCCGGAATTTTTTTTTTTACGATTTGCCCCATTCGGACGCAAGTCGCAAGTTGTGACCCGTTACTTGTGATTTGCGACTAGCTCGTGTGCTGGATACGTGGCTCAGAGTTAATTTGTGTTAACAGGTCGCAAAAGGATTTGCGCTTTGCATCCACCCATAAAAATTTGCGCTTTGCGTACGTCCAATTGTTTATGCGTCTGCCCACAAAAAAATGATCTTTGCGACTTGCTACTGAAGTTATACGATCAAAGTTATAGTTGGGTTAACTATTTAAACAACGCATATAAATTAGTTTTTCACGATTGATCCAAAATAAATGTGTTTTGGTTGTACCAATATTGCTCCGAGGTTTATGTGAAACCTTGTTGATCGATTTTTTGGTATATGGTGTTTAACACCATAACCGAAAACATATCGTATTTTGTTGATAAATGGTTTAAATAATTTAACCCGAAAACTAACAGTCGTTTCTTCTTGCTTAAAGTTAATAATTAATTGTATGGGTTTATTTCTGCTAAATATCGTTTTTAGGGTTTTCCTAAACCCCTAGGAAAAACAATTTTGGCAAAGGGTTAGGTATTTGATATCCTAACGAATCTTGTACAATTAATAGTTAACTTAGCGAGCAAGAAATCAATACAAGAGTTTGACTAACTTGTATCAGCCGATTTTTGTAAGGGTTTTACAAACCCATAAAAATCAATTTCTTAATCCATTGATGTGATCAACTAGGGTATGAAACTCAAGATATAAATTGATTCTTACAAAGGTACGAGACCTTTAGTAAAGTCAATTTAGGGTTTTGATTAAACCCATGGATTACTTGATTTTTGCTAGGATATTTTTATCTTTTAGCAAAAATCGAGATTTGGGATATTGATAATAAAAGTTATTGTTAGAAGAATTGAGATAAGATTCGTAAAATATGTGTCTAATCAAAAACCTAGAGTTTATGAAACCTCGTGTGATTTTGATATTTTGATTAGTTAAGTCATACAAATTAGGTTTTATGTGAAATCCTAGTTTTATATAAATTAATTTATTAAGTAAACCTAATTAAAACTAATGTCATTAAAACAAATTAGCATTTTTGAAAAACACTAAAGTAATGTTTTAAAAAGTTTAAATAAAATTGACATGTTTTTAAATTAAAATTGTTTAAAAGGTTTGTTTTAAAAGAAAGTATAATTTTCGGTCAAACATGTTAATTCTATTTAATAGTTGAGTCAAAGAAGCAATAAATCAAGAAACAAATTAATATATAATTGTTAGTTTATAATTCAATAGAATTGTAAATAGACAATTATTAATTGTTGTATTTGATACAAAGATAATGTGTATGTAATGGGACTCATAGTTTGTGTGTCTTGAATAGGTGCGTTTATTAGATAATGCATGTATCCAATAAAACACCCTAAACAAACTATAGTATAAGATTCCATTATAGTTTTTTAATTTGATTATAATAGTTGTATGTGTTGTGACCATAGCCGAGCCAAATTTGAGCTAATATATGAACTGAGTGGTTGTGTTTATTTTGATTGTATTGTAAATTTTCTTTTGGTATAAGGGGAGACCTATGTGTCACTTATAACCCCATTTATTTTGTAATTTTATATTATGAAAAAGGGTTGTTTTAGTTTTTATGTAAAATGTACTTTTTCAATTTTCATTTGTAAAATGTAATACAAAAGAAGATGGAGTCTAAAAGAATAGGAGCAACCAAAAAGGGAGTCTTTGCATTCTATGGTGTCACGAGGAGTCATTAGAGTCAGTGGGAGCACGAAAATCAAGATTGTCAACCATGTGTTATGTTTGTCCCTCAGGTTGACCCTTGGTTTCTGTGTTGGCTCATGAAAACCAAACATAGATAATGGCAAGGCTATGACACTATATAATATATTTTGTTTATGTCCTTGTTTATTTATTTAGTTAATTGAATGAAATAATGTGTAAATTATTAGATAATTAACTAGGATATAATAATAAGACATTATGTAATGCGTTTCATCGAGTGAACGTGTTAGTGAAACATTGGTTTCTCTAGGATGAATACACTATTATAAGATTAATAAAACACTTGTTTTAATTAGATAAATAAAACTAGGAAATGGTTTAAACTTGATGATTTCCTAAGAGTCATGTTTTATAAGAACTATTGTATATAAACTCATGCATAGTTTATATATATTTAAAAGTAATTTTTAAAATTAGTTTACGAAAATACCGAAGTAGGTTTAATTAGAGAATCAAGACCTAAAACCCTATTTAATTTAGACCGTAAGCACCCTCCATTTGTGGACATTCATACCGAACTCGACTTCGTGTCCTTTGTCGCCTCTGCGGGGTGGGCATGGATGTACTCGATTAGGGTGAAGTGAAAGGGCCGCGATATCCACTTAAGAAGATGGTTGGTTCCCCACAGTTAGCAAATGGTTTGGTCTATTGGTGATTCCAAATGAGACTTGGCCCAAGGTATAAGTTGAGATTAAATATACCTAAACATTAAAATTTAGAGTCTCAAGAGTCTAGGAGTTGTATATGTGATGCAATTGATATGAGATCTACCTAAAAAGCTATCGCGTGTCATTGCAGCCTTCGTTGAGGACACACTTTAGTGTGAATGTCTGATTCTAGCTTAATAGTTCTACTAGGGTTTATGAATTATTAAGAGTTTAAAACGGAATAACTAAGTTTGTTTGTTTTACTGTAGATGACTAATAACCATTAACGCAAATAATACCATTAACTTATCGCTTCGTTCTATCCTTGAGAAGGATAAGTTGACCGGGCCTAACGTTCATAATTGGGAAAGGAACCTTCAAATAGTCCTTCGCCATGAACGAAAGTGGTATGTGCTCGAGACACCTCTTGGTTCCGTACCACCAAATGATGCCGCCGAGGAAGTTAGAAATGCTCACTCTAAGCATGAGAATGATCTTCTCAATGTGCAATGTTTAATGCTTGCTACTATGTCTCCCGAGCTCCAAGTTAATTACATGGAGACTTCGGCGTATGATTTGATTCGCCATGATTTGATTCACCGATTAAGAGAAACATTTCAATCTACTGCTAGAACCGAAAGGTTCGACGCCACTAAGGATTTGAATCAATGCAAGATGGCCGAGGGATCTGATATGAGTGTACATGTTGTGAAAATGATTGGATATCTTAACAGTCTTGAAAGACTTGGACATGCCTTTCCACAAGAATTAGCTATTTATATAATTATGGCTTTATTGAGTAAGGAGTTCAAGCAATTTGTACTTAATTACAATACGAACAACACGGAAAGGTCCATACATGAGTTGCATCAAATGTTGAAAACTGCACAGAGGGATATGGAACCCGTCAAGTCTAAAGATGTGTTGATGATCCGTGATGGGGGTGTTAAGAAGATGTGACAACAAAGGAAAGAAGAAGAATGGTGATTCAACTTCAAAATCAGCACCTACAGCCAAAGTGTTCAAAGCTGAGCATCACTGCTTTCATTGTAATAAGTTTGGACATTGGAGGAGGAACTGTCCCAATTATCTTGCAGATAAAAGGAATGGTACCGAGAGTTCTGGTTAGTATTAATATCCTATGAAGAATTGTTTATTTACTTCATATGACTATTAGAATAATTATTTTAGAGGTCAAGAAGTAATTGAGCACTTAAAGTGGAGCTATGATGATGGCATTGTTTTTTAAGAAGCTTGGATGTGAAAAAAATAAGTGCTATGGGCACATAAGTTTATTTTTAATTTTGGGATAATATTTCATACATTAGTTTTTCACATTATGGTTTGCTTGTTTTGAGCTTGGTTATTTGTTTTTGAATACTTAAATATTTTGATTATTTAATATTAAAGTTGATTTGTGAAATAACATTTGAAATATGTTTAAAAGTTTTGAAATGATCTTTATTTAAAATTGTGTTTGAATCCCAAAATAAGATCCACATGTAAACAAACTTATTGTGTGACTCATTTAGAACTTATCTTTCTAAGATATGAAGTTCATGAGTAATGCATTTAAATAAATGTTATTCGTTAGTTGATATCTATATAATTGTGAATTATTGAATATGAAAGTTGCCATATTAATAAATATGTTTGATTTACATAGAACTTAGCACTAAATGATAATACTTCTAGATTATTGAATCTATTATATGCATGAAAGATGTATGAATAAGTTAGCTAAACTTATTAGATACAATTAATTGAATTGTCGATTAATCATAGTATATTAAAATAATAAACTTGTTATGGTTTTGATTTATTCTTGTCTACGAGAAGTAAATTGATATTGTGTTTTCTATAAACACGTTATGAAACCAAAGACATTAGTTTATTTGATAAATGCATATTATAAAAAATGAATCATTTCTAAAATGAATCATGAGATTGTTTTGTAGAAACTAGATTCATAAGTATTGTTAGATTTAGTGTGAGCGTTAAATGGAAGTTTTAATATCTCACAAGAACATTAATTCATTAATGTTATTGTTGAAGAATTAAAATTTATTGTTAAATTGACATAAAATGTTTAATGATTGTCCAAGTATTTGGAATCATCAAATTCATTGTGATGTCAATTTTATTAAGTTGAATTAATGGTTAGTCATAGTGAAAGCTTTGTGTAAATGATAGCATGATCTAATATGTTTTACTTCGGTGTACATACTAAATGCTCATTGGATAACATTGATAAAGATTCGGATTATAGCTATAACGAATAAAGTCTAAAATCTTTATGTTTTATAGATTAGTGGGTAGATATTTATTAAGATATGTTTGGAGAAATGCATCTCAATAAATATAGTTAATATGAATTGATTAAAATAGTTATAATTATATTCATGTACGACAACCTGATTCTGAAACCATGAACTGTAGCATGTTAAGGTTGGATGACTTATTGAGATATGACGAGGCCTTCATGTTGTTCATATTTAGTATATTTTAGTATCCATGAATAAATGCAAGTTTATTCTAAAATGTATGAGATACATATCCATAACTGCTTATTGTCGTGGGAACTACAATAGGATGATCGGTTATAGTGAAAGATGGTATGTTACAGCTTTAAGTAGCAACTTAACCTGTAGATAAGGTACATTCACTGTTAATTTGTGATGCCTGATCACTAGCACTTAATGCGTTTAAATGTTGGATTGACCCACATATTGAGTGAATACTTCATGGACCATTGTCATGGGTATTCTCAATCGTTGTGCACTATCCTCTGACCTGAGCAAGCTAGATTTTCACATGTGGACCGAGTTGGTTTCAAATGAGATCTAACAGTGTTCGTAGATGGGCACTTATCCGGATTATTCATTGGCTGACGGAGAACACATGTTGTGATTTCTAGTTTAATTTGCAAGATGAGACTTTGCAACTCTTGTGTAAGACCAAAAGATATATTTTCTAGGCTGTCGATGATTTGGACTGAAGAAATGTATGGCCATACTCGAGTGATAAGTCACTTGCTTACTATGTACAAATCGATAATTGAAAATAGGAATTGAGTATTGTAAGGTTGATACAGTCCATGCCTAAAGGTTGATACTCTAAAATATCTTAAGAAAGTGCAAAAGGATAATAGCCATACCCTCACCATTTAAATTTTATTTCAGCTAGGCTGTAAAGCTACGAGTGAATTAAAGGTGGATACCTAACTTATCCCGTGAGCTAGCCGAATTCAAGAAAAAGAAAAAGAAGTTCAAGATAAGTCCACTCGTACTTTGGCAACGAGTAGAAGACTAGAGATCTTGCCGAGCACCCAATGTAAAAATGTTTATTCTTAACTAATTAATTATGTGTGATTAATTTGTTAACATGTTTTATTATGAAAATTATGAATCTTGGCTAAAGGGTTTAATTTAATGTGATTAAATATTTTATAACACTTTCGCACATACTAATTGTATTTATTGTAAATAAAGATTAAATTTTATAACGTATAATTCAATTAAAAACCCTTCACGATTTGCATCAAGATGGGGTAAAATGCCAGATAAAAATTATTTTTGAAGGGAAAATCCTTATACTTGTTCGAAAAATTGGACAAATCCTTTAATTTCTCTTTGCGTCATTGCATTACTATTTTCTATGACTCATACGAAATTCGAGTCAAGTCAACTCGGTATGATACGTCTTTATATTGCGAGTCATGATCCGATTATAACGAGATTACGAGTCAAAACAGAGTCATCTCATTTTAGGTGTAAACTCACCTCGTCTCGTAACTCGTACGAGTATAACAACTATCCTTGTAATAAGAAGATGAGCATAAACAGACTGTCTCCATGTAAAATCAAAACTATTTAATAACTTAACTAGTTAAGACAAAGATATAATCGCATTGAATGAATCTCGATCCGAATAATAATAATATTATTATATATATAATATAAATATAATATAATAATAATATTACATTTAACAGAAAATACTTGGAGCCTACTCCAGCATACGAAAATTATAGCATATGCTCTTCAATGCGAATAAAATAACATTATACAGGATATCATCATCGTCATATAATATTCTTTCTGTTTTAAAATATATATAAAATAAAATAAAACGAGTTTTATCGAAAGAAAGCCCTCAATTTTGAATACTTTCTAGAAACTACCTCTCTAATTTTGACCCTTTTTAGAGGTTCACCTATCAACCCTACTAAGCAAACGAAACAGTAAAACCCCTCGCCCACGCACCTCTTTCTTCACCAACTCCATACCCATATATATACCAAAAACCTCATCAAAAATCAGTCAAACATCCAAATTCGTGGCTATGAACGCGGATCAAATTCCGTCGTTGAACATTGACAAATTAACGGCGATATCGCCGTTAGGTCGCGGCGCTAAAGGCGTGGTGTTTCTGGTACGAAATGAAGACGGCGAACTGCTCGCGTTGAAGGCGATTTCCAAAGCTTCGATAGCGAAGAAAGTGAAGAATAAAGATAGCGATGAGAACGAGTACAAGAGAATTAGTTTTGAGCAAGAGGTTTTGCGACGGTGTCAACATCCGTTGCTACCGAAACTTCGCGGTGTTTTGTCGACTGATAAAATCGTCGGTTACGCTATTGATTATTGTCCTGGACGTGATCTCAATTATCTCCGTAAAAAACAGACGGAAAAGATGTTTTCAGAAGATTTTATCAGGTAAAATCAAAATTCCTATTCATGTTAGTTTAATTGCATTTTGCATTGTAATTTTGATTTGATTAGACGAATTCGAGAATGTAACTGAAATAGATTCAATTGATTAATTTAGGTTTTACGCGGCGGAATTAGTACTAGCATTGGAGTACCTTCACGGATTAGGGATTGTTTATCGCGATTTAAAACCGGAAAACGTTATGATTCAGGAAAACGGACATCTAATGCTTGTCGATTTCGATCTCTCAACGAAACTTGAACCGAAAATTTCAACCGGATCTTCTCCGATCAAAACGACACCGTCACCGTTACCGAAATCCGGTCCAACGAAAAGAAAAAGCCGGTTTGCAAACTGTTTCCGGTCTAGTATCATTTCATCGGATGACTCGGTACACCCGGCCGAGTCAGTCAACTCGGAACCGAGTCAAACCGAGTCAGTATCGAAGTCAAACTCGTTCGTCGGAACGGAAGAGTACGTGTCGCCGGAAATGATACAAGGCAACGGCCACGATTTCGCGGTGGACTGGTGGTGTTTAGGTATCGTGTTGCACGAAATGCTGTACGGTACGACGCCGTTTCGTGGAATAAACAGGAAGGAAACGTTTTACCGGATTTTGTCCAAGACGCCGGAGCTAGTCGGAGAACCGAACCCGTTAAGAGACTTGATCCGGAAGTTGTTGGAAAAGGATCCGAAACAGAGAATAACAGTGGATGAAATCAAGGGTCACGATTTCTTTAAAGGTGTTGACTGGGAAAAAGTTCTGCAGATCTCGAGACCACCGTTTATACCTGGACGCTTCGATGACGAAGGGATTAAAAATAATAAGAAAATAGATATAGAAGATTTTGTGCATGGAGTATTTGATGACGTCACCGATGACGTCAAAGCGGTGGAACCGGACCAAAATGTCGACAAGAATTTTTTGGTGTTTTAACTTGAATTTATTTATTACGTATTTATTAGTAAATCCTATTAGCAAATACGGAGTAGTAGCTAAATATATTAACTAAAATTAATATAAATAGTAAATTATGTATTGACAAAAGGGTGTTTATATAATGGAAATAAAAGTCTGAGTATTTAAGTACAAGTGATGAATGCAGTAAATGTTGTACGGTGGGGAGTTATCGGGTTTTGTGGTCCATTTGGATGGTTATAAAGATGAGAATGTGATGCGAGGTGATTGTATGTAAATGTTCTCGTAAAGTCAGTGTTCATTTAATAAGCTTTTTGTACTTGTGAATTGTGACATATAATATATACATGTACATATGTAAACTCACACACACATATATATATATATATATAGATATTGATGAATATATATTCATGTATGTATGTATATATAATAATGTATTTTCAACATGATTTTTTATATATCCATCATAAATGTATACTTATTTATTCATATCGTACAACTATTTATTACAGAGGAACGGTGTATCTATCAGAATTAATGTTGGAAATATCAATGCCATATATTATTATATCTTTACTAATGTGGATATTGTACACGTATTGGGGGCACTTGTCATGTTGAGAACGTAACAGATTGCAATTGCATACACGCTGATACATACACAATAATAAAAACATAAGAGAAATGGTTTCATAGAATATAGATATTCATATATAGGTCGGAAAATGGAATGAATCTAATGATCCTTCTAATTAAGTCACGAATTTCCTTTTACTTTTATTTGAAAATATATGCTTAGGAATGAATCTAATGATTCTTCTAATTAAGTCACGAATTTCCTTTTACGTTTATTTGAAAATATATGCTTAATATTAATAAAGCCATGGAACACTTACTAAATACAATTTAAATGAACTTTTTTGGACTAATGATTGAACGTTATAACAAATGAGAAGTCCTTCCATACTCATAGGAAAGTTTAACGTCCAAAATACTCCCTAGATAATGTGGATATGATCGAGTAAACCACCGTTGACATCTCTCGGCCGGCGTTATTCACTGATGTTAAAGCTGAAGTTGGTTGACAAACGCCGAGTTAAATCAGTTGTGGTCTTTTTCGCACAAAGTTTAACAATAAACCATTTCTCAAAAATCGTACTTGGTGTTGAAATTTTACACTCAATTTAACGCAATAAGACCATTCATAACGCGTCGATGTGGCGGGTGTTCATAGGCTCCAGAACGCCTGAAGGTCCCCTAACATGACGTTCTGGGCGGGCGTTTCCGGGGTATCGTATCATGGAGAACAAGATCAAAACGAGCGTTTTGGTGGGTCCCACATCCGAATTTTTTTTCTTTTCTCTTTTCTCTTTTCTTCTTGTGTTTAATTCAAAAGTTAAAAAAAAATAAAAAATTAAAACCAACGGTAACATGAATTAAAAAACTGAAATTTAAAAAAAATCCTTTGGGATTCCAACGGTAATATTTTTTTAATCCATATTCTATCCATATATATACACACACCAAACACTCTCATTCTTATACTTTCATCTCAACCAACACACATCAAACACTCTCATTCACCATCACAATTTTATACCCATTTTTAATTTTACACTTCAAACAAAAAAAACTCAAAAAATGGATTCAATAAATTTGATTTGCGAATCTTCTTTGGAAGATGAACTTGCTGTTAAACTTTTGCAACAATACAAGGCTCGACAAAATATCAACGTCGGTCAAAGTTCAAGACCACCACGCAGTCGATGCTACATTCTTAGAGATCGTGAAGGTGCCCAACAACGTTTGTGGGACGTGTGACACCCGACAAATTAGGGCTAGTTATTAGTTCCTAATCATCTGCCAATACATGTAATTAGTGCTAGGTTAGGCTAATTGTATGTATCATTATATATATTGTTATATATACACACGTACACGATTAAATTTAATCGTGCATTTTCATATCGGGCGGATCCCTATATATTAATGCGGACGTTGGTGAACACATCTTATTAAATAATACGAAATTATTTAATATCGTTATTGTTTCCAAATATTATTTTGATAATATTTCATAAGTATTTTGTATCGTTTAAAACACTCAAATGCGACCAAAAACGCGCGGAACGCGCCCCAACGGACGAAATAAATCAAAGTTATATTTTTATAACTTAAAGCTGAGTATTTTGATAAAATACTTCAATAGAAAGTAACACGATTACACGCAATCATTCATAACGGTTAAAAACGTTACACAATTTAATCGAACGTACAATTCGCTACCGACACCCAAACGAAAACTTGATATCCTTTTGGTAACTTAAATTATGTCATTTAAGTAAAACTATCCTCTAAAAATATCGAGTTTTAAACCGTTGCCGAATTATATTGTATATAACGTATTATGTACGAATTAACATCTAAACGATAGGGTAAACGAACACGGGTATAATACCAAGTTTAGAGACAAGATTTGGCAAAATCTTGCCTCTCTTTTGACCATGAAAACCGGCCCAACATGATCCCCAAATTAGGGATCATGTTTTTGACCATAAAGCCACTAAAAACCCTTAATTCCCTCATTCATGTCTACCTCTCTCCCTCTCTAACTTATCTCACTAAAAACACATTCTTTCACTCCCTCTCCACTTCATAATCAGCCACCATCGTCATCCACCATTATTTTCCTTGAAGAAACAAGACGAAGGAGCAAGAAGAAGCAAAGCTAGCATCATTTCACTCATCTCTCTCTCTCTAGACACGATTTTGGTATGATTCCACCACTTTCTCTCACTAGATTTTCATGATTTTCATTGATCTACATGTTAACATGCTCATACAACTTGTTGATGTCCAAATAAAAGCTTAAAAACGTTTTTTTTATAAACACAAACTCTAAATACGTAAATCTGTCCAGAAAATGCGCCTCACGAAAACATCCATATCTCGAGTTCTAGATCGAATTAGAATATGAATATTATGTCAAAATTTTAGTATGAATGTCCTCTACAAAAAGTTCTTCTATGGACCGACTTGAAAACCCACTGATTTTGTTGTAGAAACCGATTTATGGACTGAGGTCGTTTATCGACCAAATCTGTCCGCTTTCCATTTCCATTTTTGTTTAAAATAGTAAAGGACCTTCTTAAATCATGATAAAAGGGATAAATGAACCAGACACCTAGGAGAACATGTGAGATTTTTTTTAGGTTGGAATCGTATTAAAATGGTCCAAACCGAGCTTTGAATCGAGTCAAAAATCTGAAAATATAAAGACTAAGGGTTGTTTTGGTCAATTTACGAAACCGACACTTCGTGTAACACCCCACAATTTTGTCAAATTTATAAACGTAATTTACAAGCATTTCTAGGCTAATTTTCTAACTTTGAGTGAATTCACAATGCATTTTAGAGGTAAGTCTAGCAAAGCCCAACTAATTAATACGTATATTATTACATTTCTTAAATTGTTATAAATACGTATTTAAAGATTTATCGCTTTAAAATATTTTAACATTTAACGACCGGGTAAATGAACACGGGCTAAATACCACAAAAATTGGGACAAATCACCTCCCTTTTGTTGACCAAAAACCAGCCCACACCCACCACCCAATCCCATTTCTTCATTTTCATCTCATTTCATCAAAAACACACACAAACACCTACCCATTACTCTCTCAGAATCACCCACCAAAAATCACCAAATCATCACCATTTCCTTCTTATTTTCGGACCAACAACAACAACAAAACTCATCATCAACTTTATCTTCAAGATCCAAGCTCAAGATCCACCATTTTCTTCTCCATCTTCAATTTTCACCTAACTTTCGGTTTCACTCAAAATTGGTAAGAAAAACTACTTTCTTTTCACTTTTACTTCATTACTATAGCTTACAATCATGTTACAAGTCATTATATGAAAGATCTAAACATTTTTGGGTTGAAAATTTAAGATTTCGTTCGAACAGCCCATTGTGTCGCACGGGGCCAAAAACAGTAGTGCGACACAAGCTTTTGTGTCGCAGTACCACTTCTACGTCGCACATAGCGACATAAGCCATTATGTCGCATACTACTCAATGTCGCACATAGCGACACAACACCGTATGTCGCATTAAGTTACGGATGTCGCACTTGGCGACACAAACCCTTGTGTCGCAGAAACTTTTAGCGACACAATACTTATGTCGTAAAACTCAGAACCTTAAAAACACATGTTTTTCACTAAGTGTCGGAACCAGATTTTACCACTTGATTTTACTCCGAATTTGGAATTCGGATGCGTTTTCACTACAGCAACATAGTAGAAATAAAAAATTTTCAAGCTGACTTGGCAGCTCGACCCCAGCCAGGGGCTCTGCCCCTTGGACCCCGCCAGGGGTTTCCACCCCTTGGACCCCGCTACCAGGGTCACTGCCCCCGGACCCCCGTACACAATTTCATACCTTATGAAACACCATGAAATAATAAATTACACATTGAAACGTTTCACAAAATATCACCAACGTCTCGTGCCGAACTTACAAAATAAACAAGGATCTTTCATGAATAAACGAGTAACATGGTTAGATTGTTAGCCAACCTCTTATATGATTATTCCTACGTTTAGGACGTTAGTGACCTACTTGGATTTAAGCTTTGCTAGCGCTCGCAACTTTACTTAGCTCAACAGGTGAGTTGACAGCCCCACTTTTAACTGTTTTACCGCTTTCAACTTGGGGTGAGAAACATAGTCAACTACTTTATTGATTGTCATAACTGCTTTTACATACATGATTGTATACTTGTTTTACTCGAACGATTAGAGTACGTTAAACTGTTGAACTCTTACACAAAACTGGTATTTATGAAACAACATTTTCATACTATAAACTTGTTAAACTTTGTTTGGTAAACCGGAGAACGACTGGTACTTGTTATGTAAACGCTGGAGAACGACCAACAACGTATTTTAGTGCCAGAGAACGACTGGCCGATTTGGACAGGAGAACGACCCGTGTGTGTTTAGACCGGAGAACAACCGGTACTGTGTTTCGCTGGAGAACGACCAACAGTGTTTTATGCCAGAGAACGACTGGACGAGTTGGATGGGAGAACGACCTGTGCATCTTTAGACCGGAGAATGACCGGTACTGTTTTGGGAACGCTGGAGAACGACCAGCAACGTATTTTAAACTGTATTTTGGGTAACATCCCACGTAAACTGTAGGTTGGGCAACATCCCAACCGAACTATATTTGGATAACATTTCACAAAACGTTCATTTAACTATTATGGCAACAACTATTTATGAACGTATATGGGAAAATGAACTGTACTTGCAAACTTAAAACCTGTGAATTTACTCAACCCCGTTGTTGACTTTTACTATGTTTTTCAGGGAATTAGCTGCACGTAAGACTACCGCCTGCACAGATGGAAACTAGGCGACCCGTGAAGCTTTAGGATGCCAACTTTTTGAAACACATGGATTTCTTTTGTATAACTAACTTGTTTTAGTCATATTTACGAAATCCACTTTTGTACAATTTAACTATTTTTACGCTTGTACGATTCGATGAATCGTAAAACTTTGTAACTATTACTTTTGGCATCTTATTATACATGTTCTGTTGTAATCATATGCTCTGATACGTATGCATGTACAATGTTGGTGTCGTTACCCCATACTTAACTAAATGCTCCCGCTAATCAAAATCAACAAATTTAGGGGTGTGACACTTCGGGTCAACCATAAAACGTAACGAAAATTTATAAAACTTATTTAACATATTTAAGACTTCCCTAAAAGTTTCAGGTCAAACCGAACACATTTGACCAAGTCAACAAAAATGAACCCTTAGACGAAAACGGAAACCATGGACATGCGACAATGCCTAATTGTCGCACAAGTCTTCCTGTTTGGGACAATCAATTGTCGTATCATCATTGTCGCTATGTCAGTTGCCGTAATTACCATTGTCGCATAAGACCCAATTGTCGCAACATCATTGTCGGAATCACATTGTCGTAATCACCTTTGTCGCAAACGTTATTGTTGGAAAAATTAGCATTGTTGGATAAATTAGCATTGTTGGAAATGTTAGTGTTGTTGGATAAATTAGCATTGTTGGAAATGTTAGTGTTGTTGGATAAATTAGCATTGTTGGAAACATTAGCATTGTTGGAAGGATTAGCATTGTTGGAAAGATTAGCATTGTTGGAAAAACTAGCATTGTTGGATAAATAGTAGCCTAGTATTGTTGGATAAATAGTAAAACGCAATTGTTGGAAAACCTCGCAAACACATAACATATACATTGATAAGTATACAACACAGCGAAACATATAATATTAACACTTTTGGATTATTATTACAAACCGTCACCAACGGGCCGTACATATTTTCAAAACTCAAACTAATCAATCAAACCAAATCATTTGGACATTTCTAGTTGGATGAACAACTAGCATAGGTGATCTCTAGAGACACCTACACATTATACTAACCTTGCGCGTTGTAAACGCCCGACAGGTTATAGTCTTTGGACACCTCATTGTACTAAATCATACTTGCTTCATTGCGATACTTCAGACTTAGGTGAGTCTCATAGCCCCTCATTTTATTATTTTCAACCCAGGGGTGGGAATACATGCTCAGTTTTCATTTACATATGAACACAAGTACAAAACTTGATATATTGACTGCATGAGTTATTTTCACTAATCATGAAGTCCTCAACCACATAGTTTGTTAATATGGATTTAGCGTGAATGTTAGTGTATGGTACCATACGGGATTGACAATCCCCGTCCGGGGTAGTCACACTACCACGACTGCAGTCGAATGGACGCATTATAATTTATTCCTACGTGTGTAGATTAGGCACATGCGGGAGGCAACCTCGCTCAGGTCCTTGAATGTGGATCCTGACACCCTCAGTTAAGCTCGAACTATGGGCTCATGGTAGTAGTATACATCATTTAATTTATTTCAAACATTATTATTAAATCTTGTGGTTCATGCATTATGGTTTCATCATTACACATGTGAGCTCACCAGCATTAGCTGACCTTTTAGCATGTATTCTTAGGTACCCAGCAGTAGTTGATCTGCCACTCAGAATAGCTTAGCTCGAGTCTCATGCAAACAAATCAGAGATTTTCTTGCATTACTATATTTTGTAATGGTAGTTATGCTTTAGAATCTTTCATACCAGAACTTGAGCTTTTGTAATCATTACAACATTGTAAACATTATTAAATCAATGTATTTTGCTGAACGACTCTTATAGAGTCGTTCATTATATCTTATGTGCTGTGTTGACCGGATTAGTCGCGCCCCGACCCGAATCGCTTCCGCATCATAATTTGGGGATGCGACAGATTGGTATCAGAGCCTAAGATTATAGTGAACTACGTTGAATTTAGTGGGCCTAGACTATGACCGTTAGGTAGTATCTCCTAATTAGGTATGATTGGTTAAGGGATTACGTCATACAAGCTTAATTTAACATAGCCTGATCAGCTATGTACAATTAAATAAAGATGATGTAAGAACTGGAATGGTCGTGTCAAACAGGAATACGTTAGTTGACTCTGACCACGAGAGAAACGGGACCATTATCTGTTTTATGCTAGACACACTAGGCTATATTATATATGTAGTGTATATATAGGCCTCACTTTCCTTACGCTTTGTCACATAAAATGGCAAACACTCCTACCGAAACACCACCTACTTCGTCACGTTCTCATCAATCGGAATCACAAAACCCACGGCTTGCCAGGAGGACCACTATGTCACCTCGAACTAACCCCTATTCTGTACCAGCTTTAGCCGCTAGGCTAAACCGCCATGAACAACGATTTTGAAAAATGGACATGGAGCTGCAGGAGACTCGTGAGAACTGGAGACTCACAGCCCTAGAATGTATCAACCAAGTCTTCGAAGATCACGAGAACACTGTGGATAACATGGACATTCTTCACAACTAGCTAAGAGAAACTATCGAAACCATGGAAATCGTTCACAACCAAGTGACCAGCAACCGAAATGAAATCTCCGTCCTACAATCAAGGCTGCAACAATGCGAGACACGCCTGCGAGAAACCTAGGATGCTCTCAGAATGGTCACCAGACTCGCAGAATTTGTGGACCACCTTACCTCTCTGCTTCCACAACTGAATCTACACTGAGATTAGTGTAGTATCTATCATGTATCTAACATGTAACCTACTAGCCATCTATGTAAACTCATGTAATTCGATCGGATGTAACAATTCATGGCATCTTTTGTAAACTCTATAACTTGTAACCTTTTGAACTCATACCTTGTACGGTATCTAAACTAATTATCTAATGTAATATGATTATTACATTGTGATGTTGTGTATTACCCCGTTATATATACATGTGTGATCAATCATAGTCTCCGTATAAACGTCTCACATATTTCTTTCTCTTGGTTTATTTAACATCATGCCGCTAAAACGAACATACAGTCAAGCTGAGATCACTCAACTCATTGCTCAGGGTGTAGCTCAAGCCCTTGCTGCCCAACAACCGCGTTCTGGCAGCGAGGACACGACCAACAATGCCCCTCCAGTCAAACCTTGCTCATACAAGGATTTTCTCAACTGCAAACCCTTAAGCTTCAAGGGTACTGAATGAGCCATTGGTCTAATTCGATGGTTCGAAAATATGGAATCGGTCTTCCGCATTTGAAACTATGCTGAGGACCACAAGGTCAAATACTCTACTTGCACTTTCTTGGATAGTGCCCTCACCTGGTGGAATACCTATGTCCAAACCGTGGGCATCGACACTGCTTACCAACTCCCTTGGGAGGATCTGAAGAAGATGCTCAGGGATGAATACTATCCTCGGGAAGAGATACAATAAATTGAGGTCGAGTTTTGGAACCTCACTGTCAAGGACGATGATATCACAGGCTACACCAACCGGTTTCATCAACTGGCACTCCTGTGCCTAACTATGGTCGATCTAGAGTACAAGCGGATCGAACGATACATCTGGGGACTCCCAGAAAAGATTCAGGGGATGGTTACCTCATCCAAACCTGACACCATTCAAATTGATGTTCGTATGACACAAAGTCTCATGGCTCAAGCTGTTCACCAAGCCACCCCTTCTGAAAGAAACCAGTCCGATGACAACAAACGAAAATGGACCGGGAACTCCAACAAAAACCAAACTCAGAACCAACAACCCGCCAAGAGGCCTGATACTATTAAGGCCTACACCTCTGGTTCTGAAACAAAAAAAGGTTACACTAGAAATAAACCCTTCTGTTCTAAATACCGCAGACATCATGATGGTCCTTGCGGTACACCCTGCACCAAATGTCAGCGTTATGGTCATCTAGCCAAAGAATGCAGGGCTAACAACACCAATACCAGCACCAACCAACCCAGAGCTTGCTTCGAGTGTGGCAACACTGGGCATTTCAGAAATGATTGCCTGAAACTGAAAAATAAGGGCAACAACAACAACAACTGAAAAGGTAGAGCCTTTGTCCTTAACTCAGGGGAAGCCCATCAAGACCCGAATGTGGTATCGGGTTCGTTCCTCCTCAACAACTTAACTGCCTCTGTTCTATTTGATACTGGTGCTGATAGAAGTTTTATATCTGATGAATTTTGCCCACTACTTGATATCACACCTGTTGCATTAGATGCTAAGTACATTGTAGAGTTAGCTAATGGCAAGCTCATTGAAACTGATAGTGTGATACCCAATTGCACTTACAACCTCGCCGATGAATTGTTTTCCATTGATCTCATACTTGTCGAGATTGGAAGTTTCGACATCATTTTTGGCATGGATTGGTTATCCAAACACCGAGCCGAAATCATCTGCTTCGATAAAATCGTTCGTATACCTCTCGCCACCGGTGGTACCTTAGTCAAACAAGGGGAGACCGGTGAGACGAGATTAAATATCATCTCATGTATGAAAACCCGCAAGTATCTGAGAAAAGGGTACCAGGAAATCCTCGCATACATTATGGAGAAAAAGTTAGAGGAGAAGCGACTTGAGGATGTGCCTATTATTCGAGACTTTCCAAAAATCTTTCCTGAAGATTTCCAGGTCTTCCGCCACCAAGATAAGTCGAATTCTCAATCGATCTTGTGCCCGGAGCGGCACCCGTGGCACGAGCACCATATCGACTAGCCCCATCCGAACTTCAGGAGTTGTCCACTCAGTTACAGGAGCTCCTGGACAAGGGATTCATTCGACCGAGTTCTTCACCTTGGGGAGCTCCGGTCTTGTTTGTGAAAAAGAAAGACGGTTCTTTCCGCATGTGCATCGACTACCGTGAACTCAACAAACTCACCGTTAAGAACCTTTATCCACTCCCTCGAATTGACGACCTATTCGACCAACTTCAGGGGTCGAGCTTTTATTCAAAGATCGATCTTCGGTCAGGTTATCATCAACTCCGAGTTCGTGACACCGATATCCCAAAGATTGCTTTCCGAACTCGCTATGGGCATTATGAGTTTCAAGTGATGCCATTCGGTTTAACAAACGCACCGGCTGTATTCATGAACCTTATGAACCGGATGTCAAACCATACCTCGAAAAGTTTTTCATTGTATTTATTGATGACATCTTGATCTACTCGCGCAACGAACATGAACACGCGCAACATCTCAAAACCATCCTAGAACTACTTAAGCACGAGGAGTTATATGCCAAATTCTCTAAATGTGAGTTCTGGATGCAAACTGTACAATTCCTTGGACCCATGATTGACAGTCAAGGAATTCATGTTGATCCATAAAAAATCGAGGCTATCAATTGCTGGCAAGCACCTACAATTCCATTCGAAGAACGAAAATTCTTGGGACTTGCTGGCTACTATCGGCGGTTCATTGAGAACTTCTCGAAAATATCCCAACCTCTCACAACGCTTACTCAAAAAGAAAAGAAATTTGATTGGACCGATAAGCAAGAATCAGCTTTCCAACTACTCAAGGAAAAGCTTTGTAGTGCACCGATTCTATCCTTACCCGAAGGCAACGATGACTTCGTGGTGTACTGCGATGCTTCACACCAAGGTCTCGGTTGCGTGTTGATGCAACGAGACAAGGTTATCGTTTACGCCTCCGGACAGCTCAAAATCCATGAAAAGAATTACACCACTCACGATCTTGAACTTGGAGCTGTCGTCTTTGCACTCAAAATCTGGAGACATTACCTGTACGACGCAAAATGTACGATCTTCAACGATCACAAAAGTCTCTAGAACATCTTTGATCAAAAGAATCTCAACATGAGACAACGTCGCTGGGTCGAGTTGCTCACCGATTTTGATTGTGAGATCGGATACCATCCGGGCAAAGCAAATGTGGTTGCCGATGCCCTCAGTCGAAAAAAATGCAAAAAACCACTTCGAGTTCGAGCCCTCAGCATAACCATTCACAATGAGCTTATCATTCAGATCCTTACCGCTCAACTCGAAGCGCTGAAACCTGAAAACCTAATACATGAGGCCTTGCGTAACATGGAGAGACAATTCGAAACCAAACCCAATGGGGCTAAATACTTTGCAAACCGAATCTGGTTACCTAGTTTTGGAAACCTACGAGACTTGGTGATGGATGAAACTCACAAGTCCAAATATTCTATATATCCTGGATCCGACAAGATTGTAACACCCCGCAATTTTGACATAATTATAAACGTTAATTGCATGCATTTTTAGGCTAATTCCCTAACTTAGAGTGAATTCACAACACATTTTAGAGATAAGTCTAGCAAAGCCCGACTACTTAATACGCGTATTCTTACATTTCGTAATTGGTTGTAAATACGTACAAAACAATTGTAACAAAAGTGACAAAAATATACGACTGTTGGTGAACAAAATTCTTTAAAAAAATGAAATTTTTAAATAACATTAACGTTGTTGCGCTGCACACCGGTCGTTGGAATTTCTAATGGAGATGCAGCACAATAGTGGGTTTTTAATTTGTAAGGCAGGGGCCTAGGGTTATTACTATTGCTAATATAAGGGCTAGCAAAGGTTAAGTATAACCTAGAGTCGTTTTTCAAAGCGCGACAAATTGAAACTAGGAGGGTTTAGGAACTTTTATGAACTTAGCTGAGGCTCAGAAAGATGGTTTTGGTTTTGGGTTTTTCTAAATTAAGATTAAATTTAAGATAAACTAAAAGAGTGGAGGTTACTTCGGGCGTTCAGTAATTAAAGCGATTGTCTACTATGAAGTGGTTTAGGTGAAGTTAAATAAGAGGAGTTCTAACGAGGATAAAATTGTAGGTTAATGTGAGCTAATCTACAGTCCTTCTATTGGGCTAACACGAAAGTGTCCACAATCAGGCAAATAGAATGTCACATGGGTTGCAGAATATATTAAAACATACACCGAAAGTTCTCTCAAATGCATGTCCACATTATCCAACAGTTAATCTCAATTCCTATACCCCAATCTCGGTCATCAGAGACGTCCGAATCATGGCACAATTTGTTGAATAAACAATCTTGTAAACGGGGTTTACCCTCGCCGGAATAGGTTGGAATAACCGGTCTAGATGGTTGGATAGCATGTCATCACTTATTCATACAAATTATCAACATTACTCAAGTATGCAAGAAAACAATGATGATTTATACTAAGAATAGAAACCTAAGTAACACATTTGTTAATCGATTCATAACATGACTACCTTCGGTCGTTCTCGACTTCCATACATTTGTACTCAGCCATAGGTGTTTCCAGTACTATATCAAAGAACAGTCGAATAGGGCCGTCACATTATTTCACGATGATTAGGGCTAAATATATTTCACTATCATGATAATCCTAAGGCAACAATCAAACAAGAACATGCAATAAGACAAGCAATGTAATAGTTCAATTTAAGCATACAAAGGTGTTATCTAAGTCGAGGATATTTCGAAAGTTGTCTAAAAAATATCGTCTGTTTGAATTAAATCTTAATATACCTCTATTCCCATGTTCTGTGTCTCTTAGATCCTAGTGTGGTCCAGAGAACACAGGCCATGCCGAGCTCAATGATTCAATATGACATAGTATAACTAAGTGACCTATACCCTATGAGTTAGCTACGTTCATTTTTGGATAAGGTTTTAGTCACAACATAAGTTGGGCAGATAAACGATAAAGGTTCAATTCCTACATCTATTTATAATATAAAGCATTCGCAAACTCATAACATACAATACAATCACATATTTAAACTTTTCCTAAACGACTATCATAGCAGACAACTGAGTTATTTAGTTAATCATGGTAATTCTAGCATGCATATTTAAATTTATTAAAGAAAGAACAAACATATTAAATATGGAAGATAGATTAACACCTGGAGAGAAGTACACTAACTCGTAGCTAAAATATACGTCCCGAAGCACCTCCGTACAAATCTTCCTTGATTAGTTAATTAGCTAGCCTAATTAACTATGAAGAATTAAAAATTACAAAGAAAATAAAAGTATTTAAGTGAATGTGTGAAGATAATAAAGGATGATATTCAAGATTGCTTCAAATGAGGTCTAGGGGCTGCTATTTATAAGGAAAATATGGCTCACATTAGCATCCCTAGGCTCACATTAGAAAAAGAGTGAAAGGTGGTGCACCGGGTACGGAAAAGTAGCGAAAGGTGGTGCACCGGGTACGGAAAAGTAGCGAAAGGTGGTGCACCGGGTACACGCAAGGATAAAAAAGAGGAAAAGAGACAGGGGGTGGAGGCCGGCGCCGCCCACCAGCAGGCCGGCGGCGGCTGGCTGCTGGCCAGCGGAGGCTGGCTGCCACCCGCCCCGGTCCGTCGTCTTTCGCTGCGTTGCTAAATTCGTGCGTATCTTCGTCGTTATGCATCCGTTTGCGTTGATTCTTTTTGCGTTGTATTCTTAATTCAAAAACGAAGACTTTGATGTAAAGATATCCCAAAAACATGTCTCCTATCTCCAGATATTGCGCACGAATCATTTGGATCTTCCGGCGGACGTAGAATCTTCATTCTTTATCCGTTTTTCTTGATTCTTCTTCTGTTGGATTCGTAATTTGAAAAGGAACATCTTGGATGAGATGGATCTTGATGATGGGCACTTTTGTCTTGAAATCTTATTTTGATGCCTGGAATCTTCAAACGTGTGTGGAATCTTCATTTTTTATCCGTTTTGCTTGATTTTTATCGTGCAACCTTGTTTTGACCATCTTGGCATAATATCATTGATTTGTATTGTTTTTGAGGATAAAATGCCAAGAATCGTTCTAGAATGAGGGAGATATCGGTAGTAAAAACATGACTTTTTACGCGATATCAAACGTTTATTAAATATTATGTTGATAATATTTACGAAGTATTTTATAATGTGAAACGTTTATTTCGCAAACTGAAACAAAACAAAGTTAAAATGTTATAACTCAACTAAATTATTTATATAAAATATCTCAAATAAAAATATATTCGATTACGTATTTAAAAATGTACCAATTAAATACCACAAAAATTGGGACAAAAATCCCTTCCTTTTTTTCTTCTTCTTTGACAAAATCGGCTCAACCCCCCACCCCAACCCATTTTTCATCTCATTTTCACCAACCTCATCTCTTTATTCTCTCTCAAACCACCCTCACCAACACTAAAACCACCATCCAAAACCACCACAAAAACTACCATCAAAACATCTCAAAACACCTAGCTTCTTTAGAGAAAAACGATCACGACAACGACCTCTACATTTCTATCTTTCCGGATTTTCTTCGCGACAACTTTGTAAGATCCCGACATTTCTGAAAACTTTTAGATTTTGCTATTTCTTTTGATATTTCATGTTTATATTACTTAATACATCATGTTTTAGTATTTTTATCAACTGATTATGTCCAAAAATCGAACCAAAATGCGTTTTAAAACTCGATTTGCTCGAACAGTTAAATCTGCGAACTGAGCTGCGTCTCAGTCCGCAGATCGTGCTGCGAACCCAGACTCACGAACTGACCTTCGAACTGAGCTGGCTTGCGAGCCGAACTGAGATGCGAACTGACTTTGCGAACTGAACTTGCGACGTTGACCTGTTGACTGCGAACCGAACTTTGACTTGCGAAGTCAAACATGCGAACCGAATTTACCCTGCGAGCCCAACTCGGTTCGCAGCCCACCTTTCCATGCGAACCGAACTCAGTTTGCACCGCAATCTTAGTCCGCAGCTAATCTTAGTCAATTTTCCCAAATTTAATTTCCAGATGCAATTTTCACCAAAGCAATATAGTATAAATAAAATTTTTCCAAGCTGACCTGGCAGCTCGACCCCAGCCAGGGGCTCTGCCCCTTGGATTGCGCCAGGGGTTGCCACCCCTTGGACCCCGCTACCAGGGGCGCTGCCCCCGGACCCCCGTCCATAATCTCATACTTTAAAAAAATACAGTGAAACAAACACAATTATACTTTCGAAATTATGATTTCAAACCAACACGAACGAGTCGTATACATTCTCACAACTACGAAATACAAACATACCTATTTAACAAACGCTTTGGACATAACTTGGTTGTACAAACACTAGCATGGATGGTCGACTTAGACATTCACATACTTATTAAATCTCATACGTTTAGGACGTTAGGAGGTTTCGGACTAGACTTGGGCTTTAGGCTTTGCTAGCACTCGCACTTTACTTAGCTCAACAGGTGAGTTCATAGCCCTACTTTTACTGCTTTACTACTTTTGAACAGGGGTGGAAAACATGGTACGACTTTTACTGTTGCCATAACTTACTTACTTTTTTTTAGCGATTGCTAACTTTTTGATTTCTTCCAACTATCAATTATTAATGATTTCATGTTATAGTTGATAACTAGAGTGTTTTGGAAACTAAACTTATACATTTTATGAATGATTTCATACGTGCAAACTAGTTATAAAGCATCACGAGCTTTCATACAAACAGATTTTTATGAAACAACATTTTCATAAACACACAGAAAGACCCTACGTCTTGGGCAAACATACAGAAAGTCCCTACTTCTTGGGCAAGGTTCCATCCTATGTCTTGGGTGAAGGCTCTACTTCTTGAGCAGTGGGTCCTACATCTTGGATGTCAGTCCTACTTCTTGGACACAACATGAAAAGTCCCTACATCTTGGGCAGATATTGTTAAGTCCTACTTCTTGGACAAACGTTTTAGTCCCTACTTCTTGGGCAAACATTGAATGGTCCTACTTCTTGAACAAACTATTAAAATTGTACTTTTGGGCGACATCCCAACAAAACTTCATATATGATGAACATTACTTAAATTGTTACGGCAAAACGTTACAAACAAATTGGTTGATCAAACTTCCACTTAAACATAAAACCTGTGAATTCACTCAACCTCGTTGTTGACTTTTGTTGAGACATAGATTGTGACAACAGGTCTAGCTTGAAATAGGACTGGTGTAATTATTATTATGTTTGTGTATTGGTTTAGATTTGTAATGAATATTTCGTTATTAAAGATAGACGACATTTTGTATTAACAAATTACGTTTGCTGCGAGTCGAGTTCTCAGGTCGCAAGTGTTGCGAAGCGAGATGAGAACTGAACTCGCAAAGCAAAATTCAACAGGTGATGAACGAGTTGAGTTTATTATGGGCTTGGGCTGCGTAGCGAGTCGAGTCAACTCGCAGGCCCAAAGGCTGCGAGTTAAGACGACTTATTTAAATGGTTTTTGTTTAGAAAATCATTAACAATTCGATTAGACTTTTGTTATCCCATATTTTCTGCGAATCAAATTTCCAGAGAAAAGAAAATAAACCTAACGACTAGGCTTTGACGTTTATTCGTTTAAAGCAAAGTAATTAGTTAACCAAAACGCGAACTTATTCGTTGTTAGTAAGATAACATCGTATTGAGGAATTCCGTACCTTAATACTACAGATAACGAAGTTATCGATCCTAGAACTAGGGACTTACAATTGGTATCAGAGCTTTCGGGCTAGATAACGAAGGTAGTTCGAAATTTTCGGGTTAATCGCGTGTGATTTAGGATCGTTTTGACGTGCATTAGTGTGTAAAAACGATTAAGATCACTCTCTGGACGATTTAGGGTTTGTTTACGGTCAAAATTTCCAGTTTCAATCGTAAAAATACCAAAAAATTTTGTTTTCGCATTTTTCAGCCGTTTCGCGAGTCGAGATTAGGGTTTCAGATAAGTCTGCGAACCGAGTTGAACTTGCGAGTCAACATTCTGCGACTCGAACTTAGTTGCGAATCAAAATACTCTGCGAACCGAGATCTTCTGCGAACCGAGATCACTTGCGAGTTGACATCACTGCGATCCGAACTGAGACTTGCGAACCGAGATTCTGCGAGTCGAGCTGAGATTGCGAGTTGAATTGAGTTCTTGCGAGTCAAGATTTTTTTTCTGAATTCGCGAACACATTTTAACTTTAAACTTCACGATGTCTGACCTTAGCAAAATGATTGAGATGGACCACGAGATTGGAAAATCTAATGTTCCACCTAAATTATTAAGGGTTGAGGATTATTATAGCTGGAGGGATAGGTTTGAATCTTACTGTAGATTCCATGATCTATCTATCTGGAAGTGTATCAAGAATGGATACACGACACCTACACAAACTGTTGAGAATGCTATTGTGGTTCTCACTTATCAACAGATGAGTGAAGCACAAAAGAAGGAATTTGAGGTTGAAAACAAGGCTCATTCTTCAATTAAGATGAGTCTTCCTAAAGAACTTAATCATCAACTGAAGTCCTTCCATACTGCTAGAACTTTGTGGACAGCTCTTGAGAAGAGGTGTGAAGGTAGTCCACAAGTTAAAGCAGGCAAGAGGAATCTCCTGAAAAAGCAGTTTACTGTGTTCAAAGCTTTGAAAGGAGAAGATCTTGGTGCTTATACCACAAGATACTACCATTTGTTGAGTGAGCTAGATGACCATGAGATTGTAACTACCGAGATTGAGAAAACCGACAAGTTTATTGAGGGTTTACCGTCTAAGTGGGAAATGCATGGCATAATGCTTAAAGACAATAATGAGAGGTATGCAACCATGACCTTAGAGCAGGCAATTGATAAGCTCAGAGGTTATGATTTCACCAAGAAGACTAGAGATACTGATTCTGATCAGGCTCAGGATCCGGGACTATATCATGGAAAATCTACTATCTCTACTGCTTCCTCAAGCTCGACCACTGCTTTATTTGTTGGTAATGCTGAAGGAAAGGGTGAAATGATTACTGATGATCTGTGTCTTGTTACCTCATCTGGTAGTGAAGCAAAGGGTAAACCAACTGAGAAGTCACCTCAGGAGCATCAAAAGATGCCTATGAGTGTGAAATCTGCTGAACAACAATTATCTGTTCTTGCTTCCTTTGTAGCTTCTAATGAAAACTACATTCAGGGTAAAATCAATGATCCAATTATGTTTGAGGAAGATTATGATCAGATAGACCCTGAGTATCTTGAAGAAATAGAACTTCAGGATCAACTTGAAATGTTATCTAGAAGAGTAAAGAATTTCTTAAAGAAAATTGGTAGAAAGGTAGTTGGCAATCGATCAGGGTTTGATAAGACCAAGATCAAGTGTTTTAACTGTCAGGGTTATGGACACTTTGCTCGGGAATGCCAAAGACCTAAGGTAGAAGCTGGCAATGGAAAGCAAAGTTCGGGAAGCACTCTTGCTTCCAAAGCCTTGGTTGTGAAACAGTTGGATGGCTCAAATGAATGGAAAGCTCAGTCTGAGGAAGCTTTCATGGCTAAGATTGATGAGTCTACATCCTACATGCCTACTGATGCAGAGTGTGATGTAAAGGTGCCTGAGGTTGAAATGAAAGCAAGTGATGAAGACGTGCTGTACATGGATTCAACTGAAAATATGAATCCTGAAGACTTTGTAGAACGCATGGCTGAAATCCAAACATACAAGAAAAGGGTATGTATTGATATTCTTACTCTTGCTGATGTCTGTTATTTGGTTACTGATTTACAGTCACAGGTTAGTGTTTTAACTGTATCAAACAAAAACTTGTCTTCTCAAGTTAGCATATTGACTGAATCTAATAAGACTGTTAGATCTGAACTTGAACCTATTGATGTGCGTAGGTTAAGTGATGATAAACAGGACTTAAAAGATAGAATTAAATCTGATGCTTCTGATAGGATTGCACTTAGAGATACTATTAATGAAAAAGCTGTCATCATAGATGGTCTCTATATGAACCTAAAAGACTTAAATCAGACAATTTCTAATAAGGAGAAAGAGTTAGCTGACTGTAAGTTGAAGCTAGTTGAGCAAAATCGAAAGATAGAAAATTATCGAACCACTGAGATGGACAAGATGTTAGATGCTCAACGAAGTGTAAAGGATAAGTCAGGACTAGGTTATAATGAGACACCTCCTCCTTTCACTTCGAATTACACTAGGCTTCCAGAAGATACTGAAATGACTGAAGTATGTTCTGAAAAACCAGTAGCTAAACCTGATCAGTCAGAGGCACAGAAAAATGTTATTAAGAATCCTTCATCTGATGATAGTAAGAAAATTCCTCACACCAAAGTACATTTTGTACCGGGTGGAGTAATTAATGATACTAAGACTGATGAAGTGGTTAATACAGAACATGTAGTTGAACCTTTAGTGTCTAAGACTCTGATAGCGGATGCAAAAGTTAGTAAGTCACGAAAACAGATGTCTTGCTTCAAGTGTCACCAAAAAGGACATGTAGCTTCTTGTTGCCCAAATAAGAAGTTGGAAGCATCACATAAGTTAGTGAATACTGAAAAGACACCGACCACTTCTAGTTCGATTGTAGATAGGTTAGGCTCCAAACTGGGATTAGGAAGCAAACCTGTAAACATTTTGAAAAGAGATGGTAATCATAGTGTCTCTCCACCTAAACCTAAAAGGCCTTATACTCTAAACGAAAATACTTTCAATAAGCCAAGAGATAAGACACCTTCGAGGTTTAGGACCCCAAGTAGAAACCATAGTCAATTTGAAAATGGTTCTACTTCGAGTGCACAGGGAACTAAGTTTGTGCCTAAGAGGTTTTCTACTCACTCTCCTCATAGGCCTAAGACTACAGATCATCAACAATCTCAAACTCCTGTGAAAGTTACCAAGACTCCCGATGGGAATAGTTATGGTTACTTTAAGGAGGTTCAGATTGTAGATGATCAGGGACAAACCAAGACCGTGATGGCTTGGGTCCCTCTTGATAACTAACTATGTACAACTTGTTATGTGTAGGAGCAGACTGTGAACAAGGACAGCTGGTGGTATGTAGACAGTGGATGCTCAAGACACATGACAGGTGAACGAAGTCTACTGAAGGACTTCAGAGAAGGTTTCAAGCAAAAAGTAAATTTTGCAGGAGACAAAGGAGGAGTAATTACTGGGAAAGGAAAAGTTTCAAATTGAACTTTGACTCTAGAGGATGTGAATTATGTTGAAGAACTAACTCATAACCTAGTGAGTGTTTCCCAAGTCTGCGATAAAGGTCATCCAGTTCATTTCAATGAAAAGGAGGCTTTAGGTCAGAAGCCAGGTATCACAATTCCTGAAGAATGGATTTTGATGAGGGCACCAAGGAAGAAGGACATCTATGCTATAAACATGGGTGTTTCTAATTCTTCAATGGTGTCGACATGCTTAATATCCAAGGCTTTAGAAGCAGACACACTTTTATGGCACAGGAGAATGGCACATCTGAACTTTCAAAAAATGAATTTTATAACCAAGAATGGTTTAGTTCTAGGTGTACCACAGAAACGTTTCGAGTCTGAAGACAAGTGTGTTCCTTTCCTAAAAGGAAAGCAGCACAAGAAACCACACAGGTCTAAGACTGAAAACACAATCTCCTCGCCATTTGAACTACTACACATGGACCTCTTTGGCCCAATAAGCAATAGAAGTCTAGGTGGCAAGTGTTACTGTTTAGTTATCACAGATGATTACTCTAGATTCTCATGGGTATTCTTTTTGGGATCTAAGGATGAAACTCCAGGAATTTTAATGGAGTTCTTTGATCTAGTAAAGAATATCTATAAAACAAGAGTTAAGCGTATTCGTAGTGATAATGGAACGGAATTCAAGAACTCAACGTTGAATATCTATTGCTTAAGCAAAGGGATACAACATCAATTCAGTGCACCATATGAACCTCAACAGAATGATGTTGCTGAAAGGAAAAATTGAACGTTGATTGAAGCTGCTAGAACAATGCTTGCAGATTCAAAGCTTCCGGTCATCTTTTGGGCAGAAGCAGTGAATACAGCATGTCATGTTCTAAATAGGGTTCTTAAGGTCAAAAAGCGTAATAAGACATGTTACGAATTATTGAATAATAAGAAACCCAATCTGAAGGAATTTTAACCCTTTGGAGTTGCATGTACAATATTGAAAACAGGAAATCAAGCTAAATTTGGTGAAAAGGCTAATGAAGGATTTTTCCTAGGTTATGTGCCCAACTCACCAAATAAAAGAGTTTTCAATAAAGTCACGGGACGACTGGAAATTGTTTATAACATTGAAGTTACGAGCTATGTACCTGCTGTGCATAAGGGATTAGATTGGCAATTTGACTATTCAGATCTCTTTCAGTCATTTAAAATTCCCATAAGTGACTTTGTCAGTGATTCAGAGATCTCTCAGCACTTATTGCATGAAGGCTTGGACAATGGTCCGTCTTCAACATCGAGTGTTCCGAAATCTGGAATCAGGACAACAGATGACTCAAATGAAGCTTCTTCAAGTGGGTCACAACAATTTTCAAAGGATAAGTATCAAGAAACAGAAGATTCTGAGGAGGATCTTCAAACGACATTTGATGATGTACTTACTTCTTTGAACCATTTAAGGATAACTTTAGCAAGTTCAGAAGAGATGCCCTCATTAGAAGAGATTGGTACTAACTTAGGAGATGAGTTAATAGTCGACCCTATGCCGGTTACAAGAACGAGTAAGAATCATCCCGTTGAAAACATCATCGGTGATATTAATACTCCTGTTCAAACTAGGACTCAATCTAAAGCTAGTACATCTGAAAATTTAGAAAGCTTGTATACTGCTATGAAAGAGACAGGAATTCCTAATCAATCTCTATATTCATGCTTTATCTCACAAGTTGAGCCTAAAAATGTGCAAATGGCTCTCAAAGAAAGCTCGTGGGTTGAAGCTATGCAAGAAGAACTGCAACAGTTCTCAAAATTACAAGTATGGGAGTTGTTTGACCTTCCAAAGGGAGAATATCCAATTGGAACTAGATGGGTATTTAAGTGTAAGAGAGATGACAGGGGAGTCATTACTCGCAATAAAGCTCGTCTAGTGGTTCAAGGGTTTAATCAACAAGAAGGGATAGATTACAACGAAGTGTTTGCACCAGTTGCTAGGCTAGAAGCAATTAGAGTATTCTTAGCATTTGCCTCTTTTAAAGGTATCAAAGTTTATCAGTTGGATGTTAAGAGTGCCTTTTTGTATGGAAAAGTTGAACAATTGGTGTATGTTTCACAACCGCCAGGGTTTACTGATTCTGACTATCCAGATAGAGTATACCGCTTGAATAAGGCTCTATACGGATTACATCAGGCACCTAGGGCATGGTATGGAACACTATCAACGTATCTACTTGAGAATGGATTTACAAGAGGATCAATTGATAGTACACTTTTTGTAAAGTGGAACAAGAATGACTTTCTACTAGTACAAGTATATGTTGATGACATTATCTTTGGATCTTCTGATGAAAAGATGTATCAAGAGTTTGAGAAAGTCATGAGAAAAAGGTTTGAGATGTCTGCAATGGGAGAGTTAAATTTCTTCTTAGGATTGCAAGTTGATCAAAAGAAGGATGGATTCTTTATTCATCAATCTAAATATACATATGAGCTATTGGAATGCTTTAAGATGGATGAATGTAAGGTCTATAATACTCCAATTCCAGTCAATCACAACCTTGGACCAAATACATCGAGTGATAGCGATGTGGATCCAACTCTTTATAGAGCCATGATCGGATCACTAATGTATTTAACTGCCTCTAGGCCTGACATTATGTTTGCTGTTTGTATATGCACAAGATATCAGGCAAATCCGAAAGAGTCACATATGCAAGCTGTGAAACGGATCTTTCGTTACCTCAAAGGGAAACCGAAGCTGGAACTTTGGTATCTGATTGATAGAGACTTAGATCTCATAGCTTATACTGATTCGGATTATGGAGGATGCAATTAGAATAGGAAATCTACAACCGGAGGATGTCAATTCTTAGGAGGTAGATTAGTTTCTTGGCAGTGCAAGAAGCAAAGCTCAGTAGCCATTTCTACATGTGAAGCTGAGTATGTTGCAGCTGACAGCTGTTGTTCTCAAGTTCTTTGGATCCAACAGCAACTGCGGGATTACGGGTTAAATATAACCAATACTCCTATGATGATTGATAACGAATCGACAATGTCGATCACCAACAATCCGGTGAAGCACAGTAAAACTAAGCACATTGATATTCGACATCATTTTATTAGAGATTGTGCTGAGAAGAATTTGATAAAGTTAGTTAAGGTTCCATCTTTGGATAACTTAGCAGACTTATACACCAAGGCATTCGACAGAGCTCGATTTGAGACGTTGGTTCAACTTAATGGAATGAGAAATCCAGAGTGATTGGTCTTCCAAGGGTATTTTTGTAATAGTTAGTAGTCAATTTTATGTTTTTTTTTTTAAAAAAAAAAGAAAAAGAAAAAGGGTGGCGTATGGCATTCATTTGCTTGTTACCTGAGGGGAATCGCCTCCAATAAAAGAACAACTGAAGTTCTTTTAGAAAAAGCTTTAAGTTTTGGCTGTAAAAACCTGGGAAATGATAGTACATTAGGAGAATGAGCTTAAGAATAATAAATCTAAGTGCTAAGATTGATATGTTAGTAGATTCCTATAAGTTTCATTAGAATTGCATACTTACCTATGAGTTTATTTATATTTATTTGATTATACACCTATATCCACTGATAATAACTCGTGTCCTTTATATAAGTGCTAAGAATAACTAAAGTCTATTCAGCTTCATTATATGATATACTGGTAGACAAATTATTCTTAGATTTATGAGCGATTAAGAAATTTTAATTCTGTGTGTCATATCTTATGTGAACTGTTATATACTGTATGACATCTGTCTTAAATGATGAATGATGGTACTGCCATACACTGTTATCATACATTTATTTACAAATGACAAATAGTTACAAATATGGTTATTAGTGAAACTAACAGATAACTCTGTTGTACGTGAGTACAGACCTGTTGCCTTTAGTTTTGCCAATAGTCTCAAACTTATTTTTAATATACTAAGGGATCCTCTGTTGTATGTAAGTACAGATCTGGAACCACTAGTATCTTTAAAGGATGTTTATTTGTCACAATTTAAACTCAAGTGTATGTTATATGTTTCGAAAAGATACATCATTTAGTAACCTCTACCTTGAAATTTTAAAAGATGCAGTGCTATGTGTTTTACTTAAGTTCTTCAGTATATTATATAATGGTACACTTTAGATATTGTTCACATTAATAATAATACAGTTTGCTCAAAAATCTATCTCTAATTTGTTTATGTGGACCATAATACCGGTAATCATCTTGAACTGTTTATGATATTGAATAAAACGGTTATTTTGTTATTAAAAGTTATGTTGTGTGGATAAAGGTAAATAAGATATAATTTTATAAATATAAGTTAATTATGGGTTAGTTTGCAATTTTATTGTACCTATATGAATTTCATGAGGTTTGCATACTAGCAATCGTCTTGTTCTTATTAAAATATAATTTAAATGGCTTGTTTTTCCTAACATGATCCCAAAGCAGTTAAAATTTTAAGCATGCTAATTTTAAAATTGTTTGCTTTCATAAATGTTAGTACTTTTAAATTTTTATTTCTTATTTTGTATTTTTGTTTAAATGATTAATAGAACGTTTTACTTATTTTTATGTTTTACCCTTTGGAATTGAATTATACTGAATATTTATTTTATGTTGAACGAACGTGTGTTGACAACTGAAAAATATTATATAGGTTAAGTGGAATGTTAATCGAAAGTCTTCTGACTCACAAGTAGTCGAGCAGCGTGTCCTGATTTTATATCGGCGGTTAATTTTTCTATTATAACTTATATATATATATTAGACTTGTCTTTATACTTAAGACCATAAGGTATATAAGTAAATAATTTTAGCTCGAGATTTTTCTTTATACAATATTAACTGTATCACGGGTTTAGTCGGTTAATATATGTAAGAAGATTATCATTGAGAAAAAATAAAGCGGAAACATTTTCTTTGAAATGTTTAGGCTACATAGTTACAGAGTTAACTATATAATTGTGAATGGAGTTACATTTATACTTAGTAATTAATTTGCATTTTTATTTAAAACTTACGAGTTTGACTGGTCAACGCTGCGAAGCGAGTCCAGTTCTGCGAGTTGACATTAAACTTGCGAATCGAGTAAAAGTATAAAGGGTGCGAGGTCAAATGAGTCAAAGTCACCGAACCCACTTCTTATTTGCGAGTTCACTTCACCTTGCGAATCCAGATAGTGCGAAACGAGATGAAATACATTTTTCGTTTGATTTTGATCCTGCTAATCACAAGGAAGAGTTTTTGATCCGTAGTTTTTATACACTTTTGTATTGCGAACATTTTGAGGTATAAACCAACGGATTTCACCGTTTAAATTACACGAAATCGATGGTTTTATTGACTTAGGGTTTCGTTTTAAATTTTAAACGGTTTTCATAGATTAAAGGTGTTATTTGACAAGAATCTTGTAGATTAATGTTAAACGAACCTTAATGAACGTAAACCAATCGATAGATCTTAATAAAATTGAGAGTTTAATCGAAATTTGTTTCGACTCGCAACCACAGTTCATGTTGCGAGTTGACCACAATTTCAATTCGCAGAGCCATACTTAGCGAGTTGAGAAAGATCTCAATTCGCAGATTTCTCTTTGCGAATTGAACACAGACTCAACTCGCAGATTTACTTTAGCGAGTTGAGATTCTGACTTGTTGACTTGCGGACCGAGTTGAATAGAGAATCAACTTGCGAGTCGAGTTGCAGATTGACTTGGTTAGCGAGTTGACATGGTTGCGAGTTGAGTTGCGAACTGAGTTAAACTCGATTCGCACATGATACTTATGCGAGTCCAGTACTTAGAAAATTTTAGAATTTTAATATTTTTTATATGAATGTTAAGACTTTTTCAGTAATAACTTTTATATCATGGACTTGTATTAAAATTATATATGTTTATATCGAAAGTCTACCAATTCAAGTGGTAATTGAGTGGCGTGTCCTAATTTAATATTAGCGGTATAACTTATATTCATTTTAAAACCCAAAAATGTTAATGACTTGAGAATTTCAAATTAACAAGTAATTAATGGGACGTACATACTGAACTTACGACTTATTAGTAATAAGTTATATATGTTAGATATTATTATATATGACTTGAGACTGTAATGTAACAAGTTATATATAATTTTAAAACTAAGATGTTTGATGAATTTTTATTCATAATACGTTATAGTTTAAAATTGATTAACGTGCGTTAACTGTTTTCGTCATTTGTGTTTTAATAGATATGGCGAGACAATTCGATAAAGGTCACAATATTCTTGTTGATCTGGATCTTTCAGCACGTGGAGCACATCAAGTTGCTCAAGTGCTGACGTTCTTTGCAGGTTCACGCATTCGGTATGCGATTACCGAGTCTCCTCAGATCTCTCAGACGATACTGAATGATTTTTGGACGGATATTCAGTATGATCAGACCGTTAATCCACCGGTGATACGCACTATGGTCAATCAGAGACCGGTTGTTTTCTCTGCATCTGATCTACGTCAGATTTTACAACTGGGGACAGTAGACCAAGAAGATGGTCCGACTGAGTACCCTAGTGATTTTATTGAGGGAGCTATAGGTCGTATGGGGTATACGGGAGATAGAAGAGGACGACAGTTAAAAAAACCTCTGGTTATTGGACAGTAGAGGTTTTTGTGACACGTTATTGTCACGGTTTTTGCACCAAAGAAGGGAGGCTTCGATGAGTTGAGCCCTGCCCTTGTATCAGCTGTGCTGTCACTGCTTTACAACAAACCATACAGTTTTTGTGATTACATTTTTGGCGAGCTGGTTAGATAGATTTCGGGTTCTGTTAGATCACGGTTTCTGGTTTATCCACGTTTTTGTATGCTGATCATTCGCGCTCGTCTGCCAGAGCTTGTTATTCCTGGGCCATATTTACGTGTAGATACTATTGGGCTCAAAGGCTACAATACGATGTTTTTGCAGACAGTGAGGAAAGAAGGGGTAGTAAAGCCTGAGGAGAGAGAGCTTTTTGGTTTTCTTGTTGATCCTGTCTATGTGACACCACCGAATAATGGTTGGTTAGATGTTGGTGCTGATGTTGCTGTTCCAGACCCGAGAGCTGATGTGGTTCATGCTGAAGATCCACAAGAGCTCATTGAGGATGTGTTGGAACAACCTGCACATGCTGGGGAACAGGTGAACCTAGATGTTGCTGCCCAAGTGATACAGGAGGTGCTGGTTGAGCTTGATGATGCTACTGATCCCTTGCTATGGGATATTTATAGTTATGTTGCACCACCTAAGGTAATTTTATAATTATATAGTAATATAGGTACTTAGTTGTTACATTATTAACATATTATTATTATATAATGCAAATGTTATAGATATTTAGTTAATTAGATAATATTTCTGATTATAAAATATAAATATCATTATGATTAGGGAGCTGAGACTGCAGACCCAGAGGTCACTCGACCTGAGGGTGAGCAGGGACAGCTTGATGGATCTGAAGGTTTACCTTCTAAGGTAATTATCAGATTAATAATAAATATATAGAACTTGTATGATAGAGCTTTTAGCTAATCATAAATGGTTAAAATATTTAATATTTAGGATTCTGATGTTGGTCCATCTGGAGGCCGTGATGGTGAATCGGCTTCAGATGATGATGATAGTACTCCTTCTCCACCTCCAGATGCTGGTTATATTAGATACCGATCTCGGATGATTCCAGATCCAACACTGAAGGAGAAGAGGAAGGCTAAGGAAGTCGACCCAGACTTCAGTATTATTGATGAGGGTCCTGAGGAAGAGGATATATCTCTTATTTTTCAACGTTGTAAGCGTTCCAGGACATTGATCATTCAGGATGGTATGTTTTACTTAGAGTTAGATTATCTTAACTTGTTGTTTATCAGGAGTTCAACTGAGACAGTTAATTCTGTGACAGTTTCTCGAGATACATCGCAAGTAGAGACGACGATCCGGTGGTTACTGAACCAGTATCTGTACCATCTGAGGTATAAGATAAATGTTTAGTACTACGAGTATTATAAATATTTAATTAGAGATTGAGACAGAGTTATCTGTAACAATTACTTCTTTAATTATATCTAACTTTACAGGCTGAGAAACTGCTTGAGTCAGTGGAACCAGAAATGGTCTCCAAGACAATTAAGGAGGGAGTTGCAAAACTTGTGCATGATGCTCAGTTCCCGACCAATAAAGCTAGTAGATTTGCAGCTAGTCTTCTCAAGGAAGCGTTATCTCAAGCTATTGCACCACTTACACGTGAATCTTACATTGCTTCGGTGACACCTCCTGGACCATCAACAATTTCTGTTATTCCGACGACTGATGCTGAAAGGATTACATCCTTAGAGTCAAGAGTTAAGGAATTGGAACAGAGTACATCCAGGATTCTAGGGTTGTTGGCTGAGAATATTTCTCTTGCTCAGCAGATGGTTCATATCAGTGAATCACATTTGACTCTGCTGAAGACTCATGATACTTTGCTTGCTGATTTTACTGCCCAGCGACTGAAGCTTGAACAATTAGAACGTCTGGTGTTGAGAGTGCATTCAGGACAGTCAGCTCAGGGGGAGATAATGATATATCAAGAAGCTTGCAAAGACGATGAGTTAGCAAAGAAGAGAAGAGATGATGAAGATGATGATCCCAGTGCACAGAAAGATGGTGAGCCGACTAGTCCTTCAAATACTGGTGAGCAAGCTATTATTCAGGGGCAGTCTGCGGGTGTTGGTGTTAGTGGTGATGGTGCTGGTACAAGTGCTGCAGGTACAAGTGAAGCTGGTAAGATAGCTTAGACTTGTGTAGATATTAGTACTTAGAACTTAGTTGAATTATAAATTATAATTGTAATTTATAATTGTAACTGAATAATTGTAACTTAATAGTTTTGGCAATATATTCGGCTTGAGATTATTATTACAAGTTAAATATATTAGAAATTGTTTAAGTTATTTGATTCTGAAAAGTTAAATAAATTAGTGATCGAAAGTCTTCCGACTCATTGAGAAGTCGAGCGGCGTGTTCTGATTTATTTCAGCGGTCAAAGTTTATTTTAACTTAGACATTTTAGACTTGAGAGTTTTTATAACTAACAAGTTAAATTTGTATGATTTTTAACTAGACAAATGATATATAATTTAAAGATATAATTGAAAGTTAAGTTTTATTATATAACAGTTTAATTAAGTCTTGGAAATTATATAAGTTAATTAATTGTAAACTTAAATGTTTGGTGATTATTCACAGTACATTAGAGTTTAAATTTGATTAATATTTGTTAAGTGTTTGATATAATACTTAGGAAATCTTAGGTTGATTCGGGGTAATCAATAAAAGATTTATAAGTTATATATTTCGCGTTTATTATACAAAAGGATTAGTATTGGAATTCTTAGATTGATTCAGGGAATTCAATAAAAGAATTTAAATTATTAATTTATTTGTGTTTGTTTGTTTTCTCTAGGAATGGAAAGTCTAGATCTATCAGATTCAGAAAATGATATTTTGGATGAGATAGATGAAGAGATTGATTATGATCTTGAAGAGGGAGAATTTCAGCCACCTGAAGATTGGACTGCTATTTCTGAGATTGAGCAAGATGTGGGTGTAGATCCAGATGCTAATGTTGATGAACACCATGTGAGCCCATCTAGGACAAAGGTTGTCATTGAAAATGATGAAGGTCCAATGGTTGTCGATGTAGATGAAGAGATCGATGACTCAATTGATACAGAAGATGAAGTTCTTATTCCTACAAATAATCCAGCTGTTGTGCTTAGCAAACTTCCAAAACAAAGAAAGAAAATTGGAGTTTCAGAAGTGGATATAACAGGAAAACGTGTACCACGTAAAGGGATTATTGGTTGGTACTTTGACCCAGACCTGAAGCTGTTTGCAATTAAAAGATTTGATGGAGTTCAATATTTTGAGCGAAAGCTTGCAGTGTTTAGTTCTTTGCCTAGATTTGAGATTCGAGATTTGGCTCGATTACCTTTGAATAACCCAAGTGATGATTTTGTTGGAAGATATGTTGAACACATAATCAAGACTGAGGTTAGAGCTAATAAGTTTGAAAAGATTAAGCCAAGAAAAGGAAAGACTATCAAGTTGGCAGAATGAAGTCAAAGGACAGGAAGAAGAAGAAGAAAGAAGGTTTATTTGTCTGTCAAATGTGTACAGCAAATTCCTCTGAAGAGAATGCCACAAGATATTTTGGAAAATATGAAATGTTGGTATGTTGATTGAGAAACTGGAGAAGTTGTCATGGTTGAAGCAGATGATGAGGTTGAAAGTGGTGAGCGTGAGATTTTTAAAGTTTATGACCATCGACACCTAATGAATATGTCGAAGAAAGATTTGTTAAAGTTACATGAAAATAGAATCTTGACGACAGAAGCATGGGGTGATTTAGCACGAGATTATCAGATAATGGTTAAGACTTGTATCAAGATGAAGATGTACGCAGGAAGTAAAATTTACAAATGAAGACTAAAGACAAGCGTGAAGATAAAGACGCTAGAGCTATTGTCAAGGGGGAGTCTGTTGAGACATAGATTGTGACAACAGATCTAGCTTAAAATAGGACTGGTGTAATTATTATTATGTTTGTGTATTAGTTTAGATTTGTAATGAATATTTCATTATTAAAGATAGACGACATTTTGTATTAACAAATTACGTTTGCTGCGAATCGAGTTCTCAGGTCGCAAGTGTTGCGAAGCGAGATGAGAACTAAACTCGCAAAGCAAAATTCAACAGGTGATGAACGAGTTGAGTTTATTATGGGCTTGGGCTGCGTAGCGAGTCGAGTCAACTCGCAGGCCCAAAGGCTGCGAGTTGAGATGACTTATTTAAATGGTTTTTGTTTAGAAAATCATTAACAATTCAATTTGACTTTTGCTATCCCATATTATCTGCGAATCAAATTTCCAGAGAAAAGAAAATAAACCTAACGACTAGGCTTTGACGTTTATTCATTTAAAGCAAAGTAATTAGTTAACCGAAACGCAAACTTATTCGTTGTTAGTAAGATAACATCGTATTGAGGAATTCCGCACCTTAATATTACAGATAACGAAGTTATCGATCCTAGAACTAGGGACTTACAACTTTTACTATGTTTTTCAGGGAATTAGCTGCACGTATGATCCGCATGCACATATGGAACATAGGTGACCCACAAAGCAAATAGGATGCCAACTTTTGACAACGGGATTTCTTTTATATAACTAATCGGTTTTAGTCATATTTACGAAATCTACTTTTGTAAACTTAACAACTTTTACACTTGTACGATTCGATGAATCGTAAACGTTGTAACTATTACTCTTGGCATCTATATATATATATATATATATATATATATGTTCTGTTGTAATCATATGCTCTGATATGTATGCATGCACTTTGTATACGTCGACACCCCCAGCTTATACCAATGCTTCCGCTAAACATCGTTGACCGAATTTGGGGGTGTGACAAAGATGTATCATGACATCAAAGAGTTATATTGGTGGCCAAACATGAAAGCTGAAATCGCCACATACGTTAGCAAGTGCCTCACATGCTCGAAATTCAAAGCCGAATATCAGAAACCTTCAGGTCTACTTCAGCAACCGGAAATCCCTCAATGGAAATGGGAGCAAATTACCATGGATTTCATCAGTAAACTCCCGAAAACACCGAGCGGTTGCGATACCATTTGGGTGATCGTCGATCGTCTCACTAAATCTGCTCACTTCTTTGGCATCAAAGAAACTGACAAAATGGAATGCCTTACACAAATCTATCTCAAGGAAATTGTATCACGACATGGCATTCCAATCTCGATTATTTCTGACAGAGATAGTCGTTTCACATCTCGCTTTTGGCAATCATTACAGAAATCATTGGGTACTCACTTGGATATGAGTACTACATACCATCCACAAACCGACGGCCAAAGCGAATGAACCATACAAACACTGGAGGATATGCTACGAGTCTGTGTAGTTTACTTCGGTACCAATTGGGAACATCATTTTCCATTGTACGAATTTTCATACAACAACAACTACCATACCAGTATTGGAGCTGCACCTTTTGAGGCATTGTACGGTCGTATGTGCTGATCACCTGTCTGTTGGACCGGAGTGGGAGACAACCAACTCACTTGTCCTGAAATCATACACGAAACCACCGAGAGAATTATTAGTATCCAACAACGGCTGAAAGCCGCATGTGATCATCTGAAAAGTTATGCTGACATGAGACGCAAGTATCTCGAGTTCCAGGTTGGGGATCGAGTATTGCTCAAAGTATCACCTTGGAAAGGTATCACCCGTTTTGGTAAACGTGGGAAATTGAATCCGAGGTACATTGGGCCTTTTGAGATCCTTGAGAGGATTTGTCCAGTGACATATCGATTGCAACTGCCAACCGAGCTCAGCAGCGTGCATCCCACTTTTCACATTTCTAATCTTAAGAAATGTCTGTCTGGTGAGACACTTATTATTCCCCTCGACGAAATCCGCAGTGATGAAAAACTCCATTTCGTCGAAGAACCTGCAGAAATCATGGACCGTGAGGTCAAACAACTCAAACAAAGTCGTATTCTCATCGTTAAAGTCTAGTGGAATTCGCGGCGTGGTCCGGAATTCACTTGGAAATGGGAAGACCAAATGCGACTCAAGTATTCACAGTTATTCACAGTTATTCACAGACTCCACTCCATCCATGACTTCGAATTAAATTTCGGGAAGAAATTCTCTTAACAAGGGGAGAATGTGACACCCAGAAAATTAGGGCTAGTTATTAGTTCCTAATCATTTGCCAATACATGTAATTAGTGCTAGGTTAGACTAATTGAATGTATCGTTATATATATTATTATATATACACGTACACGATTAAATTTAATCGTGCATTTTCATATCGGGCGGATCCCGATACATTAATGCGGACGTTGGTGAACACATCTTATTAAATAATATGAAATTATTTAATAACGTTATTGTTTCCAAATATTATTTTGATAATATTTCATAAGTATTTCTGATGTGTGCTAAGTATAGACAATTATAATCACAAGTTTTAAATAAGGAAATACTAAATAATACTATCACACAATTCAGGCAAGTGTTATCCTGATCATAGAATATAGCTTTATAAGTAAGTCCAGATTCGAACACAGGGAACGTGATTTAATTTATAACTAACTATTTATTTATTCTAATTAGAATTATTACAATCAATATACAATTTAACAATAATATACAAGATAGGGGGGACGTTTTAGTTCCGATCGAACATATTTATATTTGATACCGATTCTTAATAGATAAGTTTTAAGGAACAACTTAAGAATACTCAATTGGATAGAAGATTATGACTATTTAAACTATTATTTATTAAAATTATTATATTAACTTATGTCTATTTGCGTGTTGGCTATTATTATTGTGATTTACTAATGTAGAAAACCACAAAGAATAAGATAATTTTCATATAGCAATACAGTCAAAGGATATGTAAAGTATCACTATTTATTAAGATCTATCAACATATTATCAATACAATTCCTAAGGATAGGTTGAATTATAAGATTACTTAACATTAATAAATGATATCAAGATGTGAACATAATTACCTAATCTATAGAAACTTTTATGGTCATTCTAGTTTATATAAATCAGTTAACTAAATCAAGAACCATCATTAATATAATATAACACGAAAAATTCTTGTATAATAATATTCAATAATATAGTTCCAACATAAACATATAATTCATATAATAAACTAAATAAACATACATTTAAACATTCATAATGAAAATCTAACAAGCAATTAATTCAAGTAAACATTATCCAAAATAACCCAAAAGAATAATAAAGTTACAAGGATAAAGAAACTGAACCAATTGACGAACTAGCTTTTCCTAGGGTTAAAAACCTTTAAACCCTTGCTCCTTAGCCTCCAAATTCGTACCTATAGTCGACCTAAAACCCTAACTTTCGACTTTTTATTCTTTGAATCGTATATGGTATATCTCAAACCTAAACTTAAGCCTCTATTTATAGTTTTCAAAACTGCCAGTCCAACCGCCGGTTGGATCAATTTGAGTCCTGGTCCAACTCCGCGTCTGAAACCGCCTTAAATCTTTTATACCCCAACCGCCGGTTGGGTAATCCAACCGCCGGTTGGACCTCAATTCCAGAGTCTTCCAACTTCGGGTTGGGCTTCACTTTTGGGCTTCTTCTTCTCTTTAACGGATCTTAATCTTTAATTTGGCCCATTTCTTCAATATAATCATTTTAGGTCTTCAATTCTTTAAGGTTTAAGTTCCTTTTTCTTCATTTTCTTCAATTTTTGATTCATTTTCGTTCATTTTTCTCCAATCTCTAATTAAAATACATTCCTGCAAATCTTAACAAAATAAGTATCTAAAATCATATAAATGCATTAAAATGTATACAAATATAGGGATAAATAGTATAAAATATAGTATCTATTTGATGCTTATCAAATATCCCCACACTTAAGTTCTGCTTGTCATCAAGTAGAATACTGAATAAAATTTAATATAAGCATCAAACTAATATTTAAAATTCAGAATACCAATACTAAAAACCTGTTTCATAACTTAAAAATTTAAACAATTTAATTTACATGGATAACTATAATGTATAAATAAGAATTATTATTATTATTCGTGCAATATATAGCTCATGAACGATTACTAATATATTTGTCCACTTTGAACAATCTATATTTATACTTCTGAATACATCTTTATTATTAGTATGTATATTACTTATGATTTCCATATATGATATACTCTTAAACTTAATCATGCAATTTACTTTTATATTTCAAATAAATATATAAAATCCATTTTTAAGAATCAAGACATTGGTGACAGGTCTGCATTTACATGCAACAGAGCGACATAACTTGATTCAGGTAAAGTAACTTTTAAATCAAACCAGCGGTGACAGGTCTGTACAGCCGTACAACAAAGCGACATAGTTTGATTTTTAATTTTATTCATTTTTTTTCCTTTGAAAGAATTTCTTCTTTCTTCTACTTTATTTAAGAATACTAATTAGAAACCAGGTTTGTACTTACGTACAACAGAGGAAACAATTAGTAAACTCCCAAATGTCTTCACATAAGTATAAAGATATATAAAAATATCGCATGATAAATCTAAGAATTAAGACTTTATGTCATACATCATATTATGTACCATAAAATAATAAACAAGTTATTTTATTAATTTCTTAAAATTCAGAAATTTTCCTATAGATTGCCTATTAGTATATCATATCATGTAACTTTATATCATTCCTTATTAAGTAGTTTACATTATGTATACAAAACAGTTAATCCACATTAAAGTCTAAACTTTTAAATACAAAACAAAACTTTTAACAAAAGTATTCTAACTAATAAATACTCAGTTATACACTTAATTTTTTTTTTAAATTTTGGTAAAAATTAAGAACAATAGAAACTTAAATAATTAAAGAAATTCTTTTTCTTACGAATCCTATCCCCACACTTAAATTATACAATGCCCTCATTGTATAAAAATGATAAACAAAAGTGAGTAAGGAAAAGAAAAATGGAACAGAAAAACTCCCCTGACTGAAATTTAAAAATTCATCATCGGCTAAGAAAAATTCTGCTTGGTTGATTCCTTGATCTCTTGAAAAATAATATACAACATCCACACTTTCGTAGTTAATCACGATTGCATTTAGCCTATGCAATAAGCTTTTAAACTCCTCGGTATCCCGAGTGGACGAGTTATAGTCTCGTGAGGATTTCCATGAAACATACCCACAAAGTTCATAAATAAGATAGACTGTATTAAATAAAGTGCTGAACTTACTGCCAGTCTAACTCTATCAAAAATAAACAACCACATTAGCATAATAAAGATAAAAAGTAATAAGAGTAATAATAAGTACAGTCATATCAAATGTATCAATCATAAACAAGAACAATCTAATCATCATCAGAATCCTCCTGCCCTGGATGTCTTGAAGGTCCAGCTCCATCATCAAATACCAATAGAACATATGGCTGAAACTCAATAAATCTCGCAGCCAACAACCTCTGCAGTAATCCATACTGATAATCAGATATATGAAAGCTCTCTTTCTCAAATCTATCAAACCTTTGCTCAAACCTGGTAAACCTCTGATCAATCGTATCAAACCTCCTACCATAAACAATCTCGATCCTCTCCAATCTCTGCTGAATATCATCCAACATATCTCCCCTGCCACGACCTCTACCACGGCCCCTACCTCTACCTGCTGGTAGATCAACCTCTGGTACTGGAATCTCAGGAACTAGCGGTAGTGGAATAGGTGGTCCTCTCAATCTAGCTCTATGTACCGGATGCTGTCCTGGTACAACCTCAGGTGTCCATAATAATACCCCCTCCTGTATACCTACCTGTAGAATCCCTAACTCAATCAGCTTGTCCTCGCCTAGCAAGGACATCCCTGGTGTAACTGGTGTGCATGTCAAGAAATCAGCAGCTGTCATACCATAATGCCTAGTTATCCTAGTAACATACTGCCCTCCACATAAACTACTGGTAAGCCTATACCCAGTCGCTCTGGTAGTCATCCAATGCACTAATTTCCAGGGAACATTGATCAGTGTCCCCTGAATCATAGTGTGTAAATAAAAGAAATCAGGCTGATAGACCTTCTCAGGTCCTGTATGCCTACCACAAATAGAATATACTAACAGTCTATGAAAAGGCTATGAATTGGACTCCTCATATGTATATCAGAAGGTGCTCTCTCCCCATAATCAACAATAGCCAGTTGTCTCCAATACTTGTTGAGACATAGTTTGTGACAACAGATCTAGCTTTGCAATATGACTAGTGTAATTGTTATCGTGTTGATATATTGGTTTAGATTTGTAAATTGATATTGTTTTGATATTAATATTCGTTAAATATATTATTATGATAAAGTGTTAGACGAATATAGATTTTAACAATATATATACATATGCTGCGAGTCGAGTTATTTGTTTAGACGTTTGTTGCGAGTCGAGATCTCAAGTCGCAAGGCTTTGCGATGCGAGATGAGATCTGAACTCGCAGAACTCAACAGAGACAAACGAGCCGAGTTCATTATGGGCTTGGGCTGCGTAGCGAGTCGAGTGAACTCGCAGGCCCAGTGGCTGCGAGTTGAGACGAGAATATATATGTGTTTTCATACGTGAAAAATATAACTTTGATAACTTGAAAAATAGAACTTTGAGAAAACTAATTGGAAATCAGGATTATTGCATTCGTGCGAACTCAGTATTTCCAGAGAAACAAATACTAAAGGCTAGACTTTGACGTTTATTCGTATAAAGTAAAGCAATTGGTTAACCGAAACGCGAACTAAATCGTTATTAGTAAGATAACACCGTATTGAGGAATTTCGCACCTTAATACTACAGATAACGAAGTTATCGATCCTAGAACTAGGGACTTACAATTGGTATCAGAGCTTTCGGGCTAGATAACGAGTGTCGTTCGAAGTTTACGGGTTATCGCGTGTGATTTAGGATTGTTTTGACGTGCATTAGTGTGTAAAAACGATCAAAATCATTCTCTGGACGATTTAGGGTTTGTTTACGATCGAAATTTTCAGTTTTAATCGTAAAAATACCAAAAATTTCTGATTTCGTAATTTTCAGCCGTTTTGCGAGTCGATATTAGGGTTTCAGAATAAGTTTGCGAACCGAGTTGAACTTGCGAGTCGACATCCTTGCGAGTTGACATTCTGCGAGTCGAACCTCTTTGCGAGTTGATATATTCTGCGAACCGAGATCTCTTGCGAACCGAGATCACTTGCGAGTTGACATCACTGCGATCCGAACTGAGACTTGCGAACCGAGATTCTGCGAGTCGAGCTGAGATTGCGAGTTGAACTGAGTTTTGCGAGTCGAGATTTTTACTTTATCTAAATTCGCAAATACATTTTAACTTTAAACTTCACGATGTCAGACCTTAGCAAAATGATTGAGATGGAACACGAGATTGGCAAATCTAATGTCCCACCTAAATTGTTGAGAGTTGAGGACTATTTTAGCTTGAGGGATAGGTTTGAATCTTACTGTAGATTCCATGATCTATCTATCTGGATGTGTATCAAGAATGGATACACGGCACCTACCCAGACTGTTGAAAATGCAATTGTGGTTCTCACTTATCAACAGATGAGTGAAGCACAAAAGAAGGAATTTGAGATTGAAAACAAGGCTCATTCATCAATCAAGATGAGTCTTCCTAAGGAGCTCAATCATCAACTCAAATCCTTCCATACTGCTAGATCTTTGTGGACAGCTCTTGAAAAGAGATGTGAAGGTAGTCCACAAGTTAAAGCAGGCAAGAAAAATCTCCTGAAAAAGCAGTTTACTGTGTTTAAAGCTATGAAAGGAGAAGATCTTGATGCTTATACCACAAGATACTACCATTTGCTGAGTGAGCTAGATGATCATGAGATTATTTCTACAGAGACTGAGAAAACCGACAAATTTATTGAGGGTTTACCGTCTAAGTGGGAAATGCATGGCATAATGCTCAAAGACAACGATGAGAGGTATGCAACCATGACCTTAGAGCAGGCAATTGATAAGCTCAGAGGTTATGATTTCACCAAGAAAACTAGAGATACTGATTCTGATCAGGCTCAAGATCCGGGACTTTATCATGGAAAATCTACTATCTCTACTGCTTCCTCGAGCTCGACCACTGCTTTATTTGTTGGTAATGCTGAAGGAAAAGGTGAAATGATTACCGATGATCTGTGTCTTCTTACATCATCTGGTAGTGATGCAAAGGGCAAACCAACTGAGAAGTCACCTCAGGAGCATCAAAAGATGCCTATGAGTGTGAAATCTGCTGAACAACAATTATCTGTTCTTGCTTCCTTTGTAGCTTCTTAAGAAAACTACCTTCAAGGGAAAATCAATGATCCAATTATGTTTGACGAAGATTACGATCAGATTAACCCTGATTATCTAGAAGAAATAGACCTTCAGGACCAACTTGCTATGTTGTCAAGAAGGGTTAAGAATTTCTTGAAGAAAACAGGTAGAAAGGTAGTTGGCAATAGATCAGGGTTTGATAAGACCAAGATCAAGTGTTTTAACTATCAGGGTTATGGACACTTTGCAAGAGAGTGCCAAAGACCTAAGGTAGAAGCTGGCAATGGACAACAAGGTTCGGGAAGTACTCTCGCTTTCAAAGCCTTAGTTGTGAAACAGTTGGATGGATCGTATGAATGGAAAGCTCAATCTGAGGAAGCTTTCATGGCTGAGATTGATGGATCTACATCCTATATGCCTACTGATGCAGAGGGTGAGGTAAAAGTGCCAGAGGTTGCAGCTAAAGCAGGTGATGAAGATGTGCTATATATGGAGTCAACTGAAAACATGACTCCGGAAGACTTCGTAGCACGCATGGCTGAAGTCCATACAGACAAGAAAAGGGTATGTCTTGATATTCTTACTCTTGCTGATGTCTGTTATTTAGTTACCGATTTGCAATCACAGGTTAGTATTTTAAATGTAGAAAATAAAAACCTGACATCTCAAGTTAGCTTATTGACTGAATCTAGTAAGGCTGTTAGATCTGAACTTGAACTAGCCAAGATTGATGTGCATAGGTTAAGTGATGATAAACAGGATTTAAAAGATAAAATTAAGTCTGATGCTTCTGATAGGAGTGCTCTTAGAGATACCATTAATGAAAAAGCTGTCATCATAGATGGTCTCTATATTAATCTAAAAGACTTAAATCAGAAAATAGCTAATAAGGAGAAAGAGTTAGCTGACTGTCAATTGAAGCTAGTTAGGCAAAATAGAAAGATAGAAAATTATAGGACCACTGAGATGGACAAAATGCTTGATGCTCAACGAAGTGTAAAGGATAAGTCATGATTAGGTTACAATGAGACAGCTCCTCCTTTCAATTCGAATTACACAAAGCTTCCAGAAGATACTGAAATGACTGAAGTAAGTTCTGAGAAAACAGTAGCTAAACCTGATCTGTCAGAGGCACAGAAGGAGTTTATTAAGAATCCTTCATCTAATGATAGTAAGAGAGTTTCTTTCACCAAAGTACAGTTTGTACCGGGTGGAGTAATTCATGATACTAAGATTGATGATTTGATTAATAAAGAGCATGTTATTAATCCTTTAGTGCCTAAGACTCCAATAGCGGTTACCAAAGTTAGTAAGTCACGAAAACAGATGTCGTGCTTCAAGTGTCACCAAAAAGGACACGTATCTTCTTGTTGCCCAAATAAGAAGTTGGAAGCTATACATAAGTTAGTGAATACTGATAAGACACCGACCACTTCTAGTTCGATTGTAGATAGGTTAGGTTCCAAACCGGGATTAGGAAGCAAACCTATAAACATTCTGAAAAGAGATGGTAATCATAGTGTCTCTCCACCTAAACCTAAAAGGGCTTATACTCTAAACGAAAATACTTTCAATAAACAAAGAGATAAGACACCTTCGAGGTTTAGGACCCCAAGTAGAAACCATAGTCAATTTGAGAATGGTTCTACTTCGAGTGCACAGGGATCTAAGTATGTGCCTAGGAGGTTTTCTACTCACTCTCCTCATAGGCCCAAGACTATAGATCATAAACAATCTCAAAAACCTGTGAAAGCTACCAAGACTCCAAATGGAAACAGTTATGGTCACTTTAAGGAGGTTCAGATTGTAGATGATCAGGGACAAACCAAGACCGTAATGGCTTGGGTCCCTCTTGATAACTAACTGTGTACAACTTGTTATGTGTAGGAGCAGACTGTGAACAAGGACAGTTGGTGGTATGTAGACAGTGGATGCTCAAGGCACATGACAGGTGAACGAAGTCTACTAAAGGACTTCAAAGAAGGTTTCAAGCAAAAAGTAAATTTTGCAGGAGACAAAGGAGGAGTAATTACTGGGAAAGGAAAAGTTTCAAATGGAACTTTAACTCTAGAGGATGTGAATTACGTTGAAGAACTAACTCATAACCTAGTGAGTGTTTCCCAAGTCTGCGATAAAGGTCATCCAGTTCATTTCAATGAAAAGGAGGCTTTAGTTCTGAAGCCAGGCTTCACAATTCCTGAAGAATGGATACTGATGAGGGCACCAAGGAAGAAAGACATCTATGCTATAAACATGGGTGTCTCTAATTCTTCAATAGTGTCGACATGCTTACTATCCAAGGACTCAGAAGCAGATGCACTTTTATGGCATAGGAGAATGGCACATCTGAACTTTCGAAAAATGAATTTTATAACCAAGAATGGGTTAGTTCTAGGTGTACCACAAAATCGTTTCGAGTCTGAAGACAAGTGTATTCCTTGCCTCAAAGGAAAGCAGCACAAGAAACCACACAGGTCTAAGACTGAAAACTCAATCTCCTCGCCATTTGAACTGCTGCACATGGACCTCTTTGGCCCTATAAGCAAGAGAAGTCTAGGTGGCAAGTGGTATTGTTTAGTTATCACAAATGATTATGCTAGATTCTCATGGGTATTCTTTCTGGGATCTAAAGATGAAACTCCAGGAATTTTAATAGAGTTCTTTGATCTAGTAGAGAATGTCTATAAAACTAGAGTTAAGCGTATTCGTAGTGATAATGGAACAGAATTCAAAAATTCAACGTTGAATATCTATTGCTTAAGCAAAGGGATAATTCATCAATTGAGTGCACCATATGAACCTCAACAGAATGGTGTAGCTGAAAGGAAGTATAGAACGTTGATTGACGCTGCTAGAACTATGCTTGCAGATTCAAAGCTTCCGGTCTTCTTTTGGGCAGAAGCGGTGAATACATCATGTCATGTTCTAAATAGGGTTCTTACGGTCAAAAAGCGTAACAAGACTTGTTATGAATTATTGAATAATAAGAAACCTAATCTGAAGGGATTTGAACCCTTTGGAGTTCCATGTTCAATATTGAAAACAGGAAATCAAGCTAAATTTGGTGCAAAGGCGGACGAAGGATTTTTCCTAGGTTATATGCCCAACTCACCAAATAAAAGAGTTTTCAATAAAGTCACAGGACGACTGGAAATTGTTTATAACATTGAAGTTACGAGCTATGTACCTGCTGTACATAAGGGATTAGATTGGCAATTTGACTATTCAGATCTCTTTCAATCATTTAAAGTTCCTATAAGTGACTTTGTCAGTGATTCAGAGATCTCTAAACACTTATTGTCTGAAGAATCGGACAATGGTCCTTCTTCAACATCGAGTGTTCCGAAATCTGGAATCAGGACACCTAATGACTCAAATGAAGCTTCTTCAAGTGGGTCACAACAACCTTCAAAGGATAAGTATCAAGAAACTGCAGATTCTGAAAAGGATCTTCAAACAACGTTTGATGATATACTTACCTCTTTGAATCATTTAAGGTTGTCTTCAGCAAGTTCAGAAGATATCCCTTCATTAGAAGAGATTGGTACTAACTTAGGAGATGAGTTAATAGTTGATCCTATACCGGTTACAAGAATGAGTAAGAATCATCCTGTTGAAAACATCATCGGTGATATTAATACTCCTGTTCAGACTAGGACTCAATCTAAAGCTAGTACTTCTGAAGATTTAGAAAGCTTGTATACTGCTATGAAAGAGACAGGGATTCCTAATCAATGTCTATATTCATGCTTTATCTCACAAATCGAGCCTAAAAATGTGCAGATGGCTCTTAAAGAAAGTTCGTGGGTTGAAGCTATGCAAGAAGAACTGCAACAGTTCTCTAAATTACAAGTATGGGAGTTGGTTGACCTTCCAAAGGGAGAATATCCAATTGGAACTAGATGGGTATTTAAGTGTAAGAGAGATGACCGGGGAGTCATTACTCGCAATAAAGCTCGTCTAGTAGTTCAAGGGTTTAATCAACAAGAGGGGATAGATTATAATGAAGTGTTTGCACCAGTTGCTAGGCTAGAAGCAATTAGAGTATTCTTAGCATTTGCCTCTTTTAAGGGTATCAAAGTTTATCAGTTGGATGTTAAGAGTGCCTTTTTGTATGGCAAAGTTGACGAATTGGTGTATGTTTCACAACCGCCAGGGTTTACTGATTCTGAACATCCAGAAAGAGTATATCGCTTGAATAAGGCTCTATATGGATTACATCAGGCACCTAGGGCATGGTATGGAACGCTATCAACTTATCTACTTGAGAATGGATTTTCAAGAGGATCAATTGATAGTACACTTTTTGTAAAATGGAATAAGAATGACTTTCTATTAGTACAAGTATATGTTGATGATATTATCTTTGGATCTTCGGATGAAAAGATGTGTCAAGAATTTGAGAAAGTCATGAGAAAAAGGTTTGAGATGTCTGCAATGGGAGAGTTAAATTTCTTCTTAGGATTACAGGTTGATCAAAAGAAGGATGGATTCTTTATTCATTAATCTAAATATACATATGAGCTATTAGAACGCTTTAAGATGGATGAAAGTAAGGTCTATAATACTCCAATTCCAGTTAATCACAACCTTGGTCCAAATACATCGAGTGATAACGATGTGGATCCAACTCTTTATAGAGCCATGATCGGATCACTAATGTATTTGACTGCCTCTAGGCCTGACATTATGTTTGCTGTTTGTATATGCGCAAGATATCAGGCAAATCCGAAAGAGTCACATATGCAAGCTGTGAAACGGATTCTTCGTTATCTCAAAGGGAAACCGAAGCTGGGACTTTGGTATCCGATTGATGGAGACTTAGATCTTATAGCTTATACTGATTCGGATTATGGAGGATGCAATCAAAATAGGAAATCTACGACCGGAGGATGTCAATTCTTAGGAGGTAGATTAGTATCTTGGCAGTGCAAGAAGCAAAGCTCAGTAGCCATTTCTACATGTGAAGCTGAGTATGTTGCAGCTGGCAGCTGTTGTTCTCAAGTTCTTTGGATTCAACAGCAACTGCGGGATTACGGGTTAAATATAACCAATACTCCTATGATGATTGATAATGAATCTACAATGTCAATCACCAACAATCCGGTAAAGCATAGTAAAACTAAGCATATTGATATTCGACATCATTTTATTAGAGACTGTGCTGAGAAGAATTTGATAAAGTTAGTTAAGGTTCCATCTTTGGATAACTTAGCAGACTTATACACCAAGGCGTTTGACAGAGCTAGATTTGAGACGTTGGTTCAACTTAACGGAATGAGAAATCCAGAGTGATTAGTCTTCCAAGGGTATTTTTGTAATAGTTAATAGTCTGTGTTATGTTTTTTTTTTTAAAAAAAAAAAAAAAAAAAAAAAGGAGGGCGTATGGCATTCATTTGCTTGTTACCTGAGGGGAATCGCCTCCAATAAAAGAACAATTGAAGTTCTTTTAGAAAAAGCTTTAAGTTTTGGCTGTAAAAACTTGGGAGATGATAGTACATTAGGAGAATACGGTTTCGAATAATAACCTTAAGTATTAAGGATGATATGTTAGTAGATTCTTATAAGTTACATCAAAATGATGATTGTTAATTAGGATTATACTTATATTTATCTTATTATACACCTATATCCACTGATTATAACTTGTTCTTTTACTTAACAAGTGATAAGAATAATTTAAGTCTAGTCAGCTTCATCATACGATTTATTGGTAGGCAGGTTATGCTAAGGTTTCCGAGCAGTAAAGAAATATAACTGTCATGTGTACTATCTTATGAGATCTGTTATATAACGTATGACATATGTCTTAATTGTTGAATGATAGTATTACCGTGCACTGTGATCTAAAATAAAAAAAATTAAATTAAAATGATACAAAGTATCATAATGTCACAAGGTGAGTTATATGTTTCGAAAGGGCATCATTTAGTAACCTCTACCTTACATATGAAAGATACAAAGTATCTCGTGTCAAGTGTATGTTATATGCTTCTAAAGAACATCATTTAGTACTCTCTACCTTGCTAATCTAAAGATACAGTGTTATGTGTTGTACTTGAATTCTTCAGTATGTTGTATAGTAGAAAACACTAGATATTGTGCACATAAATAATAAAAGATTGGCTCAGAAATCTATGTGTAATCTGTTTATGTGGATCATAATACCGATAATTGTCTTGAACTGTCTATGGTATTTGAACATTCACTTTTGTGAATAACAAGAAATCATAAGTTATATTTCAATGAAATGTTATATCATGTGGATAAAGGTACATAAGATATAATTTTATAAATATAAGTTTATTACTGATTACTGTTGTGATTTTCTTGTGCTTATATGAATTTCATGAGGTATGTATACTAACAATCATCTTAGGCTTATTACAATCTAATAAGTACCGCTTATTCTCTCTAATATGATTCCTAAGTAGTTAAAACTTTAAGTGTGTTATATTAAGTTATTTTATTAGAATGTTAGTAGTTTTATTAATTTCCAAGTTTGTAATTATTTTTTTGAAGTAATAAGAGTTTTGTTTTATTTCATGATTACCCTTTGGAATTGAATTATACTGGATATTTTATTTTAAATGTTGAACAAACGTGTGTTGAAAAAGTGAAAATATTGTATAGGTTATGTGAAATATTAATCACAAGTCTTCCGACTCAAAGTGTAGTCGAGCAGCGTGTCCTGATTTAAAATCAGCGGTTAATCTTTCTATTATAATTTATATATATATTTTTATCTATACTTAAGACCATAAAGGTATATAAGTGAATAATTTTAGCTCAAAGATTCTTCTTTATACAAAATTAACTGTATCACGGGTTTAGTTGGTTAATATATGTACGAAGTTTATCATTGAGGAAAAATTATGCGAAAACATTTTATTTTAAAAATGTTTAGGCTAAATAGTTACAGAGATAACTATTCATATAACGGGGTTTTTAAATTTATACTTAGTATTAAATTCGCATTTTTATTTAATTTTGTGAGTTTGACTAGTCAACTTGCGAATCGAGATGCACTGCGAATCGAGTACAGGGTATAAAAGGGTGGTCAAGCGAGTCAAACTCCTCACCGAACCCATTTGATTTGTGAGTTCACTTAAACTCTGCGAATCCAGTTTATTGCGAAACGAGTCGAACAGAGCCTTTCACTTGGTTTTGATTTGCCTAGTTACAAGGAAGAGTTTTTGATCCGTAGCTTCTATCTACTTTCAAATTACGAACATTTTGAGGTATAAATCAACGGATTTCACCGTTTAAATTATATGAAATCGAAGCTTTTTATGAATCTAGGGTTTTGTTTTAAAATTTGAATGATTAACGTAGATTAAGGTGTTATTTGACAAGAATCTTGAAGATTAATGTTAAACGAACCTTAATGAACGTAAATAAATCGATAGATCACTTTTAATAGATAGATTAATTGATTTCTGTTTCAACTCGCAACATCAGTTCATGTTGCGAGTTGAACACTCGACTCGTAGACTTTGCGAGTTGAGTTTCTGATCTTGACTATTTGACCATGCGAGTTGATATGGTTGCGAGTTGAGTTTCAATTCAATTCGCAGATTACATTTCGCGAGTTGACATTGATTCTTTGACTTATTGACCTTGCGGACCGAGTAGATTAGCGAATCGACTTGCGAGTCGAGTTGCGGATTGACTTGGTTAGCGAGTTGATATGGTTGCGAGTTGAGTTTCAATTCAATTCGCAGATTACATTTCGCGAGTTGACATTGATTCTTTGACTTATTGACCTTACGGACCGAGTAGATTAGCGAATCGACTTGCGAGTCGAGTTGCGGATTGACTTGGTTAGCGAGTTGATATGGTTGCGAGTTGAGTTGCGAACCGAGTTGAACTCGATTCGCACATCATACTTCTTTGAGTCCAGTACTTAGCAAATTTTAAAATTTTTTTTTTAAAAAAAGGTTTTATATAAATGTTAAGACTTTTTAGTAATAATGTTTATATTATGGACTTGTATTAAGTTATATATGTTTATATCGAAAGACTACCAATTCAAGAGGTAATTGAGTGGCGTGTCCTAATTTTAAATTAGCGGTATAACTTATGTTTATCAAAAACGTTAATGACTTGAGAATTACAAATTAACAAGTAATTAATGGGATGTACATGTTGAACTTACGACTTATTAGTAATAAGTTATATATGTTAGCAATAATTATATACGACTTGCGACTGTCATGTAACAAGTTATATATAATTTTTAAAACTAAGATGTTTGATGAATTGTTATTCATAATACGTTATAGTTTAAAATTGCTTAACGTGTGTTAATTGTTTTTGTCATTTGTGTATTTATAGATATGGCGAGACAATTTGATAAAGGTCACAATATTCTTGTTGATCTAGATCTTGATGCACGTGGAGCTAATCGAGTAGCTCAAGTGCTTACATTCTTTGCACGTTCACGCATTAGATATGTACTTACTGCGTCTCCACAGATTTCTCAGTCCATTCTGAATGACTTCTGGGAAGGTATTCAGTATGATGAGACGATCAACCCACCAGTTATTCGCACAACGGTCAATAATCGACCGGTTGTTTTCTCTGCTGGCGATCTACGTCAGATTTTACGCTTGGGTACAGTACACCAGGAGGATGGTCCGACGGAGTATCCTAGTGATTTTGTTGAGGGTGCGAAAGGCCGTATGGGGTATACAGGAGATAGGAGGGGACGTCAGTTCTAAAAACCTCTGGTTATTGGACAATGGAGGTTTTTGTGGCATGTGATTGTCACAGTTTTTGCACCGAAGAAGGGAGGCTTCGATGAATTGAGCCCTGCCCTTGTATCAGCTGCACTGTCACTGGTTTATAATAAACCATACAGTTTTTGTGATTATATTTTTGGAGAGCTGGTTAGACAGATTTCGGGTTCTGTTAGATCACGTTTTCTCGTTTATCCACGTTTTTGTATGCTGATCATTCGTGCTCGTCTGCCAGAGCTTGTTATTCCTGGGCCATATTTACATGTAGATACTATTGGCCTTAGAGGATACAATGCTATGTTTTTGCAGTCAGTGAGAAAGGAAGGGGTAGTGAAACCTGAGGAAAGAGAGCTTTTTGGTTTTCTTATTGATCCTACCTATGTGACGCCACCGAACAATGGTTGGCTAGATGTTGATGCTGAAGCTGTGGTTCCTGAACCGTTAGCTGCTGTGGTTCATGCTGATGATCCACAAGAGCTGATTGAGGATGTTTTGGAACAACCTGCACATGCTGGAGAACAGGTGAACCCAGATGTTGCTGCTCAGGTGATACAGGAGGTGCTCGTAGAGCATGATGATGCTACTAATATCCTGCTACGGGATATTGATAGTTATGTTGCTTCACCTGAGGGAGCTGAGACTGCAGACCCAGAGGTCATTCGACCTGAGGGTGAGCAGGGACAGTTAGATGGATCTGAGGTTTTACCTTCTAAGGTATTTATCAGATTAATCATAAATATATTGAACTCGTGTGATAGAGCTTTTAGCTAATCATAAATGTTTAATATATTTAATATTTAGGATCCTGATGTTGGTCCATCTGGAGGCCGTGATGGTCAATCGGCTTCAGATGATGATGATAGTACTCCTTCTCCACCTCCAGATGCTGGTTATATTAGATATCGATCTCGGATGATTCCAGATCCAGCACTGAAGGAGAAGAGGAAGGCTAAGGAAGTCGATCCTGACTTCAGTCTTGTTGATGAAGGTTCTGAGGAAGAGGATACACCTCTTATTACTCGACGCCGTAAGCGTTCCAGGACTCTGAACATTCAGGATGGTATGTAATATTTAAAAGTTAGATAATCTTAACTTGTTGTTTATCAGGAGTTCAAACTGAGACAGTTGATTCTGTGACAGTTGCTCGAGATACACCACAGGTGGAGATTGTAACACCGGTGGTTACTGAACAGATATCTGTACCTATTGAGGTAAGGGATATAAGTTTAGTTATACAAGTGTTATATAATTAATTAGAGATTGAGACAGACTAATCTGTAACAATTACTTAATTAATTTTGTTTAACTTAACAGGCTGAGACCAATAACGCTAGTAGATTTGCAGCTACTCTTCTTACGGAAGCGTTATCTCAGGCTATTCCACCACTTACACGTGATTCCTACATCGCTTCAGTAACACCACCTGGACCACATACTATTTCTGTTACTCCTACGACTGATACTGAAAGGATTACATCCTTAGAGTCCAGAGTTAAGGAGTTAGAGAAACTTACGTCTAAGATTCCAGGGATGTTAGCTGAAAATGTCTCTCTTGCTCAGCAGATGGTTCATATGAGTACATCATATTTGACTCTGCTAAACACTCATAATACTTTGCTTGATGATTTTACTTCCCAGCGACTGAAGCTTGAACACTTAGAACGGTTAGTGTTGAGAGTGAATTCAGGACAGTCAGCTCAGGGGGAGATATTGGTATATCTAGAATCTTGCAAAGAAGATGAGTTGAGGAAGAAACGAGATGATGACAAAGACGATGATCCCAATGCTCAGAAGGATAGTGAGCTGGCTGGTCCTTCAACGACTGGTCAGCAGACTATTATTCAGGGGGAGTCTGCTGGTGTAAGTGCAAGTGGTGATGGTGCTGGTACAAGTGCTACAGGAACAAGTGAAGCTGGTAAGACAGTTTAGACTTGTGTAGTTATTTGTATTTAGAATTTAGTTGAATTGTAATTGTAATTTATAATTGTAACTAAATATTTCTAACTTAATGGTTTTGGTAATATATTTGATTTGAGATTATTATTATTACAAGTTAAATATATTAGAAATTGTTTAAGTTATTTGATTTTAAAAGGTTAAATAAATTAGTGATCGAAAGTCTTCCGACTCATTGAGAAGTCGAGCGGCGTGTTCTGATATATTTCAGCGGTCAAAATTTATTTTAACTTAGACATTTTAGACTTGAGAGTTTTTATAACTGACAAGTTAAATTTGTATGATTTTTAACTAGACAAATGATATATAATTTTAAAGATATAACTGAAAGTTAAGATCTTATGATATAATAGTTCAATTAAGTCTTAGAAATTATATAAGTTAATTAATTGTAAATTTAAATGTTTGGTGATTCTTCACAGTACATTAGAGTTTAAATTTAATTTATGTTTGTTAAGTATTTGATATAAGACTTAAGAAATCTTAGATTGATAATCAATAAAAGATTTATAAGTTATATATATTTCGCGTTTATATTACACAAAAGGATTAGTATTGGAATTCTTAGATTGATTCAGGGAAATCAATAAGAGAATTTAAATCATTAATATATTTGTGTTTGTTTGTTTTCTCTAGGAATGGAAAGTCTAGATCTATCAGATTCAGAAAATGATATTTTGGATGAGATAGATGAAGAGATTGATTATGATCTTGAAGAGGGAGAATTTAAACCGCCTACAGATTGGACTGTTGTTTCTGAGATAGTGCATGACATGGGTGTAGATCCAGATGCTTATGTTGATGAACACCATGTGAGCCCATCTAGAACAGAGGTTATTATTGAAAATGATGAAGGTCCAACGGTTGTCGATGTAGATGAAGAGATCGATGACTCAACTGATTCAGATGAACAAGATCTTCTTGATAAGCATAAAGATAATCCTATATTCAAGCCTTTGCCAAAGAAAAAGAAAGAAAAGCTTGGTATATCAGAAATTGATATTACAGGTAAGCGTATAGCAAAAAGAGGGATTATAGGATGGTATTTTGATGTTGATCTAAAACTGTTTGCTATTAAGAGATATGATGGAGTTCAATATTTTAAAAGAAAACTTGCAGTTTTTAGTTCTTTGCCTAGATTTGAGATTAAAGATTTGGCTAGATTATCATTGAATAACCCAAGTGATGATTTTGTTGGAAAATATGTTGAACACATAATCAAGACTGAGGTTAGAGCTAATAAGTTTGAAAAGATTAAGCCAAGGAAAGGAAAGACAATTAAGTTGAAAGAAAGAAGCCAAAGAACTGGTAGAAGGAGAAGGAAGAAGATTTATCCAGCTATAAAATGTGTGCAGCAGATACCACTGAAGAAAATGCCTCAAGATATTTTGGGAAATATGAAGAGTTGGCATGTGGATTCAGAAACTGGAGAAGCTGTAATGGAGGAAGCTGATGATGAGGTTGAAGGTGGTGAAAGAGAGATCTTCAGAGTTTATGATCATCGTCATCTTATGAACATGTCAAGAAAAGATTTGTTGAAGTTAAATGAGAACAGAATCTTTTGTACTGAAGCATGGGGTGACTTAGCACGAGATTATCAAATGATGATTAAGACTTGTATGAAGATGAAGATTTTTGCAGGTAGTAAGATTTACTCATAAAACTAAAGACAATGTGAAGATAAAGACGCTAGAGCTATTGTCAAGGGGGAGTCTGTTGAGACATAGTTTGTGACAACAGATCTAGCTTTGCAATATGACTAGTGTAATTGTTATCGTGTTGATATATTGGTTTAGATTTGTAAATTGATATTGTTTTGATATTAATATTCGTTAAATATATTATTATGATAAAGTGTTAGACGAATATAGATTTTAACAATATATATACATATGTTGCGAGTCGAGTTATTTGTTTAGACGTTTGTTGCGAGTCGAGATCTCAAGTCGCAAGGCTTTGCGATGCGAGATGAGATCTGAACTCGCAGAACTCAACAGAGACAAACGAGCCGAGTTCATTATGGGCTTGGGCTGCGTAGCGAGTCGAGTCAACTCGCAGGCCCAGTGGCTGCGAGTTCAGACGAGAATATATATGTGTTTTCATACGTGAAAAATATAACTTTGATAACTTGAAAAATAGAACATTGAGAAAACTAATTGGAAATCAGGATTATTGCATTCGTGCGAACTCAGTATTTCCAGAGAAACAAATACTAAAGGCTAGACTTTGACGTTTATTCGTATAAAGTAAAGCAATTGGTTAACCGAAACGCGAACTAAATCGTTATTAGTAAGATAACACCGTATTGAGGAATTCCGCACCTTAATACTACAGATAACGAAGTTATCGATCCTAGAACTAGGGACTTACAATACTCAGCTATCTCAACAGACGAATACTGCTCTACCATACCTGCAGTCAAATGCTCTACAAAAGAATGATTGTGGAGCTCATCTAGTGTATAGAGCCCCATAGCTACTCCAAACTCAATCAAACTCATAGACCTAGGCTGACCTCCTAAATAAAAAGAAATCGAAGGCTGGTCAAACTGCCTAGAAGTGGAATCAAATCTAAGAGTAGAGTAAAACTCGATAACTAACTCCCTATAAATAATCTCCTGTATCTAAAATAATCGAAACCAAGCCAGAGAAACAAAGCCAACATCACCTGACTGTAAAATATAACTCTGCGTCATCAGTCTCCTCAAAGTAACATCCCCAGTCTCCCCATCATGGCGAGGATCTATAACTCTCTCCATAACCGACCAATCTGACACATCCGGTGTCTCCACCGGCTGAGCAATCTCCAGTAATCCATCAACAAACTCTGCTCTCCGCTCTGCTATAATAGTCTCATGCTCAAAACGTAGATATGGATGTAGCTGGAAATCCTCCCTATCTAAGAGTGCACGTCCTCTCTGACGTCTAGTCGTCATATTTGTAAACATAAAACTTAATAACTTTTTAATAAATATTACAAATTAGAAATTTGGGCAGCATTTCTGCTTAATATTTGATAGCCACCTGTTTATTTTCAAATGTTATATCCAATAAACTAAGTATAATATATGTCTTTATTTCGAAATATAATATCGAATCAAATAATGAATATGTCACAATAAATATCGATTCAAAAATGGTTTGTAAGTTGTAACAATAAATGTTTAAATGTCGAGTTTTATAATGACACGTATTTATTCTTTCAAAATAATTAGTTTCAAAGTTTTATTCGTATTCAAAATATAGTCATTTTTATTTCGAAAAATTTATCGAGTCTAAAAATGTATTTTTAGTAAATTTTGTATCTTATCAATTCTATAAATTTTTATAATTTTGTTTCATAATTTTATTAAGTCGGAATTTTTAGAAATTGTCGTTTTTCTAAGAATATTTAAAAACCGAGCATTAATCCTATTTAACTCGAACCGCAACATTTCGCAATCAATCCTCGAGTCATAAAATCATAACCTAGCTAACTTAAACTAGTTTCTAAGCATTCCTAATCAATTAAACTAACAAAATATGTGAAATCAATCCAAAAATCGCAACAAACATAATCAAGTTATATAATTCGGAATTAAATTGCGAAAAATAATAAACACGAATTAGAAATCATACATTTGATAATGAATATCACAAAAACGCAATGAAATGATGATGATAATATGATTCTCTGAGTGTGGCGATTGTAGTGTGTGTTTTTGGTGTGTGACCCGAACAGAAATAGGGTCTGTTGGGTTTTGATCGAAAAAGTGTCCAACCGCCGGTTGGGCTTCCCAACCGCCGGTTGGTTTAAAATTTGGGCTCAGGCCTTTTTCGGCCAATTTTTGATTTTTGATTATAAATTATTTATTGGGCTTTGTCCATTTTAAAATTTGTGTTTTGACTTCTTTTGGTTTATAAAATTTGCGTAGTAATACATAATAACTTATTTTATTCACAATTTATTTATTTTAACGTATTTTTAATGCAGAATTTCTACAAATGCAATATACAATATTATTACATAATATTTATAAACTATATACTATATGTATCTTAAATTATTTTAGGAAAGTAAATACACGGAAAAAGAGACTTATCGTTTCAAGAAGTTTGTTCCTGCAATTAATATAAATATCTGCATTGCTGTTAGTTGTTACAAGTAATAAATATAAATAAACTTACTTTGGTATACATAGATCTATCAATCAGTGATTGCGTCGACTCATTCACTGTTAGGAAATTCAATTGTCGACTTTATCGAATTCCAACTATTGTTTCAATCTTTTTGTCACCAAAAATATTATATTTAATATATCTGCAATCTTGTAAACAATGTTAAGCATAATTTCAAAATTTATTATTTAATCTCTTTAAGTAATTTGAATCAAATTCTTATCACTATTGCAACTCGTGTAAAAATCAATTCTTAATACTTAAATTTCTAACATTTGTGTAGCTAATACAAATAGAGATGAGATAATCATATTAATCTGAAAACAGTAAACTTTATATTAATCAAACAATAAACTTCAAATATCCAAATAACATTCAAATCCTTAATTAGATAGAAAACAGAAAAAATGTAACTAGTTATTAAAAACGAAAAGGTTGCAAATGATCTTCAGAAGTGATTTGTAGATCTTCAAACCTAATTCCCATAGATAGGTTTTCCAAAATTCTCAGGATAAATCCTTCGAAAATGTATATAAATTTTATTAGTTAACTCGGGTATTGGCGAAGCAAATTCAGAGAAACTCTCATGATGAACTCTTTCAGCGTTTTCAATTTCTATGAGCATGGCAGCTATTCTTCTTACCTTTTTAGCTATTCTACCATCTTCGTCCGTACTCAAATAGTTATCTTCAATCTTCATATCGCGTTCTACATGATTTTGCCTTAACGAATCTAATAACCCATAGAAACCTAAATGTATATCATGATAATCATATGTGTTGTGGGTTCTCACTGCTGTTCCTATGTCTTTTAAGATTCTCTTATAGTATCCTTCTTGATGATCTGTCGTTAACCCAGAATACCTAAAAGTATCTACTAAATGATAATAAACCTCTGATAGCCCTATATGAAAAAGGTTATTTCTTTGATTGCAGTGAATTCCATTGTAGGCTAGTTGCAACTCCTTTTTAGCATAAGTGACCAAGTTTGCCATTGGTTCATCAGAAAAGTACTCAGGAATTGTACGTGTTACTTCATCCCATTCTCCATAGTAAAATTCATCAAAAATATCCTGAATATAGAAATCAACCGTACAATCTATGAAAAATCTTCCAGAACCAATATGCTCTCTAGCCTTTATTGAATTGAAGAAGTCTTGAAAGTTCTTTAGTAAACAGATGTCAGCCATGTTACTCAAGTTTCCAGTTGCATACTCTATTATTTCCTTAAGCTCTCCTAACATTTCTCTTTGTTTATCAGAATAAGGAAACAAAGATTTCTCAAATGTTTTATGAACATAAGCATACTTCAATAGCTGTTCCTCACAAAAAATTGGATCTACCATTTCATGTTCACTCACAATATCATACTTCAGCTCATTCACGTAGTTTATAAAATCATCTGTATCTCTGGTTTCATTAGATATAACCCAAGCATTGAATTGTTCTTCCATTTTCTTAATCAACTCTTTTTGATAATCAGTATATTCTAAGGTAGACTTATGTATGAGTTCCATAACAAATCTAAGCTCATCCTCATGGTGTTCTAAATATTCAAACATGTCTTCCTTGGTTGAAATCACGGGAGGATGTTCAAAATATTCATCTTCAGTTGTTAGCTTGATTTTCTTGTTTGGTTCAAAAGAATGGTCATCTATCTCTATATCTTTAAAATCATTATTATCACTTCCAAAGTCCACTTGCATCGACTCCATTCTTAATAACAGTTAAATTTCTCTGTGCACATAAAATAGCACATAGTTTAGATTAATTATCTAATCCTATTTTTCCTAAAGTAACTTATTATACATATTGAATAATTATCTTAATATCTTATACATTGCTGATCAAATGATCTCGATAGCTCCATTGATAGTACACAAAAGCGGAGAAACAGGTCAGCGTGAAGCTTATTAAAAACCAATTTCTTTCGAGAAGCACCTTACCCCTTATATGATAAATCAATGAGGTATGGCTGAACTCTCCTTATACCTTTGTTTTTGTCAGTATTCTCAATGGGTGAGCCGATATTTCGTATTGATTTTGCAACACATTAGAATAATTATTTTACAGGTAAAATAGTTAGTTTTAATTAAAATACACCGCTCCCCGGCAACGGCGCCAAAAACTTGATGTGTGCTAAGTATAGACAATTATAATCACAAGTTTTAAATAAGGAAATACTAAATAATACTATCACACAATCAGGCAAGTGTTATCCTGATCATAGAATATAGCTTTATAAGTAAGTCCAGATTCGAACACAGGGAACGTGATTTAATTTATAACTAACTATTTATTTATTCTAATTAGAATTATTACAATCGATATACAATTTAACAATAATATACAAGATAGGGGGGACGTTTTAGTTCCGATCGAACATATTTATATTTGATACCGATTCTTAATAGATAAGTTTTAAGGAACAACTTAAGAATACTCAATTGGATAGAAGATTATGACTATTTAAACTATTATTTATTAAACTTATTATATTAACTTATGTCTATTTGCGTGTTGGCTATTATTATTGTGATTTACTAATGTAGAAAACCACAAAGAATAAGATAATTTTCATATAGCAATACAGTCAAAGGATATGTAAAGTATCACTATTTATTAAGATCTATCAACATATTATCAATACAATTCCTAAGGATAGGTTGAATTATAAGATTACTTAACATTAATAAATGATATCAAGATGTGAACATAATTACCCAATCTATAGAAACTTTTATGGTCATTCTAGTTTATATAAATCAGTTAACTAAATCAAGAACCATCATTAATATAATATAACACAAACAATTCTTGTATAATAATATTCAATAATATAATTCCAACATAAACATATAATTCATATAATAAACTAAATAAATATACATTTAAACATTCATAATGAAAATCTAACAAGCAATTAATTCAAGTAAACATTATCCAAAATAACCCAAAAGAATAATAAAGTTACAAGGATAAAGAAACCGAACCAATTGATGAACTAGCTTTTCCTAGGGTTAAAAACCTTTAAATCCTAGCTCCTTAGCCTCCAAATTCGTACCTATAGTCGACCTAAAACCCTAACTTTCGACTTTTTATTCTTTGAATCGTATATGGTATATCTCAAACCTAAACTTAAGCCTCTATTTATAGTTTTCAAAACCGCCAGTCCAACCGCCGGTTGGAATACCCAACCGCCGGTTGGATCAATTTGAGTCCTGGTCCAACTCCGCGTCTGAAACCGCCTTAAATCTTTTATACCCCAACCGCCGGTTGGGTAATCCAACCGTCGGTTGGACCTCAATTCCAGAATCTTCCAACTTCGGGTTGGGCTTCACTTTTGGGCTTCTTCTTCTCTTTAACGGATCTTAATCTTTAATTTGGCCCATTTCTTCAATATTATCATTTTAGGTCTTCAATTCTTTAATGTTTAAGTTCCTTTTTTTCATTTCTTCATTTTCTTCAATTTTGGATTCATTTTCGTTCCTTTTTCTCCAATCTTTAATTAAAATACATTTCTGCAAATATTAACAAAATAAGTATCTAAAATCATATAAATGTATTAAAATGTATACAAATATAGGGATAAATAGTATAAAATATAGTATCTATTTGATGCTTATCAATTTCGTATCGTATAAAACATTCAAATGTGACCAAAAACGCGTGGAACGCGCCCAACGGACGAAATAAATCAAAGTTATATTTTTATAACTTAAATTCAGTATTTTGATAAAATACTTCAATAAAAAGTAACGCGATTACACGTAATCATTTATAACGGTTAAAAATGTTACACAATTTAATCGAACATACAATTCGCTACCGACACCCAAACGAAAACCCAAATAACCTTTTGGTAACTTAAATTATGTCATTTAAGTAAAACTATCCTCTAAAAATATCGAGTTTTAAACCGTTACCGAATTATATTGTATATAACGTATTACGTCCGAATTAAAGTCTAAACGATCGGGTAAATGAACACGGGTATAATATTAAGTTTAGAGACAAGATTTGGCGAAGTCTTGCCTCTTTTTTGACCATGAAAACCGGCCCAACATGATCCCCAAATTAGGGATCATGTTTTTTACCATAAAGCCACCAAAAACCCTTATTTCCCTCATTCATATCCACCTCTCTCTCTGTAACACCCTCAAATTTACTGTTTAGTGGAAGCAAGCTTTGGGGTGCTACTAATCAATAATCAAAACACACAAGGCATATAATGAACGACTCTATATGCATCGTTTTACAAATACATTGATAATATAAAGTTTTGCAATGGATAATGTTTACAAAAGCCCAATAATTACAATGTTTAGAGATTAGTTGGCATAACTTAGTTACAAAATGTAGTAATGCAAAATAATCTCCTGATGTGTATGCTGACTCGAGCTATGCCATCCTGAGTGAACAGGTCTACTGCTGTTGGGTACCTGAGAACACATGCTAAAAGGGTCAGCTAACGCTGGTGAGCTCACAGGTTTGCATAATAAATATGTAAGTAAGTGTGAACCACAAGAGTTAGAAATAAGCGTTTGAAATGAATCAAAGGATGTATATGTCTGCCATGAGGTCATAGTTTGTGCTTAACGTGGGTGTCAGGATCACAATAAAGTGCCTGATCGTGGGTGCCTCCAGGCGAGTGTTTATGTGACACCCGTCAAATTAGGACTAGTTATTAGTTCCTAATCATTTCGAAATACATGTAATTAGTACTATGTATTAGGCTAATTGTATGTATCAATATATATATTGTTGAATATATATCAGTACGCGATTAAATTAAATCGTGCATTTTCAAATCGGTCAAAATCCGATTCATTTACACGGGCGTTGGTGAAAACAAATATTAAGTAATATGAAACTATTATTTAATATACTCAGTATTTATTATATATTAATTCGATAATATATAAAGTATTTGTATCGTACAAAGTAAAAACATTCGCGATAAAACTTATAAATAATGTATTATTATTGGAAATAATAATTATTATTTACATTAGACAAAAATAAAACATATTCGTTTTATTCAATCTTACTCAAACGCGACGAAACCATTCGAACTATATCCGTCATTCAAACTTAAAACAAAAATATATTTTTATATCTCATTAAAAGTATTTTTATAAAATACTTCGAATAAAAGTATATACGATTTCATTTTTAGAAATTTATCATTTGAAAATATTATACTACTTTTACGATCGGGTACAAAAACACGGGTATTTTGTGCTACGCGTGGGAGCCAACCAACTCCAATAATTGGAGTTGGCCGGCCTATACTTCTTCTTCTCCTTCATTTCATCTTCATCATTCTTCATCTCCTCCTCTCTATCTCTCGGTTCTCTATCTTTAACAACAATAACATCAAATTTATAACAACAACAAAGAGTAGCTGCAGCTTGTGATATACATCATCACCATCTTCATCATCTTCTCCATCATCATCCTCAGATCACCATCACCACCTCCATCCACGGTCTCCATTTTTAATACGTAAGAATCACTCACTTTTTATTCAAATTACGTGTTTAAATAACATATATCATCATGTATTAGTGTTCTATCAAGTAGTTTATGTCCAAAAATCGAACCTATACTCGTTTTCCCAAATGATTTCGCGAACAGACTGAAACTGGACTAGATGAGCCGAACGGCTGGACTAGATGAGCCGAACGGCTAGACTAGATGAGCCGAACGGCTGGATTAGATTAGCCGAACGGCTAGGCTTCCCTTAGCCGAACGACTAGGTTCTTCATAGCCGAACGGCTGGACTCCCATAGCCGAACGGCTAGGTGCTTCATAGCCGAACGGCTAGAGCTTTATAGCCGAACGGCTAGATTACTGAAACGGAACAATTTTTGTAAAAATGCCGAAAAATTTATTGTAACGGATTGGGCTATAAATCACATGGTCACTCGAAAACGGCCCAATGATCAAAGCTATGTACCATAGCCTAGGCGGTTTTAGGCCTTTCGGGGTCGTCTAGGGGTCGAAAATGGCATATTTCAGTTTTCGGACCCGTACCAAATTTTGTAACCTATGAAATATAATGTAAAGGATATAACGAACTTGAATAACAACTAAACTTATACGATACGACTAACACACGAAACACATATACTTTTCTAAGTACAACAAATCATGTATAATAATAATAATAGTTTTAAATTATTATTACAAACCGTCACCAACGAGCCGTATACACTTTCTCAACTTCAAACATAAACATTAACCAAATGATTTGGACATAACTAGTCAATAGAACAACTAGCATAGATGGTCTGTTGAGACATCTAACCAATTAAACCTTGCGCGTTTAATACGCCCGGCAGGTTTCAACATCTAATCATTAAAACCTTGCGCGTTTAGGACGCCCGGCAGGTTTCAGTCGTTGGAGACGACATCATTCTCTTGTAAACCATCATTTGTGCTTGATAGCATCTCATTAGACTCAGGTGAGTCTCATAGCCCCTATTTTACTGTTTTTAACCTAGGGGTGTGAATACATGCTTGTTTTGTTTTACATGTGAACGCAAGTATCAAATATCGCTATATTCTGCATGAGTTATCATCTAATCTTTTAAGTCCTCCAAGCATAGTTTGGTAATACTTTGTAGCGTGAATGTTAGTGTATGGTACCATATGGGACTGACAATCCCCGTCCGGGTCAGCAAGCACTGACTGGTCAAACGGATGCATTATCATTTGTTCATACGTGTGTTGATTAGGCACACGCATAGAGGCACCCTCGCTCAGGCACTTAATTGTGATCCTGACACCTCAGTTAAGCTCAGACTATGTGCTCATGGCAATATATACATCATTTATCAATTAATTATTTGTTTAATTACAAATATTCATACTTAAATCTTGCGGTTCATACATTACACTTTATCATTAAACCTGTGAGCTCACCAGCTTTTAGCTGACCATTTTAGCGTGTATTCTCAGGTTCACAGCAGCATTAGGTCTGCTCACTCAGGATGCCCATTAGCTCGAGTCGCATTCAGACATCAAGAGATTGTCATGCATTACTATATTTTGTATAATTTAGTTATGCCATAGAATCTCTACCATTTGGCTCAAGAGCTTTTGTAAACTATATTATAACAGTGTAAAACTTTTATAATATCAATGTATTTTGTAAAACGACGCATATAGAGTCGGTCATTGTATGCCTTGTGTGCTTGATATTTGATTAGTCGCGCCCCGAACCGACCCGCTTCCGCAACATAATTTGGGGGTGCGACAGTTTAATCCACACTCGTATGAACAAAAGTTAATGCGTCCGTTTAACCAGTCAGTGCTTGCTGACCCGGATGAGGATGGTCAGTCCTATATGGTACCATACACTAACATTCGTGCTATTTAAATTATTACCAGAACTATGATCGTAGAGGACTTAAAAGTGATTAGAAAACAGCTCATGCAGTATATAGCGAGTTTTGTACTCGTGTTCACATGTAAAACAAGGTAAAGCATGTATTCCCACCCCTGGGTTTAAAACTGTAAAATGAGGGGTTATGAGACTCACCTGAGTCTGGAGAATTGCAACAAAGTAATATGATGTAATAATATGCGGTGTCCGAAGACCGTAACCTGCCGGGCGTTTATAACGCGCAAGGTTAATATGATCAGTAGGTATCTATCAAGACTACCTTTGTAGTTGTTCGGCCAACCAGAATGTACAAACAATTTCGATTTGGTTTGTTTAACTTGTCCAAGTTATTACGACTCGGTTGATTTGAATATGTTTTGAAAACGTGTACGGCCCGTTCGAGACTGGTTGTAATAATAATCTCATTATTATTGTTATGATTTTTGGAGTGTTATACTTAAAAGTATTTACAATTTTTAGGTGACGGGGGTCCGGGGGCAGCACACCTGGCTAGCGAGGTTCCAAGGGTGGCAACCCCTGGCGGGGTCGAAGGGGCAGAGCCGCTGGCTGGGGTCGAGCTGCCAGGTCAGCTTGGGAAATTTTTATTTCTACTATATTGCTTTAATGAAATACGTATCTAAATTTTGAATTTGGGTGAAATCAAGGGATAAAATTTTAGGTCTCGACACTTAGTAACAATATGGGTTCTGTTTCATGCGACACTTATTGCGTCACTTGTGGAAGTGACGCATAAGGGGCGACACTTAGCAAGTGTTGGGTCTAAGTGTCGGTATCAGGGTCATGCGTCACTAGGGTTAGTGTCGGATGAAATCAGAATTCAATTATAGGCGACACTTAGACAAGTGTCACTAGAAGTGTCGGTTAGGAGTGTCGGGTATCGAATTTGCGACACTTAGGAAAGTGTCAGGAAAAGCGGGTTTTATGCGGCACTTAGGTAAGTGACGCAAAATTAGGGTTTTTAGCGACACTTAGTGCGTCACTTAAGTGACACATTAAGTGACGCAACGTTGCACTAGTCTATGCGACACTTAGGTCTGTTGGCCGGATTTTGAGTCGAAAACGTATTTTCCGGTTTCCGTTTGGCCCGAAACTTTTACCCAAACCTTATTTCGACATTATGAGCTTATATAAACAACTTTTATGAAAAATAAATGTAATCTAAGACTTTTCGAGAATTTGTCGGAAACTTACAAATTAGCGCGAGAAGATTTCGGAAAGATGGAAATGTAGATCGTCGCGAGGTGAACGTTTTTCTCTAAACTAGTAAAATGATTTATGGTGATTTTGTGGTGTTATTTTGAGATTTAAGGTGGATAGTGGTGGTAGTTTTTGAAAGGGAGAGAAAAAGAGAGAAAAAGGAAGAGAGCGAAAGTGCTGGTGTGTTTGTGAATGAGGAGGGAAACAAGGGTGGGTGGTGATGACCCCATCCTTGGCCGATTTTTATGGGCCCCACCCTATGTGGGTGTGTCCCAAATATTCTTCCTTGTAATCGCGCTCCGTGCGGTGTTCGTTTTCCCGGTCGTTTAAACGTTAACTTAATTATTTTATACCAGAACTTGAGATTTTGTAATCATTACAGCAACTAATTGAGACATAAAGCTAAGTGAGACAGAACTGAAACCAACAATATAACTTAGCTACGATAATCAATTACAACAACTAATTATAAACACAGAACGCACAAGAGGATCGGTGATCCTTGAGTACCCAACAGCCTCAAGAACTCTTATCAACCATCTGTATCAACATATACAGAGACACCTATAGCTGGATGTTATTTTCACACGACACAGACCCTTAACACCAACACGTGTACAAAACCCAGTGTCGTCCAATCATAACATCCAAGCCCAACCAACCCTGTTGACCTCTGAGAAACCACATATAATGCCAACAGCAAAATATCACAACATCTCAGCTCAACAATTACAATAAACAGTCTATTCAACAATAAATACATCTAACTACAATTAATCATTGCAACCAACTGTTACAACTAAATCATGTTGAGGGTTACAGGTCCACTCACCAATACCTTAGTCGTCCACTCAGTAGTCTAATGTCAACGAGTCTTCTGTTTATCTAAAACACAATATAACAACATAAGTCAGTAACTTGTCTCATAATCATCATTCTAACATATTTATTCAATTAGGTAATCCCTGAAGTCTAAGCAAACAAAAGTTCAATCCGAAATGAAATCAAAAAATGCCAAAACGAGGTTCAAAAACTGAAAAATGTCATTTTGGACACTTAGATGACCCTGAATGGCCAAAAACTGCCTAGGCTTCAGAATAGAGCCTTCATCAGTGGGACGTTTCCGAGTGACCATGCGAATTTCAACCCAATCCGAGATAATGAAATTGTCACTTATCTGTGACCCCGAAAACACTTGCGCATTTTCAAAATTTGCAAAAATAAATGTTTTAAAATTCTCAAATCGGAGCCAACTGAGTTTGCAGAAACTCAGTTCGCAACGAAATAACTCAGTTCGCACAGCCATCTCGGCTCGCAAAACTCGGTTCGCACCGCAAACTACTCAGCTCGCACATCTCGGTTCGCACAGCGAGTCAACTCGCTTCGCAACAAGAACTCAGTTCGCAAGACGAACTGGGTTCTGCGATTTTCGCTGCTGGAACCAAAAATTTGAACCAATACTCACCATAGCTCCAAAAACTCAGTTTCTAAGTTTTCTAATACTCCAACTAACATCATATATCATTATTTTAATCAACACTTTCACAAATACAACACTAACCCTAATGATTTAAAGGAAGTTATTGTATAAACAATAAAAACACTTACAACTTAATTAAGAACAATATGATGATGATGGAAGCATCAGGGAATTAAGAGAAACAAGTCGGTCTACACCACCGCCTTCACTTTAAACGGTATAATTTTAATCCCCTCCTAATTCTATTGTCTGGAACCCGAATACCATTCGTGAGTCCAAATATTTTATTTTACCGACAACTTTATTGATTTAAAACAACTAATAATTTACCAGTCACAATTAGATATTTAACTCTTATTCCAATTATTATTAATAAACCAAACAAAACTATTTATTAACACATTAAATAATCATTTAAATTTAGGAAATCATTAAAATACTACTAGGCCCGAATTGAGGATGTTACAAAAATTGAGTATTTTGAAGAAATACTTCAATAGAAAGTAACGCAATTACACGCAATTATTTATCACGGTTAAAAACGTTACACAATTTAATCGAACGTACAATTCGCTACCGACACCCAAACAAAAACCCAAATATCCTTTTGGTAACTTAAATTATGTCATTTAAGTAAAACTATCCTCTAAAAATATCGAGTTTTTAAACCGTTACCGAATTATATTGTATATAACTTATTACGTACGAATTAACGTCTAAACGATCGGGTAAACGAACACGGGTATAATACAAAGTTTAAAGACAAGATTTGGCAAAGTCTTGCCTCTCTTTTGACCATGAAAACCGGCCCAACATGATCCCCAAATTAGGGATCATGTTTTTGACCATAAAGCCACCAAAAACCCTTAATTCCCTCATTCATGTCCACCTCTCTCTCTCTCTCTCTCTCTCTCTAACTTATCTCACTAAAAACACACTATTTCACTCCCTCTCCACTTCATAATCAGACACCATCATCATCCATCACCACCATCATCATCCACCATTATTTTCCTTGAAGAAACAAGAAGAAGCAAAGCTAGCATCATTTCACTCATCTCTCTCTCTAGACACGATTTTGGTATGATTCCACCACTTTCTCTAACTAGATTTTCATGATTTTCATATATCTACATGTTAACATGCTCATACAACTTGTTGATGTCCAAATAAAAGCTTAAAAACGTTTTTTTTTATAAACACAAACTCTAAATACGTAAATCTGTCCAGAAATGCGCCTCACGAAAACATCCATATCTCGAGTTCTAGATCGAATAGTAAAGGACCTTCTTAAATCATGATAAAAGGTAGAAATGAACCAGACACCTAGGAGAACATGTGTGATTTTTGGTAAGGTTGGAATAGGACTAAAAATGGTCCAAACCGAAAGACTAAGGGTTGTTTTGGTCAATTTATGAAACCGACACTTCAGGTCAACCATAAAACCTAACGACAACTTTATAAAACTTATTTAACATATTTAAGACTTCCCTAAAAGTTTCGGGTCAAACCGAACACATTTGACCAAGTCAACAAAAACGAACACTTAGACGAAAACGGAAACCACAGACTTGCGACAATGCCTAATTGTCGCACAAGTCTTCCTGTTTGCGAAAATCAATTGTCATATCATCATTGTCGCTAGGTCAATTGTCGTAATTACCATTGTCGCATAAGACCCGATTGTCGCAACATCATTGTCGCTAGGTCAATATGGATTTAGCGTGAATGTTAGTGTATGGTACCATATGGGATTGACAATCCCCGTCCGGGGTACTCGCGCTACCACGACTGCGGTTGAACGGTCGCATTATCATTTGTTCCTACGTGTGTAGATTAGGCACACGCGGGAGGCAACCTCGCTCAGGTCCTTGAATATGGATCCTGACACCCTCAGTTAAGCTCGAACTATGGGCTTATGGTAGTAGTATACATCATTTGATTTATTTCAAACATTCTGATTAAATCTTGTGGTTCATGCATTATGGTTTCATCATTACACCTGTGAACTCACCGGCGTTAGCTGACCTTTTAGCATGTATTCTCAGGTACCCAGTAGTAGTTGATCTGTCACTCAGAATAGCTTAGCTCGAGTCTCATGCAAACAAATCAGAGATTTTTTTGCATTACTATATTTTGTAACTGTAGTTATGCTTTAGAATCTTTCATACCAGAATTTGAGATTTTGTAATCATTACAACATTGTAAACATTATTAAATCAATGTATTTTTCTAAACAACGCCTATAGAGTCATTCATTATATCTTGTGTGTTGTGTTTACCGAATTAGTCGCGCCCGACCCGAATCGCTTCCGCATCATAATTTGGGGGTGCGACAGATTGGTATCATTGCCTAAGGTTATAGTGAACTAGGTTGCATTTAGTGGGCCTAGACTATGACCGTTAGGCAGTATCTCCTAATTAGGTATGATTGGTTCAGGGATTATGTCATACAAGCTTAATTTAACATAGTCTGATCAACTATGTATAATTAAATAAAGATGACGTAAGAACTGGAATGGTCGTGTCAAACGGGAATACGTTAGTTGACTCTGACCACGAGAGAAACGGGACCATTATCTGTTTTATGCTAGACACATTAGGCTATATTATATATGTAGTGTATATATAGGCCTTACTTTCCTTACGCTTTGTCACAGAAAAAGGCAAACACTCCTACTGAAGCACCACCTACTTCGTCACGTTCTCATCAATCGGAATCACAAAACCCACGGGTTACCAGGAGGACCACTATCTCACCTCGAACTAACCCCTATTCCGTACTAGCTTTAGCCGCTAGGCTAAACCGCCATGAACGACGATTTCGCAAAATGGACATGGAGCTGCAGGAGACTCATGAGAACTGGAGACTCACAGCCCTAGAACGTATCAACCAAGTCTCCGAAGATCACGAGAACACTGTGAATAACATGGACATTCTTCACAACCAGCTAGGAGAAACTATCGAAACCATGGAAATCGTCCACAACCAAGTGACCTGCAACCGAAATGAAATCTCCGTCCTACAATCAAGGCTGCAACAATGCGAGACACGCCTGCGAGAAACTGAGGATGCTCTCAGAATGGTCACCAGACTCACAGAATCTGTGGACCACCTTACCTCTCTGCTTCCACAACTGAATCTACACCAAGATTAGTGTAGTATCTATCATGTATCTAACATGTAACCTACTAGCCATCTATGTAAACTCATGTAATTCGACCGGATGTAACAATTCCCGGCATCTTTTGTAAACTCTATATTCTGTAACCTTTTGAACTCATACCTTGTACGGTATCTAAACATATTATCTAATGTAACATGATTATCAAATTGTGATGGTGTATATTATCCCCCTTATATATACATGTGTGATCAATCATCGTCTCCGTACAAACATCTCACATATTGCTTTCTCTTGGTTTATTCAGCATCATGCCGCCAAAACGAACATACAGTCAAGCTGAGATTACTCAACTCATTGCTCAGGGTGTAGCTCAAGCCCTTGCTGCCCAACAACCGCGTTCTGGCAACGAGGACACGACCAACAATGCCCCTCCAGTCAAACCTTACTCATACAAGGATTTTCTCAACTGCAAACCCTTCAGCTTCAAGGGTACTGAAAGAGCCATTGGTCTAATTCGATAGTTCGAAAAGATGGAATTGGTCTTCTGCATTTGCAACTATGCCGAGGACCACAAGGTCAAATACTCTAATTGCACTTTCTTGGATAGTGCCCTCACCTGGTGGAATACCTATGTCCAAACCGTGGGCATCGACACTGCTTACCAACTCCTTTGGGAGGATCTGAAGAAGATGCTCAGGGATGAATACTGTCCTCGGGAAGAGATACAACAACTTGAGGTCAAGTTTTGGAACCTCACTTTCAAGGATGATGATATCACTGGCTACACCTATCGGTTTCATCAACTGGCACTCCTGTGCCCAACTATGGTCGATCCAGATACAAGCGGATTGAACGATACATCTGGGGACTCCCAGAAAAGATTCAAGGGATGGTTACCTCATCCGAACCTGACACCATTCAAAGTGTTATTCGTATGGCACAAAGTCTCATGGCTCAAGTTGTTCGCCGAGCCACCCCTTCTGAAAGAAACCAGTCCAGTGACAACAAACGAAAATGGACTGGGAACTCCAACAACAACCAAACTCAGAACTAACAACCCGCCAAGAGGCCTGATACTATTAAGGACTACACCTCTGGTTCTGAAACCAAAAAGGGTTACACTGGAAACAAACCCTTCTGTTCTAAATGCCGCAGACATTATGATGGTCCTTGCGGTACACCCGGCACCAAATGTCAGCGTTATGGTCATCTAACCAAAGACTGTGGGGCTAACAACACCAATACCAGCAACAACCAACCCAGAGCCTGCTTTGAGTGTGGCAATACTGGGCATTTTAGAAATGACTGTCCGAAACTGAAAAACAAGGGCAACAACAACAACAACTCAAGAGGTAGAGCCTTTGTCCTTAACTCAGGGGAAGCCCGTCAAGACCTGAATGTGGTCTCGGGTACGTTCCTCCTCAACAACTTAACTGCCTCTGTTCTATTTGATACTGGTGCTGATAGAAGTTTTATATCTGATGAATTTTGCCCACTACTTGACATCACACCTGTTGCATTAGATGCTAAGTACATTGTAGAGTTAGCTAACGGCAAGCTCATTGAAATTGATAGTGTGATACCCAATTGCACTTACAACCTCGCCGACGAATAGTTTTCCATTGATCTCATACCTGTCGAGATTGGAAGTTTCGACATCATTGTTGGCATGGATTGGTTATCCAAACACCGAGCCGAAATCATCTGCTTCAATAAAATCGTTCGTATTCCTCTCGCCACCGGTGGTACCTTAGTCATACAAGGGGAGACCGGTGGGACAAGATTAAATATCATCTCATGTATGAAAACCCGCAAGTATCTGAGAAAAGGGTACCAGGCAATCCTCGCACACATTATGGAGAAAAAGTCGGAAGAGAAGCGACTTGAGGATGTGACTATTGTTCGAGATTTTCCGCCACCAAGACTAGTCGAATTCTCAATTGATCTTGTGCCTGGAACAGCACCCGTGGCACGAGCACCATATCGACTAGCCCCATCTGAACTTCAGGAGTTGTCCACTCAGTTACAGGAGCTCCTGGACAAGGGATTCATTCGACCGAGTTCTTCACCTTGGGGAGCTTCGGTCTTGTTTATGAAAAAGAAAGACGGTTCTTTCCGCATGTGCATCGACTACCGTGAACTCAACAAACTCACCGTTAAGAACCGTTATCCACTCTCTCGAATTGACGACCTATTCGACCAACTTCAGGGGTTAAGCTTTTATTCAAAGATCGATCTTCGGTCAGGTTATCATCAACTCCGAGTTCGTGACACCGATATCCCAAAGACTGCTTTCCGAACTCGCTATGGGCATTATGAGTTTCAAGTGATGCCATTCGGTTTAACAAACGCACCGGCTGTATTCATGGACATTATGAACCGGGTGTGCAAACCATACCTCGACAAGTTTATCATTGTATTTATCGATGACATCTTGATCTACTCGCGCAACGAACATGAACACGCGCAACATCTCAAAACCATCCTAGAACTACTTAAGCACGAGGAATTATATGTCAAATTCTCTAAATGTGAATTCTTGATGCAAACTGTACAATTCCTTGGACACGTGATTGACAGTCAAGGAATTCATGTTGATCCATCAAAAATTAAGGCTATCAAGTGCTGGCAAGCACCTACAACTCCAACCGAAGTACGACAATTCTTGGGACTTGCTGGCTACTATCGACGATTCATTGAGAACTTCTCGAAAATAGCCCAAACTCTCACAACGCATACTCAAAAAGAATAGAAATTCGATTGGACCGATAAGCAAGAATCAGCTTTCCAACTACTCAAGGAAAAGCTTTGCAGTGCACCGATTCTATCATTACCCGAAGGCAACGATGACTTCGTGGTGTACTGCAATGCTTCACACCAAGGTCTCGGTTGCGTGTTGATGCAACGAGACAAGGTTATCGCTTACGCCTCCTAACAGTTCAAAATCCATGAAAAGAATTACACTACTCACGATCTTGAACTTGGAGCTGTCGTCTTTGCACTCAAAATCTAGAGATATTACCTGTACGGCACAAAATGTACAATCTTCACCGATCACAAAAATCTCCAGCACATCTTTGATCAAAAGGATCTCAACATGAGACAATGTCATTGGGTCGAGTTAGTCACCGATTATGATTGTGAGATCCGATATCATCTGGGCAAAGCAAATGTGGTTGCTGATGCCCTCAGTTGAAAAGAACGCAAAAAACCACTTCGAGTTCGAACCCTCAGCATAACCATTCACAATGACCTTATCATTCAGATCCTTACCGCTCAACTCGAAGCACTGAAACCTGAAAACCTAAAACATGAGGCCTTGCGTAACATGGAGAGACAATTCAAAACCAAACCCAATGGGGTTAAATACTTCGCAAACCGAATCTGGTTACCTAGTTTTGGAAACCTACGAGACTTGGTGATGGATGAAGCTCACAAGTCCAAATATTCTATACATCCTAGATCCGACAAGATGTATCATGGCATCAAAGAGTTATATTGGTGGCCAAACTTCAAAGCTGAAATCGCCACATACGTTAGCAAGTGCCTCACAAGCTTTAAAGTCAAAGCCAAATATCAGAAACCTTCAGGTCTACTTCAGCAACCGGAAATCCCTCAATGGAAATAGGAGCCGATTACCATGGATTTCATCACTAAACTCCCAAAAACACCGAGCGGTTGCGATACCATTTGGATGATCGTCGATCGTCTCACCAAATATGCTCACTTCCTTGCCATCAAAGAAACTCACAAAATGGAACGTCTCACACGAATCTATCTCAAGGAAATTGTATCATGACATGGCGTTCCAATCTCGATTATTTCTAACAGAGATAGTCGTTTCACATCTCTCTTTTGGCAATCATTACAGAAATCATTGGGTACTCGCCTGGATATGAGTACTGCATACCATCCACAAACCGACGGCCAAAGCGAACGAACCATACAAACACTAGAAGATATGCTATGAGCCTGCGTAGTTGACTTCGGTACCAATTGGGAACATCATTTGACATTGTGTGAATTTTCATACAACAACAGCTACCATACCAGTATTGGAGCTGCACCTTTTGAGGCATTGTACGATTGTAAGTGTCGATCACCTGTCTGTTGGACCAGAGTGGGAGACAGCCAACTCACTGGTCCTGAAATCATACACGAAACCACTGGGCAAATTATTAGTATCCAACAACGGTTGAAAGCCGCACGTGATCGTCTAGAAAAGTTATGCTGACGTGAGACGCAAGCATCTCGAGTTCCAAATTGGGGATCGAGTATTGCTAAAAGTATCACCTTGGAAAGGTGTCATCCGTATGGTAAACGTGGGAAATTGAATCCTAGGTACATTGGGCCTTTTGAGATCCTTGAGAGGATTGGTCCAGTGGCATATCGATTGCAGCTGCCAACTGAGCTCGGCAGCGTGCATCCCACTTTTCACATTTCTAATCTTAAGAAATGTCTGTCTGATGAGACACTTATCATTCCCCTCGATGAAATCCGCATTGATGACAAACTCCATTTCGTCGAAGAACCCGCAGAAATCATGGACGGTGAGGTCAAACAACTCAAACAAAGTCATATTCCCATCGTTAAAGTCCGGTGGAATTCGCTGCGTGGTCCGTAATTCACCGGTGGAAGCAGAGTGATGGGGTTTACATAAAGCTAAGTGAGACAGAACTGCAACCAACAATATAACTTAGCTACAACAATCAATTACATCAACTAATTATAAACACAGAATGCACAAGAGGATTGGTGGTCCTTGAGTACCCAACAACCTCGAGAACTCTTATCAACCATCTGTATCAACATATATAGAGACACCGATAGCTGGATGTTATTTTCACACGACACAGACCCTTAACACCAACATGTGTACAAAAATACTGTGTCGTCCAATCATAACATCCAAGCCCAACCAACCCTGCTGACCTCTGAGCAACCACATATAATGCCAACAGCAAAATATCACAACATCTCAGCTCAACAATTACAATAAACAGTCTATTCAACAATAAATATATCTAACTACAATTAATCATTGCAACCAACTGTTACAACTAAATCATGCTGAGGGTTACAGGTCCACTCACCAATACCTCAGTCGTCCACTCAGTAGTCTAATGTCACAAAGTCTTCTGTATATCTAAAACACAATAGAACAACACAAGTCAGTAACTTGTCTCGTAATCATCATTCTAACATATTTATTCAATCAGGTAATCCCTGAAGTTTAAGCAAACAAAAGTTCAATCCGAAATGAAATCAAAAAATGCCAAAACGAGGTTTAAAAATTGAAAAATGTCATTTTCGACCCTTAGATGACCCCGAATGGCCAAAAACTGCCTAGGATTCAGAATAGAGCCTTGATCAGTGGGTCATTTCCAAGTGACCATGCGAATTTCAACCCAATCCGAGTTAATGAAATTGTCACTTATCCGTGACCCCGAAACCACTCGCGCATTTTCAAAATTTGCAAAAATAAAAGTTTTAAAATTCTTGAATTGGAGCCAACTGAGTTCGCAGAAACTCGGTTCGCTTCGCAGAAACTCAGTTCGCAACGAAATAACTCAATTCGCACAGCCATCTCGGCTCGCAAAACTCGGTTCGCACCACAAAACTACTCAGCTCGCACATCTCCGTTCGCACAGCGAGTCAACTCGCTTCGCAACAAGAACTCAGTTCGCAAGACGAACTGGGTTATGTGATTTTCGCTACTAGAACCAAAAATCCGAATCAATACTCACCATAGATCCAAAAACTCAGTTTCTAAGTTTTCTAATACTCCAACTAACATCATATATCATCATTTCAATCATCAATTTCACAAAGACAACACTAACCCTAATGATTCAAAGGAAGTTATTGTATAAACAATAAAAACACTTACAACTTAATTAAGAACAATATGATGATGATGATGATAATCTGATGAAGATGATGAAACTAATCAGTTTATAAGCAAGTAGCTCCCAAATTTGGTTTCTATTTGATTTGCTCATCTATTTAACTCAAGTGTGTGTTTGGTTTTGCTTTTAGTAAAGAAATGGAAGCATCAGGGAATTAAGAGAAACAAGTCGGTCTCCACCACCGCCTTCACTTTAAACGGTATAATTTTAATCCCCTTCTAAATCTATTGTCTGGAACCCGAATACCATTCGCGAGTTCGAACATTTTATTTTACCGACAACTTTATTAATTTAAAACAACTAATAATTTACGTATCACAATTGGATATTTAACTCTTATTCCAATTATTTTCAATAAACCAAACAAAACTATTTATTAACACATTAAATAATCATTTAAAGTTAGGCAATCATTAAAATACTACTAGGCCCGAATTGAGGATGTTACAAAAACTGAGTATTTTGATAAAATACTTCAATAGAAAGTAACGCGATTACACGATCATTTATAACGGTTAAAAACGTTACACAATTTAATCGAACGTACAATTCGCTACCGACACCCAAACAAAAACCCAAATATCCTTTTGGTAACTTAAATTATGTCATTTAAGTAAAACTATCCTCTAAAAATATCGAGTTTTAAACCGTTACCGAATTATATTGTATATAACGTATTACGTACTAATTAACGTCTAAACGATCGGGTAAATGAACACGGGTATAACACCAAGTTTAGAGACAAGATTTGGCAAAGTCTTGCCTCTCTTTTGACCATGAAAACCGGCCCAACATGATCCCCAAATTAGGGATCATGTTTTTGACCATAAAGCCACCAAAAACCCTTAATTCCCTCATTCATGTCCACCTCTCTCTCTCTCTAACTTATCTCACTAAAAACACACTCTTTCACTCCCTCTCCACTTAATAATCAGCCACCATCATCATCCATCACCACCATCATCATCCACCATTATTTTCCTTGAAGAAACAAGAAGTAGCAAGAAGAAGCAAAGCTAGCATCATTTCACTCCTCTCTCTCTCTCTAGACACGATTTTGGTATGATTCCACCACTTTCTCTCACTAGATTTTCATAGATCTACATGTTAACATGCTCATACAACTTGTTGATGTCCAAATAAAAGCTTGAAAACGTTTTTTTATAAACACAAACTCTAAATACGTAAATCTGTCCAGAAAATGTGCCTCACAAAAACATCCATATCTCGAGTTCTAAGTCGAATTAGAATATGAATCTTAAGACAAAATTTTAGTATGAATGTCCTCTACAAAAATTTCTCCTATGGCCTGACTTGAAAACCCACTTATTATGTTGTAGAAACCGATTTATGGATTGAGGTCGTTTATCGACCAAATCTGACCGCTTTCCATTTTTATTTTTGTTTAAAATAGTAAAGTACCTTCTTAAATCATGATAAAAGGGAGAAATGAACCAGACACCTAGGAGAACATGTGTGATTTTTGGTTAGGTTGGAATCGGACTAAAAATGGTCCAAACCGAGCTTTGAATCGAGTCAAAAATCTGAAAATATAAAGACTAAGGGCTGTTTTGGTCAATTTACAAAACCGACACTTCGGGTCAACCATAAAACGTAAAGATAATTTTATAAAACTTATTTAACATATTTAAGACTTCCCTAAAAGTTTTGGGTCAAACCGAACACATTTGATCAAGTCAACAAAAACGAACACTTAGACGAAAACGGAAAACACAGACTTGCGACAATGCCTAATTGTCGCACAAGTCTTCATGTTTGCGACAATCAATTGTCGTATCATCATTGTCGCTACGTCAATTTTCATAATTACCATTATCGCATAAGACCCAATTGTCGCAACATCGTTGTCGGAATCACATTGTCGTAATCACCTTTGTCGCAAACGCTATTATTGGAAAAATTAGCATTGTTGGAAAAATTAACATTGTTGGAAAGGTTAGCATTCTTGGATAAGTTAGCATTGTTGAAAAGATTAGCATTGTTGGAAGGATTAGCATTGTTGGAAAAACTAGCATTGTTGAATAAATAGTAGCCTAGTATTGTTGGATAAATAGTAAAACGCCATTGTTGGAAAACCTCACAAACACATAACATATAGATTGATAAGTATGCAACACATCGAAACATCTAATAATAACACTTTTGGATTATTATTACAAACCGTCACCTACGGGCCGTACATATTTTCAAAACTCAAACTAATCAATGAAACCAAATCATTTAGACATTTCTAGTTGGATGAACAACTAGCATAGGTGATCTCTAGAGACACCTACACATTATACTAACCTTGCGCGTTGTAAACGCCCGGCAGGTTACAGTATTCGGACACCTTATTGTACTACATCATACTTGCTTCATTGTAATATTTCAGACTCAGGTGAGTCTCATAGCCCCTCATTTAATTTTTTTCAACTCAGGGGTGGGAATACATGCTCAGTTTTCATTTACATATGAACACATGTACAAAACTTGATATATTGACTGCATGAGTTGTTTTCACTAATCATGAAGTCCTCCACAACATAGTTTGTTAATATGAATTTAGCGTGAATGTTAGTGTATGGTACCATATAGGATTGACAATCCCCGTCCGGGGTACTCGCGCTACCACGACTGCGGTCGAACGGACGCATTATCATTTGTTCCTACGTGTGTAGATTAGACACATGCGGGAGGCAACCTCGCTCAGGTCCTTGAATGTGGATCCTGAAACCCTCGGTTAAGCTCGAACTATGGGCTCATGGCAGTAGTATACATCATTTGATTTATTTCAAACATTATTATTAAATCTTGTGGTTCATGCATTATGATTTCATCATTACACATGTGAGCTCACCAGCATTAGCTGACATTTTAGCATATATTCTTAGATACCCAGGAGTAGTTGATCTGCCACTCAGAATAGCTTAGCTCGAGTCTCATGCAAACATATCAGAGATTTTCTTGCATTACTATATTTTGTAACAGTAGTTATGCTTTAGAATCTTTCATACCAGAACTTGAACTTTTGTAATCATTACAACATTGTAAACATTATTAAATCAATGTATTTTGCTAAACGACGCATATAGAGTCGTTCATTATATCTTATGTGTTGTGTTTACCGGATTAGTCGCGCCCCGACCCGAATCGCTTCCGCATCATAATTTGGGGGTGCGACAGGACGACTACTTTTCCGAGCACCCAAAGTATCCTCCAAGCTTGTTTAAACGACGCTTTCGTATGCGTCGACAATTATTTGTTCGAATCGTACAATGTATATCCGACTACTCTATCGAACCTATTCCCGAGCACTTTCAATATTTTAAGCAAAAACCAGATGCACTTGGTCGGCTTGGTTTTACCATGCTACAAAAGTGCATGTCCGCCATGCGCCAATTGGCGTATGGCACGTCCGCTGATATGTTCGATGAATACTTATAAATGGGTGAAAAAACGTCAACCGACTGTCTAAACAACTTTTGTAAGTGTGTCTTCGATTTATACTCGGCGGAATATTTGAGAAAGCCGACGGCTACAGATATTGCTCGGAGACGCAGCACACGAGCAGAAACATGAGTTTAAAGGAATGCTAGGGAGCATTGACTGTATGCATTGGCAATGGACGAATTGCCCGGATGCATGAAAAGGGCAGTACACTAGAGGTAATCACGGACACCCGACCATTATGCTTGAAGCTGTTGCTTCATAAGGACATGTGGATATGGCATGCTTTTTTTGGCATGGCGGGTTCGAACAACGACATCAACGTCTTGAACCACTCTCCGTTGTTCGATTCCATCAAAAATGACAATGGTCCACCCGCAGCTTTTGATGTCAATGGACATTCCTACACAAAAGTCTATTATCTTGCTGATGGTATTTATCCAGATTGGAGTACGCACTTGTCAAAGATTTTCACTCCCCTACTGATGATAAACGAGCCAAGTTCAAGAGATTTCAAGAAAGTGTACGAAAAGATCCCGAAAGGGCTTTTGGTGTATTTTAAGGAAGGTTTGCAATTTTAAAGATTGTGAAAAGATCTATGAGTGTCAACAAGATGCGAAGACAGTTGTATACTTGTGTCATAATACATAACATGATCCAAGAGGATAACAGTTTCGCAATATCATCTATCGAGCCGGAAATGATCGACGACCCTACTAACAGACCTCGTCGTGATTTTAGGACTCGTGTTCAAGATCGAGCATCTAGAATAAAGGAAATACGTGACAAACATGTGCACGACCAACTACGGGACGATCTCACCAAGCACATTTGAACGCTTTCACCAAACTTTCGCAGCTTAAATCGATCGACGGCCTAATTATTTTATTAGATATTATTGTACTGTATTTTATTTTAATTATTGTATTGTATTGTATTTTAATTATTGTATTGTATTTTATTTTAGTTATTGTATTGTATTGTATTTAATTTTAGTTATTGTATTGTATTTTAATTATTGTATTGTATTTTACTTTAATTATTATATTGTATTGCGTTTTAATTAAATTGTATTTGTTTTGTTAAAAAAATGAAAATTAAATTTAGTTAGTGGGTGGGTGGGTCCCAGAGGGGGGAGAATGAGCGTTTTGGTGTTATGGGTTAGGAAGGTGAAAGAGATGTTCTGGTGTTATGCTGACGTGACGTCTGGAAAATGGACGTTCCGATGTTATAGGTTACGAATGGTCTAAGGAATAAATTACCATCCACAGTCTCATCAAAATGTATTGCTCCGTAATATAGTCTAGCTAGTAGCTAAAGATAATGATGTGTGTATTTCAAAATGGTTACACTAACGTTTTTAATTATTGGCCGGTAATTTAATCCCATGCACGAGCTTAAAGTTAAAAGTTTGTACTCTATCTATAATAGTGAAACTTATTTTGAGATGGAGAGTGTAACTTTCTACGGAGTACAAAGATAATACACAATATGGTAAACAATACAATGCTAAAACTTTATAGGTAATTAAGACAATAATTGAAAACTTTTCAACAAAAGTAACGTAACAATGACTCTTGAACAAAAGAAAATTTGGGCCATTTCCATAAGAAATCAATAGCCTTTATTGGTTTAGTTGAAAAGGGATGGCATATAATGGAAATGATAGTGACTAGAACTTACCTTGTTTCAAGATAAAAATTTACATATAATGGAAAAGATAGTGACTTAAACTTCAAATAAAATTTATTTACAACATAAAAATTTGATAACATACTTAAACCGTTACATGATGTTTCGTATGGGTATCCATTTACATATGTCCACCTTACTTAGGACATCCACGGGAAATATTACACTGTAACACTTAATTAGGCGAATCTCACATCGGCCATTAACATGAGAGATTTTGGATCTTCTCTTAACCATGCACAACTCGTTTTGCGAGCACAAACACAACATATTCTATGAGAACTATTCAATTAAGCAGGTTTGAGGAAGTATTACTAAGATATTTCTCGTGTGGTCGCCAAGAAAAAGACGTACGTTTGCGGGCAAAATTATTGTCGTGATAGACATGCGTATGCAGGCAAAACGAATAATATTATAATTCTGATAAAACAAGACGTTACAGAAAAATAAAAAATTTCTATAGATATACTTGAAATCAATACTTACGTACTTGCATATATCATCAATGTGGAATAAAAGGTTTGGGTAGAATGACATAAAGGAGATGAGGTTTCGTAAGTTTTGGTGGGGTTACATTGCCAAAATCCAATAAGACACTTTAACATGCACCCAATAAATCATGTTTAAATCCATGAAAAGGCATTTAACAATTAGTAACTTATAATTAATTGTTCTTGTTAAATTTGTCCCCCACACAACCTGTTTTGTTTCCATGCCACCTCTTTCTTGGACCCATCTCAATCTTTCCTGCATCATCATGTATATTTTTATATATATTCTACCTAGTTTTTGTAATTAATTAGTTTTTGTAATCAAGTATGTTAAGCAAAACGAAATGTAAGTTGAAGACGTCTTTTAGAGATATTATGCTAATATAATTAAATAGTAATAATAATAATAATATAATTAATAAATAAAAAATATAAACAGTGATAATGACAAGACTAAACACATTTAAAGAATTTAATACCCTGTTTCAATCAAAATCCAACCAAAAACTCATATCATTAAATTCGACATATGAAAGAAAAGAAAGTGGGCACCGATTTTTCTGTCCTGTGGATGAGATGTGACCTTCTTTAATCAATATATTTTGAAAATTATTTATTTAGATACATCCTCAAGGAAAATGGAATACCATTGTAAAAAAGTATACATTAGTATTATAGTATAAAAGTTTCTATATGAATTTTTTACTATTGTATACGCTTATCTAACTTTAAAGCCTCCTACTATACGTATTCTTAAGTTTTAAACCGGCTATCAAAAATTTTGGTTACATAAATTAAAATTAAATGCTAAAAAGCGAGTCACAAACTAGATAAACTCAAATAATGAATTGAACTCGTACAATTTAAAATTAACATTTCAAAGTCAACATTTTTCTTCTGTAGCAATCCAAACCTCAAATATTTGTAAATATAGGGAAATTAAAAAAAATGTCATTTTTTTGGACCGATATATCGTTATGCCCTCTCGGAAAAAAAATTGATGATATACCCCTCCAGTCGCAAGAGCAAAAAAAATTTGCGACCAGAGGCCTTGCGTTTTGCGACCGGACATGTTTTACCCGTGTTTTGCCACTACGACTAGTGTTTTGCTACTACGACACGTGCAGTCGCAAGACTTTTTGGTGATTTGAGACTTACTCCTGCAACTAGGTCCAGTCGCAATTTTTCTTAAAAATTTGCGACTGCATGCTGCTGGTCGGGTATAACCATCCATAAAGCCACACAAACACACCTAACCAAACAAAACACACGCCAACTGTTCAGAACCCGAGCATACCCGTTCGGAAATCGCAAAACGCCTTGCGATTTCCGACCACCGCCATCCTCCACCAAAGTGTGCACCACCTCCTCCTTACTCCACCAAACCGGGCCACCACCTCCGCGACCGCGACACCACCTCCGCCACACCACAACCACCGTGGCACTTGCATTCGGCCAAATTCGCTACACCACCATGTGATAATGGCCGATTCTCAGGTATTCAACATTTATATGTGTATTATATTTGTGTATTATATGCGTCTAAAGCCGATTTATGAGTTAAAGTTGTTTTTTCGTTTTGGCATTTCATCAAACAGTTGGCGTGCGAGTTTCTTTTTCGGGTTTTGATGAATTTGGCTCACAATTACGTTATAAATTATGTTTATGTGCATATGTATGTGTATAGAAGTAAAAGGTTCGATTTTAATGCTTATCCGTGTTAAGTTTTCTTGAAGTTTCATTGTGGCATTTCATCGAACACTTGGTGTGCGATTTTTTTTTTGGATTATCTTATGCTAGTGTGTATATAAATTAGTATAATGTGTTAGTATATGTGTTAGTATAATGTTTTAGTATATATAATGTAGGTATAATAATATAAGTATATATAATGTGTTAGTATATATGTATATATAAGTATGCATATAATGTGTTAGTATATAAAAATATATAAGTATAATGTATTAGTATATATAGTATTATATGTATATACATATATATGTAAGTATAAAGTGTTAGTATATATAGTATATATAGTATTATATATATATAATGTGTTAAGTATATATATATAAGTATAACATCATCCTCAAATATTTACATGCAGAAAACGTGTTAGTATATATAGTATTATATATATATATATATATAATGTGTTAAGTATATAGACAAAAGTTCAAATGAGTACAACTTTTTTAGTGAAAATGAAGGAACCAATGGAAATGTGACATGTGTCACTTTATTCTCTTTTCTCTACATTTTAAAAAAAATGAATATCTCTCAAACGGTAAATCAAAAATTCACAAAAGTTACACCATAATAATCAGCATTGAATTCTCTTCAATTAGAGATGTGATAAGGTATACTTTCGACAATTTTTTTTTTCGTTTTTCGATGGGTTTGGAAACCGAGGGCAGGTACCACATGTGGTATCTGCAAGTACCACATGTGGTATCTGCAAGTACCACATGTGGTAGTGGCTAATAACACATGTGGTACTAATTTTGTACAATTTATAAAACCCAAAAACAAAAAAGTCGTCGAAAGTATACCTTATTACATCTCTAATCGAAGTGAATTAAACGCTGATTATTATGGTGCAATTTTTATAATTTTTCGATTTACCGTTAGAGAGATATTTAATTTTTAAAAATGCGGATGAGAGAGAAAAAAAGTGACACATGTCACATTTTCATTGGTTCCTCTATTCTCAACAAAAAAGTTGTACTCATTTGAACTCAACTCTAAGTATATATATATAAGTGTTAGAAAACGTGTTAGTATATATAGTATTTTATATATATATATATATATATATATATATAAGTGTTAGTATAATGCTTACCACCAACACTTTCAAAGAGGCAATCTGGCCGACCACCTGGGCGTGCACGTATTCCTTCTAAAGGGGAGGAAAAAGGTAAATACACCAAAACATGTAGCCGTTGCAAGGAACAGGGTCATAGCCGAGTTACTTGTATGGCTCCATACGATAGAACAAATGAGCCAAGCCGATCGAGAACCACAACAAGATCCAAGTCAAGGTCAAAATCAAGATCCAAATCAAGATCGAAAAAGGTTAGTTCTCATCTATATTCAAATAAAACTGGCATATCACAATGTATTATTAACATCATCCTCAAATATTTACATGCAGAAAACGTCTTCAAAATCAACGGAAAGCCAGTTCGAGGATGAAGCTGCAAACCCGTCTCAGCCGAGTCAGAGTTATCCAAGTGTTCATTTGAGTCACCCTTAAATTATTTGTTATGTACCAGTTAACAATGTTATTTATGTTTTAATTATCATGGTTAATTTAAGTCAATGATATTGCTTGATGTTCACTGTTACGTGTTTGAACAATACTAAAACATCTTCATTACATAACTATCAACGTTACATAACAATTAAATGGACACTAAATAAACAGATTACATAAACATTAAGAACTCACATAATATGGCGACCATCCACTAGACTGAAACATAAATACGAATTACAAGAATTAACTACTCACTAATCGAATAACCGTCTTGCACTAGAAGAGCCGGTAATAATCTTAGAAATTGGGAACGGCATTGAAGTATCAGAATTCGAGAAATGTGACAGATCGTTACGTGTAACATACACCTCAATTTCCCTGTGTACTTTTGCATAATCAGTGATTCGTTTCAATTGCTCGACATCATCAGTTATCAATTCTAAACCAGTATCTAGGTCTTTATCATGCTCTTTAAAGTAACAGAACCACCTCTCTAGAGCCCAATAACCTAGTTCTTCCAAAGCGTAATCCAGAAACTTGGTGGAAAAGTCATCAACATCAACGCAGTCAACAAACGTCAACAAACCTTGCGTGTACATTCTTTGGCGCCCTGAAAATGTCCAGCGTGACGAACAGCGATGGTAAACAACTCAGGAACTGTTGCGTATAATTCTTCAGTTATTGGTTCCTCATTCGGAGATCGAAAATGCCAAAAATGGTATGTGTGAACCATTTTGTAATTTTTATTAGTATTTTCTAAGAAATTGAGAAAAACTAGGTAATGTGTTTCCGCTTACAAATAGAGTCTTAAAATGGCAAATATTTCAGAAAATCTTATCCAAAATCTGATCCACATGCTTTATAATTTTATCCAAAACTCTTATCCAAAAAGGTAAATCCCAAAAATTACGGAAAACCTTATCCGAAAATCAAGGAAAATCTTATCCGAAAATCAAGGAAAATCTTATCCGAAAATCACGGAAGATCTTATCCGAACAGCTTGAAAAATGTTATCCGAAAATCATATAAAATAATAAGGATAAGAGGATCATATATTTATGTGTCTCATAAATTGAAAATTTATTTATGTGTCTCAATAATTATTTAAGGATAAATTGAAAATTTTATTTTCATATTTTATTGTATTTATAAAATAATAAAATGTGTGGTAGGAGCAAAAAGTAAAAACAAAAAAAAAAAAAAAAAAAAAAATTGCAACCGAGCAGTAGCGAAAAGGAAAGAGCAAAAAAAAATTTGCTACCGGATGCAGTAGCAAAAATTATTTGCTACCGGAAGCAATAGCAAAGAGCAAAAATAAAAAAATATTTGCGACTGGACCTAGATGCGGGAGTAAGTCGCAAATCACCAAAACATCTTGCGACTGCACGTGTCGTAGTAGCAAAACACTAGTCGTAGTGGCAAAACACGGGCAAAACACGTCCGGTCGCAAAACGCAAGGCCTCCCGTCGCAAAATTTTTTTGCTCTTGCGACCGGAGGGGGTATATCATCACTTTTTTTCCGAGAGGGCAAAACGATATATCACTCCAGAAAAAGTGGCATTTTTTTTAATTTCCTGTAAATATATATATAGGCCTTTAAAGTTTAAACAATCCAAACCGCAATTCTGAATCCATACTTTTTTTTGCCCACAATTCTTTAATCATCTTAAAATTTGCAAATGAAAAATGTTTTTCCTATTTATAGAACATAATATTAATAGAATAAGTTCAAAATAATAAAAAATATATAAAAGAAAGATCTAAGCCAAATATAACCTCTTAGTGTCATAATCTAACCCACGTTTTGTCCAGCCTTAGTACTACCAATCAATATCAAGTAAGTTGGCTAATTAATAACTTCACAACTAGTAACAAAATCATTATGCTAAAGAAATACAAAGATGCCGCATAACCAAAAACACTTACCAGTTAGGTGTATAATAGACACATGGCTGGTAGCGATCAATGAGTTAAATAAGAAACAAGCGTAAAAGTAGAACAGTGCCAGTTAGCACTGATCTGCAAAGGAGGACCTGATCTACTCCATCTAATTTCTTAGATCACTAGAGCTGAAAGGTCACAGCTTTATTCCAACCACTAAAACCCAACTTAATACTAAAAGCAAACCAAGTTGCAAGGAACCTAAGTTATGAAGTTATGACATCATATATAAAGTACATGCGTTCGAAGACCCTTAAAAAACTTGCTATCTTTGTCAAGATTTCAAGTTATATTGACAAATACGTAGCATCTTAGGACAAAACAGATTATACTGCCATAGCACACTCAATGAATCAAGAATAGCAAGTTAAAAACCAAGCAACGGCTGATATGGTCATATACCAAAATGGGAAGCATCATACGCATAATCACGAGTACAAAAAGGAAATTTACTAACAACACCTGCTCGCAAAATTCATTTCATTGGTATCACAAATGATTAAGGTCTGGGTAACAAAACTACAGACGTACAAAATTAAGGTTTGAGATGATAACCATATGAAGTCTGTTACATCAAAATGAAAAGACAAGTGAGAAGTGATCCATGTCATTGCTTACTCGTCTTCTTGGCTGCGCAACCTGGCTAATTTGTTGGTCACAACGACATCCAATTGTGCTGCACGCTCGACAATCTCCTTCCTTTTGCGGGTAGATACATTGTGTGCTATCTCAGCACAGTATGTCCTGAAAATATATCAAATTTACAAAACCAGTTAGCAATTATATAAAAGATGCAAAATTTCTGACTACACAAGTGGTGGAATGATATTAACCTGTTGTGCATCATTAGAACTTCCAACTCCTTGGCATTGTGAACGACAAACTTCTTGAAACCATTTGGCAAATAGTGACGGGTCTTCTTGTCTGAGCCATAACCGATGTTGGGCATAAGAGTAACACCCTTAAACTTTCTCCTCACACGGGAATCAATACCCTTGGGTCTACGCCAGTTTTCCTAGACATATAAAACATGTCAGTAATTTCCAACTAACTCCAATGAAGTAAGAAAGTAAGATGTGGTATGAGAAACTACAATCAAGCCAAAACTTGCAGTGCGTGTGACAAAGTAAAACAAAAACATATAAGCCATTTATAGAACATTGGGCAGGTATTATGAGATTTGACATACGAACAAATTCAATGGCATCAGAAATTATGAAAGTTCGAAAACAATGTTTGGGGTTTCATGGTCGTTCTAGGGGTCAAAATAACACTGGTAAGCAACTGGTCATCGACTATCTAGCATACTAAGAAAACACAAGTCATGTCTTCAGCTCATTACATAGCAGTCGTGCGAACACAATTACGTTCAACTTTCTATTATGAAAACTTACTTGTTTCTTTAATGATATCACGTTTCACAAGATTTGAAGTTGTATAGCAATTGAATCAAAATGCTAGGTTAAACTATATAAGTATCTATGACAAGAAACGTTTAGCAAAATATAGGTTAAAGTATATACCTTGACGCATATCTTCCAGTCACTGTGGGGCCTCTTGAACTTCTTGACACGCTTCTTGACGATCTTCTTATCAAGCTTAGGAACTGCCATTGCTTACCTAATTAACAATCAACCAAATAAATTAATGCCTACCTTCAAACAGCCACCAAACATCTAACATGTGTTGCCAGATACAGCATCGCAGCAGTCAATATGAAATATTGTTTTCAGACTAATTAGTAGTAATTCATTCAAACAAACTAATGTGATATCCAAATATCCAACAGCATTCATATAAATATTAATATACAAATTATAATGATACTAAAAAAACATGTACAGCAGAAAATGTACAATATAAGCATATTGTGTAAGCTATAATTAAAACAAGGAAATTGATAAAAAGAGCCCTAAGGGCTTCTATTAACATGCATAAGAATTTGTACATAAAAAAATTGTCTCCTGAATTTTCAATTTGTCCCCTTGAATTTAATTAAAGTACAATTGTTTTATGCATGTCTAAATAGCTTAACCAAAGCCCTTAGGGCTCTTGTTAACAAAACCCTTAAAACAAATCATAGTCTAGGTAAGATAATACGAAATAGAAATCAATTCAAGGTATTAAGTAACATTATCCATGGATAACAAACAGAGGTCCATTTTATCGATTAATAATGATATATTTATCACAATACTAATAGCAAACAACCGATTCAGATTACGGCAAGATAACATATAGTAAAGCTGCAATAACGATATACGCATTGTAAACAAAACAACTGTAACTGTTAAGCTCAAATACTATACCCTAGTTTCAAGAAACTGATTGAGCTAGATCTAGAAGATATAAAATAGTTGAAACTGATAAGAAATATAAGGAACTGAACCTGCAAAATTTAGATGTTATGAGGCGGCGTGAGAAATCTGGCTGAGCCACGAGGAGTAATGCAGCAATTCTAGGGTTTGGATATACATACAACTTGCAACTTGAAACAAGGGTTTGCTTGCTGCATCTCTTGATGGGCTGTATTGTTTTTTAAATACTTTTGGGCTGAATCCAATCCAAAACTTTGTCCCGGTCCATTGTGTTTTCCGATGGGCCGAACTATCTGGACACCCAACCAAATATGGGCCTTTTTTCAAAACCTTTTTCCATCATTCTGTATTTTGGAATGTTTTATAGTGTGAAGTAGGGGTGCACAAAAAAACTAGGTTTTATATCCTACCCGATTAAAACCTGTAAACCATACCCGCGTATGACCTTACCCGGTTCGAGTTTTGGGAGTACCTGTCGGGTACATAATCAGGTTGGGTTTTAGAAATCGAAATCGGGTTGAACCCGGGTTGAAATAGGGTCGGGTTGGAAAACCGGTCAAAAACCCGAAAAACCGGTTTTAACCCGGTTGAAACCCGGAAAAAACCTGGGTCGGGTTGGTCAAAACCCGATTTTCCCCCTTTGACCAAAACCCGGTGTCAAAGCCTAGTTTTGTTCATCTCTAGTTTGAATGTAGGCATTTATGTGGTTGATTATGTACACTTTTAAAAGATGTGAAAAAATATAAACTATTTTGGTTATATGATATGATGTACATGTTTTTTTTGTTGCATTTCATTTTAACAAGGGTTGTGCTGCCGCGTTTCGCTGCGGTCACAACATTAACGAATATTGTTTGAAGTTATTGCCCTGAAAATATAAGAGTTTGAAAAGTTAATAGTATCGATACTTATATTATTATACATTAACAAAATTTAATTTAATATACGGATGAAAGTTAAATATAAGTTGTACTTTGAAAAACTGAACCTAAAATTAAAGATTAAAGAGTGATTATATAAATGCAAACTTATTGTCATCAAATCAAATATTTGATTAAGTTCCAATAAGAATTGTTGCATTTTCTGATATGAATAATTATATGAAATTAAAATATTGACAGAATATATCAACCATGTCCTATTTGTATATAGAATTATAAACAATTTGACTCGAACACGTTACAGAAACTCACTTAATCCACCCAATGATACAGCTTGCAAAGATCCTAAGATAGGTTTTAACCTACTCACAATTATTTGTAAATAAAAATCTTTTTAATGACAATGATATATGATATATAAAATCAAAATTTTATGTTGAAAATAAATGAAAGACTATACTGTATGTAATTCACAAAAAAATAAATTTCAAACTTTTTTTGGCAATATAGTTTATTATTTCGTTATGTATTAAACTTTACACTTTTTACTATTGTATGCGGTATACATTCATTTGTTTTATTGTATGTAGCGAACTTGTAAAAATGGTATATTCTGTGTATTATTCAAATGCAACTTCTCTCTCCATTTTCATCCTCTCTTTTTTTCTTTGTTTTCTTCACCCATTAAAAAATTTCTTCATCTTCTTGTCATTAAAAAAATTAACACACGTTTTATGTATCCGAAAATGGCTTTTCTTGATGTTCTTTGTTTCTTTTATTTTTCTAGTTAGAATAAAAATGTTAAGAAGCCATTTTCGCACAATTTCTTCCCAAAGAATTTGAATTTTCTTTTACCATACACCATCGCGAGATCTCTATTCTCTAAAAAAGATGCATAAATTCTTACGGATCGTGCTAACAGTGACCGATAAACAACGGACGGATTCCGATTGGCTATGGCGGCAACAACGATGACCGGTAAATGATTTCGCCAAATGTTTTGTTGGTAACCTTTGATGTGTTAACTTGCTACAACCGGTAAATCCTCTGTATAATTTTCGACGTGCTGATTGTCGATGAAAGGTTGAGGCGGTACAACCAGCGACAACCGGTAATAGTTCTCCCCAACTGAAATTACACAATACTCCATCAAAAGGGTGTCAAACAACAAAGAAATCTATCGAAACAACGTATGTGAGCAGCAAAAGGACGAACATGTCCCTTATGAACAGTAGAAAACGACGATGGATTGTACATCCATCACTCATGCTGATAGCATATTTAGTTATATAGTGGAAATGAAAATATTAACCATGACAAGTTGATCAATCAACACTTTAATAAAAAATAATTATTATTTATTGTTTAACATGTCCTTCAACTTTATAACATGTCATTATTAAAACTAACAGTGCAATACATAGATTATTTCGTCTTTTATTTTTACTTTTTACCTAAAATTTAAAAGAAAGTTTATAATGTTTAACATGTATAGCGAGTTAGTGAGCCGATAGAATTTTGCAAGATACTACATTTGAACAGCGACGGAGCCAGCAGGGTAGTAAAGGGGATACTAGGCCCCTTAACTAGCGCAACCAACCCGATATGTTCTATTGATTTAGCTCGTAGTCCACTTACAATAAGAAAAAATTTCAACTCGCCCCTCTAAATCCTACTTCGTGTGATCCTACTTCGTGTGCACCCTTTTAGAGAACTCTCAATGCTAATGTCGGTCAACACTTCTCTTTGCTTCACTAAGTGACGGGGTTGGAATGGATACTTCACTTGGCACATCAATCACTTCCACTTGGCTTTGTGGACGATGAACTAAAGAAATATGTGAGGCCTGCACTAAGAAAAAATAATATTTTTTCTTTTGTAATTCTTTTTTTTGTTAATGGGTATTTGGGACACGTACCAGAGTCGCTCCATATTTCAATGAAGTACGACCGAACCCCCCCCCCCCCATGAGGTATTTTGGTATATGTAGGTTGTTTGTGTTTAGTTAGTTGTTAATCAGCTTAATTGGGACTTACTGACATAATGCTGATTCGACACCAATGAATGCATTAGTTGTTTTGAAAGGTTAGCGATTTTTTTTTTCTAATGCTACTTTTTGATTACGAAACTAGTGGATAATTCTATTTCCCTTTAACAATATTATTGGTTCATTTTTTGTAACGGGAAAGTATATCTTGGATTTTAGGTACTACTACGGAGTAGTAATATTTTTGAACCTGTCATCTCAAACTCAATTGAAAGCACAAGAAGCAGTAACAATCTTATTATTATTAATTATTATTAATTAGAGTTTATAGCATCTTAAACGACTAATGTAACTGTGACACCCGTCAAATTAGGGCTAGTTATTAGTTCTTAATCACTTAGTTAATACATGTAATTAGTACTATGTTAGGCTAATTGTATGTATCATTATGTATATTATTATATATACCCATGTACACGATTGAATTAAATCGTGCATTATTATATCGGCCGAATTACGATTCAATTATACGGACGTTGATGAACTCAATTCATTAGGTAATATGAAATTATTTAATAAACATATTTGACTCTAAATATTATTTCGATAATATTTCATAAGTATTTCGTATTGTATAAAACAAAACGTTCGTGACAAAACTTTATAAGTAATGTATTATTATTAAAAATAAATATTATTTACTCGAATAATATTAAAACATATTTCGTTTTATTTAAAACATACTATACGCGACGAAACCGCCTGAAACATATCCGACAAAAAAAATTAAAACAAAGTTATAATGTATAACTCAAATAAAGTATTTTCGTAAAATGCTTTGATTAAAAATATTTTGAATACCCGACAACAAAATTTATAATTTAAAAATACTCAACTATTTAATGATCGAGTAAATAAACACGGGTTTTATACCACGAATTGAAGACAAACCGTACCCATTATTGAAAATGAGTCGGCCAAGATCCACAAATTGTGGATCTTGCCTGTGGGATTTCAACACTAAACACACCCTTACCTCCTCTTTCTCATTTCATTTTCATTTTTTTCATCTATCTCTTTCTCTCTCGGGTTCACCTTCAAACCAGAAGCACCAGCAGAACAAACATCATCATCTTCATCATCATCGTGTAGCATCATCATCATCACGTTTCATCATCATCATCATCCTCGGTTCCTATTTTTCATCCGTTAGAACACTTTCAATTTTCTTTGATTTTTGGTGTGACACCCAACAAATTAGGACTAGTAATTAGTGCCTAATCATTGTATTAATACATGTAAATAGTTATGTTTAGGGCTAATTATGTGTATCATTTTGTATATTGTTATATATACACGCATACGCGATTTATTTAAATCGTGCATTTCATTATCGGATGGATTCCGGTACATTTAATACGGACGTTGGTGAACAATTTATTAAATAATGTGAAATTATTTAATTAACTCATTTTTATTATATATTATTTGGATAATATATACAAAAGTATGTCGTATCGTCTAAAACTAACCGTACGCAATGGAAACGCGTGAAACTCACCCGACAAACGAAATAAACACAAATTATATTTTTATAATTCATTATTAAGTAGTTTGATAAATATTTCGAGTAAAAATATTACAATTTCACGCATACGAATAAAACGTCTAAAATCGTTACACGAGTTGAACAAACGTACAAATACGCAACGAACGCACAACTGAGACCCGACGACATTTTAGTAACTTAAAATAAAATATTTATAATAATACTTTCATTACAAATATCGCGATTTAAATCAATAACGAAAAACAAGTATTAAAACGTATAACAATTATATATACGTAAAATGATCGGATAAACGAACAACGTAGGGAACACAAACGCAGGGAACAAAATTTAGGAGACCCACACCCTGTGGGGCCTTCTTGAAAACCGGCCAAGGGCATGGCATGGCCATGCTTTGCCTTTGCTTCTTTGACTCTAAACCACCAAACACCACTCCACCTCCATCATTTCACTTCAATCATCTTCCATCTCTCTCTACCCTCTAAACTCTCTCATCCCTCTCTCTAAAACAGCCACTATCACCACCTAAAACCACCATCAAAACCCATTAAAAAGCTTAGCTCATTTGGAGAAAAAGAACCACGACGTCAAGCTCTACACATCCATCTTCTTGAAATTCTCTCGCGTTAACTTGTAACAATCTCGACACTTTCAAAATCTCTTAGATTTTAATTAGTTTGCTTTAATGTTGTTCATCTAAGCTTGAATGTCCAAATATATGTTTAAAACTTGATTTTGAAACCTTTGTCGGAAAATCTCGGTTTTGGTCATTTTAAAGAACCGACACCTCGGGATATCCCCGACACAAACCGATAATTTTTACGAACATTATAAACTATTCTAAGCATTGTATAAAAGTTTCGGGTCAAACCGAGGTAGTTTGACCACAAACCAGACATTTGTTGTCTTGGACAGCCTATTATGTCAGAGAAAGGCTGGACCTTCTGCGACACAAGCCCTTATGTCGCACTACATCACGAATGTCACATATAGTGACACGAATGTTTATGTCGCAACACTTTCGAATGTCGCATACAGCGACACAACACCTTATGTCATATTAAATTGCGGACGTCGCATAATGCGACACAGACATTAATGTCGCAGTCATGACCTGCGACACAACAGCCTATGTCGCACTTGGTGTCGCACCCACTGTCGCACAAATCAGAACCTTGAAAACATGGATTTTTACTAAGTGTCAAGACTTGAAATTTTATCACTTACGTTACCTAAATTCAGATTTTAGATGCATTTTTTACTAAAGCAATATCGTAGAAATAAAAAAATTTTGAGCTGACCCCAGCCAGGGGCTCTGCCCCTTGGACCCCGTCAGGGGTTGCCACCCCTGGAACCCCGCTAACCAGGGGCGTTGCCCCCGTCACCCCGTCACCTAAAGTTTATAAATACATTTCACACCAAGTGTCAAACATTTACAACCCTTAAACTACATGCGATGTACTCGTACATGATACACATATACTTTAATGCTTATATACAATACAACACACGAAACATATACTTTGATAGTATACAATGAAACAACACATAATAATAATGATTTAAGATTTTTATTACAAAACCATCACCAACGGGCCATACATGTTTTCAAAACACAAACGAACAATCAAACAAACCAATGTAATTGGACATAACTAGTTGGATGAAAAACTAGCATAGGTGATCTTTTGAGATACCTGCTCATGTATTAACCAACGCGCGTCTTGGACGCCCTCAGGTTACAGTCTTCGAACATCACTGCTTGGTTTAGCAGCAATGCACATTTATTGTATAAATGCATCAGACTCAGGTGAGTCTCATATCCCCGCATTTTACTGTTTTTACTCCCGGGGTGGGAATACATACTCAGATTTGTTTTACATGTGAACACAAGTACAAAACTCGATATATTGACTACATGAGTTTGTTTTCACTAATCATGAAGTCCTCCACCACATAGTTTGTTAATATGGATTTAGCTTGAATGTTAGTGTATGGTACCATATGGGATTGATAATCCCTATCCGGGGTAGTTGCGCTACCATGACTGTGATGTCAAACGGGCACATTATCATTTGTTCACACGAGTGTAGATAGGCACTCGCTCAGAGGCACCTCGCTCAGGTCCTTAAAGGCGGTACCTGACCCCTCAGTTAAGCTCGAACTATGGGCTCATGGCAGTAATATACACATTTATTTGATTAATTTCAAACACATTATTAAATCTCGTGGTTCATACATTGTGGCTTTATCATTTACATCTGTGAGCTCACCAGCTTTTAGCTGACCTTTTAGCATGTATTCTCAGGTACACAGCAGTAGTAGGACTGCTCAGGATATTACTTAGCTCGAGTTGTATGCAAACACGAACATCAATAGATTTTACTGCATTATTATATTTTTGTATAAGTAGTAATGCTATAGAATCTTTCAAATCAGGGTACCGAACTTATGTAATCATTATAACTGTTGTAAACTTTTATTACAATCAATGTATTTTGTTAAAACGGCGCATATAGAGTCGTTCACTTTATCTTATGTGCTTTTGATTATTGATTAGTAGCACCCCAAGTATGCTTCCGCCAAACAATAAATTTGGGGGTGTTACATTTGGTGTTTAGAAATACTTATATCATCATATGTTAGTATTCCATCCACTTATTATGTCCGAAAAACTGAATCAAAACTCGTTTACACTAAAACCTGCACGAACACAGGGGTGAATTCCCATACCCGAATGAGTGGGGTTCCCATACCTGAACGGGTGGGGTGCCATACCCGAATGGGTATGACTTTTATACCCGATCGCGTACGTAGCCTCACCCGACCGCGTGTTAACTTCAAACAGCAATAACACGCAAAAAAACAAGTTTTTACGTACATTATCTCCCTCATTTTGTTGGGAATTGATATTGATGTTTCTACTGTTACTACTGTTGATTGAAGAATGCACAAGGCATTAACACTGTTAGTGTTAATGTTACTACTGGTATTAACACTGTTAGTATTAAGGGTTACCACTGTCTTCACAAGTTACAACTGTTAGTTCAAGTCTTCAAAGATTATCACTGTTAGTGATGGTTACCACTGTTATCAGAAGATTAACTGTTATTAAAGATTGAAGTGAAGACAAGAGTTACAACTGTTAGTAATAGTTTCAACTGTTAGAGTGTTAGAACTGTTAGTTTGTTTTACAACAGTTAACACTGTTTATGATAGTTACCACTGTTAGTTGGTAAGTCTGGTAAATTGTACAAGTGTTAACACTGTTCTATAGGAATTACCACTGTTTGTATAGTTGTGGTAGTTAACACTGTTTATGTATAGAATAGGCGGAAAAATGAAGTTTGAATAATTATGGAATGTAACTGTTTCCATGATTATAGGAGATTGTTTAGCAGGACTCTATGAGATATAAATAGAGATCCTAAACCTAGATTAGGTTAACTTAGTTTTCACGCAGCTTCAAGGTTTTGTAACCCTAATACAATTCAGTGTATTCGTCTTATATTATTAATAAGATTGAAGCTTTTGATAGTAATTTTGGTGTTCATTGTTTTATTATTGATCTTCATAATATTACTGAGTGTTATTCCGCAACTTCTCAGTAATAATTCAAAGCTTGTGTTAATCTAATAAGTTTATTAGATCGATCTTGGTTTAACAAGTGGTATCAGAGCTTTTGGTTAAGTTTTGAATACAAGAAGATCTAGGATCACTGTTTGATTGATTATTTTCAATATCCTTTTATTAAATCAATGGCAGAAAGCAATGAAGGAATTCAGGTCACAAAGATACCCATGCTTAGACCTGATGAGTTTGATCTGTGGAAGAACAGAATCAGACAATACATGCTTCTCACAGATTATCAGATGTGGGAAGTGGTTGTTAATGGTCCTCCAGTGACTCTTAATAGTGATGGTGTTGCACAGGCTAGATTACCACCAACATCTGAGGCAGAAAGAAAGGTTAGATCTATAGAGTACAAAGCTCTAAGTACTTTATTGTTATCTATTCCAAATGAATATCAGAGACGATTTGAAGCATGTCAAGATGCTAAAGTTCTCATGGAAGCTATAGAGAAGAGATTTGGTGGGAATGATAACACCAAGAAGAATAAAAGGTCTTTGTTGAAACAACAATATGAGAATTTTAATTCTGCAAAGTCAGAAACTTTGACTCAAACCTTTGATAGGTTTTCAAAGTTAGTAGGAGATCTGGAAAATCATCAAGTGAAGATTGATAGGGATGATTTAAACAGGAAGTTTTTGAGGTCTTTGGGAGATGAGTGGACAATTTATACAGTTGGGTTAAGACAAAGTGCAGATCTGGAATCAAAAGAGCTGGAAGACATTTATAATGATCTGAGAAACTTTGAAGCTGAAGTGGAGAGCAAGAAGATTGGATCAGGAAGTAACAACAACAATTCTGCATTTATGTCAATGGCTGGAATAAAGGCAGAATCAGGTCAGAAAGGTTCTTCTTATGGGTCTGTTGGAGGTGGATCATCATCAAATCATTCTAATGATCAAATCTTAGAATCTTTCTTTGCTAGTAATGTGAACTCTTCACTTACTAATGAAGACTTAGATCAATTTGAATCAGATGATCTAGAAGAAATGGATATTAAGTTACAAATTGCCTTAATCACTCAAAGGGCAAAAAGGTTTATGCAAAGAACTGGCAGGAACAACTTTGCACAAAAGAGGAATGATGCAAGTTGGTTTGATAAGAGCAAAGTTGAATGTTTCAACTGTCACAAAATGGGACATTTTGCTAGGGAATGCAGAAGTCCAAAGAATGAGCAGAATGATAGAGGGAATGGTCAAAGGAGTGGAGGAAATGTGAGTCAAACAAGGTCTGTACCAATCCAGGGTACTTCATCAAATGCCCTTGTATCTGTGGATGGATGTGGTTGGGACTGGAGTGACCAAGAAGAGTTTGAAGTTAAGAATCAGTGTCTCATGGCTACTGCTGAATCTGACAAACAGTCAGAGATTCCTTATGAGGTACAAATTAAATTATGTTCCCCTGTGTGTAAACAAACAGTTAAACATTATAGGGATCATAATCAGAAAGTGTGTGATGAATTAAAACAATGTGAAATCAAGAGTAAACACACAATATCAGTAATAGAAAATCTAGAAAAACAGATTCAGGCATATGAAGAAAATGCAACACAATTTAAGTATGATATTGAATTTGCTAGGTGGGAGAGAGATACTCTTAAAGATAAGGTAGAAGTATTAACTAAGAAACTTGTTGAGGTCACATGTGAAAGAGATAGCATAAGACTTAATGTAAGCAACTTAGAAAATGCATCTAAGAGTGTTCATAAACTTATCAACTCACAGATTCATGATAAACTTAAGACTGGGTTAGGATACAGTAATGTACCTCCTCCTTACAACAACAACTACTTTCCTTCTAAAACTGATATTAATATCAATTCACTTAAAGAAGAAATGAATGTTGATGTTAAAAAGGCTGACCCTGTTAAGAGTTTAGAAGAAGATGTGAATTTTGATAAAGTTGAAATTAGGGATTGGAGTAAAGAAGATGATGAGGAAAATGATAATTCTGAAAGTGAGGACACTGTGACAAATCATTCATATAAGTCAACAAGTGAAAGCAGCAAAAGCATTACTGATCTAGTTTTAGAACTTAAGGTTAATAAACTAGAAGAGGGTAAGAAAATGTTTGTAGAGAAGGATAAACATCAGGTAGAACATGTGAGAGACACACCTAACACACCTAGGAAGTTTCAAAGGAATGTTAGGAATGCAGTGAAATCATCTGTATCTGCATGTACTACATCTAAATTGAATAAATGTGATAATTGCAAATGTAAGGATAACTCATCTAAATCACAAAATATTCAAAAACATATTCCCAGAGGTAATCAAAGAAATTGGAATCAAATGGTAACTCAAAAACTGGGAAATAATGTAACAGTGATTAGAGAAAAGTTATGTCTTATATGTGGCAGGAATAATCATCTTCAACATGACTGTTTTCATAATCCAAAATCTGTTCAAAAGAATGTGAAACAGCAATGGACATCAGTTAATATGATCAACAAACAAAATTTTAAATCCAAAGTTAATCATATTGCTGCTGTCAGAAAGATGAATTATATGGCAAATCAAACTACGGCTGCTACAAAGGTTTCCACTGCAGGAACAAAAGTTACAGATTTAGCCAACAGTAATAAGGCTAAAACAGTGGCAAAAGAGTATAATGTAAACAGTGGTAAATCTTTTAAAACTGTTAGGACTGTTAATTCAACAGTTACCACTGGTAGAGTAAATAACACTGTAAGGAATACTAACAGTGTTAATTATTTTACCACTGCTAGACATAACAACAGTTATAATAAATTTAACACTGTTAGGCATTATAACTATGATCCTTCAATTAACACTGTTAGACCAAAATCCACTGTTAAGTCTAAAATTAGTTGGATTTGGACACCTTTTCAATCTAATTTACCCAGAGGTCCAAAATCCAACAATGTATCAAAATCAATGATCTTCAAGAAAGTTGATTACTTTGATACATATGGGAAACCCAAAGCCAAATTGGTTTGGGTTCCAAAGAGAAATTAATTTCTCTTTTTGTTTAAATGTGTGCAGGGCAAGCCAAGAAGCTTATGGCATATTGATAGTGGTTGCTCAAGGCACATGACTGGAGATAAGGAAAAGCTACAGAACTTCAAATCATTTGATGGTGGATATGTAGCATTTGGAAGCAATCCCAAAGGAGGAAAAATTACTGGCAAAGGAACAGTTCAGAGTACCAAGCTAAGTTTTGAAAATGTTTATTTTGTGGAACAATTGAGATATAATTTGCTAAGTGTAAGTCAAATTACAGATAAAAAGAATCCAGTTCATTTTACTGACACTGAATGCCTTATTTTGTCAAAGGAATTCAAAATTCCAGAAAACATGATTTTAATGAGAATTCCTAGGCAAGATAATGTATATAAGAGTGACTTAGCAAATATGGCACCTCAACCTGATTTAAACCGGTTGATTTCAAAAGCAAATCTGAATGAATCCAATTTGTAGCATAGAAGGATGTGTCATATGAATTATAAAACCATTAATAAACTTGTCAAAAACAAGCTTGTTAGAGGTTTACCTGAAAAGGTATATTCATGTGATGATCACTGTGTTTCTTGTCTTAAGGGAAAGCAACACAAAACTTCTTTTAAGTCCAAATCTGTGAATACAAACTGTACTCCATTACACTTGTTACATATGGACTTGTTTGGACCAACAAGTATAAGGAGTATGGGAAAGAGATCTTACTGTCTTGTAGTAATTGATGATTATACTAGATTTACATGGGTTTTCTTTCTTAGAACAAAGGATGAGACATGTGAAATACTTAGATCATTTATAACTAAGATGGAAAATCAATTAGATAAAAAGGTTAAAATCATTAGGAGTGATAATGGAACAGAGTTTAAAAATCATGAGATGGATAAATTCTGTGATGAAAAAGGCATTAAGAGAGAATTTAGTGCTCCTAGAACTCCTCAACAGAATGGAGTAGCTGAAAGAAGGAATAGGACACTAATTGAGGCTGCTAGAACTATGTTAGCTGATGCAAAATTACCTATGTCTTTCTGGGCAGAAGCAGTTAGCACAGCTTGCTATGTTCAGAATAGGGTAACAGTTGTTAAGCCTCATTTCAAAACCCCTTATGAATTGCTGTTTAAAAACAAACCATTGGTTAGTTTCTTAAAATCATTTGGATGTCCATGTACCATTCTGAATACCAAGGATCACTTAGGAAAGTTTGAAAGCAAGGTAGATGAGGGTATTTTTGTAGGGTATTCCATCCAAAGTAAGGCATATAGGGTTTTCAATCAAAGGATCCGGGTAATAGAAGAATCAATGAACATCACTTTTAATGAGAATACCATTAATCCTGATGGGATAGGTCCAAAGTCATTGTTTGATATTGATGCTCTTAATTCTGCTTTTAGATATGCAACTGTAAATTCTAGTGCAGGTACAAGTTCAGGTACCAATACAGGGACATCAGATAAAGCAAGTAAGGAAGTATCAGGAATGTCCACAGAAAAGAATAAAGATTCATTGGAATACATTGTATTTCCAATCTGGACTCCTGATCCACCAGAGGTGTTTTCCTCTGATCAACCACAGTCCACTCAGAGAACTGAGACAGAAGATTCTACTGATATATCATCTAGTGAGAGTTCTGGACAAGAAGGCAACCTTACCAACTTAGAAGCCAACATTCCAGAGACATCAACATCTACTTATCATGTTCACAAAGATCACCCTCTAGAACAGGTAATTGGGAATGTTGATTCTGCTGTTCAAACTCAACAGCAGTCTACTGTCAATGAAGAAGAGATACATACCTCTTTATATGTATGTTTTCTTTCTCAAGTTGAACCTAAGAAGGCAGTAGAAGCTCTTAAACACCCTAGTTGGATCGAGGCAATGCAGGAAGAATTATTGCAATTCAAAATACAGAATGTGTGGACTTTAGTAGATTTACCAAAAGGGAAAAGGGCTATTGGTACTAAATGGATATTCAAGAACAAGAAGGATGAGAGGGGAATTGTCATCAAGAATAAAGCCAGGCTGGTGGCACAGGGATATACTCAGGAAGAAGGTATTGATTATGATGATGTGTTTGCTCCTGTTGCAAGGATAGAAGCTATAAGATTATTCTTGGCATATGCTTCATACAAAGGTTTCACAGTATATCAAATGGATGTCAAGAGTGCCTTTCTGTATGGCACAATTGATGATGAAGTGTATGTTTGTTAACTACCTGGATTTAAAGATCCTACATATCCAGATAGAGTCTGCAGATTGGATAAGGCATTGTATGGCCTGCACCAAGCACCCAGAGCATGGTATGAGACTCTATCTTTCTATCTTTTGGAGAATGGTTTTAAAAGAGGTACCATTGACAAGACATTATTCATCAAAAGGGATCACAATGATATTTTATTGGTACAAGTGTATGTTGATGACATCATTTTTGGATCTACAAATGATGGGTTATGCAAGGAATTTGAGAAGTTGATGCATCAGAAGTTTCAAATGAGTTCTATGGGGGGAACTTAATTTCTTTTTGGGGCTTCAAGTCAAACAAAGCTCCGATGGCATTTTTATTCATCAGAGTAAGTATGTTAAAGACACACTCACCAAATTTGGCTACAGTGAAACTAAAGTGGCTAGTACACCTATGGAAACACACAAGCCATTAACTGCAGATCCTGAGGGGGAGGAAGTAGACATACATCTGTACAGGTCTATGATAGGGTCATTGATGTATCTAACTTCCTCCAGGCCAGATATTATGTTTGCTGTATGTATCTGTGCCAGATTTCAGACTTGTCCAAAGCAATCACATCTGTATGCAGTAAAGAGAATTTTTAGATACTTAAAGGGACAACCTGATATAGGACTTTGGTATCCAAAAGATTCTTCCTTTGACTTAATAGCATATTCAGATAGTGATTGTGGGGGAGCTAGCATGGACAGGAAGTTCACATCAGGAGGTTGTCAATTTCTAGGAGAGAGGTTAATTTCATGGCAATGTAAGAAACAGACAACTGTATCAACATCTACTGCTGAAGCTGAGTATGTAGCTGCTGCAAATTGCTGTGCTCAGGTTTTATGGATTCAGAACCAAATGCTTGATTATGGTTTAACTTTCTTAAACACTCCTATTTTTATTGACAATACTTCTGCTATCAGCATCATCAATAATCCTGTTAAACATTCTAAAACTAAGCATATAGAGATTAGTTATCATTTTATCAGAGATTGTAATGAAAAATGACTTATTCAGATTATAAAAGTCCATACTGACAATCAACTTGCAGATCTGTTCACCAAAGCCTTTGATGTGGGCAGATTTACATTTCCGATTACAAGTATTGGTCTGATTAAATCTCCTTAAATTGTTTTTCCATAAATATTTTGTAAAACATCTCTATAATGCTTAAGGATTAGATGCCGGTAGATGTAATTGATACTAACAGTGATAATAGTCTTAGTTACAACTGCTTTGCTTTACCAATTATCACTGTTATTATTCAATTACCACTGTATATGTATTCTGTTTTATTTTCACTGTTAGTTTTACTGTTATCACTGTTTTTGTTGAACTAACTTTTTGTAGGTTATCACTGTCAGTGAAGCAACTATCACTGTTAGTGTAAACAGTTTCCACTGTTTTCACTATTCAGTTATAACTGTTAGTGTAAACAGTTTCCACTGTTTTCAACTTAGTAAACAGTTTCCACTGTTTTCACTATTCAGTTATAACTGTTTTTCACACTGTTAGTGTAACTTGTAACACTGTTAGTATATCAGTTACCACTGTTTATACTATCAAGTTGAAATTTCACTATCATTGTTTATCTTTCAGTTTTCTTTTTGCAGGTACAACATAAAAAAAAAAAATGTTAGTAATACTAATGTAGTCACTAGTGTTGAGTTATAATTCCTTTGGTCAGGGGTTATTTCCATCCACTAGGTGTAACACTGTTAGTATTATTATCATAAATGTATAATACTGTTAGTTCTTTTTGTTTCCACTGTTTTAAGACAGTTTCCACCGTTTTAAAATTGTTTCCACTGTTAGTGTTAAAATTGGGATTTTTATTTCAAAATTAGGTCATTGAAACTAACAGTATAAATACTCCCAACACTTGTACATATTCTTTACGCTTTCACAAACACTGCTTTCATAAACCCTGTAATCACTGCTCTCACAAATCTTACACAAATTCTTCATGGCTTCTTCTTCATCAACCACACCTCAACTTGCATTAGGCAAAGATCATAACATGATTGCCTATCTGGTAAAACCTTCCATCGCCGATGATCACGTTGAAATCATTGATTTTATGCGTAACTCTACCATTCACCATGCGCTAACCGTAGCACCCAGAATTTCACATGATCATATCAATGAGTTCTGGGTTAAAGCCAAGATTGAGGAAGAAGCAGGTGTTCCACAGATTGTTTCCACCGTTGCTGGGCACCAAGTGGTGATTACTGAAGCATCCATTCGTTCTTCTTTTCATCTTCAGGATGAAGAAGGTATAACTTCAATTTCTGATGAAGATTTATACTCTAATTTACAACGAATGGGATATGAGGGTAACTTGGGTGGGTATGTTTTTCAGAAAACAATGTTTTCATACCAATGGAGATTTCTAATTCATACATTACTGCACTGCTTATCATCAAAACGTTCATCTTTTGAACAATTCAGCAGTAATGTAGCATATGCCTTGGTATGCTTAGCTACTGGACAAAGTTTTAATTTTTCCAACTTTATTTTTGCTGGTATGCTAAGAAACATCAATCAACCTAAACTGAAATTTTTAATATATCCAAGGTTTGTGCAAATTCTTTTAACTGAACAAATATCTGATTTGCCTGCTTTGGATAAGATTATAGGTATCTCTTCTTTCAAACCAAAAGTATTTTGAAATATGAAAAGAGATACCTCTATTAAAGGTGTTATGTTTTTTGGGAGGGTAACATCATTGTTTCCAACAATGCTTCCTGCACCCTCCACCACAGCCTCTGTAACACCAACAGAAGCTGAACTAGTTGCTGAGAGGATGGAACAACCCATTCCTTCTCAACCCACAGCAATTGGGGGTAATGTACAACAACAAGGGAACAAGTTTACCACAACCTACACCAGAAAAGCCAAAAGGGCTACACATCAGGTGTCTGAGGCTCATGCTGCTCAGTCATCTCAGTCCAATGACAGTGGTCATGAACAGCATGTGGTCCATAAGGAGTGGGGTGACCATTATGTAAGGGCTACTTCTACTGCTTCTAGTCCACAGACAGAGCAGGATAGAAGTAACATTAATAAGACCCAAGCAGAGGCAACACTAGAAGATGATTCTACTCATGTAGATGATTTTGGTGGTCCCAGTACCAAGAAAACAGGGGAATTTTCTGATCATACCAGGTATGAGGAAGATTTTGATGCCCATGTCAATGATTCACCTAGGGAGTCACATTCTGATGGTGATGAGGCTAGAACTAACCTGGAATTAACGAAAATGATTGATTATGTTTGGGAGAAATTTAAGGTGGAAAGAAGGAGGAACAGAGAAAAAGATGAAAGGATAGCAGATTTAGAGCATAGGCTTACTGAGTTGGAAAAACTTGTGATTAAAGTTTTGAAAGAGGGCAAGGAGTATGTGTTAGTTGAAGGTGATTCTCCAAAGGATGCTTTCAAAAAGGGGGAGAAAGTTTGGACTAATAAGGGTGATAAAAGGAATGTTCATACTGATGATTTGGATGGTGATAATGTTCTTGAACAGATGGATGAGGATATTGAGATGGAAAATATTAATGAGAATGAGAATGAGGATGCTGGTGGGAATGAGAATGATGATGATGTGCATAAGAATGTGAATAATGATGAAGCTACAGCTGAGAAAGTGCCAGAAAATGTCCCTATAAGGACAACTTTACCACTTGTACAGATTAGAGAACCTACTGCAGCTACTGCTCCTGCTCAAAATTTACCCAAAATTGATCCAAAGGATAAGGGTAAGGGTATTTTGGAAGAAGGGCCTAAAAAGAAAAAGCAGAGATCAATGCCCCAGGAAGCTACAGTTAATGATGATGAATATGCACAGAGATTACATGCAGAAATTAATGCTGATGTTCTTTAGGAGGAATTGATTGATGTAGAAGTTGAACCAGGTCAGTTTGTTAAGATGACCAAAGCTCAGGTAGATGAATGGGATGAAGCTCAGCTGAAAGAGCAGAAATTTGATGATATTGAGTTTTTGGTAGAGCAGATTAAGAGAAAGAAAGCTGCTGAGATGAGAAAGATTAGAGATGAAAAAGCTGCTAAGAAAAGGAATAGACCTCCAACAAGAGCCCAACAGAGGAGAAATTTAATTGTGAAGTTAAGAGGAGGGAATATTCCAACTTCTAGATTGAATGCTATGTCACTTGAAAGTCTGCAGAGGATATGGGACAGAGACACATTTTTGAATCCTGAGGCAGCAAAGAGAGCAGAGGAAGAACAGAAAGCTAAGAAGAAGGCAGATAGAGAAAAGAAACAAAAAGAAAGAATTGAGAAAGAAATCGAAAGAGAAAAGGAATGGGAAAGACTGAGTGCTGAGCTTAAAGAGCAATTAAGGCAGGAATATGCATCAATTCCTGATCTACCAAGAAATAAAGTTGATTTGAATGATGTGATTGTGGTGCAACCTCTTCAGGTACAACTTCCACCTGATAACTTGCCTGGAATAATTGATTGGTCTATTGAACAATTTTCAATTCCTATTAAATGTGAGAAAATCAGAGTTGAAAGAGCAGATACTTCTGTATCATTTTGGAGGTCTTTTAAGGAATTAATCAAGGTGCTGACAAGGGAAGACTTGGTTAGAATGTATGAGATTGGGTATGAGAAAGGATTAAGTACCAAGAAGTTTGATAGTGTATATGAGTTGTGTACTTGGTCATGGATTTCAATGATGTTCGTAGATTTTCATTTGAGTTCAACACTTTTCAGACAGTAAGACAATGGATATATCACAGCAATCCAGATGTTCATCAAGTGATTTTGGATGATGCTACTATGCTTTGGATGTTAACAGACAGAGAATATGACATGAGTCTGAGTTTGTTGAGAAGCTTAAAACATGCCAAGTTATTTATCTCATTTAACAATGATTTGGCAGAGAATTTGGTATATATGATATTGAATCAGATTCATAAGAAAGAAGAGTATGAGAGAAGGCATAGAGGTCAGTGATTGTTGGTTTAACATGAAGAATTTAGAGAAACTTAATTCTGTTGGGGACAGATTAAGTTTAGGGGGAGATTGTTGGGAATTGATATTGATGTTTCTACTGTTACTACTGTTGATTGAAGAATGCACAAGGCATTAACACTGTTAGTGTTAATGTTACTACTGGTATTAACACTGTTAGTGTTAAGGGTTACCACTGTCTTCACAAGTTACAACTGTTAGTTCAAGTCTTCAAAGATTATCACTGTTAGTGATGGTTACCACTGTTATCAGAAGATTAACTGTTATTAAAGATTGAAGTGAAGACAAGAGTTACAACTGTTAGTAATAGTTTCAACTGTTAGAGTGTTAGAACTGTTAGTTTGTTTTACAACAGTTAACACTGTTTATGATAGTTACCACTGTTAGTTGGTAAGTCTGGTAAATTGTACAAGTGTTAACACTGTTCTATAGGAATTACCACTGTTTGTATAGTTGTGGTAGTTAACACTGTTTATGTATAGAATAGGCGGAAAAATGAAGTTTGAATAATTATGGAATGTAACTGTTTCCATGATTATAGGAGATTGTTTAGCAGGACTCTATGAGATATAAATAGAGATCCTAAACCTAGATTAGGTTAACTTAGTTTTCACGCAGCTTCAAGGTTTTGTAACCCTAATACAATTCAGTGTATTCGTCTTATATTATTAATAAGATTGAAGCTTTTGATAGTAATTTTGGTGTTCATTGTTTTATTATTGATCTTCATAATATTACTGAGTGTTATTCCGCAACTTCTCAGTAATAATTCAAAGCTTGTGTTAATCTAATAAGTTTATTAGATCGATCTTGGTTTAACACATTTTAGGCCCAAAGTTAACAAAAACGCACTCTAAATGATAATATTTACTAAAATTTGTTAACTGAGTCAAAACGGAAGCATTGTTTATGAAATCACTAAAAAAGGCACGAAAAACATGTAAAACTGAGTAAAATTGCTCTACGGCTCTCTCGTAAACTCATTTTAATGAACCATGAGCTAAACTCCGAGTTACAACCTCTAGTTAGTGTCATTTTGTTCATTAGGAAATTACGAAGTCGTGAGCGCAAGAATCACTCAAAACGGATAACCGAGGAAGAAGCTACGCTTAAACGAAGAAACGAAGAACCAAAATACGGCTGTATCAGGCCGTATACGGGCAAACCAAGCCGTATACAGCTGGACACAGACCGTATACGGCCTGTACCTAACCGTATACGGCCCAGTTTGCCCGTATACGGTCAAAACGACCCGTATCTCGTGTTTGGGCAATAAAAATGAGATTTTTATACGGGTGGACAATACGGTTGGGAAATTGAAAGTCCAAGTACGGGTCAAGGATACGACTCGGCATTCTCTATATATATGGGACTTCTCCTCACCATTCCAAGTCACACTTCACACTTCATTCCACTTCTACTTCACAACACTTTACGTTTTCATTTCTTTTTACGTTTTCGCATTTTATTTAGCTTGTAGTTTTGGTCTCTCTCTCTAGAGAGATAGATAGTTAGTTAGAAGTAGAGAGAGAAAGCTAGCTGTTGTAATCATGGTGTAAAAGCATTCTTGGTGCAAGACTATGCTTTCTTCAATATTACTCTGCTTAAATTCCTGGTGATATCTTTTCCTTTATACTTATACTATGTCCGAATTATTTCTGTCTGATTGTATGATGTATGTTATTTGTATTGCCATGATTATTGAGTAGTGTACTATTGCAGTTGTTGAAATGTAGATAATTAAATTTAGGGATGATGTTAAATTAATCTTTAAATTAAATGTATAATTGGGAATTGTCAAATTATGTTATGTCTGAACTTATCATGTGTCGCACCCCCCCCCCCCAACACGTGGCAGCGGAAGTAGGAGGTGTCAAGGGGGCGCCGACCAAATCAAATATCATTGAAAGTGCCTTATGCTTAGATCTAGATGACAATTGACAGTAATTGACAGGCGGAATCAATCAATTACACTTAATGCTAACAAACACAAACCGAAACAATGATATTCAAACAAAGCAAACTTGTTGCCGAAAACCCGTAGGTTTCTATTTATACTAAAAAGTCAGCCGACATGCGTCACTTGTGGAAGTGTCGCATGTGGCCGCCTTCATGCGTCACTTACCTAAGTGACGCTATGCGTCACTAAGGCAAGTGACGCCTAACCTAAAACACGAGTGTCGCATATAATAAAAACTATATTTCTATTAATAACTAACGACACTTATTACAACTCGATAGACCAACTGACAGACACTTAATATGTATCAACAAACTCCCCCGTGTCTTCAGCTTGGTCTTCAAAAATCTTCAAGTCTTCACTTCCAGCCAGCTGGAAATACACCACCAGCGTGTACTCCATTGGCAACGCAGATATCCACGATCTTTTGAAATTTTAACGCTTCAGCTCTATCTTTCGTCTTGAACTCAATTCTATTTTCATGTAATCTTTTCATATCTTGAGCCGAAAGATTGATCAAACTTAATGGGTCAAAAACACAAAACACTTTTCTCTTGAGACCCCATAACGACCTCTTAGTAGGCTGAACAGCATCCCAAGCTGTTGTCACATTATTTCCAGTATCTGCAATAGAAGACTCCGGGTCTGTAGCTGGTTCAGAATTTGGAATGAATACAATCACAGCTTCACCCGTAACATCATCATATTCCCAATAAACCAACCTATTCAAAAAATCTAGTGGGATGATCTCCAAAGGTATCTTCTGAAGACACTTTGCTGGTGGATAGATCATCTTCACAATAGGTTGTCGGGTAACTGGATCTAGCTTCTTCTTAAATTTATACCTCATACCCAACGTCGGTTTTATCAAATTATACTTTTTACTGTTCATCTCACGACGTATGATCACCTGAAAGAAATCTGCCCTTGAATCTCGTGATCGGTTGATCAAGGGTATCTGAGCTAACCTTTGAAGCTCACACTTCGGCAAAGTACTTATTTTATAAAACTTCATATTGAAGTACTGAATGCCGTCACTTCTCTTTATCATAAAAACAGAGTTGTTCTCATCAAATTTCCAACTCTTAATCAACCCCGTGTAATCAGATCTAACTTTGTAGCATTTACACGTAACCGGTACCTCAATAATCGGTTTAAGCACAATATCCGGTTTTTTTGTAGAAGTTGATGGCTCGTTCGTTTCTTTTTCCGATTCATCTTCAGACGAATCCGATTGTATAATGGGAGCATCATCATAACATTCATCACTATGCAATTGCTCCCCCTCAACCTCAACTTCGTTATTTTCTTCAAAGAAATAATCCTCTGCTACAGGATCATTCATTTCCTCTTCCTCAGGCATCGCGTTATCATCATTCATCAAGTTTTGTAAGTATGTAAGATCTACGAATGAATAATCAACGGCAATAGGTCTTGCCTGACCTTGAACCTCAACAAAATAATCCAAACTTATATTTTCATTTATAGTGGAAGAGGGAAGTACATTTTCTGGTTCCGGGGAAGGAGTTACATTTGTTTCTAACTCACTAGGACCTACCTCCCCCGAAACATGTGTAACGGATTCCAACTCTAACAACCTAGATGACAGATTAGTCACTTGAGACTGTAGAGAGTCAACCGTAGCAGCTCGAGCTTCCAAATCCCTGATCTGAGAGGCTTGAGCTTCAATGATAGCCTTTTGATCATCAAAACGTTTTGCCAAAAGCTCCATCTGAGCCAAAACCATCTGAAGAGACGGCATGTCAGACGTTGGCGGTGGTTGTTGGCGTTGAGAAGTTGGTTCCTCAATAACCACTGTCGTCCGCTGGCGTCTACGAAGAGGTAGATCAGCATAGGATGGTGAAGACCCAGCAGGACGTTTACCAGGATTCCTCGGGATATGTACCCGGCCAGCAGAAATCCTGCGCAAAATACGCTTAAAGCGTTGGGGATCAGCTAGTTGAATCCCCTCAAAAGCAGACTGTGGTGGCACATCACCCTCAGAATCAGAAGGGGTGGGCCCACCATCATCAGAATCAGGCTCAACTCGATCAACGCGATCGATATCCTCTAAATCTTGAGCTATATTGGTATCAACCAAGTCGTCCTCGTTGACCGGAGGCACGACGTCATCCAAAAATCCGTGATCACGCGGCGCAACATAGTTGTCGTTCACTATGTGCCCGAATAACTCCCGGTCAGCCAAAATTTGTTCACCTTTCGGTGCCAACTTACAGTCATTAAAGACTCGTAAAAGCATCGGTGTTGGCACCAAAAGAGAACGCTGGTCAGGTGCGATATCCAGGTGCAGATCGTTTAACAATAACTGGACAAAACGTGGATACTGCAACCATTTGTCCTTCCCAGCCCTGATGTTTTCCACCATATTCCCAAAAATATAGCCGCTAAAGTTATAGGGCTTATTATATACTAGGGCTAACATAAGCGATAAAGTCAAATGACTTGCCGCATCATACCCCCCTTTCCGTGGCGATAGACAAACAATAATAATGTGGCAGAGATACCTCCAGACGCGGCATAGAAACTGCTTGCGAAAATCCGACAGCTGATTAGCTGGATAACCCATTCTCTGAAGTCCCCCATAGATAAACGTCGTTGGGAAGATAGTGGGCATCGTTGAGTTGTCGGTGAACTGTAAAACCCGCCTAATCGAGTTCTCGGTAATCTCGATCTCCTCCCCAAACAGATTGGAAACAATGCGGGGAACATCACCCTGAACCCTGATCACGGCATGATCATAAAATTCCTCTATTTGGTTCATATATACCGGGGTCGTTGCGGTGATGGCGTAATAAATCCTTGATCGTCGGAGAAACTCGATCATAGGCCGGAATGGAGCCGAGTTGGCGTGTGTTGACTCCAAGAACGCCGTAATATTGTGACGTGTGTTCGTGCAGCGATAGTAATTCTGAAGTTCAGCCATCTGTAAGCTAAAAAATTCAAAGAAAGATAATCGAAATCGTTATAAAGTTAGCCCGAACACAGAAAGGGTAGAAAACAAATTTTGACTTTAGGCGTCACTTTGGGTAAGTGACGCATGGCCACTACCGTCACTTAAGGAGTGTCGTAATGGACAGTGTTTAAAATTAAAATCAATGTGTAGCGTCACTTATTGGAAGTGACGCTATCAAGCGTCACTGATGTAAGTGACGTTTGCATTTGGTGATTTAAAGTATACGACACTTGCAAAGTGACGGGTGAAGAACATGCGACATTTAACATAGTGACGGTATCCTAAGACAGTCACTGAAGAAGTGACGGTATAAGTGACGGATAAAATAGGTGTCACTTAGACAGTCACTTGGGGTAGTGACGCATGTAAAGGCGTCACTAGATAGAGTGACGGTTTGAACAATTAAAACAAGTATATGCGTCACTACATGAGTCACTTAAGAAGTGACGCAAAAGCAAGCGTCACTTGTTAAGTGACGGTATGGGTTACCAAATTACCAAGGAGCGTCACTTGAGGTAAGTGACGCAAGAAGTGTCGCAACGATGAAGATCATTGTGCACTGTTCATACCCAGATTCAAAATTTAGGGGTTTTCAAAAAACGAAGTAACCGGGGTGTGCGCAAGGTAGAGACGAATAAAAACACACCCTTTATTGCATCAAAACATTATCACACAAGCATTTAATCGAACGATTTGCAAAACGAAACCCTAACCGTAACCCTAATTTAAATTTACAGCAAAAATAGAAAAAGAAAAAGGTTAAAGTTAGTACCAAATGTATCGTAGGAGTGAGGAGAACAACGATGTATCAATGAAACGCACAAGAAAGCCGTAGAAATCACGAATCAATCGACGAAATACGGACAGTGTAAGTGACGCAGAGACAATGAGAGTGTCGGTGTGTCAGTGCAAGTGACGGTATGAGTATTTGAAAAGTGGTGAGGTTGAGTGTCGTGGGGAAGGAGTATTTATACACCGACCCTAGTATGCGTCACTCAACCCGGCACTTATAGCGAAACTTATCCCGGCACTGACTGCGTCACTTAAGTGAGTGACGCAATATCGTATGCGTCACTGGTAGCGTCACTGATGAAAGTGACGCACAGTTCACTTTTAGTGAAAAATTTGCGATTTCTTCGATGGTTTCGCGTTGTGATTTCGATACTCAAATTTGAAAATGTAACTGTAACTTGGATAATAACTAAAATTACACTAACTTAGAGAAAATAAAACGTATACAAGAAAATGTAAATTGACAACTAGAGAATTAACACATTCTTTTTGGTGACGGAGTTGATAAAGTCTGGTTAGGGATCATATTGGAGTAACATGCATTTATTAGGAACAATAAGTGTTATTTCGATCATCAGTATATTTGTCCTCTTTAAATTTACTTGACATACTAAAAACACTGTTTATAAAAATTATTTCAAAACGATTATTAGTATATTTGTCCACTTAAACATGTTATACGCACACCTAAGAGTTATTGTATTATTATTGGTATGTTTATTTCGCTGTGGTTCCCAACATAGATATACATCTTAACTTAAAACATAGACCATGTTTCCATTTACAGATAGAATATAAGAAAATCAATTTTAAGAATCAAGTCAGCGGTGACAGGTCTGTACTGACGTACAACAGAGCGACATAACTTGATCCAGGTTTAAGCAAAACCAAACTTGGTCAAACCATTTTGGCGACCTTGTAAGGTATCTCCATTTTTAAAAGACGTTTCAAGTACTTTGACTTGTGTTTGCTTAATTTTAAAGTATATATTAACAGAAACCAGGTCTATACTTACGTATAACAGAGGAGACTGTCAATATATACCCCCAAATGATATCAAATAAACATCTTTCACAAAAACATGTCTAGTATAAGTAAGAAATTAAGACTATTGTCATACATCTAATGATGTTGTACCACTTGAAATAGACAGGTATTGATTAAGCTTCTTAAGACTTCTCAAAGAGTGTTGTATAACATGCCTACTAATATATCGTATGATGAAGAAAATGTTTATAAAAACTGTTTTCAATACGTCAGATAAGTCTACTGACACATCCAAGATAAACCTTAAAATTCCATTTGTATGCATGTTACCCGATGTACTATCATGTCCCAAGTTGTTTACAGACACAACTTCAACGTCTATTTTAAAATGTAGCAACGGTGCATTTCTTTAATACTAGAGAGTATAAAGAGTGGCTGTTGCGTAGGTTCCATTTTCCACCAGATGAGTTGCAAGCCTCTCATACCATAGACGTGGAGATTGATGAAGTCCATACAATGCCTTATTAAGCTTATAGACATAATTTGGATGCACCGAATCTTCAAAACCTGGAGTCTGTTGAACATAAACCTCCGTATCAATTTGACCATAAAGGAATGCGCTTTTAACGTCAAGTTGCTTGACGCGAATCCCTTTAAATGATGCAAAGGCCAAAAAGATACGGACGGACTCCAATCGGGCGACAGGGGCAAAAACCTCATCATAATCAAGTCCTTCAATTTGAGTATACCCTTGAACAACTAGTCGAGCTTTGTTCCTCGTAACAACCCCTCGATCATCCTTCTTGACTCGATATACCCATCTAGTGCCTTTTGGATCGGCACCCTTGGGTAATGGTACTAAAGTCCATACCTGCAACTTGTGAAATTGTTGCAGTTCATCTTGCATGGCCTCGACCCAAGATGGATCTTGTAAGGCCTCCGAAACTTTCTTCGGTTCGGTTTGGGAAAGATGACATGAATTAACAGTCGCCATAAATCCCAAAATCTGATCAGCTGAAGTATCCGTATCTTCAGCAGATTGCTTCGCCTGATGTCTCGTTTGAACAGCAGAATGGGGATCACCAATAATGTTTTCAACTGGGTGATTCCTATGTATCCGGGTCACTGGAATGGCATCTGGCACAAGATTTAATTCCAAGTTGTTCAACTCACCTTCAGCGGCCGAAGCATCTTCGTGCTCTTCATTAATGAAGAAACGAGAATAATCTATGTCTTCTTCATCCTCTAAGAGAGGCATATCAGGATCGTCCGGAAGATCCGCGGCATTTACAGTATTTGAAGAAGACGGAATGGTTGTAGTTGGTGGTGTGGGTGTAGGTACAGATGCAGAAGAAGTAGTAGGTGAAGGCATTTGTTGTGTTGGAGTAGGTGATGGAGTGGATGTCGTATCGGGAATCGGATTGGATGTTGTAGGAGGAGAATCAGATGTTTGTTGAAAAACATCAAGTCCATGAAGCATTGTGATTAACTCTTCAGTGTCGTTGTCTTCCGGTACATTGAAGGAACTGAAGAGTTTCCCATAGTTGAAGAACCAATCTGGACCCGTTCCTTGAGGTGGTTCCGTATACCGTAGGCATTTGACCTCAAAGTGTTCCTCTATCTCGTTTGTTGATTTGTTGTATACCCGTTTGTTTGGAGAGTTGACCGAATATTCGAGAAAAATTCCTTCAACGGCTTTATCACCAAACTTAGGGACACGTTCTTTGGTAATCATTATCAAACAAGGACATCCAAATGGTTCCAGAAACTGCAGATCCGGCTTGCGATTGTTGAAGAGCTCATAACACGTTTTATTCTTCTTTTTAACCGAAAGAACCCGATTCAAAACGTAGCAAGCAGTATTAACTGCCTCGGCCCAGAAGATAATAGGTAATTTGGAATCTGCTAACATAGTACGAGCAGTTTCAATAATTGTCCTATTTTTCCGTTCAGCAACTCCATTCTGTTGAGGTGTTCTCGGAGCACTGAATTGATGTTCAATACCCCTAGAAGCGCAAAATAACTCAAGAGTTGAGTTCTTGAATTCGGTTCCGTTATCGCTCCGCAGTCTTTTCACCTTTAAGTTGCACAAATTTGCCAACTTATCCAACAAGTAGACCAAAATTCCCGCTGTCTCATCCTTTGTTGCGAGAAAGTATACCCACGAAAATCGTGAGTAGTCATCTGTCACTACTAAACAATAGGAGCGACCACCGATGCTCTTTGTAGAAACAGGACCAAAAAGATCCATGTGCAGTAGTTCTAACGGAGCATTTATGGAATTCACAACCTTAGACTTATGGGACTTCTTGTGGAGTTTGCCCTTGTGGCAAGAAACACAGTCATCCTTCAAAGCGAAGGACTGTTTCGGAACTCCACGAACCAAGTCGTTGTTGACTAGGAAATTCATTTTTCGGAAATGAATGTGTCCCATTCGTCTGTGCCAAAGGAGTGATTCCTTTTCTGAAGCCTTCGAAAGGAGACAGGTGTATTCGCTGGATGTCTCCACGGTTCGCATATTCATCACATATGTGTCATTTCTTCTAGGTGCTCGCATTACCACCCATTCCTCTGGAATGACATACCCCGGCTTCAATATGACACACTCAGTCTTTGTAAAAGATGTGGTATAGTTCTTATCACAAACTTGTGATACACTTAACAGGTTATGTTGTAGTTCGGCCACATAATTTACATTCTCAAAGCTAACCTTTCCATTAGTTAGCGTTCCTCTCCCTGAAATCGTTCCTCCCGTATCTCCAGCAAAAGCAACATGACCTCCCGCGTATGGTTTAATATCCACTAAGAGAGACACATCACCCGTCATGTGTCGCGAGCAGCCACTGTCCATGAACCATTCGCTATCTTTTACACGTTCAGACTGCTGCAACACATAAATATGAAGAGATTAGTGAGAAACGGTGACCCAAGCCTTTACAGACTTAGGTCGACCAAAGTCATCAACAATAAGCACATCAGATAAAACTTTATTTTTAAACAAATCAGATTTAGTATCTGACGTGTTATCATTGATGACAAAAGAGTCTACCGTAGACTCTTTTCTTTTCCAAACCTTTGATGGTTCGGGATTTGGCTTGGAAATAATGTTGGGCTTTGGTTTTAACAAAGAATTTTGCCCAACATTAACTACTTTCTTAGCAGGCTTGGGAGAGTTGGAGTGATGCCTAGGATGTGATTTTGAAAAAGAATTTCTGTAGAAAGATGTCCTAGGCATATTTCTCCCATAACTTTGATAAGAGAGTTTGGGACAATCACGGATCAAATGTCCTTGTTTCTTACAGTAAAATCAAGAACGAGTCTCTTGAAACTGTTGAAACGGAGGATTTACCGCAGGAAGTGACGAAGCATTTTTAGAACATGACCATGTTGTACACGTTTTAGAGAATGCTTGTGTTGGTTTAGAAGTTGAGGCATAAGTTTTATCAACATGAACCTTTGCACTTGTCACCTTTTGTTTTAAAACATTTGCCGGTGACTTTTGAAGTTTCACATTTAAAACTCTATTTTCCTTTTTATTTTGAAACTTTTTAACAGGTTCAACTTTCAAAATCTGTTTTTCAGGTTTAGCCTCACCCTTCTTAAACTCGGGATATTCCTGATCAGTAATATCCTCTATCTCAACAATGTCATCAGTATGAACTTGAGACTTACTTTCAGCTTTAACAAACTGAGGCAATGGATACTCTTGCCTCTTGGTTTTCTCCATTGTCAGTTTGTTTAGCTTGGCTTCTTTGGCCTTAATACCATATAGTTTGGTATAATCAACTGAAATCTCCTCAAGACCTTGTTTAGCAATCAGGGGACAATATTCGGCATTAGAAGGTGGTGGTACTTGGTTATAGCCAAGACCTTCCTTCTTTTTGCCACTTGCTCCCTGCTTGCTAACAATCTCATTAAAGACTTGTGTTGCGGATGTTGAACCTAAGATTTTGCTTTTATGATTCTCAAACTCATTTTTCAAATCAGATAATTCTTTATTCAACAATTCAATTTCAACAAGATAACTTTTAATTGCATCTTGCTGGCTAAAGACCTTTGCTTTAAAGGTTTCAGTATCTAATTTATGAGCTTCAAGATGTTGTTCATAAAGTGTTTCATTTTCTAACAAAAAATTATTAGATTCATTAAGTTTTACAATCTTGTCCCGCAAATTTTGATTGTCTTTCTGATAGATCTTAAGGGATTCAGTCAAGTTTATACACGAAACACAATTAAATGGCTCAGAGGGTGTATTTGGTACCTCAGGAGTAATGTGAGCCATCAGGCATTGAAATTGAGCAGCTTGAGCACTCCAATCAAAAGTAGTTGGCTCAAAGACAATCAAAGCGTTGTCTACAGCCAATGATTTAGCTTCTTCATTTGCATTTGCCTTAGGGGGGTCCGGCTTAGTAAGACCCGACGATGGCATCCTGGGTTTCTCACATTCCCTTGCGAAGTGACCAAGGTTCTGACAATTGTAACATTGCACCTTGCTTTTGTCGAACCCAAATCCAGACTTCCCATTACCTTCCAAACTCTTCCGTCCAGTTCTCTGCATAAATTTCTGAACTCTTCTGGAAAGCATAGCTATATTCCAGTTTAAATCCATCTGCTCCAAGTCATCGTCATCCAGCTGAGCATAATCTTCTTTGGTCATCTCCAAAGTAGTATTTGGTTGAGTAACCAAATCTTTGTAGGAACTAAGGAAAGCTGTATAGATTGCCGCTTGCTCTTGAATAGCTGGTGAAGATGTAACCTGTTGTTGTGATCCTTGATTAGTACAGGTTGTACCAGACACATAAGCAGCATGTGATGCTCCAGCTGAATAAGATGAAGAATTGGTATCCGATATGAATGCCATTCCTCCATAACTCTTACCAGAGTTAACTTGGCCTCCATAAAGCGAAGGATTTTGTACAAATCCAGTTGACTTGCACTCTTTCTTCTTCAATTCCATAGCATGGGCTTGAAGAATTCCTATAAGCTGATCCAAGGTCATTCCATCCAATCCTTCACTTTCCTTCAAGAATTGGACTTTTACATCCCATGCACTTGGTAAAACATCTAATAATTTCTTATTTATCTCAAGTGCTGTGAGACTATATCCACCCTCCGTTAACTCACTCACCAGTTGTGAGTATCGGGTAAACAGTCCAGAGGTTGTCTCATTTGGTAAGGAGTCAAACAGATCGTACTGTTTCTTTATCAATTCCAGCTTAGCTTCCTTATATTTCTTATTTCCTCCACACCTCGTCTCTATGGCTATCCATAAGTCATAGGTTGTGTCATGATGTTTAAACAGTCTCATGACGTCCTTTGTCAAGCACATACAGATAGCTGAGTGTGCTTTTCTTTCTATTTGATAATCCTTCTTTTCTTGAAGAGTCATTGCAATGAAAGATTTTGGTGGAGGAACCTGACGATAATCTCCGTCAGCCACTGGAGCCACATATCTTTGTTTTAATGGGCCCCACAATTCCGGACAATGAAAATCAACGAACTGTTCAAATCTATCCCTCCAATAAGCATAGTCCATGTCTGCAGTGAATAGTGGAGGTTTATTATTGGAACCTATGTCATTTCCTTGCTTTATCATCTCCCTAATACCTCTAATATCTTCCTTATCTGCGGCCATTGAAGATATACCTGTAGTTTTAATCAAAAACAAAAGCTAGGAAAATATTAGTACGAAAGGCGTCACTTAGTAAGTGACGCACTGAAGTGTCGCAACGACTAGCGTCACTAGGTAAGTGACGCTATCGAGTGACGGGCGAAGTGACTGATGATACTTTAAGTAAGTGTCGCTCAATCAAGCAAGTGATGCACTCAAGTGTCGGACTTGAGTGACGTGCTAAACGGATAGGCGTCACTTGAAAAAGTAACGCAGTAAATCAAAAGGCGTCACTAAAGGAAGTGACGCAAGAAAACAAACAGGCGTCACTAAAAGAAGTGACGCTTAAGAGTCAAGTACCGTGCAACAGTGACGCATGTAAGTGACGGTGGATTAGGGTAGACGACACTTAAGTTAAGTGTCGTATAAACCTCAAATGATGCCTTAAGTGACGCGTTCAAGTGACGGTATAACCCTAATTTGGGATTAGGTAGTGCCGCAGCAAGTGACGCGTCTCAGTGACGGATCGAGTGTCGCAAAACGGCTGCAAAATCCCAAAACCCTAAAAAATTCAAATTTTCGTAAATCAAACAAAAATTCCTTGAACCCTAATGGACGAAACCTGTAAATGTTGAAGAATATCGACTGTAATTCACCTTTGCACCTCAAAATCCGTATGAATTCGTGATTCTTGAATCAAGCAAAACCGAAATCAATCCAAAATACCTTATAAACGTCAATGTTATCACCGCAAGTCTCTGATACCAGATGAAAGTGCCTTATGCTTGGATCTAGATGACAATTGACAGTAATTGACAGGCGGAATCAATCAATTACACTTAATGCTAACAAACACAAACCGAAACAATGATATTCAAACAAAGCAAACTTGTTTATTAGCTTGTATAACGTATTGGGATCGATTACAGAGAGGTTTAGTCGACAAATGGTGCTAGGGTTTCGTCAACCCTAGCCGAAAACCCGTAGGTTTCTATTTATACTAAAAAGTCAGCCGACATGCGTCACTTGTGGAAGTGTCGCATGTGGCCGCCTTCATGCGTCACTTACCTAAGTGACGCTATGCGTCACTAAGGCAAGTGACGCCTAACCTAAAACACGAGTGTCGCATATAATAAAAACTATATTTCTATTAATAACTAACGACACTTATTACAACTCGATAGACCAACTGACAGACACTTAATATGTATCAACAATCATCACACAAAGATTACATTGAACGATCTCTAAATGAGACGTTTTAAAAATAGTTACATTTCCATAGTTAAAATGTATACATAAGTTTTACAAATCCCATGGAGTTCACATAGATATGTAGAATTACATAACTATCGTTACAAAATATAGTAAATGCAACCTAATCCTTGGTTATTTCAAAATATGTGACTCGAGCTAAATGTTTCCATAAACATCCTATTGTGGATGGTTACCCTGAGAAATACATACTAAAAGGGTTAACATAAAGTTGGTGAGTTCATAGGTTTGTTAAACAGTTGTTAAGATATTGGTATGAAACACAAGATTTAATGATGTTTGAAATCAATCAAATGTGTATACTATTGTCATGAGCTCATAGTTCGAGCTTAACGGAGGTGTCAGGATCACAGTCAAGTGCCCGATCGTGGTTGCCTCCTGCGAGTGCCTAATCACACACTCGTATGAACAAATGCTAATGCACCCATTCACCGCAGTCGTGGTATAGCTACTACCCCGGGCGGGGATTGTTAATCCCAAATGGTACCATACACTAACATTCACGCTAAAACAATACTAACGAAATATGATGTAGATGGGCTTTCATGATTAGTGAAACAACTCATGCAATCCGTATATCGAGTTTTGTACTTGTGTTCATAAAAACAGTTGAGTAAAAGCAGTTGTATGTATTCTCACCCCTGGTAATAAAATAGTAAAAGGGGCTATGAAACTCACCTGATTTTAGCAAGAAGCTAGCAAATAATCAAATAAGCAAGCAATGAGTGTATCCAACGTGCAACCTTCTAACGTCCTAAACGTATAAGGTTGTATGTAAGTAGATGTCTTAAAGACCATGTATGTAAGTGGAGGGTTAATGTCCACTTAAGTCAATAATGTAGGTGGGGGGTTAATGTCCACCTAAGGCTAGTTCACTCAACTAGTATGTCAAAGTATGTTTGTTCAAATATGTTTATCAATAACAAGTACGACCCGTTGGTGAAAGTTTTTACTAATCATTCGTTTAGACATTATTATTAAGTTTGTTTCGTTGTACATTATATATCGTGTGTTGCTTACAAATTATTTAGTTCGTAAAAACCTCAAACCGTAGGTCAAAGTTGGTCGACTCATTGGTCAAACCTAGTCAAAGTTGGTCAAAGTTACCAACTAAGTCACCCAAACCCATTTTTGTTACCATTTTCCAAAAATAGTAAGTTTGTCGGTTTTTAGTAATCGAGCCCCGTTTTTGTTGAATTGGTCGAACCTACTCGGTTTGACCCGAACTTTTACCCAAATCTTAGATATGTTTAAAAGTCCATAAAAGTCAGTTTTAACACTTATTGCATGTTCGGAAGGTGTCGATTTTCATAAGTTAATAAAATCAGTCCACTTTTATATTTTTTAAGAAAATGCATCACTTAGCTTAATTTTTATAATAAATTATATTCCGAATTAATTCCCAAGAAAAATACCAGTTGTTCCCCCATACGTCATCTACTTCCAGTAACTTTTCTATGAATTTTAGAGAAGTCTAAGTATTTATAAAAATTACATGTGTCCTCTGAGGTCCAACAGTTGACCAATCTTGACACATGCATGAAGGTTACATTTCTGGGAAAAATCTACAAGGAACAAGTAAGAGTTGTCAACATGAAAATTGTAGCCAATGAAATGGGTGAAATTTGGGAGGTGGTTTCAGGTCATTTGGATATGTGTAGCTCGAGATATGGCCATAATACTAAGGTTAAAGTTTCTAGATTTCTGTAACAGATTGTCTATGTGTTTTTATACAATTTATTAAAAATACTAAACTAACTCAGAAAAAATATGAAGTTTGTGGGGTTTGAAAGATAACATATTAACCTTGATTTTAGACTACACAAACATCCATTTTCATGAAGAAATGATTTTTTATAAAAATCAGGGAAGTAGACAAAACTTTCAAGACAAAAAGTTTTCTCACATTTATGTTGATTTCAAGTTATGAAAAACGGTTTTTGAGCAAGATTTGAACATGATACTTGTGAGTGAACATTATGATATGTTATTTAAGTAAAATGAACATGAAATAGTTCTCACAATGGTGTTTTGATGATGAGAAGAAGATGGAGATGCTTGTCTTGAAATTTCCTTGCAAAAATGATGAAGTTTTGAAGTGGTGGTTTATGGTGGTCAATGGTGGTGATGTGGTGGTCAAAGGGAGGTGGGTGGTGGTGGTATGGTGGCTGATTTCTAGATTTTAGAGAGAGAGAGGGTGATTCTAGAGAGAGAAGTGGGAGAAAAGAGGTGTAATTGAAATGATGAAAACGAAGGCTTTGCATGTCTCTTGTATGGTGTAAGTAAGAAAGAGGATTGCATGGATTTCTATTGGGGGAGGGGGTGGTGGCTGACCTATGGGCCCCATTAGGTTGTTTTGTGAGATTTAATTCTCAGTCTCAGACTGTGTTGCGTACAGTGTTCGTTATTTCGTTATTCTGTTAAATCGCGTAACGTTTTCTTGTGTTGTTTTAATTCATGATATATTTGGGATAATTTTTCCATTGAAATATTATTGAAATACTTTATCTTAAGTTATTGAAATATTATATAGGGTTTCATTTGATTATTGGGTTCAGTTTGCGCGCTTTTACCGTGTTTGTTACGTTTTAAACAAAACGTCTAGGTTTTCGTGTATTATTATATAGAATAATAATATATGAAAAATAACTTCTAAAAATAGATTTAAGTTATTTATAGAAATGTTTTCACCAACGTCGTATAGTTTGTCGGACTTCGTCCGGTTGTTTCGCGTTATTACAACTAATTACGTAAGCGTAATATAAAACAATTACGTAGGTGTATATTCACAATAATATACAAATAGTTACAAGTAATTACAAGTATTTAGCCTAAATCACATCTAAATACACGTAATTAGGGTTTCGGTTAAGTTTAAAAGTTAACCTAAATTGTCAAGTGTCACATCATGCATATAGACTTAGTTTATGGATCACCCTTTCCAGTCCTTCGCGTGACTACTACTTAGGTTTAGAAACTGATCACCTCTAGATACGGTAGTTTGTGATCTGTGTTATCGTACGAATCAATGTTAGTTACTGTAATACGGCTAAAGTACTGGGTATAGCGATGGAAACACCACTGGTGTATTACAACCGTGGAAGCTCCAGAAAAGCCATCGGTACCAACATTGTGACTTAACGAGAAACCCTAGAATATGGTCTAGGAACCATAGAGCTGTGGAAATGCTATCGTACACCGTATGTCTACCTCTAGTTACAAAGCTGTGGAAATACCTTTACCAAAGTACACCATAGACATACCTAGGGTTAGTAAACTGTGGAAAAGCTGCAGTACATCGTGATCCTACCTATGCTTATTAAAGCTATGGAAATGCTTATAGCATTGTACACCGCACTTATACCTAGGGTTAGTGAGCTATGGAACGGCTGTAGTACACTGTGAACCTACCTCTGGTTATGAAATACTGTGGAAGCGAGTAGAGTTCAGTACACCGTAACGTACCTAGGGTTAGCAAGTGGTGGAAGTAAAACGCATTGTACACCGACTCATTACCTAGGGATGAATGATTGATCGCAAAGGAGAGTTCTAGGTCATGACAGAAGTAATTGTGCTAAAAAAAACCCTAAGGTAATGAGTCTAGAGATGAAAGTCAAGCCCAACAGTAGTTCAGGATTCTTAAAGCCCCTAGACTCTACAAAACTGATAGTTCAGAATAACGAGTTAATAATCTGTACACGATTTGTAGGACCCTTGTACCGGACCTAACTGAATCCCTAACAATCAAACGTAGTGCGGAATCCCACGATTGATAACAAAACGTTAAACAGATAAACAACGAGTCAAACACAAAGTATATGAATTGTATACCAATAGTCGATCAGCTTGTATTCAATAGAACGATTACAATATACCTTCTGATCTCACAAATTCATCAACCTTAACCAATGAGCCGTACATGTCTATTTATACTAAACCTAATCTGACCTTTGCGACACAAGCTGTGTCGCCAAGCCGACTCATGCGACACAAGATGTGTCGCCAGGTTGACTATTGCGACACAAAGACCTTGTGTCGCCAAAACACAAAATGTAATTAAAACAAACGTTTTGACTAACGTAATTACATATCAAAACACATTACAGACTTAGACCAACTGACAGACACACTAAGATGCACCAACAAACTCCCCCGTATCTTCAGCTTGGTCTTCAAAATTTCTTCAATTAAACCCAGCCTGCAGGAAACCTGCCTCCAGCATGAATCCCATGCGTAACACACACAGTCACCACTTTCTGGAATTGTCTAGCTAGAATCGAATTCACAACATTTCGTACGTTGAAGCGAATTGGATTATCAAACAACTTCCTCAAGTCTTTCTGTGACAAATTGATCAAGCTCATAGGATCAAAAACTTTAAATTGAGCTTTCTTCAAACCATAAAGCGAAGTTCTCTCTGGATGCTCAGATTCTGGAACAAAAATGAACACAGCTTCGCCTGTATGAGGATCGAGTTCCCAATGATGAAATCTTCTTAGAAAGTTAAAGGGAACTGTCTCCAATGGAATCTCAGTTAAACAATCAGCTGGTGGATAACGCACTTTGCAGATTGGCTGCCTTGTAACTGGATCAAGTTTCTTCTTGAATATGAATCTCGTACCAAGCATCGGTTTGATAAAATTATATCTTTTGCTCTTCACTTCACGACGCATAACAGTCTGTACAAAATCAGCTCTTGAATCCCTAGTTGGATTTATCCAGTTGAGCTAGACGATTTATTTCTCCCTTTGGCAATGTACTCAGCATCTTGAATGATCTTTTCAAATACTGAATGCCATCGCTTCTTTTAATCATGAAAATACCTTTGTAGGTTTTCCAGCTTTTAATAATTCCTGTATAATTCCCACTAACCTTATATGTCTTGCAAGTAACAGGAATAGATTCACCAGGAATAAAACTGATCACAGGCCGCTCAGAGGTTGAAGTAGAAGCAGTATCAGAAGCCGGTGTAGTTTCTAGAACAGTTTGCGAAGTTCCAGCTGGCTCTGCTTCATCTTCTGAAGAATCAGTCTCGATTGTCGGAGCATCATCATAGAATTCATCAGGACGCATCTCCTCTTCTTCAATCTCAACATCATCATTTATTTCAAATTCAGGTTCAGATGTCTGATTTACCTCATTAACCATTTGCTGAATAAAAGATAGATTAGCATTTGAAAAATCTACAGCTAACGGTCTTGGTTGACCTGGAATGTCATCAACAGAGAAATAATCCAAACGAAGAGATTCATTATTATCAGAAATATTTACATTTTCATCTACATTATCAGTCTGTGTTCCGGCTGAAGCCCTAGATGTTGTTTCTATGGCACGCAGGCCTGACTCCCCCGGAACAACAGCTAGGGATTCTAGTTCTAACACCCTAGTATTCAAAATAGGAACCAGAGCTGCTTGTTCTTCTAACACTTTAAGCTGAGCAGCCTGAACCTCCAACACCGATGCCTGAGACTGAATCATTTTAGCTTGATTATCCATGGCTGCTGCATCTGATCCATTCTTTTCAACAATTCCTCGATAACCGAAGGCAAAGGTTGAATGGGAACCTCAACACGGGGAATGTCAACCCGTGGCCTCGAAGACGACGTAGAAGTACGACAAATAGACGGAGGTGGAACCCAGTCTTCATCATCAAGATCAGCACTTCTTGGTCGTTTACCCAGATCAGGGCGAACATAACTCGTACCTGCACGAATACGACGTTGTATTCTTTTGAACCGACGAGGATTAAAGCGTTGAATATTTCTCAACGCATCTCCAGAGGGGATATCCCTTGGAGAAGTCTCAGGAGTAGAGCCTCCATCTGACTCTTCAACAACTGGCTCTTCAAGATTAGGCTGATCAGCCTGTTCTCCAGCCTGGAAATCCTCAATTTCCTGTAACAGATCATCGACCTGTATTTGAGCATCATGGAGGTGTAATTCCTCCTCCTGAATTCCCTGCCCAGGTGCAGGTAAAACGTCCATAAAACCGTCATCGAACATAAGCTTCATTGATTATGTGCCCAAACAACGGAAAGTTGTTATTCGCGTTCGCACCAGCCGCACAAACCGTCCAGATTCGGACGTTCATGGGAGTAGGACGCAAGCGTTCGCGAGCATTCTGCGGAAGGCCGGGAAGCTGATTGTCAAGAAACAGCTGAATAAAGCGTGGATATAAATTCCAACGCTTATCCCCGGCGTTAAGATTATCCACCATGGCCCTAAAGATATATCAAGAAAAATTAATGGCTTGTTGTAGATTAAAGACAACATGGCAGAAGCCGTAGAATGACTAATGCCGTCAAATCCTGCCTTACGAGGAGAAAGGAAAACAATAAGGACATGCATCAAATATCTCCAGACCTTAGGCAGATTCGCCTTGCGATATTGGTCATTAGGCACGCCTGGATAACCGAGACGTGTCATAGCCCCAACAATAAACTCATTGCCAAAAAGAGTAGGCATCTCCGTAGTATCTCCAAAGTGGAAGAATTCCCGAATAACCTGCTCGGAGATAATAAGTTGGCGATCACCAATAGTGTAGATAATCCTGGTAAATGGCAGCTCGGAGTTGATCACCGCATTTTCCCAAAAGTGAGCCACCTGGTCCTTGTAGATAGTGGTTGTTGCGGTGATAGCAGTACGAATACGAGAACGGCGTAGAAATGCCATCATTGGCCTATATGGCGCAGCCGTATCCTTTGAGTCATCCAGAAATGCCACAATGTTGTGACGTGGCTCCCATAGAATATCACCATCTGCCATTGCTGTGCAAAGAATAGAAATAAAACTCGCAAACGGTTAGCATTAGCAAATTTAATTGAAACACAAATCAATTTGTTATTGTATGCGACATATAGAATTGTGGCGCAGGAAGTCTGCGACATAAATAGAATGTGTCGCTAATAGAACAAAATTGATTATTCACAGAGTAAGCGACATAAGGAATTGTGTCGCTAAAGAATAATGCGACGGATAGAGTTGTGTCGCATTTTGCAATTAATTCGAATTTAATCGATTTTATGCGACATATAGAGTTATGGCGCAGCAATCAGGCGACATAAAACATTTGTGTCGCCAAGATGAGGCGACATAAAAGTTGTGTCGCATAAAAGAGTGCAAGTTCACATAAATAACAAGCAAAGAGATCAAATTCGCACAAAATAAGGGTTTAATTGATAATTAAGATTAATACATAGTTATGATTACAAATTATCACATTTCTAAACCCTAAACCCTAAACCTAGATAGTATCCTCGGATACTATTAATACACAAAAGGCCAAGATTCAAGACAAGGCCAGGCTAAGATCCAGGACAAAAAGCCAAGATTCAAGACAAAAAGCCAAGATTCAATACAAGGCAAGGCAAAGATCCAGGATAATGAGGGGATCACACCAGACCACCAAAAACGAAAGGTAATCGATCAAGCAAGAATGCTATCATGACACCTGAGTGCACATAAGCTTCCACGACCGGAAGATGACCCTCGAAGTCGCGGAAGTGCAAGACATGATAGTCTTTGGGCAGAAGCAGTGAGTACAGTAGTGTATAACACCATTGTCCTGATCGAAATCACCTGCCACGGCTATACCATAATTAGACAAAAGTGAGGAATAGGCTAAACTGATTTAAGCGACATAAGATATGTCGCAATGACATTTGGCGACATAAAAGTTATGGCGCAGAATGGCATTTGGCGACATACAAGTTATGTCGCAAATGTCAGCGACATAAATTGAAATTCAGAAAATCTGCGACATAAAAGTTATGGCGCAGGTTATGTCGCAATGACGAACTGCAAGTCCCAACCCAGAAAACCCTAACCTCTAATTTGGGGTTTTTGAAAACAAGACATACCCTAGGGTACGCCCACATACCAGAAGCACGAAAACATGTATATTAACAAATAAGAGTGTGATTTTCGTGTCTAATTAACCCAAACCCGTGAACCCTAAAAACCCGTAGCTAAAATCAACGATTTAAGCGCAAATAAGCAGTAATATAGGGTGAAACTAGTACCTATCGATCGAATGGAAGGTAGAGAACAAGAAACACGAGGTTGATTGCTAAAATAAACACCGGATGAACGAAATCAAGAGACGAAGAATACCGCAGATTTTGTGTCGCAGGGGTGAATTTTGTGTCGCAGGTTTTTGATTTTGTGTCGCTAAAAGTGTGAACGGAGAAAGCGACTGGAGTGAGGTATTTATACCTCTGCCCCACCTAGCGACATAAAGTGGCGACATAGAAGGCGACCTAAGTTATGTCGCAGAACAAAAACTTGTGTCGCAGTGCTTAGAAAACTTGATTTTTAATTTCAAGTTTTGTAACCCGATGGAAGAGTAACTAGTTGGACTTGTTAGAAATAAATATACAAATTTAAGATAAAAAATAACGGAATTACTATACCTAAAATAAAACTTAAATTAAATTTGTTTTTGGTGACGTAGTTATTTTGTCTGCTAAGGGATCATATTAGAATAACATGCAATTATTAGAAAGTGGTAAGTGTTATCTCGATTATCAGTATATTTGTCCACTGTAAATTTACTTAGCACACTTAAAACACCTTTTATAAAAATTATTTCAAGATGATTACTGGTATTGTTTATCCACTTAAACACATTACATCCGGGTCTGTGAGTTAACCTTTTATTGTTAGTATGAATAATTATATGTGGTCCCCACCATAGACATACCCCTATAATTTAGACAAGAACATATCTTCCAAGATAGATAAAATAGAGGAAAGTCATTTTTAAGAATCAAGTCAGCGGTGACAGGTCTGTACAGACGTACAACGAAGCGACATAGCTTGATTCAGGTGTAAGCAAAACCAGACTTGGTCAAACCATTTTGGCGACCTTGTTAGGTATCTTATGATTTAAGACTTTTTCAATTTCTTTGACTTGCGTTTGCTTAACTTTTAAGTATATACAACTTGAGACCAGGTCTGTACTTACGTACAATAGAGGAAACAAGAAGTATATACCCCCAAAGTATTTCATATTATAAACTAAAATGGAAGTATGCCAAGCTGTATTAAGGAATTAAGACACTCAATCATACATCACAGGATGTTGAACACATGATAATAGACATGTATTAGAATTACTTTTTAATTGCTCAAAGGCCGGTGTAACATGCCTACCAGTACATCATATGATGAATCTAATGTTTATAAAAGCTGTTGTAATTATGCTAGATAAACCTACTGATACATCAAGGATAAACCTTAAAATTTTCATTTTGTGCATGCACCCTAATGTACTATCATTTCCCTAGTTGTTTACAGACACAACTAAACGTCTTTTTACAAATGTTGCAACTGTGCATTTCTTTAATACTAAAGAGTATAAAGAGCGGCTGTTGCGCCAATTTTTTTTTTATCCAAAATAGTCCAAGTCCAAAAAATTACTTCTTAAGCTGAAAGAAGCGCAAACCAATCATGTTGACCAGTTCATCAAATCGAGCACGAGAAAAAGCCTTAGTGAATAGGTCAGCATTCTGTTTAAGGGTATCTATATGGACGAGGTCTATTAAGTGTTTCTCATAGCAATCCCGTATAAAGTGAAACCTAAGTTCTATGTGTTTAGTTCTAGAGTGCTGTACGGGATTGCGTGTAATTGAAATAGCAGCAGTATTATCAATATGTAAGGGAGTCATAGTAAGAAGTAACTCGTAATCGCGCAATTGATGCTGAATCCACAGAACCTGGGAACAGCAACTAGCCGCAGCAACGTATTCAGCCTCTGCAGTGGAAGTAGCCACCGTCGTCTGCTTCTTGCATTGCCATGATAATAAACGTGATCCAAGAAACTGGCATCCACCAGTTGTTGACTTCTTATCTATGCTACAGCCGCCATGATCAGAATCCGAATAAGCAGTCAGTTCAAACGATTTTTCATTAGAGTACCATAGACCAAGAGTTGGCCTATGTTTGAGGTACCCGAAAATTCGCTTTACTGCTTTCATATGAGAAATCTTTGGCCTAGCCTGATATCTTGAGCAGATGGACACAGCAAATACGATGTCCGGCCTGGATGCGGTCAGATACATGAGAGAACCAATCATTGAGCGATAGTCCTTTTCTTTACAATCCTCGTCATCAATGGCCGGTCCGAGATTATGATTGATTTCAATGGGGGTTCCATAGGTCTTGCAATTAAGCAAGTCATACCTGGTTAACATATCAGTGACATATTTGGACTGATGAATGTAAATTCCTTTGGCAGACTGCTCAACTTGAACACCCAAAAAGAACGTGAGTTCCCCAATTGCACTCATCTCAAATTCAGAATTCATGAGATGTTCGAAGTCTTTACACATGGAGTCTTTGGTAGATCCAAAAATGATGTCATCGATATATACTTGTACCAGCAATAAGTCTTCTCCATCCCTTTTTGTGAATAACGTACTGTCAATGCTACCTCTTTCGAAACCATTCTTAACGAGATGAGTTGCAAGCCTCTCATACCACAGTCGTGGTGCCTGATGCAGACCATATAATGCCTTATTAAGTTTACAGACATATTCTGGATGCAATGGATCTTCAAAACCAGGAGGCTGCTTCACATAAACGTCGGTATCAACCTGTCCATACAGAAAAGCGCTCTTTACATCAAGCTGATAAACCATGAACTCTTTGAAGGACGCGAAGGCCAAGAAAATACGAATTGACTCCAGTCTTGCAACAGGAGCGAAGACCTCATCATAGTCCAAACCCTCTACTTGATGAAAACCTTGAACTACAAGCCTTGCTTTGTTTCTAATGACTACCCCTCGATCATCTTTCTTGACTCGATAAACCCATCAAGTGCCAGTTGGATGTGCACCCTTAGGTAATGGTACTAATTCCCAAACGTGCAGCTTTTGGAATTGCTGCAGCTCCTCCTGCATTGCTTCAACCCAGTGTGGATCTTTTAAAGCATCTTCTGTACGTTTAGGCTCCACCTGAGATAGAAAACATGTTTTAACCTCAGCAGAAAGACATGCAAGAGAAGCAGACTCAGAAGAGTCAGAAGGGGATGCAGGATGTGTATCAGCAACAACTTGACTTCTTGTCTGGATCCCCTTATCCAAAGGACCTATAATATTCTCTACTGGATGGTCCTTATTAATGCGCAAACTAGGAATCTCGTCAGGCACAATGACATAGTCCAAGTTTGTGAAATCGGCTTCCTGTGCCGATTCAAACTCCCTCGTATTCTCAAATTGTTCATCTTCATCATCAGACGACGCAGGAACATCAGTATATGTTTCTTGGTTTCTTGTGGATGATTCAGGAACATCAACATTTGGTTGAGAAGGAGGTGGAGTAGCAGAGACAGTTGGAGTCTTTGATTTTGATAGCTGTGAAGTATTTGAAGATAAATCAAGGCCATGAAGTAATGTGACCACCTGATCAACTTCATCATCTTCCTTAGGCAGATTAAATGAATCAAAGATTGCCTCATAGTTAAACAAATGTGCTGGTCCCTTTCCTTCCGGATTGTCACTGTAACGAAAACACGTGACTTCATAGTGTTCTTCCTTACGCTTTGTTGCCAAGTTGTACACACGTTTGTTTGGAGAATTATTTGAAAAGCCCAAAAATAACCCTTCACTAGACTTTTCTCCAAATTTAGCAACTCTCTCTTTCGTGTACATAATGGTGCAGGGACAGCCAAATGGTTCAAGAAACTGTAACGAAGGTTTCCGGTTATTAAGCAGTTCATAAGACGTTTTATTGTGCTTTTTAACCACGGAAACCCGATTAATAATATAACAAGCAGTATTTACTGCTTCAGCCCAAAAAGAGATAGGCAGCTTAGAATCTGCCAACATTGTTCGTGCGGCTTCAATGAGTGTCCTGTTTTTGCGTTCAGCAACTCCATTCCGTTGAGGAGTTCGTGTGGCGCTGAATTGATGATCAATGCCTTTTCAAAAATAGTACAACTCAATTGTCGAATTCTTAAACTCAGTACCATTATCCGATCGCAGTTTCTTAATTGACAAATTACATAGGTTCTCGAGTTTATCAAACAAATAAGTGAGAATTTCAGGAACTTCATCCTTAGTAGTTAGGAAATACACCCACGAAAAGCGAGAGTAATCATCAGTTACTACCAAGCAGTATTTAGAACCTCCCATACTCTTCTTACTTACAAGTCCAAAGAGATCCATATGCAGTAGCTCCAAAGGACTTGAAACAGAATTCACCAGTTTTGACTTATGGGACTTCTTGTGTTGTTTCCCTTTTTGACAGGAAACACAAAGATCATTGATTCCAAAGGATTGCTTTGGAACTCCACGCACAAGATCGTGCTTCACCAAATAATTCATCTTTCTGAAGTGCAGATGACCCATACGTCTGTGCCATAAAAGTGATTCTTTTTCAGGAGCTTTTGAAAGTAGACACGTATGTTGGGTTGTTTCAACAGTCTTCATATCTAGAATATACGTGTCTTTTTGCCTAGGTGCCCTCAGTAGCACCCATTCCTCAGGAATTACAAATCCTGGTTTCAAAATGCAGCATTCAGTTTTGGTAAATGCTGTAGTGTACTCTTTGTCACACACTTGTGATACACTGAGCAGGTTGTGAGTAAGCTGCTCCACAAAATTAACCTTTTCAAAACTCACTTGCCCATTAGTGAGTGTACCCTGTCCGGTAATAACTCTTCCTTTATCACCAGCAAAAGCCACATATCCCCCATTATAATCCTTGACTTCAGATAGCAGAGATAAGTCGCCTGTCATATGTCGCGAGCAACCACTGTCGATATACCATCTACTGTTTTGAACTGCTTCAGATTGTTGCGACAACAAAAATAAAGAGATCAATGAGTAAGGGAGACCCAAGCCTTAATAGACTTGGGTAACCCAGTAGCATCATCCACAATGATTACATCAGTCAAAATTTTATTTTTTAGCAAATCGAAATCATTGCCTGATGAATCATTGTCAGATGAAGAGTCAGAACATGACTCCTTGATCTTCCAAACCTTTTGAGGTTTGGATGGTTGCTTGTTAACATTATTGAGCTTATCTGGTTTAACTTTGTTTGACTCAATATTGTTATTCTCAGAAGTAGTTGGTGGAACTGCAGAACCTCTCATAGATTTTTTTGAAAATTTTTGAGAGTTAGAGGTTCGTGCATCTCCCCTTCGACCATACTTCTTAGCAAGCAATGGACACAAACTAATCAAATGACCTTGTTTCTTGCAATAGAAACAAGATCATTGTTCAACACAATCAGAGGATTGAGATATAAACCGTTGAGGTTGGCCAAAAAATGGATGTGCCGAGCAAGTACACTGATGTGTACAAGCAGAAGTTGAACCTTGAGATTTATTTTTAGAAGATTTTTTATTAGATTTGAAATTTTCTGGTTTAGAAATCTCCTTTGTAGGTTCAGCCTTGGCTTTAACCTTCATTTTATAAATCTCATCATAACCTTCACTAGTGAAGATATGATGGTCGTTGGTTACATTCTTCTTTTTCAAATAACCGTATTCTTCATCGGTTATATCCTCAATCTCAATTTCCTCCTTCAGACTAACTGGAGGAATCAACTTAGTAACAGATTTGGAAACTACAACAGGCTTAATAGGCTCAGCCTTTGTTTCCTGTTTCTCAATGGGCTTAAATGGTTCAGCCCTGACATCAAGCTTCTTAACTGAGTCAACCTTAGGAGCCTTCAAATTTTCAGGCTCACTAGTCGATGCCTTAACTGGCACAGGCATACTAGTAACAGGTTTTTGTGACTCATGTTTAACATTTTCGGCCGTATCATCTTGATGATACTCTGTTGGTGGTGGGACTTGATGAAAACCTAGTCCCTCCTTCCCAACTTGAGCCTACTTATCCTTACTTTAACAGGTTTGAGAGGTTTTGTATCTACTTGAGGAACAGTAGGTACAAAATCTTTGATGATTTCTTGCTGAGGCATAGGCAGATAGTCTTTTGGAGGTGGGACATGGTGATAACCAAGTCCTGCCTTACTTTTAGTATCTGTCCTTTGCTTTTGAAGAATTTCATCAAAAACGAGAGAGGATGTCGAAAAATTTGATAATTTTCGATTTAAAGTAAGAACTTCAGCCTGTGAATCAACAAGTTCCTTTTTAACAAAAGTTAACATATCTACATAACTTCCTATTTCATCTTGCTGTTCAAAATTTTTGGCTTTTAGTTCTTTCTTTTCTTCAAAAATAGCCGTTAATTTCTTTTCGGATGCCTTATAACTTTCTTTCAACATTTCATTATTTTCTGTTAATTGTGAAATAGTAGCATTAAGGCGTTCGTTATCCTCTACACCTATTAAACTGGTTGGTAAGTTTGATGCATGAAACACAAGATAAAGGTTCATCATCTACCTCATGAACCTCAGCCATTAGCGCAATGTTTTCTTCTTCTTCATCAGCTGCATCTGACCAGCTGTTGTCCCATGGAGTTTCTGTCAGCATTAAAGCAGTTGACACCATGGCTTTCTCTTTTGCCTTAGTTAGGGAAGGCTTGGTAAGACCTGAAGATGGTGTCTTATTCTTTTCACATTCACGAGCAAAGTGTCCATAGTTCTGACACTTATAACATCTCACCTTCCCTTTATTGAAACCAATTCCTTTTTTACCCTGATTATTCACTAAAGTTCTACCGGTTTTCTGCAAAAAGTTCTTCACTCTCCTTGTCAGCATAGCCATGTTCCATTTTAAATCCAACCTCTCCAATTCCTCTTGATCAATTTGACCAAAATCTTCATCAGAAAAGTCACCAGCATAGGCTAAGAATGCTAAAAATGTGGAAGAATAATCTTCACCAGAAGAGAATCCAGAACTCTGAAAATAAGTACCACCTGATGGAGTACTAGTAGAAGCATTTCCACTAGCATTGCTAGCGACGAATGCGGTAACTGTAGGTTTACTTGAAGATACCGGAACATCAACTCCATATAATTTTGGATTCTGGAGATGTGAAGTGGCCTTGGTCTCTTTTCTTTGCATCTCAAGAAGCTCAGCCTCAATGTGACCTACAAGATCTTCGAGCTCCATATCCATGATATCTTCATCTCTTTTCATCAAGAGCACCCGAGTATGCCACTTCTTAGGAAGTGAATCTAGAAGTTTCTTGTTTACATCATTACGCTCAAGAACTACACCTCCTTCCATTAACTCAGTGACCAATTGGGAATATCTACTGCACAGATCTTCCAAAGACTCATCCTGAAGCATATCAAAGACCTCGTACTGCTTCTTGATTAGATCAATCTTTTTCTTCTTGTATTGATCACTACCACCACATTTCTTCTCAAACGCTTTCCAGAGATCATATGCAATCTTATGTTGCCTCAATTGTCTCATGATAGGTTGAGGCAATGCCATAGTGATTGCAGCATGGGTTTTTCTTTCCATATCAAAAGCTTTACATTCCTCATGAGTCATTGATTTAATTGACTTCTCAGGAACTGGACCATTGAAGACTCCTGTTCTTAGAGGATGTTCATATCTTTCCTCTAAATATATCATCATTTCAGGGTCATTTAATCCAACATAAGACTCGAAGCGTTGACACCAATCAGAATAACTCATTCCTGGCATATACATTGGAGGTTTGTTTCCAGATCCAACCTCATTGTTTTGTTTCAACATTGCTCCAACATACTGAATAGAATGTGCTGAAGATGATGTCATTTTAAATTACCTGCAAAACAATCAAAGACACAAATAACAAACAGTTATGTGACACAAGTATGTGTCGTAGAAGGTTCAAGCGACACAAAGATTATGTCGCAAAAGATAGCGACGGAAGAAAACCAAGTCTTATGTCGCAAGCTTGTTTCGCAAGCTTGTGTCACCTAAATGAAGGCTTATGTCGCAAACCAGATTAAGCTTGAGTCGCAAGCTTATGTGCCAAATTAAAGGCGTATGTCGCAAGTCAAGAAAAGCTTGAGTCGCAAGCTTATGTCGCCAAATTAAAAGCGTATGTCGCAAGTCAAGAAAAGCTTGAGTCGCAAGCTTATGTCGCCAAATTAAAGGCGTATGTCGCAGTAACCCTAGACGCGACACAAAAGTTATGTCGCAGAATAGTGTCGCAGAAACGGCTAACCAGCGACCAAAAAACCCTAAAATCGAAAATTCTCGATAACCTAACGAAAATTCACGACTGGAGGACGAATAATAATCCCAAAATCTTCCAGAAATGCCAAATACCAATTTCTAAGCACCTTTCAATGAAGATTTTAACTCAAACTTGTTGTCTTTATCCGAGAAACGTATCAAAATGGATTCAATAACGCCAAATCCTGAGATTTAGGCTCTGATACCACTTGTAGGACCCTTGTACCGGACCTAACTGAATCCCTAACAATCAAACATAGTGTGGAATCCCACGATTGATAACAAAACGTTAAACAGATAAACAACGAGTCAAACACAAAGTATATGAATTGTATACCAATAGTCGATCAGCTTGTATTCAATAGAACGATTACAATATACCTTCTGATCTCACAAATTCATCAACCTTAACCAATGAGCCGTACATGTGTATTTATACTAAACCTAATCTGACCTTTGCGACACAAGCTGTGTCGCCAAGCCGACTCATGCGACACAAGATGTGTCGCCAGGTTGACTATTGCGACACAAAGACCTTGTGTCGCCAAAACACAAAATGTAATTAAAACAAACGTTATGACTAACGTAATTACATATGAAAACGCATTACAGACTTAGATCAACTGACAGACACACTAAGATGCACCAACACGATTAGATAATAACAGTTGCATTTAGGCGTTAAGAAAAGTCAGAATTACCCGAGGGCAGTCTGTTACTGATGAACGCCAAAATGTACTAGATTGCAGTACTAATTTACCCCTTGTTTGATAGATTTCTTATACATTTTATGTGAGTAAGATACTTATTTTGTTCATATTTGCATTTAGGAGTTTGATCGAAGCTTGGATTGAAAAGAAAGAGAAAATGAGCTAATATTGAAGAAAAGAAGCTAAAGATTTGAAGCTAGGCAAAAGAGAGTTGGATCAATTGGAGAAAAAAATGAGATTTTAATTCCAACCGCCGGTTAAAAAATTTAACCGGCGGTTGGATTGAATTGTTGGGCTGACAAGCTACGCGGGCCAGACCAGTTGTAGTTTTGCATCCAACCGGCAGTTGAAAATTCCAACCGGCGGTTGGATTAGGTCGGCAGATTAGGTTAAATTTTCATTTAATCTCATTTTTAGGGTTATCACTCACACTTTTTGACAACCGAATTTCACCAACAAAAACCTCATTTCTAGAGCATTTTCAAAGATTAAGAAGCAAGAAGAATTGAAGTATTTCAATTGTTCATTCATTTCTTCGGTTTCTCGGTTTGAAAACGTATTCCCTTTTCAATTGATTATGATTTCGATGGTGTTTTTATTTCTGATATTCTAGTAAAGCCATGAGTGGCTAAATCCTTGATGTATTTGAGGATGATGATTCTTAGATGATGGTTTGATACTTATCTAACTATCTAGTTACCGATTCTTCTCTATTTTACTTTTCCACACTTAGATAATTAGAAAATTATAAAACCAAACCAACAAAACCTACCTATCTACACAAAACCCATCCTAATAGTGAACATTATCTTTGGCCTAAGCTTCATTTCAATTCACTTCGATTGAAGAACGACCTCAAGTTATACTTGCTGCTAACTCACCTAGTGTAGTAGGTAGTATCTATAAGTTGAGCCCAGCTTATTAAAATTTTTAAAACACTCACTGATCGGCGCTCGGTACTGTCCGGTCAAGACCTTTGACAACGAGGACGGTTCTCCCCTTTCACAAGGAGAGAGCTTCACAAACCTGACGTTTCGGGCGGTATCAAATGGGCACAATTTTTATTAAATGTCGGAACAAAGATTTTGCCACCTAATTATACTCCTAATTCTAATTTCAAATGCTTTTTTACTAAAGCAATATAGTAGAAATATTGATGTCACCTAATTTTTACTAAAACAATTTTTATTAAGCCAGGCTCGCCCCTTGGACCCCGCTACCAGGGGCGCTGCCTCCGGACCCCCGTCATTCAAGGGCTTTGCCCTTACCCAAGTTTCTCAAATAGTGGGTTCACAACTAGTCTTTCACACTAAATGCTAAACTCACGTGACATCAATATTTATACGATACGAATCAGGAACATACTTTACAAGTGTAATGTAACAACATTATAATAATACTTTGAACTTATTATTATGTAAACTCACCAACGGGTCGTACATGTTTCAAAACACAAACAAACAACCAAAGTATTTGGACATAAGTTGAGTGAACAACTAGCATAGATGATCTGTTGAGACATCTAATCATTATAACATTACGCATTTAGAACGCCCAACAACATTACCTTGTGCTCCATCAGTAATTGCTCGATAGCAATTCATCAGACTCAGGTGAGTCTCATAGCCCCTCATTTTACTGTTTTAACCCAGGCGTGGGAATACATGCTTGTTTTATTTTACATGTGAATGCAAGTATTAAAATATCGCTATATACTACATGAGTTGTTTTCTCTAATCATTTTAAGTCATCTACCATAGTTTGGTAATACTTTGTAGCGTGAATGTTAGTGTATGGTACCATATGGGATTGACAATCCCCGTCCAGGTTAGTAAGCACTCATTGGTCAAACGGACGTATTATCATTTGTTCATACGAGTGTAGATTAGGCACTCGCAGGGAGGCACCCTCGATCAGACACTTGATTGTGATCCTGACACCTTAGTTAAGCTCAGACTATGTGCTCATGGAAGTGATATACACTTATTTATTTGTTTGGTTGCAAATCATTATACTAAATCTTGTGGTTCATACGTTATGTTTATTTATACAAACCTGTGAACTCACCAGCTTTTAGCTGACCATTTTAGCATGTATTCTCAAGTTCAGCAGCAGTAGGTCTGCTCATTCACGATACCCTAGCTCGAGTCATATGCAAACATAAAACATTAATAGATTTCCTTGCATTTCTATATTTTGTATAAATTAGATATTTACTAGTATCTCTCAGGGTAATTATAACATCCTCTTTATGGGCCTATGAGAATTTCGGTAAATTCCTTATTTATTTTGTTATTTGAATTAAATTTACGAATACTTGGTATTATTTAGAATATTGAAATGAATAGGTAAGTAGTCAAATGACTTATTGCGATAAATAAATTATTGTTTGTTTTAATTTAATTTAGTTGATGGTATAATAAAATTTATTTCTCGCAAATGTTTTTTAGGTTCCAGAAAATAGATTTAGAACGGGTATATTTTACATTTTAATTTACTTGTGTTAAAAGTGAATGTCGACCCCTTTCTTCTCCTTTTCCTGGTTTACACCAAAAATCTCAAGAACACACACATGTGTAGAAAATTAGATTCAATCAAAGATTAAGGGGTGTGATTTTGTTGAAGCTATTGATTTCATAGTCATCTTCTTCATCTTGTTTCTCCATTCCTATTCTAAGTTGAATTTATTTGAGTTCTTGAGTTACTAAATAAATTAGATGAATAATTGAATGCATGAACTGATTTTGATGTTAGAATGATACATGTTACTGAAATTGATTAACTCTCATCATCATCATCTAGTTATCACCTTGAATGGTAGGTTGAATTTGTTCTAATTACACCTATACGCTTAGGTTTGATTAATTAGGATGAATAATGAATGTATGTGTAGAATTTGATGCTTGATGATGTTCTTTGTTGCTAGTACATGTTTATTGATGATGTTTAAGGTCAAATTCTTGATAAAAACATGTATTGTATTTGATTTGAGTGAAATTGGGATTTGGGGTTCGAGCTGAAATTGTGCAGGTTTGGGTTTGTTGCTGAAAATTACAGAAACACGATCCAACCTCTTTGCTTGGATCGCATTCCTTAGTGTTAATTTGGGTCAGTCGTTTTTGTTCTTGGGAACGCGATCTAGCTTTTGCATGCCTGGATCGCATTAGTCAGTGTTATTTTGAGACAATCACATATTGTTCTTATGAACGCGATCCAGCCCCCTTACCCGGATCGCGTTTGCAAGTGCATTTTGGTAACAGGATGTTTTGGTCAGTGGAACGCGATCCCACCACCTCATGACCGGATCACGTTTGCATGTTTTAAAATGACAAATTTGTTAACTTGTGACTTGGATACTTGTGATATTTAAATAGTATTGAATGTATATTATGTGCACTTATTTGACATTATATACTTGAATAGAATGTAATAAATTTGAAATGAGAATCTAACTCGGGTTTTGATGGTGTTCTCAGATAAACCGAAGGCTCAATAATATAAGATCTTTGAGTGGAGACTGTGGTCGACAAGGGTGAGTGGATCTTTGACTATCAGTCTAAGTTAGTTGTAACAACATGGTTACAACGGGTAAACCCGGTTTATTTGTATATGATATACATATATTGTTTATGTTGAGCATATTACCATGATGTTTATGTATTGTGTACTTATTCAGAGGTCAACATGGATTGGGTTGGGGTACTATTACTTGGACAACATAAGTGCTTGTACATGTGTTGTTTATTGAACTTGTGTTGTACCAAGTAATTGTTGCCAACCATCAGTTAAATCACTGTATTGGCCTTCAGTTGGTTACAAGTGTTACTTGGGGGCCACCACGGCTTGAGGGTACCTCAAAGACCACCGATCCTCTTTGAAGTATTTGTTTATGATGCTTTGCTATAAACATTTGTTAACCTAAGTTAGGTTGATAGTAATGATCTATTCACTTAGCTTTGTGCTTGCAGGTTAATCTTTTGATTGTGGGTTGCAAGAAGATCGAGTTAATGGAATGTTTGACAACTCACTTTGGTTTATAAAATCATGTTAACGGTTTAACATTATGTTTTGAATTAAATAACACATAACTTAATGTTTGTAATTAATGTGGTAGTTTGAATTTAAAACCCTGTAATTGTGGATTGCCATTTTGGGTTTTATATTATATGCAATCTATAATGTATAAATTTAATATACGCTTCCGATATGTGTTAAAAAAATTGTCTTATAAATCGTAAGGTGTTATAGTAATCATGTGAACTCTGTATATTTTGTAACAGTTGTAAAATTCTATATCTAATCAATGTATTTTGTAAACGATGCATGTAGTGGTCGTTCATTATATCTTTGTGCTATGATTACCGGATTAGTCGCGCCCCGACCCGAATCGCTTCCGCACTGTAAATTTAATGAAGATGATGTGAGATTTGAAATGGGTTATACTGAACCGGAATGCATTAGTTGACTTTGATCACGAGAGAACCGAGACTCTTACTTGTTTTGTGCTAGACACTCTAGGCTATTCTATGTACTGTAGGTATATACAACTAGGCCTTACATGCGTACTACTTTCTACGCTAATGTATATAGTGAATATATATATGGATCTCACATGATAATACACTCACTAACGCTCACACCACCGAAAATGACAAGTGTAACTACTACAACATCACGCGATATAAAGAACGAGACTTTGTTCTCATCTACTACCGTCTATCTATTTATACACTGATGTGTGCTAAGTATAATCAAATAAAATAACAAGTTTTAAAATAAAGAAATACTAAATAATACTATCGAACACAGGGAAGCTGAATTCTTAATTTATCCCTAAGTTAATATTACAATTTATTCACAATTAATTACAATTAATATTACAAATAAAGGGGGACGTTTTAGTTACGTTCGAACTTATATTTATTTTGATACAAAATTAAGATAACTAAAGCAATTTAAGTAGTTAAGAAACAACTAAGGTAAATTTGGTAGATCGGGGATATATTTTATCTAGACTAGCTATGTTATATTCAAATTCTCTTATATGTTTACTTTTGTCAGCTAATTAATTTTATGATGAAATATAAAAGTGGATATCCTCCTTGCTCGGGTTTAAGTATCCTGGATAGCCTCCTTGGTCGGGTTTAAGTATCCTTTATTAAGCTCTTCAACGTATATTAAGGTTAACTAACTTCGTGGTCTCGAATGTTATTATCTAATCAATTATAGTTTAATCCGGTAATAACTATAACCTATCACTCAGTCAGGGTATTTAAGTTATAATTAAAACATAAATCTAAATTGTTAATCAACTCATACAAGTACTCACTATATCAGGAATCTCATAATCATATAATCAATATAGATATAACATTAATGACATTCATAGAATCAATCAACATAAACATATAATCAAATAATCATATAAACATCATTTATCTAAACAAATATGCTTAAGAAATAATCGATATACATAAAGTAAGAAAACAAGATCTAAACACAAATAAATGTTCATCTAAATAGTAAAAGATCTAGAATCGAACCAAAGAAACCGAATTATTTTTCGTTAGGGTTGCAAGTCTTCAATCCCTAGCCTCCTAGCCTCCAAATTCGACCTAAAGTCGTTCTTTAACCCTTGCAATAGACTTTTGATCTTCAAATTCGTATATAGTTTCGTCTAGCCGAGCCCTCTATTTATAGTTTTTACAAACCGCTAGTCCAACTACCGGTTGGATACTTCAACCGCCAGTTGGAGTACTTGGAATCCAAGTCCAACTCTGCGATCTTCACCACCTTATAATATTTATATTCAACCGCCGGTTGGTCTTGGTTTCCAGAATATTACAAGCACGGGCCAGGCTCCTCTTTTTGGGCTTTCTTCTTCTCATTTACGGGTCTTAACTCTTTTCTTGGCCCAATTCTTCAGTAATACGAATTTAATCTTCATTTAAACTTTATTCTTTCAAAGTATTTATCTTTTCTTGGTTTTTCTTCAATTTAGCTCCTTTCTCGTTCTTTTCTTCAACTCTTCACTTTCTGTACCTATATTGCAAATTTGAAAGAATTAAGTATCTAATTGAATAGAAATGCAATAAAAGTATATAAAATGTAGGGTATATAAGTGTATAAATATCATATTATTTGATGTTATCAAATATCCCCACACTTAAGTTCTGCTTATCCTCAAGTAGAATATTGATGTCGCCCGAAGCGTCGGTGTCGTTGATGGTAACTAATCGAGCGCCAACAAGGGTTTTAAAATTTATAAATTGCAGGGCTTAAATTATATGTATTACCTACTGTGGTTAGTAAGTGGTAAGTATAACCTAAGATCGTTTTATGAATCGAAACGTGTGGGCGATTTAAAGCTGGTGCTTTCGGTAGGGAAGTATTTAGGATGGAACAAAGTAGGTAGGTTTGGGGTTTTATTTTAAACTAAAAATGAATAAATAAAGTGCAGGAAAGTAAATTACAGGAAATTAAAATACAGGAAAACAGATAAAGATAAATATGTGATTGCTGAGATTTCAATAATTAATGTTTCGGGATGACAGACTAAATAGGGGCAGTACTTAATATAATAGGTAAACTATTAGGTGTAAACTCTAGAACCCTACCAACTAAATTTCCCATCGGCATGTCACTAGGAACTAGGTTATCATGATTCTGATCCGAGCAATACGCCAACTTCCAATACCTATCCGGTTAAGAGATAAGCAACCTATTTTGGTTTTATACCGAGGTGCATGAATCAGTAGCGTATTGTCTCATAGGTCCGACCGTTCTTAACCCCTAAGATAGTTTACTATTCTATTAGCATGCAGATTAATAACTTTTGTGTGTTTAGACCGCCGATTTTATAAGACCTAGAAGTTTATAAATCCTAAGTCACTTGGACTTTTACTTTCATTACTAAGTCTTATTTATGATTAACTAGATTCTGGTTTCTTTGACTTATGACTTAAATCTCTCCTTTTCAAACAGTTATACATCCCTGGATTATTCGCAGTTTATTAAAAACGTGTTTCATATGCAGACCTTGCCTTTCAGTAATTACACCGTGTACTTTACATGGTAGTTCCACGGCTTCTTACGTTCAACACGCGGTCAAGAATAATTGACACTGAAAATGACACTCTAGACTAATTAAATGTAAAGCAGTGCGGAAATGTAAACCTACTTTATACAATGAGTGGTTTCACTGTGTCTTACTTATTGCATGTCATGGGCACATATAACTACTTACCATAATTAAGGTTGATCAGGTCCTAATTACTAGGTTGCAGTCACGTGGATAACCAGAAAGGGTACTCCATAGATTAAACTTAAGTTCATAAGGTCTTAACAGTACAAGGGTTACTAATTTATATTTTGTCTGAACGTATTTTACTAACATTACTTTAAAGTGCGTTAACTTTCATAGGATATACCAGTTAGTCGTGAAATTGTATTATCATTTCGGAATTCCAACTGTTAAACCAGAGCTGATTCTAGTGATATGACTACCTTCGGTCGTTTATGAATTCCATACATTTGTACTTTGCTCTAAAGCATTTCCAGTACTATATCGAATAAACAGTCGAATATGGGCCATCATATCACTTTACGATTATCGTGCACTAATTATGTAATGTCATCCCTACTTATAATTATCTACATCATCAACAATCACAATAATAAACTACTCGCAATTCATGGCAACAAGTAAATCACATACCAAGTAATAATACATATTTAAAATACGGAATAAAACAAGTATGATAAAGGTTTAGATATCACCCGGAAATAAATGCGTAGCAATGTATTATTATGATTGACAACTCTTTCACACGTACAAAGGTTTATCTCCAAATCCCTATCGTTCCTTCTAGCTCCTATATTAATCCGTAGATTAACTACAATAATTCTAGAATGAGAAAAACTATAAAATACAAGAGAATTTGGAATGAGATTTGTGAGATATGAGGTGTGAGAGGTGTATAAGAGTGTGTTTTGAAATGAGCCATGGAGCCTCTTATTTATAGGGGAAAATTGGTTCATTTTAGAAACTTGGAGCACATGTTAGCAAAAGGTGGAAAAGTTGCTAGCACATGTACCCTAAATCGCGTAAAGGTCTAGCACGTGTACCCTGAGTTGCGGAAAAGACCTAGCACATGTACCTTGCGAGTAGAGCGAGGACGAAAAAGCGGATGGGGGACGGGGGCCAGGCAGCCAGTGCCGCCACCATGGCAGCCGGCGGCGGCTGGCAGGCTGCCGCCCCGGTTCGCCGTCTATCACCTCGTTTCTTGATTCGTGCGTATCTTCTTCATTATGCGTCCGTTTTCGTTGATTCTTTTTTCTTTGGGTTCATTTTTAAAAAACGAGGACTTTGATGAAAAGAAATCCCAAAAATATGTCTCTGATCTTTGGATATCTCATATGAATCGTTTGAATCTTCCAATGTACGTAGAATCTTCATTCTTCATCCGTTTTTGTTGATTCTTCTTCTATTAGATTCGTATTTTGAAAACGAATATCTTGGATAAGAGAAATCTCAGTGATTAGGACTTTTGCCTTCAAATCTTGTCTTGAATCTTCAAACGTGTGTGTAATCTTCGTTTTTCGTCCGTTTTGCTTGATTTTTCTCGTGCAATTTCATTTTGACCTTCTTGGCAAAGTTTCATTGATTTGTACATTAGCCGTGTGACACCCCATAATTTTGACATAATTACGTACACTAATCACATGCATGTCTTAGGCTAATTCCCTACTTAGTAAATTCACAAACTATTTTATGAGATAAGTCTAGGAAAGCCCAACAATTTAATACGTGAGGTATTACAAAATATGTAATTATTAGTAATTACGCGCGAAACAATCGGAACGAGTCCGACAAAAACAATACGTGCATTGGTGATACAAAACTTTCTAAATAACGTAAAATTATTTTTATAGTAGTTATATACTTGATAATATCATGCTATGACGATAAAGCATAACGATTTAACAAAAACAATTATACGTTTTATATAAAACGTAACGCACGCGATAAAAACACGCAAAACGAACCCGATAACAAAATGAAGAAAATTTAATAATTTGTAAACTCGAAATAAAGTATTAAAAATATTACTTGGAAAAAGGTTAACGTTTATTTTATCGTTAATTAAAACGAAACAAACAAAACGACTAAAACACGTAATGCGATTAATGGATTAAGTACCTAAATATCTAACACTTAATTGGGAGACAAATCAAGGGCAAGACCATGCCCCTTTGACCCCCAAAAATCTGCCATAACATAACCATACACACCCCATGTTTAATCATTTAAGCCACACCACCCCATACTCAATAATTGGATCACTTTCTTCCTCTCTACTCTCTTTTTATCCCTCTCTCTTTGGGCTATGGTTCCAGCAGCAAAAGCAGCCACAACATCACAAACTTCATCATAATAATCACCATGTTGATCATCTACAAGAAGGTAGCCAAAGAAAACGAAGAAAACGAGCAAAAATGATCATCTTCATCCTCTTTCATTCTTCACCTTCAAAGCTTTGTAAGGATCACTAAACTTTCACTAATCTTGTCTATTTTTAACTCCTTAACATGTGTTAGTTCAGAACTTGAAAGATCTTAAGCTAAAACATACCAAAAACTAAGCAAATTTTAGCTATGGTGAAATACAAAATTCTGTCCAGATTTTCTGTTATGTTTGAATAATTATATAAAATTGTACAAGTTAAATAAATACATGAGACCAATTGAAAAATCTTCGTAATTTCATTAGGAACAACTTTCATGTTGGACACTTTTGCTAGAAAATCATAGAATTTGCTCTAGGGACTGATTTGTGGACACTATTCATGAAAAACGGATTCTGAAAAAACGGTCTTGATCACAATTTTTCTTAGTGAGTTGTGGTTATCTAAAATTCATGAAAAATATACCAGAGGTAGAAGATATAGGTGGGAACATTGTGTAAAAATTTCGGATTTGTTCGATAAGTTTTGACCACCGAGAACAGGCTCGCAAGTAGTCGAAAAATCTTGTAAACTGATTTTGAGGACTGTTTTGTGATCAAAATAAAAAAGACACATTTTGGTTAATAACGAAATGCAACGACAGTTTTTCTAAGATCTAAATACATATTTAAGTATCGTGTAAAAGTTTCAGGTCAAACCGAGAAGGTTTGACCAAAGTTAACATAACCGACACTCATAATGTGAACCGTTTGATGAAATAAATATATTGTGTTTTTGATCAAAACGAGTTATAATTATTATATGGTTAAACCCGAACAAAAATAATGAAAATATATGAGAAAAGAAAAAAATCACTTAGCGAAAATGAAACACGAACATGTGAAACACTAAACAAGCGGTTAAATAAAAACATTTAGATTGTAGTCAAAAACGAGTCTTGAAAATGCTATAATTTTAACATCAACGAAAAACGACATTTTTACAATTACAAATAAATGAAAATGAAACCATATAAGATATAACATGTACACTTTATATATATACTTTTACAAAGTATACAATGTTACAAGTATAATAATAATATCACGTTGAATTATTATTACAAAACCATCACCAACGAAACGTACAAAATTACAGATAACAATGATCTTTCAGTGAATGAACAAATAACATGTTTGGCAAGTGGCCAACTACTTATACTTATAATCTCATACGTTTAGGAAGTTAGAGACTTACCTTGGGCTTAAGTTTTGCTAGCACTCACATACCGAGCTCACGAGGTGAGTTCACAGCCCCTACCTTTACTGTTTTAACTGCTTTTGAACAGGGGTGGAAAACATAGTCAACTGCTTTTACTGATTGCCATAACTTTCTTTGAGTTCATGATTGCTAAAATGTTAATTGCTCCCAACTATCGATTATTAATGGTTGTGATCATGTTTTAATTGGTAGCTAGAGTACTTTGAACTATACTATGAAAAGGGTTTCATACTCTACGTACCAACTATTTATAAAGTGCTGATAGGCTTTTATACAAACTGATTATGACTGTGTTCATACTATTACAACTATTGCTTTATGAAATAAACACTTTCATACTAAAAACTATTTTGGTATCTTACCGGAGAATGACCGGTACTACTTGTAACTAGCTGGACAACGACCAACTGCGTATCTTACCGGAGAACGACCGGTACTTATTGTGTATCTTGTCGGAGAACTACCAACACTAACTTGGTATCTTACCGGAGAACGACCGGTACTAACTGTGTAACTCACCGGAGAACGACCGGTGCAAACTTGTGTATCTTACCGAAGAATGACCGGTACAATTTGGTTACTTGCCGGAGAACGACATGCACTATTTAGGAAACCGTTGGAGAATGACTAGCAACATATTTTAAACTTGTATTTTGGGTGACATCCCAATTCAACTTATATTGGACAACATTATATAACTTACTACACTACTGTTATGGCAATACATTTTATAAACAACTGTGGTTTATCAAACTCTACTTGCAAACATAAAACCTGTGAATTCACTCAACCTCGTTGTTGACTTTTACTATGTTTTTCAGGGAATTAGCTATACGTATAGGCATGCATACTATGGAACTAGGAGACCCACGATGAAATAGGATGACATCCTACTATGCTGCAATAACCTTACGCTCTGATATGCATGATTGTCAAATGGTGACGCCGGCTCCCCCACTAGATCTAATGCTTCCGCAAAACATTTGATAACCGTAATTACCAAATTTTGGGGTGCGACAATCCGAATTTATTTGCCAAGTGTTGTTCCAGAATAAGAGAGATATCGGTAGTAAAAACGTGACTTTTTACGCAATATCAAGTATCCCACACTTAGAACTTTGCTTGTCATCAAGCAAACTCATTCATAAAAGGCTTTTAGGAAGATTCTAGTTACACATATCTTTTAGAAGTACCATTTCCAAAGAGCATAAAGTTCCAGTCATGAAAGACTCCTCATGAGAAACCAAGGGTTTATAGAGGTTGATACTTTCTTCAAGCAACTTAAATGGTAATCATGACTAGGCAATACTCGCAGTGGGTCACTCAAATCACTCAAGTGTTTAGGGTTCCTACTTGCTAGTGTCAATCACTCAGATAGCCAGTCATGCAACATTTTTGTCATAGGCTTGATCAAGAATCAAATCTCCATCACTTTGGGTGAGAACGGTACTAATCTTTCAAGATATCTAAGAAAGGAATCAGGTTTTTGTTTTTTTGGAGAATTGAAGAAGGTGTGTGAAAAGGAAGATTATGGGTTTTTCTTTCCTCGTATCTTTCTTGAAGCTTTGGTGTTTTTCCGAGAAAGTCTCTTTTGAAATTTCTCAGACTTGATAAGACTTAATAGCGCAACCCTTTTTCGTATTTGAATTTTTCTTTTCTGGACTTTTTGGGTAGTGTCGGCATGTATGTTTCTTCTTTTCTTTCTTTTTCTCATTTTTCTTTTCTTTTTTTCCTTTTTTTTCATTTTTATCATGCCGTCCCTACCGATGGAAATTTTGTTCGAGAAAGGTTCCGTATGGTATTGGGTCATGAGGTTGTATGGGCTTTTCTTGTGGAAGACTTGGGAATTTTGAGAGTGTTTCTGGGAATATTGGAAGACGTGGCTTTTCTAGGTTTGGGATAAAGATATAAAGGGAAGTTTTGTTTGTGTGTGAAGAGTGAGTGGATGTTTGGTGGTAAGTAGGTGTTGGGATTCCTTAGAAAGTATCGAGATAGGTTGTACCTATGCCACACATGGCACTCATTGGTGTGATCTCGAAATGCATTACAAGAGCAAGTTCTAATTCAAATGCATACATCGGCACACACATGAAATGAAAAGTGAAGCATTTTAAAGATGAATGCTAATCAGGGCTCAAATCTCACGAATCGAATTTTTGGTCAATGTGTGCCTAGCCATGTGTTGCCCTTTTCATCCGTATCTACTTCTAAGAAAACCGATTTGTTTATTTAAAAACTTGTTTCTTGTTGTAATTTATATTTTTAAAAAATAGAGGTTCTTAAAGAATGTTGCCTTTGAATCCAAAATTTTTGAAAATTTCTCTATTTTTAGCCTTTTAATGAAAATATTGTTTATGTTACGGACAAGAGGTTAAAATTTTGGTTGCAGACCATATATCCTACACTTAGAGGAACATTTTCCCTAATGTTCGAATCTATGTATTGAACACCTCTTGTCGAAGTATCCCATACTTAGAGATTCTACTTATTTTCGGATTGTTACGTAAGTGTAGTGTGGTTTGGAGATCCCACACTTATTTTTGGAATATCGGATGAGATAATCAAGGCTTTAAACGGATAGAAAGTTAGAACCGGTTACCGCTTCGTTGCGCATAATTTTGGCTACTTGTAGAAGATTGTTGGTTTGCAGTTTTCGGCTTCCGGCATCCTTCATGGCGTGGTCGATAGCTTCTTCTGTTATGGTCTTCGATAAATAGTGTTTGTCAAACGAACATTCCACTCAATAATCAAGTAATAGCCGCTAATAAGAAAAGTAAAGTGATAGTATAATAAAGTAATAACTGGATAGAGGTGATGTCTATGCATCCACAGTACATCAAATGCAAATAATAATAATAATAATAGAGTCTGGTAGAAAATAGTAAGAAGTCAGAAAGCAGAGCAATCTATTGCTCAGTTGGTGGTGCTCGTGATACTGCTGATGAAGATCCGATAGGTGCATAGGAGGTCTCATCTGATGAGGAGTCATCTTCTTGATTATGCTGATGTTGGGTACCTATATCTGATGCATCTTGAATAGCTCCTGTGTCTGTATGAACTCCATCGTGTATCAACTGGTCAATAAATTGCCCTGCAGGCATACCAAAACTGTCAAGTGACATTACAGGCGATCCTGCTGAGTGTGTCCCCTGAATAAGTCTGTTTGTCTATGGGAGGACACTAGGGCCTGTACTATGATGGTGTGATCGGACTGTCTGAGACTCCTGCGGCTCTGTGCAGTGGTAACTCGCCTAGAAACTCTGGATCTGCCTGAAGGTTGTCCCCTGACTAAACCAACTACTCAACTACTCAACTACTGAGGGGACAGGTTCTCTCATACTAGGAACCCGTGCTGGAAGTGGCTGTGATCTAGGTGGAATTGTCGGAGGAGGTAAGCCATGACCACGGCCTGGATATGGGTAAGGTGTCTGAGCAGGAACTGTAGGGGGATATATGTGTGGTGGTGCTCGGCCTAACCCGCATGTTATATCTGGAAGTGGGTCTACCGATATCCCTGCAATCTGCTATCTCATAGCCCTGTAACATCTGACCTGCATCTGCATGAGCCAATACCAATAGTCTGCCCCTGGAGGTGTTCCGTAGTGATAGATGTATCTGGGCATCTGTACTCTAGGGGTCGGGATAGAAGGTTCTGCCCTGACAGGCGGTGGTACTACTTGTGGTGGTGCAACTGGGTCTACAGGATCATCTTCATCTTCATCCTCATCTGACTCTGAATCTCTGGGCTCTCCTGACCGCTTTCTCTTTCTCGTCCCTCTTAGTATAACTAAATCTGGCACCAGGGTGTCAACACTATCGGGATCTGCTGGTCGTGCTTTAATATATACTGTGCCATCTCTCAAAATCTTGATTATCCCCATGGATCTTAGAAAATTGTAGTCTATTGGTTGGGCACTCCAATTGGGTAGGCTCTTGAATTTCTCCACTTCTGCTGTTCTGAGCAGTCCCATGTTTCTAATCAACCTTGTAACTACCGGATCCATGAATGACCTTTTCGACTCATAACTTTGCTCCTCCAGAATTCGCTGAGCAACTATGTGGGTAACCTGAATGTTCCTCCTGCTGAGGATAGATGCCATCAAAGCAACATCAAAATCGGCAACTCTACCATTAGTCGTATGTTTCCCATCAATCGAACAAGCTAATAGCTTGTGTAGAATCTGTAGGACTGGGTCTCTAAGTTGGGTAGCGTTAATACCCGAAAAGAACTTCATTGGCGACCAATGACTCCATGCCTCCACGGCTGTAGTCGTGAGGGAAACTGTGGTAGCCCCACTAGTGAACAGAGGGGATCGTATCTCTTCTAGAGTGTAGAGAGCTAGGTGTTGTGCGAACTTGGCTAGTGACAAGGTGAACAAGCTACCCATATATCGAAAGGTAATCGAACCACTACCAACTCTTCTCCCTGGCTCAAATGTATACGTGGTCATGAACTCGGTAATCATTTCCATGTATACCGACTCATCAATGCCGAACAGTCTTTTGAGCGGCTCAAACTGCTGACCCTCTACTGAGTAACTGAGTAGACTTTCTAATCTTTATCTAAACCCCAATATCTGCAGCTTATCCCAATCTATGTATCTGAAACGGCCAAATGATTTGTCTTTCCATATTCGTGCCATCCGGTCATATTCGGGTGTGGCACTGAGGTAAGCAAGAGATCCTGCAAGTGCTTGTGTTGGGTTTAGCTTTGATTTCTTCATGGTACCTGAGAACATGAGAAATTTAAAATAATGGATTCTCAAGGAAGAGAAAATTTAAAGCATTTTTGAAATTTCTTAAAGAAAATTCGAAATGAGGGCTTTAAATTTGTGACAGCCTAAAGATTACATCAAATATCCAATGTTCCCAAGTAACAAATAATTATTTTTAATCATACTAAGGTGACATGTAGTGTGGTTGGTAATCAATATATGAACATGTAAAGTCAAGAAACGGTGATAGCTTTATTGTGAAATATTGTCATTTACAAGTTTGTCATTACCCAATTTTGAAATGTCAAGATTTCACAATTCTTGATCATATTGTTAGCAGTAGGGTTTGACTTCTTAGGAGTTCAAGTTGAAGTAAGGTTTTTGAATAAAATTGAGTTGTAAAGTGAAATCATTACTTCAAGTTGACTTTTCAGGTCAAAGCTTTCCCTAAATGATATATTCAAGTATGCGTATGCCAAAATTATAACCTATTCATGTATACATGATCTAAACTATTTTAAGCATTTTCCTAATTGGTAAACAAGCTAGGTTATGCACAAAAAATCATCATGCCCATGTGTTTGGTTTAATTGAAGACTTTTATTTTCAAAATGAGGATTCTCTAGTTATATTGCCTATTTTGACTAGTCAAGCAAGTACAAGCATCCTAGTAAGCAAGAATGGTCAAGCAATTTTAATCCCTTATTCTATTCATGCTAGCTAGTTAACTTTTTGTTAACTTGAAGAGTCAAACTTGCAATTTACAACCATAAGCTAACCACATGGTACAATCATCATGTAATAATCATTCAAAGCTTCACAATTAAACATAAATATCTAGATACTAGCATAGTAGTAGCATGTAATTGTTCTAAGCATCTAAACAAGCACTTTTAAGTTTAAGGTAGGTTTTGATGATCATACCTTAGTTTCTATGGATAAAACTTGAAAGTAATCGTACAACCGTGAAGAGCATGCAAAGAGGAGTTCAAAAGATACAAGATTACAAGTTTTGGTGGAGTTTTGATGGTGGCTTCATGGTGGTGAGGGGTTGGCCGGTTTTTGGGTGTGGGGAAGGATGAAGAAGAGGTTTTCTTCTTACTTTTGAATTATAGGGATATATGGAAGGTTTAGTGGTCCCTAGGAATATGTGTCATGTTCCTAAGTACCATATTCCTTACACATGGTCCCTCGTTTACTCTAGGATTAAGCCTAATGCTTCTAGATTGATTCCTAATGTCCTATTAATCGTAAGTATGAATCTTAAGTATACTTATTGTAACTAGGTACTTGTTGGTTCCTTGTTACGTTATAAATAATTTAAGAAACACGCTAATTTTTGCGGGACAATTATAATCAATCTAAGGTATTAAACTTAGTTTATTTTTGGGTGTTTTAAAATTTTTGTCTGACGCGGGTCTATGGAATGTACCTGTTTTGGTTAAAAGCTTGAAATTGCGTATTCCTTTCGACATGCGCATGTTTTTTCAGACAATAATTAAAAACGTTTTCTTAAAGGTCGCTTTCAAGAATTTATTTATTAATATATGTGTACTAAAATACGCTCTTTTAAAGTCGCGAGCCTCGACCTTTTCGGAGAGAATTGTTTTATGATTCGTTCCGATCCCTATATAGGGAAAGGGTTGAGATTTTCTCCCTTAAGCGAACGTTTTTAGGTATAAAACTTTTTGAAAGCTCCCAAATGACATTGTAAATTAAATAGTAGTGACTATCCTCTATTTTCCCTAGGACCTTTCGTTCCTCGTATCCTAAATAGACAAGATCGCTGATGAACTTATTGTATACCTTCCTTATCTTTTTAGGGTTTGACAAGCCGTCGCGTGGTCCTTGGTCTTTATAATTCAGATTGTGAGTGAGTTCATTCATGACATCCAGAAATGTTTTCTCTTCCTGTGAATCAGGTTCTCCGGTTGTAGATTTAACTACCCTAAGGAGTTCACAGATTATGGATTTTTGTGTGAAAGTGAAGGGGTATTTGGTAAAGGCAAAGATTCGAACAAGCTTAATGTGAATGTCTTTTCTTTTAGGGAAGAGGGCTATGTCGATTCTTTCCTTGATGGAATCAGGAAAAGCATCTCGTAATTTTGAGATCAAGTAAGAGGCGGGGTCAACAAAGAATGGAATTTTACCAGGAATGATGATGGGAATCATCAGGTCTCGTTCTATCAAGAACTCAAGTTTGTTGATAATTGCAGCGACATTGTGATTAATTAATATCATAGATATTGGGAGGAAATCCATGTCGGCAAATGATTCAAAAAATAGATCTAAATCTGCTTTGAACTTTAGTTCTTGGTCTCAGAAATTTGTGAAAGTTATCTCGCATTCATTACCGGACAGTCTAAGAAGGAATTCTACTTGTTTTTCTAAATTGGCAATCGTCTCTCGTTGTTCATATGAAAATGGGAGATCGGCATATTTTAATTACCTAACGAATGTTTTGTAGACATCTACCCTACGGGAAGGATGGGAAGAAGCACCGATGTGGCGTTCTTCAAAAGAAGGCTGTTCTATCTCGACTGATGGAATCTTATCCACCACTCGATAAATGGTGTATTTGTGTTCATGTGAAAGGAATGGGGAGATGCCGTCATTACAAGAATCGGAAAGAATATGGGCATACACTGAAGTTTTAGGAATGAGGGTAATTAAGTCACATGATTTCAGAGGTTTTACTTCATAATTATCTTCGGGGAGATAATTGAAGTGGACAAAATCTGGTAAATTAGGTGAATGAAAAGTTGGAAAGCGATCTTCTGAAGATGATTTAAGGTCAGGTAATTGATCCGTGTCGTCAAAATCCAGGCAATGTTTTGGAATAGAAAGTAAGTGCCTAATTTCTTCTTGGGTGTCAGAAGTTTCCTTAGTTTTAGAGGAAGAAGGTGAAAAGAATTCAGATCCTATCTCTTTTTCTAAGTTGTTAAAGAACTCCGCGTCATCCGTTGCCTTCAATTCATCCTTTGAAATGAGACAAGAAGTAGGTTTTCGAGTTGTCATTTTTAAACTAATATTATCCTAATTAACTAATACTTAATTACTACTTAATTACTTAAATTAAATTTCGAAGGATTTCTGAGAAGATTTCGATCGGAAGGATTTCCTAAATACTACTCCTTAAGGCAGCTTTGAATTTTACGTTTACGAATCCCCGGCAGCGGTGCCAAAAACTTGATGTCGCCCGAAGCATCGGTGTCGTTGATGGTAACTAATCAGGCGTCAATAGGGGTTCTAAAATTAATAAATAGCGGGGCTTAAATTATATGTACTACCTACTCTGGTTAGTGATAAGCATCAAATATATAGTATATTTTATAGTATTTTATCCCTATATTTATATATATATTATGCATTTATATGATTTTAGGTACTTATTTTGTTAATATTTGCAGAAATGTATTTTAATTGAAGATTGAAGAAAAAGGAACGAAAATAAGACCGAAACTGAAGAAATTAAAGCAATTGAAGAAAGGAAGATCTAAACCTTAATAAATGAAGACTAAAAAGATAATATTGAAGATTTGGGCCAAGAAAACAAGTAAATCCGTTTAAAGAAGAAAAAGAGGCCCAATTTGAAGCCCAAGCCGATTTTGGAAGATTCTGGAAAATAAGCCCAACCGGCGGTTGGGGGTTAAAGGTTCAAACGGTGGAAAGAACGCAGAGTTGGAGTAATACTCAAATAACTCCAACCGGCGGTTGGAGGTCCCAACCGGCGGTTGGAGGGTCAGCCAGAATTAGTATAAATAGAGGCTTAGTTTTGGTTAAACGATATACGATTCTTAGAATACAAATTCGAATATTAAGGTTTAAGGTCGACTAAAGGTGCGAATTTGGAGGCTAAGGAGCTAGGGTTTGAAGGTTTTCAACCCTAGGAAAAGCTAGTTCATCAAATTGGTTCGGTTTCTTTATCCTTGTAGCTTCACTAACCTTTTGGGTTACTATGGATATTGTTTATTTGAATTAATTGCTTATTAGATTTTCATTATGAATGTTTAAATGTATGTTTATTATGTTTATTATATGAATTATATGTTTATGTTGGAACTATATTATTGAATATTATCATGCAAGAATTATGTGTTATATTATGTTAATAATCATAATTAACTGATTTATAGATAAACTGCAATAACCTTTTGGGTTTTTTAATTAAGTAATTATGTTTTATTAGATGTTAAACAGCATTATGATTCAACCGACCCTGGAATTGCATGAATAATATGTTGATAGATCTTAATAAATAGTGATACTTACATAACCTTTGATGGTATTGCTATATGAGAATTGTCATAACCTTTGAGATTTTCTACATTAGTAAATCACAATAATAATAGCCAACATGCAAATAGACATAAGTTGATATAATAAGTGTAATAAATAATAGTTTAAATAGTCATAATCTTCTATTCAATTGAGTATTCTTGAGTTGTTCTTTAAACTTATCTATTAAAGAATTGGTATCAATTATAAATATGTTCGATCGGAACTAAAACGTCCCCCTATATTATATATTATTGTAAATTATTGTTTATAATTGTGAATTTGTATATTAATTGTAATAATTGTAATTAGGATAAATAAATAGTTAGTTAAAGATTAAATCACATTCCCTGTGTTCGAATCTGGACTTACTTATAAAACTATATTCTATGATCAGGATAACACTTGCCTGAATTGTGTGATAGTATTATTTAGTATTTCCTTAATTAAACTTGTGATTATAATTACCTATACTTAGCACACATCAAGTTTTTGGCGCCGCTGCCGGGGAACGGTGTATTTTAATTTAAACTAACTATTTTCCCTGTAAAATAATTTTATTTCTAATGCTTTGCAAAATCAATACGAAATATCGGCTCACCCATTGAAAGTACTGACAAAGACAAAGGTATAAGGATAGTTCAACCCTACCTCATTGATTCATCATATAAGAGATAAGGTGCTTCTCGAAAGAAATAGGTTTTCAATACGCTTCGCGCTGACCTGTTTCTCCGCTTTTGTGTACAATCAATGGAGCTACCGAGATCTATTGACTAGCTTGGTATAAGAAATTTAACAAATTAATTTTTAACTTTAACAACTAACTTGCATTACTAACAAATAGGAAAAGTTGGGCTGGGAATATCTTTTCGAATATTTAATTTTGAATGTGTTTTATTATTAATTTTCAAAATTCATATACATCAACCTGATTATTTCTAAAATATTACTAACATTTACTTTTGAATTTATGGTGCTACTAAAATTCTGTTCTTTTTTAACAGATTGATGTATGACCCGGACACTTCATCTAGATCCTCTCAGTCCATTTGACGAACTAGAACGAGAATTTCATTCCAGAAAAAAATTATCATACTCACCACCAAATTCACCAGAACACAAACTTTCACCAGAAGAAGATAATTTAGTTTTTCATAACAATTTAGCCAAAACGGCTGAATACGGTTATTACTCCGATCCAGAGTCGGGTGAGGATAAAATACCTTCTAGGCAACCTACAATATATCAAAGTGATTCTGAACCAGAGCACGAAATACAACCAATTATGGCAGACATAGCTGACATGACGCTTGAAGATTACACGATTCAAACTCGTGGAGATCCGAGACCGGGAGTGGTTAGGCCTGCCATAGCTAGAGAAGTAGAATTTGAGTTAAAGGGGCAATTTTTGAAAGAATTACGTGAAAATCCTTTTAGTGGAGAAGATAATGAAGATGCAAACGAGCATGTTGAGAAAATTTTGGAGATTGATGATATGTTTCATATTCCCAATGTTACAAGAGATCAGGTTATGTTGAGAGTATTTCCTTTAACACTAAAGGATGGAGCTAAGAGATGGATCAATAACGAGCCAGCCGGATCTATTACTACTTGGGAAGATCTTCGTACAAAATTTCTAAAAATGTACTGTACACCTTCCAAGACTTCAAAAATGATTGATGAGATTAGGAACTTCAAACAGAAATCTGATGAATCTCTGTATCAAACTTGGGAAAGATATAAGGAAATGCTGCACAAATGTCCACAACATGATTTGAATGTCCAACAAGAGATGACAGTATTCTATAAAGGAGTTGATCGGGCAACACGTCAACAGTTGGATGCACAAGGTCCGGTACCTAAGAAAACTCCAGCAGCGGCAAGAGCCGGAATTGAAGAATTAGCTAAACATTCTCAGTTATGGGATGATGGTTCATCTGGAAGAAAAAGGATATTTGAAGATAATGATGGTCTAGCAGCTATAACAGCAAAATTGGAAAGTATGCGAAGAGATATTAAGAAAGTAAATGAACAAGTTCATGCAATTAGGATTGGGTGTGAAATATGTGGAGGAAGTCATCTAAAAGAAGAATGTCCTAATACTGACAGAAAAATATGTAATGAGGAAGTTATGTAGGGGGATTTTCAAGGAAATCCAAATTATCATCAAGTTTCTAATTTTAGAAGAGTTAATCAACCAGGCCAACAGTATCAACAAGGAGCACCAGGATATTATGTCAAAACAGGACAAACTTCCTATAATGACAGAATTACGGTGATAGAAAACGCATTGGGAAAAATGGCTGAAGCAAGTAATAAAAGAAATGAAGAAGACGATGCCAGAATGCGTAATCACGAAGCCTCGATCAAACAAATTGAGAGCTCAGTTCATCAAATTGCTAAAGCATTGCAGGAGAGATTTCCAGGAACATTGCCAGGATTTACTGAAACAAATCCAAAGGAACAAGCTAACGCAGTAATTACCAGAAGTGGTAAGAATGTTGACTCTCCTATTATAGCTAATAAAATTGTTGAATCTAAGCAGGTTGAAAAGGAAACAATTGATGAAGACATACAAGCAAACAAAAAGGAGAATGGAGAAAATAAAGTTAAAGAAGTCATCAAAGACTATACACCCCCACCTCCATATCCAGCTGCTCTTAGGAAAGACAAAGAAGATGAACAATACCACAAATTTCTGGAAAACCTGAAACAACTTCATATTAACATTCCTTTTGTTGAAGCTATAGCTCAAATGCCAAAATACGCAAAGTATCTTAAGGAGCTGCTGACAAACAAAAATAAACTGGATAATGTGACGAAGGTGACAATGAATGCAAGATGCTCAGCAATAATGCAGAATAAATTACCTCCGAAAGTCAAAGATCCAGGGAGTATTACTATACCTTGCAAAATTGGTGAAATGACTATTGAAAATGCATTGGCAGATTTAGAAGCTAGTATTTCATTAATGCCATATACACTTTTTATGCGATTAGGATTAGGAGAACCGAAACCTATTCGTATGTGTATCGAATTAGCTGACCGATCTGTTCAATATCCTAGGGGAATAATTGAAAATGTTTTGATTAAAGTTGATAAATTTGTTTTCCCATGTGATTTTGTAATTTTAGATATGGTAGAAGACCCTAAAGTCCCTATTATCTTAGGAAGATCATTTTTAGCAACAACACATGCCCTAATAGACGTTTTTGATAGAAAGATTACCATGAGATTAGGAGATGATAAAATTGTTTTTGATGTTAATAAATCTATGAAATTACCTTATTATGTTGATGATTCTTGTTATTATTTGAATGCTTATGAATATCTAGATAACCCTTTTTTCAAGATTTTATAAAAAAAGATCAAACAGATACTGGAATTCTTACAGAATGGACTGAAGAATTTGACACTGAGAAAGATTTGGCAGAATTTGATAAACTATTAGAAGAAGATGAAGAGTCAGAAGTAACTGTTATTCTTCAACAACATACTAAAGCTGAATCATCACAACCAGTTGCTAAAATTCTCAACCAAGAATTATTACCAAATTCTATCGACAAGATTCCTTATCTGAAGGATGAGATCTTCGAGTTTAAAACATCTATTGAAGAACCACCACAACTGGAACTTAAAGAGCTACCAGCGCATCTAGAATATGCTTATCTACAAGGTACATCCTATTTACCAGTTATCATATCTTCTAGACTATCAACTGCAGAAAAAGATCGCTTAGTGCAGGTTCTTAAACAACATAAAAATGCAATAGCATGGAAGATCACGGATATCAAGGGAATCAGTCCTACTTACTGCACTCATAAAATCTTAATGGAAATGGATTTTAAACCAGTTGTTCAACCATTAAGAAGATTGAATCCAAATGTGAAAGACGTTGTCAGGAAAGAAATCATTAAACTATTGGATTCAGGATTAATCTATCCTATTTCAGACAGTCCATGGGTAAGTCCAATACATGTCGTACCAAAGAAAGGTGGAATGACAGTGGTACCTAATGAGAAGAATGAATTAATACCCACAAGGATGGTAACAGGGTGGAGAGTTTGTATTGATTATCGGAAATTGAATGATGCTACCAGAAAAGATCATTTTCCATTACCATTTATTGATCAAATGATAGAAAGATTAGCAGGAAAAGAATTCTATTGTTTTCTGGATGGATTTTCAGGATATTTTCAAATACCCATCGCAGCTGAAGATCAAGATAAGACAACATTCACTTGTCCGTTTGGTACTTTTGCTTACAGAAGAATGCCATTTGGTTTGTGTAATGCACCAGCTACATTTCAACGTTGCATGATCGCGATATTTCATGATATGGTGGAAGATTTCATGAAAATATTTATGGATGATTTCTCGGTATTTGGAGATTCATTTGATGCTTGTTTAGAAAATTTAAAAAGGATGTTGCAAAGATGTGAAGGTGCTAATCTAGTTCTTAATTGGGAGAAATGTCATTTTATGGTTCGAGAAGGGATTGTTTTAGGACATAAAATATCAAAGTTAGGAATTGAGGTGGATAAAGCAAAGATTGAGGTTATTTCAAAATTACCTTATCCTACTAATGTAAAGGGAATAAGGAGTTTCCTAGGCCATGCCGGATTTTATAGAAGATTTATAAAAGATTTTTCAAAGATTGCGATACCATTGAATCATTTGCTGGAAAAAGATGCAAAGTTCGAGTTTACAGATGAATGCAAACAGTCGTTTGATGCGTTAAAGGAAAAGTTAATATCTGCTCCGGTAATGATTAGTCCAAACTGGAATTTACCTTTTGAATTAATGTGTGATGCTAGTGATTATGCAGTAGGAGCTGTTTTGGGACAGAAAATTGATAACAAGTTTAAGCCAATCTATTATGCCAGTAAGACATTAACAGATGCTCAGGAAAATTATACAACTACGGAAAAGGAACTTTTGGCAGTAGTTTTTGCATTCGATAAGTTTTGTTCTTATCTTGTTTTAACTAAAAATGTGGTTTATACTGACCATTTTGCATTGAAGTATTTGTTTAATAAGCAGGATGCGCGCCCTCGTTTATTGCGATGGATTCTTTTATTGCAGGAATTCGATATTGATATTAAAGACAAGAAAGGAGCTGAAAATGTCGCAGCTGATCATTTGTCAAGGTTGGAAAATCCGGAATTAGAAATATTAGATGAAGAGGAAATTCAAGATACATTTCCTGATGAGAAGTTGATGACTGCACAAGAAATAATGAATATACCTTGGTTTGCAAATTATGCAAATTATTTGGTTACTAAGATCTTACCAAGGATGGATTATCAAAAGAAAAAGAAATTCTTTTCTGATTTAAAGTATTATTTTTGGGAAGACCCATTTCTTTTCAGGTATTGTGCAGATGGTATAATTAGACGTTGTATACATGGTGATGAAGCTCAGCAAATTATAAAGCATTGTCATGAAGGCCCAGTTGGAGGTCATAATGGACCAAGTTACACGGCAAGAAAAATATTTGATGCAGGATTCTATTGGCCGACGATTTTTAAAGATACATATGCTTTTGTTAGGAATTGTGATTCATGTTAGAGAGCTGGAAATATTTCTAAAAAAGATGAGATGCCACAGACTAATATTCAGGTTTGTGAGATATTTGATATCTGGGGTATTGATTTTATGGGACCATTTCCTACAAGTCACGGTAATAAGTATATATTAGTTGCTGTGGATTATGTTTCCAAGTGGGCAGAAGCGAAAGCATTACCTACAAATGATGCGAAAGTTGTGGTAAGATTTCTTAAACAATTATTTGCAAGATTTGGAACTCCTAAAGCCTTAATTAGTGATCGAGGTACTCATTTTTGTAATACTCAATTGGAAAAAGTATTAAAAAGATATGGAGTTACTCACAGGATTGCTACACCTTATCATCCACATACAAGTGGACAGGTTGAAAATACAAATCGAGCTATAAAACGGATCTTGGAACGTTCTATTGGATCAAACAGAAAGGAGTGGTCAGTAAAATTAGATGATGCACTTTGGGCATATAGGACAACATTTAAAACACCTACAGGTTGTACTCCTTATAGGTTAATTTATGGGAAAGCTTGTCATCTACCAGTGGAAATAGAACACAAAGCATATTGGGCACTTCGGGAATGCAACATGGATATCGATGAGGTTGGTAGGCATCGCTTTTTACAGTTACATGAGTTAGATGAGCTTCGTTGGAATGCTTATGAAAATTCAAGGCTTTATAAAGAAAGGACGAAAAAATGGCATGATGCGAGACTTCAGGGTAATAAAATTTTGTTGCTGGAGAACGTGTGCTTTTATATAATTCTCGTATTCGTTTATTTCCAGGTAAACTAAGATCAAGATGGAGCGGACCATATGTGATTCACCAAGTTCATGCTAATGGAAGTGTGGATTTAATAGCGTTCGATGGAAATATTTTTAAGGTCAATGGACATCGTTTAAAGAAATATTATGAAGGAACTGTGGAACATTTTTCAGATATATCTTTGGAAGTATATGTTACAGGATTTGGTCAAACTTACTGACATTTAAACAAAAGTGCTTCTCAGGAGACAACCTGTGTTTATTTTTCTATATGTTATGATTTTTATTTTTCAGGAATGAACTTTGTGGGTGTGTTCCCTGGAAACCCTCACGAGACTATAACTCGTCCACTCGGGATACCGAGGGGTTTAAAGGCTTATTGCATATGCTAAATGCAATCGTGATTAACTACGAAAGTGTGGATGTTGTATATTATTTTTCAAGAGATCAAGAAATCTAACAAATCAGAAATTTTCTTAGCCGATGATGAATTGTTCAAAATTCAGTCAGGGGAGTTTTTATGTTCTATTTTTTCTTTTCCTTTACTCACTTTTGTTTATCATTTTTATACAATGAGGGCATTGTATAATTTAAGTGTGGGGATAGGGTTCGTAAGAAAAAGATTTTTTTTTAATTAATTAATTATTTAAGTTTCTCTTGTTCTTAATTTTTACTAAAATTTAAAATTTTGAGTGTATAACTGAGTATTTATTAGTTAGAATACTTTTGTTAAAGAGTTATTTTGTATTTAAAAGTTTAGACTTTAATATGGATTAACTGTTTTGTATATATAATGTAAGCAATTTAATAAATAAGTGATATATAGTTACATGATATGATGTATTAATAGGCAATCTATATGAAGATTTCTGAATTTTAAGAAATGAATTTAAATAACTTGTTTATTATATTATGGTACATAATATGATATATGACATAAAAGTCTTAATTCTTAGATTTATCATGCGATAATTTTATATATCTTTTTATTTATATAAAAACATTTGGGAGTCTACTAATTGTTTCCTCTGTTGTACGTAAGTACAGACCTGGTCTCTAATTAGTATTCTTGAATTAAGTAGAAGAAAGAGGAAGTTCTTTCAAAAGAAAAAAAATATATAAATAAAAATCAAACTATGTCGCTTTGTTGTACGGCTGTACAGACCTGTCACCGCTGGTTTGATTTAAAAATTTACTTTACCTGAATCAAGTTTTGTCACTCTGTTGCATGTAAATGCAGATCTGTCACCAATGTCTTGATTCTTAAAAATGGATTTTATATATATATTTGGAATATAAAAGTAAATTGCATGATTAAGTTTAAGAGTATATCATCTATGGAAATCATAAGTAATATACATAATAATAATAAAGATGTATTCAGAAGTATAAATATAGATTGTTTAAAATGGATAAATTTATTAGTAATCATTCATGAGCTATATATTGCACGAATAATAATAATTTTTATTTATACATTATAGTTATCCATGTCAATTGTTTAAATTTTTAATGTTATAAAACAGGGTTTTAATTTCGGTATTTTGATTTTTGAATATTAAGTTGATGCTTATTTTTGAATTTTATTCAGTATTCTACTTGAGGACAAGCAGAACTTAAGTGTGGGGATATTTGATAAGCATCAAATATATAGTATATTTTATAGTAATTTATCCCTATATTTATATATATTTTATGCATTTATATGATTTTAGGTACTTATTTTGTTAATATTTGCATAAATGTATTTTAATTGAAGATTGAAGAAAAAGGAACGAAAATAAGACCGAAACTGAAGAAATTAAAGCAATTGAAGAAAGGAAGATCTAAACCTTAATAAATGAAGACTAAAAAGATAATATTGAAGATTTGGGCCAAGAAAATAAGTAAATCCGTTTAAAGAAGAAAAAGAGGCCCAATTTGAAGCCCAAGCTGATTTTGGAAGATTCTGGAAAATAAGCCCAACCGGCGGTTGGATTGCCCAACCGGCGGTTGGGGGTTAAAGGTTCAAACGGTGGAAAGAATGCAGAGTTGGAGTAATACTCAAATAACTCCAACCGGTGGTTGGAGGTCCCAACCGGCGGTTGGAGGGTCGACCAGAATTAGTATAAATAGAGGCTTAGTTTTGGTTAAACAATATACGATTCTTAGAATACAAATTCGAATATTAAGGTTTAAGGTCGACTAAAGGTGCGAATTTGGAGGCTAAGGAGCTAGGGTTTGAAGGTTTTCAACCCTAGGAAAATCTAGTTCGTCAAATTGGTTCGGTTTCTTTATCCTTGTAGCTTCACTAACCTTTTGGGTTACTATGGATATTGTTTATTTGAATTAATTGCTTATTAGATTTTCATTATGAATGTTTAAATGTATGTTTATTATGTTTATTATATGAATTATATTTTTATGTTGGAACTATATTATTGAATATTATTATGCAAGAATTATGTGTTATATTATGTTAATAATCATAATTAACTGATTTATAGATAAACTGCAATAACCTTTTGGGTTTTTTAATTAAGTAATTATGTTTTATTAGATGTTAAACAGCATTATGATTCAACCGACCCTGGAATTGCATGAATAATATGTTGATAGATCTTAATAAATAGTGATACTTACATAACCTTTGATGGTATTGCTATATGAGAATTGTCATAACCTTTGAGATTTTCTACATTAGTAAATCACAATAATAATAGCCAACATGCAAATAGACATAAGTTGATATAATAAGTGTAATAAATAATAGTTTAAATAGTCATAATCTTCTATTCAATTGAGTATTCTTGAGTTGTTCTTTAAACTTATCTATTAAAGAATTGGTATCAATTATAAATATGTTCGATCGGAACTAAAACGTCCCCCTATATTATATATTATTGTAAATTATTGTTTATAATTGTGAATTTGTATATTAATTGTAATAATTGTAATTAGGATAAATAAATAGTTAGTTAAAAATTAAATCACGTTCCCTGTGTTCGAATATGGACTTACTTATAAAACTATATTCTATGATCAGGATAACAATTGCCTGAATTGTGTGATAGTATTATTTAGTATTTCCTTAATTAAACTTGTGATTATAATTGCCTATACTTAGCACACATCAATTAGTAAGTGGTAAGTATAACCTAAGATCGTTCTATGAATCGAAACGTGTGGGTGATTTAAAGCTGGTGTTTTTGGTAGGGAAGTATATAGGATGTGTAACATCCCCAAATTTATATGTTTAGCGGAAGCAAGCTTTGGGGTGCTACTAATCAAATATCAACAACACAAGGATAAAACAAACGACATATATATGCAACGTTTGTAAAATAGTTACAATTCATAGATACAAAGTTTGAAAACATAGTGTTTCCGGTTACAAAATGTAGTACCCCAGAGTCCACGCATGTAGCGGGAGATTCTATTACATAACCATAATGTACAAAAGATAATGCTAAGAATCTCCGTTATATGCAATGTAGAAATCATGAGACTCTAGCTATTGTCCAGGGGTAAACCTACTCCGTCTGTGTACCTGAGATACAAAGCTAAAAAGGTCAACCAAAAAGGTTGGTGAATCTTACAGGTTTAGTAATAAGTAATTATTATGAACCACAGTATGTACCAGTATTGCTATCAGTAAAATAAGTAAATCAGTAAATCATCACAAGTGCCATGAGCTCACAAGTTGAAGCTTAACAGTGTAGTGTGAATGGTATAGTTAAGTACAGTATCACGTACCCCCGTGAGTGCTATCCGAACACCCATATATAACAAGTATCAAACGCCCATTTCTACAGAACGGTTCATGGTAGCGCTACTACCCCGGGCGGGGATTGTCAGTCCCGAATGGTTCCATCCTACTAATACTCGTGCTTAAGTCTATAACTAACAACTTATGATAGGAGGTTTTCAGTGGATAAACAGTAACTCATGCGTTGTATGTAAGAAGCAATAAAACTAGTTTAGTACATCATGTTCATACGTAAAACAGTTGCTAAGTATCTCACCCCAAAGTATAAAAACAGTAAAATGGGGCTGTAAGACTCACTTGAGCCTAGCGAGTAGGCTAAATCAAGTAAGTAAAGTGGTCGTAAGCCCGTGAATCGGTTCTCAGAACCCTGCAACCTTCTGACGTCCGGAACGCACAAGGTTGTAAGTACATAAGTAAATAAGTTGGTGTCCTGAAAGGTCACCCATGCTAGTTGTCCACTCAACTAGAAAACGTCCAAGTGTTTGTTTGTAATCAATTAGGGCCCGTTGGTGACGGGGTGTAATAATAATTTACGTATTATCATTGTGTTGTATTTTGTTATGTCGGTTCTTTGTAAAATGTATCTGTAAGTCTGTCATTTATATTGCGTCGTGAGGGTGTTGTCCGAATGCGAGTTCAGACAACACTTTCACTGTTTTATTCCTACTACATTGTTTATTAAAAGTCGCATCTGTAGTTAAAAAATCGGGAAACTTTTACCCAGTCTGGCTGCAGACTAAAAAGTGTTGCGAACTGAGTTCGGCTCGCAAGGCAGTAGGCTGCGAACTGAATTCGGTTCGCAGCGTAAGGTTCGGTTCGCAAAACTCGACTCGCAGGTCGGTTCGCAGGTCAACTCGCAGTTCAATTCGCAGGTCAGTTCGGTTCGCAGGTCAATTCGGTTCGCAGGTCAATTCGCAAAAATCTCAGCTCGCAAGTCGAGTTCGACTCGCTAAAACTCGACTCGCAGATACGGGTTGGAAACTGAGTTGGATCTCAGTTCGCAGATTGAGCTGTTCATGAATTTTTGTATGGGTTTCGATTTTTAAAGCGCTTTCCATGGAATTTTGGACATAAACTTGTTGTGTGAACATTCTAGCATGTAAATCATAGCTTTACAAGTAATTTAAAAGGGCTTTCAAGTATTCTTACCAAGAAATCGAAAATGGAGGAGATGGGGAAGATGAAGATGAAGTTCTTGATACTACTTGCTTCCTTGTGATGATGATGGCCGATTTAATGGTGGTGGTGTTGCTGATTTCCTCAGTTTTTGGAGAGAGAGAGGTATGAAAATGAGTAGAGAGAGAGGGATGAGAGGATTTTTGGTGGAGGTTGTGTGTGTGAAATGAGGTGAGTGAAGGAGGAGAAAGGAAGAAAAGGGAAAAGGGGTCTCGGGTCGGGTCCATGGGTTAGAGCCTACCCACTTGCGGGTTTAGGCTCGTGGATTCGTTTCTTAAATTTGCGTTACCTTCGTTAGTCGCCTAAAGGTCGTTTCGCGTCATGTGTTAAAGTGTATCCGAAATATTTTTAACTGAAGTATTTTATCGAAATACTTAATAATAGGTAATAAAAATATGATTTGATTTATTTTCCTTTGATGGGCGTGTTTCATGTGTTTTCGTTGCATTTAGAGCGTTTTAGAAAAATACGGGATATGTGTAATGTATTTTCTCAATATATCAATGCAAATAATGTTTGTTTGGATAATTCCACATTATTTAAAAGGTCTTGTCACCAACGTCCAAGTTAACTCGTGTCGGACTCAGTCTGGTTAAGTCGCACTATTTAAATCAAATCGCGTACGGATATATATATATATAAATCTCATTATATATATACAAATAGGGTCTGTAATTAGTCCTATTACATACTAACCTTAGATAGTTACACGTAATTAGGCATAATTAATCATCCTAATTAGGCAGGTGTTACATTCTCCCCTTGTTAAATAAATTTCGTCCCAAAATTTAGCTCGAGTTCAGGGTCTGTGCGTTGTCTGGGAAGAGATGTGGGTATTTCAGTCGCATTTGGTCTTCCCGTTCCCAAGTGAATTCAGGACCACACCTCGAATTCCACCTGACCTTTACGATGGGAATACGACTTTGTTTTAAACGTTTGACCTCCCGGTCCGTTTTTTCCGCGGGTTCCTCGACAAAGTGAAGTTTATCATCGATTTGTATTTCGTCGAGCGGTACAATCAGTGTCTCATTAGACAGACATTTCTTCAAGTTAGAAATGTGAAAGGTAGGATGCACGCTACTAAGTTCGGGAGGTAGCTGCAGTCGATACGCCACTGGACCAATTCTTTCGAGAATTTCAAATGGTCCAATGTACCTAGGGTTCAGTTTTCCTCGCTTTCCGAATCGAATGACACCTTTCCATGGTGCCACCTTAAGAAGTACCTTGTCCCCAACCTGGAACTCAAGGTGTTTGCGTCTCACGTCAGCATAACTTTTTTGACGATCACGTGCGGCTTTCAGCCGGTTTTGGATACCAACGATCTTCTCGGTGGTTTCATGAATGATTTCTGGACCAGTGAGTTGGGTATCCCCCACCTCAGTAAAGCAGATAGGTGATCGGCACTTTCGTTCGTAGAGTGCCTCGAAAGGTGCAGCCTTAATGCTGGTATGGTAGCTGTTGTATTATGAGAACTCACACAATGGTAAGTGGTTTTCCCAAGAAATACCGAAGTCAACTACGCAGGCGCGTAACATATCCTCCAGTGTTTGAATAGTTCGTTCGCTTTGGCCATCAGTTTGCGGGTGATAAGCAGTACTCATATCCAGACGAGTACCGAGGATTTTTGTAATGATTGCCAAAAGTTGGAAGTAAAGCGACTGTCCCTATCCGAGATGATCGAGGTAGGTACACCGTGTCGCGATACAATTTCTTTGATGTAGATGCGAGCTAAACACTCCATCTTTTCAGTTTCCTTGATGGCTAGAAAATGGGCAGATTTCGTGAGACGGTCTACAATCACCCAAATGGTATCGTAACCGCTCGAAGTTTTCGGTAGTTTGGTAATAAAGTCCATGGAAATTTGTTCCGATTTCCATTGAGGGATTTCAGGTTGTCGGAGCAATCCTGAGGGTTTTTGGTGTTCGGCCTTGACCTTGGAACAAGTTAAGCATTTACTGACATATACGGCGATGTCAGCTTTCATGTTAGGCCACCAATACAATCCTTTGATGTCGTGATACATCTTGTCAGAACCAGGATGTATAGAGTATCGAGATTTGTGAGCTTCAGCCATCACCAAATCTCGCAAGTTTCCGAGTTTGGGTAACCATGTCCGGTTAGAGAAGTATCGAGTTCCATCAGGTTTGATTTCAAATTGTTTATCCATGCCTCGCAAGGCTTCATTGATGATGTTTTCGGGTTTTAGTGCTTCGAGTTGAGCGGCAAGAATTTGGGTGATGAAATCGTTGTGGATGGTAATACTGAGGGCTCGGACTCGAAGGGGTTTCACTCGTTCTTTTCAGCTTAAGGCATCGGCAACTATGTTCGCCTTGCCTGGGTGGTATTTGATTTCACAGTCGTAGTCACTAAGTAACTCGACCCAACGACGTTGCCTCATGTTTAGATCCTTTTGATCGAATATGTGTTGGAGGCTTTTGTGATCGGTAAAGATAGTACTTTTCGTACCGTAAAGGTAATGTCTCCAGATCTTCAGCGCGAATACCACGGCACCTAATTCTAGGTCGTGTGTCGTATAGTTTTTCTCATGAATTTTCAGTTGTCGTGAGGCATAGGCAATGACTTTCCCCCGTTGCATTAACACGCAACAAAGTCCTTGGTGTGAGGCATCGCAGTAAACCACGAAGTCATCGGTGCCTTCGGGTAAGGACAGGATTGGTGCACTGCAGAGTTTGTGTTTTAGTAGCTGGAAGGCTGACTCTTGTTTGTCGGTCCAATCGAATTTCTTAACTTTCCGAGTCAGTGTCGTTAGAGGAACAACTATTTTTGAGAAGTTCTCAATGAATCGACGGTAATACCCAGCGAGACCTAAGAATTGTCTCACTTTGGTTGGAGTGGTCGGTGACCCCCAGCCCTTGATTGCTTCAATCTTGGCGGGATCAACATGGATTCCCTGGCTGTCAATGACGTGCCCAAGGAATTTAACGGTTCGAATTCAGAACTCACACTTAGAGAATTTGGCATATAACTCTTCCTGTTTGAGGATTTCCAGAACGGTTTTCAGATGCTGGGCATGTTCTTGCTCATCGCGAGAGTAGATCAGAATGTCATCAATGAACACAATGACAAACTTGTCAAGATATGGTTTGCACACCCGATTCATAAGGTCCATGAATACTGCAGGTGCATTGGTTAAACCGAACGGCATCACTTGGAATTCGTAATGCCCATAGCGTGTTCGAAAAGCTATTTTTGGAATATCATCATCACGAACTCGGAGTTGGTGATAACCTGACCGTAGGTCAATCTTCGAGTAAACACTCGATCCCTGAATTTGTTCGAATAGGTCATCGATTCTAGGGAGTGGATACCGATTCTTTATGGTTAGCTTATTCAACTCTCGGTAATCGATACACATACGGAATGATCCATCTTTCTTTTTCACGAATAAGACCGGAGCTCCCCAAGGCGAGGAACTTGGTCGAATGAATCCTCTATCCAGGAGTTCCTGTAATTGGTTAGACAACTCCTGCATTTCGGAGGGTGCTAAACGATACGGAGCTCGTGCCATGGGTGCAGCTCTCGGTACAAGTTCGATTTGGAATTCGATTTGTCTGGGTAGCGGAAGTCCAAGCAAGTCCTCAGGGAAGACTTCCGGGAAATCCCGCACGATAGGCACATCCTCAAGTCGCTTCTCCTCCGACTTCTTCCCGGTGACATGCGCAAGGATGGCTTGATATCCCTTTAGTAGGTATTTTCTAGTTTTCATGCACGATACAATATTCAGATTTTGTCTACCGGTCTCCCCTTGTAGGACTAAGGTTCCACCGGAGACGAGAGGTATGCGAACAAGTTTGTCATAGCAGACGATTTCAGCTCGGTGCTTGGATAACCAATCCATACCGACGATAATGTCAAAGCTGCCGATCTCTACGGGTATCAAATCAATGGAAAAGAGCTCACTAGCTAAGTTTAAAGTGCAATTAGGTATCACACTGTCGGCCTCAATAAGTTTTCCGTTCGCCAATTCTACTGTGTACTTAGAGTCTAAGGTAACAGGTGTAGTGTCAAGTAGTGGATAAAAGTCATCAGAAATGAAGCTCTTATCAGCCCCAGTATCAAATAATACAGAAGCAGTCAAGTTGTTGAGAAGGAACGTACCCGTGACCACATTCGGATCTTGACGGGCTTCTCCAGTTTTCAGCACGAAAGCTCTTCCTCAAGCATTGTTGTTGTTCTTCAGCTTCGGGCAATCTTTTCTGAAATGCCCAGTACCGTTGCACTCATAACAGGTCTTTGGTGCAGAGGTATTGATGTCAGTGGTGTTTAATCTACAATCTTTGGCCAAGTGTCCAAATCTCTTACACTTGCTACAGGGGCAAGAACCATCATGGTGTCGTTGGCACTTAGAGCAATAGGGCTTGTTCCCCTTATACTCCTTCCTATCCTCAGAGCCGGTGGCATAGGCCTTAACAATCATAGGCCTTTTGTTGGGTTGTTGGTTTTGGTGATCAGAGGATTTGCGTTTGTTGTTGGAGGTGGGTGTGTTGGATGTTTCACGGCTGACAACCATTGCCATGAGTTCATGAGCTAGCCGAATTGCACTTTCAACCGTGGTTGGTTTTGACGAGGCGACATTCCCTTGAATATTCTCCTGGAGGCCGCGGATGTATCTCTTGATGCCTTTTACCTCCGGATCAACCAATCCCGGGCATAACAACGCGAACTGCTGAAATTTGGTGGTATATCCATCAATATCGGTTCCCTGCACTGTCAAGTGCTAGAACTCTTCCTCTAAACGGTGTAGTTCTTCTTCACGATAGTACTTCTCCCTTAACTTATTCTTTAGTTCAGCCCAGGGAAGCTGGTTTGCAACCTCAATGCCCACAGAGTTGGCGTGGGTATTCCACCACGTAAGTGCACGTTCTTGAAAGGTGTAAGCAGCGAATTTAACTTTGTTACCCTCAATACAGTTGCAGAGACTGAAGACAGATTCCATACGTTTTATCCATCAGATCAGGCCAATGGCGCCTTCCGTGCCCTTGAAATATAATGGTTTGCAGCTGAGAAAGTCCTTGTAAGAGCAAGGTTTGATGACAGGAGTAGTGTCAGCGGTGTCATCACTTCTCCTAGATGTTTGTGGTGATTCCCGAGTAGCCAGGGCTTCGGCCACAGCTCGGGAAACGAGAGCAGCGATTTCAGCATCGCTGTAACTTTTCTTCTTTGGCGGCATGATTCTTCAAGAAAGAATGAGAGGCACATAAGAAGTTGTACCAGAATGAAAATTCGATAGATGTACATATATTAAAACGGTAATATACAACATCACAAGGTGAAAGTTAACAATGCAAGATAGTTGAGAGAAATTATCGATTGATATTACGATGTTAAATGATTATAGACAATTTCGAGTACGAGTTTCAAAAGTTTATAGACTTAGGAATTTTTACAAAAGTGCCGGGAATTGTTACATCCGGTCGAATTACCTAGGTCCTAAGAAAGCATAATAAAGTACAAATTTAGCCTAAGCTAATCCTGGCGTAAATTGAGTTGCGGCAGCAGTGCGGTGAGACGGTCTACAGATTCTGCAAGTCTGCTAACCATTTGGAGGGCGTCCTCGGTCTCCCTTAGACATGTCTCGCACTGATTTAGCCTTGATTGTAGGACGGAGATTTCATTTCGGTTGCCAATCACTTGGTTGTGGACAACCTCCATAGTTTCGATGGTTTCACCCAGACGGTTGTCAAGGGTGTCCATGCGGTTGACGGTATTTTCATGATCTTCAGAGACTTGATTGATACGTTCGAGTGATGTGAGTCTCCAGTTTTTGTTGGTTTCTTGGAGTTCAATATCCATGGTATTAAGTCGTTGCTCGTGCCGGTATAGCCTAGTGGCTAAGTCCGACAAGGTGGAGTGAGTGGGGTATGGTTCGGCTCGAGGCGACTTGGTGTTCCTCCTAGCCACCCTTGGGTTTCGCGATCCATGCGGATGAGAGCGTGATGAGTTGGGTGGTGTTTTTGCCATTCTGAGACAAAGCGTTAGAGAGAATGAGGCCTATATTCGTACATATAACATAGTCTAGAATTCATAGAGAGATCAACCTATATATATATATATATATATATATATATATATATATATATATATAGATATCACATAATAGCCTATTGAGTGTCTAGTACAGACATGTTTGTGTCCCGGTTTCTCTCGTGGTCAGAGTCAACTAGTGTATCCTGTTTAGTCATGATTCCTTTCAGGTCTCACATCATATTCTTTTAATTGTACATAGTTGATCAGGCTATGTTAAATTAAACCAATATCATGTGGTCACTGAACCTAATCATACTTAATAGGGAGTACTGCCTAACGGTCATAGTCTAGGCCCGCTAAATGCAACCTAGTTCGCTATAACCTTAGGCTCTGATACCAATCTGTAACACCCCCAAATTTATATGTTTAGCGGAAGCAAGCTTTGGGGTGCTACTAATCAAATATCAACAGCACAAGGATAAAGCAAACGACATATATATGCAATGTTTGAAAAATAGTTACAATTCATAGATACAAAGTTTGAAAACATAGTGTTTTCGGTTACAAAATGTAGTACCCTAGAGTCCACGCGTGTAGCGGGAGATTCTATTACATAACCATAATATACAAAAGATAATGCTAAGAATCTCCATTATATGCAATGTAGAAATCATGAGACTCTAGCTAGTGTCCAGGGGTAAACCTACTCCGTCTGTGTACCTGAGATACAAAGCTAAAAAGGTCAACCAAAAAGGTTGGTGAATCTTACAGGTTTAGTAATAAGTAATTATTATGAACCACAATATGTACCAGTATTGCTATCAGTAAAATAAGTAAATCAGTAAATCATCACAAGTGCCATGAGCTCACAAGTTGAAGCTTAACAGTGTAGTGTGAATGGTACAGTTAAGTACAACATCACGTACCCCTGTGAGTGCTATCCGAACACCCATATATAACAAGTATCAAACACCCGTTTCTATGAAATGGTTCGTGGTAGCGCTACTACCCCGGGTGGGGATTGTCAGTCCCGAATGGATCCATCCTACTAATACTCGTGCTTAAGTCTATAACTAACAACTTATGATAGGAGGTTTTCAGTGGATAAACAGTAACTCATGCGTTGTATGTAAGAAGCAATGAAATCAGTTTAGTACATCGTGTTCATACGTAAAACAGTTGCTAAGTATCTCACCCCAAAGTATAAAAACAGTAAAATGGGGCTGTAAGACTCACTTGAGCCTAGCGAGTAGGCGAAATCAAGTAAGTAAAGCAGTCGTAAGTCCGTGTATCGGTTCTCAGAACCCTGCAACCTTCTGATGTCCAGAACGCACAAGGTTGTAAGTACATAAGTAAATAAGTTGGTGTCCTGAAAGGTCACCCATGCTAGTTGTCCACTCAACTAGAAAACGTCCAAGTGTTTGTTTGTAATCAATTAGGGCCCGTTGGTGACGGAGTGTAATAATAATTTACGTATTATCATTGTGTTGTATTTTGTTATGTCGGTTCTTTGTAAAATGTATCTGTAAGTCTGTCATTCATATTGCGTTGTGAGCGTGTTGTCCGAATGCGAGTTCGGACAACACTTTCACTGTTTTATTCCTACTACATCATTTATTAAAAGTCGCATCTGTAGTTTCAAAATCGGGAAACTTTTACCCAGTCTGGTTGCGGACTAAAAAGTGTTGCGAACTGAGTTCGGCTCGCAAGGCAGTAGGCTGCGAACTGAATTCGGTTCACAGCGTAAGGTTCGGTTCGCAAAACTCGACTCGCAGGTCGGTTCGCAGGTCAACTCGCAGTTCAATTCGCAGGTCAGTTCAGTTCGCAGGTCAATTCGGTTCGCAGGTCAATTCGCAAAAATCTCAGCTCGCAAGTCGAGTTCGACTCGCTAAAACTCGACTCGCAGATACGAGTTGCGAACTGAGTTGGATCTCAGTTCGCAGATTGAGCTGTTCGTGAATTTTTGTATGAGTTTCGATTTTTAAAGCGCTTTCCATGGAATTTTGGACATAAACTTGTTGTGTGAACATTCTAGCATGTAAATCATAGCTTTACAAGTAATTTAAAATGGCTTTCAAGTATTCTTACCAAGAAATCGAAAATGGAGGAGATGGGGGAGATGAAGATGAAGTTCTTGATACTACTTGCTTCCTTGTGATGATGATGGCCGATTTAATGGTGGTGGTGTTGCTGATTTCCTCAGTTTTGAGAGAGAGAGAGGTACGAAAATGAGTAGAGAGAGAGGGATGAGAGGATTTTTGGTGGAGGTTGTGTGTGTGAAATGAGGTGAGTGAAGGAGGAGAAAGGAAGAAAAGGGAAAAGGAGTCTCGGGTCGGGTCCGTGGGTTAGAGCCGACCCGCTTGCGGGTTTAGGCTCGTGGATTCGTTTCTTAAATTTGCGTTATGTTCGTTAGTCGCCTAAAGGTCGTTTCGCGTCATGTGTTAAAGTGTATCCAAAATATTTTTAACTGAAGTAGTTTATCTAAATACTTAATAATGGGTTATAAAAATATGATTTGATTTATTTTCCTTTGTTGGGCGTGTTTCGTGTGTTTTCGTTGCGTTTAGAGCGTTTTAGAAAAATACGGGATATGTGTAATGTATTTTCTCAATATATTAATGCAATTAATGTTTGTTTGGATAATTCCACATTATTTAAAAGGTCTTGTCACCAACGTCCAAGTTAACTCGTGTCGGACTCAATCTGGTTAAGTCGCACTATTTAAATCAAATCGCGTACGGATATATATATATATATATATATATATATATAAATCTCATTATATATATACAAATAGGGTCTGTAATTAGTCCTATTACATACTAACCACAGATAGTTACACATTATTAGGCATAATTAATCATCCTAATTAGGCAGGTGTTACAGGATGGAACAAAGTAGGTAGGTTTGGGGTTTTTTTTTAAACTAAAAACAATAAAATAAAGTGCAGGAAAGTAAATTGCAGAAAATTAAAATATAGGAAAGCAGATAAAGATAAATATGTGATTGCCGAGATTTCGATAATTAATGTTTCAGGATGACAGACTAAATAGGGGCAGTACTTAATATAATAGGTAAACTATTAGGTGTAAACTCTAGAACTATACCAACTAAATTTCCCATTGGCATGTCACTAGGAACTAGGTTATCATGATTCTGATCGGAGCAATACGCCAGCTTCCAATACCTATCTGGTTAAGAGATAAGCAACCTATTTTGTTTTTATACCGAGGTGCATGAATCAGTAGCGTATCGTCTCATAGGTTCGACCGTTCTTAACCCCTAAGATAGTTTACTATTCTATTAGCATGCAGATTAATAACTTTTGTGTGTTTAGACCGCCGATTTTATAAGACCTAGAGGTTTAAGAATCCTAAGTCACTTGGTCTTTTACTTTCATTCCTAAGTCTTATTTATGATTAACTAGATTCTGGTTTCTTCGACTTATGACTTAAATCTCTCCTTTTCAAACAGTTATACATCCCTGGATTATTCGCAGTTTATTAAAAACGTGTTTCATATGCAGACCATGCCTTTCAGTAATTACACCGTGTACTTTACATGGTAGTTCCACGGATTCTTACGTTCAACACGCGGTCAAGAGTAATTGACATTGAAAATGACACTCTAGACTAATTAAATGTAAATCAGTGCGGAAATGTAAACCTACTTTATACAATGAGTGGTTTCACTGTGTCTTACTTATTGCATGTCATGGGCACAGATAACTACTTACCATAATTAAGGTTGATCAGGTCCTAATTACTAGGTTGCAGTCACGTGGATAACCAGAAAGGGTACTCTATAGATTAAACTTAAGTTCATAAGGTCTTAACAGTACAAAGGTTACTAATTTATATTTTGTCTGAACGTATTTTACTAACATAACTGTACAGTGCGTTAACTTTCGTAGGATATACCAGTTAGTTGTGAAATTGTATTATCATTTCGGAATTCCAACTGTTAAACCAGAGCTGATTCCAGTGATATGACTACCTTCGGTCGTTTATGACTTCCATACATTTGTACTTTGCTCGAAAGCATTTTCAGTACTATATCGAATAAACAGTCGAATAGGGGCCATCATATCAGTTTACGATTATCGTGCACTAATTATGTAATGTCATCCCTACTTATAATTATCTACATCATCAACAATCACAATAATAAACTACTCGCAATTCATGGCAACAAGTAAATCACATACCAAGTAATAATACATATTTAAAATACAGAATAAAACAAGTATGATAAAGGTTTAGATATCACCTGAAAATAAATGCATAGCAACGTATTATTATGATTGAAAACTCTTTCACACGTACTGTGACACCCGTCAAATTAGGACTAGTAGTTAGTGCCTAATCAAGTTTTAATACATGTAATTAGTTCTGTGTTAGGCTAATTAATGTATCAACATATATATTGATGAGTATATATATACAAGTATGCGATTTGATTAAATCATACGAGTTTCAAATCGAATGCAATTCGATTCAATTAATACGAACGTTGGTAAAATTTTATTAAATAATATAATATTATTTAATAACGCAATTATATCCAAAATATTATTTAGATAATATTTCAATTCAAATTCGTATCGTACAAACAAGGACTACACGATTAGATAATTAAACGCGCAAACAAATCGGAACAAGTTAAAGTTATACTTTATAACGCAACCATTAAGTATTTGGTAAAATACTTCAACAAAAATATTGGGTAATTATTCGTTTTTTAAAACGTATATTTAAACGTATAAAATAAATATTTAACGTTTAAACGAACGGGAGAACGAACACCGCACGGAGCGCGATTGCGGGGACTGAAAAAGGTGAGGCTTTCACCTACACCCCACCTCTTTCCCTCTTTCTTTCATTTTCATTTCAACAAAAACACACACACCACAAAAACACTCTCAAACCCAAAAACTTCCATCAATTTTCGGATTTGCAAACCAACCAACAAAAGTTATATTTTCGGAATCACCATCAAGCAAGGAACAAGATTTACAAAAGCATCGTCATCATTTTCGGCCTCCTCTAGCTTCGATTTGCAATTGTAAGAAATTCTCTAAATATTTAGATCTACTCATTTTGGTGTATTATTTCGGTGTTATAATGTTTACACAACTTAGTATTGTCCAAATGTATGAAGAAAACACGATTTTGCAGCCTAAAAATGAGTTAGATTTGTGATTTGGGTCGGAAAAGCGCGACAGGCGCTGTTTCTGGGCTGGTGTTCATCTTTGCGACACAAGCCTTGTGTCGCAAGGTTGTGTCGCATAAACCCATTGACGTCGCACTTTATGTCGCATCAACCCTTGTGTCATAGATTTTGCGACACAACGATTATGTCGCACCTTGTGTCGTATACCCTATACGACACAACCCTTATGTCGCTATTGACTTAGCACCGAAAGCTTATGCGACACAACCCTTGTGTCGCTAAGCTCTTGTGTCGCATACCTGACCTTTGTGTCGCATGAAACAGAACCAAGAAAACACAGATTTTACTAAGTGTCGAGACCTAAAATTTTATCACCCGATTTCACCCAAATTCAAGTCCAGGTGCGTTTTTCACCAAAGCTCGACCCCAGCCAGGGGCTCTGCCCCTTGGACCCCGCCAGGGGCTGCCGCCCCTTGGACCCCGCTACCAGGGGTGCTGCCCCCGGACCCCCGTCATTAACGGGCTTCGCCCTTACCCTAGGTTCACATGTAACGGTGCTACATCTAAACTTTCACACAAAGTGTTAAACTTGTATAACATCAAACACGAATGCGACACAACTTTTAAAACACAATGGAACTTAGTTTTAGGTATAACACTTCAAAACCATCAAAATAATAATGTGGGATTATTGTTACAAACAAGCACCAACGGGCCGTACACATTTTCAAAGACTTAAACAAACAACCAAATCGCGGTAATTTGGACATTCTAAGTTGGACGAACAATTACAAGGACAGTCTTTAGAGATGCCTACTCATGTTATAACCATTGTGTGTCTTGGACACCCTCAGGTTACAAGTCTTCGGACATCAATCCACCGCTAATCAATTCAAGTTTATTAATTTAATCGCTCAAGGCTCAGGTGAGTCTCATAGCCCCTATTTTACTGTTTTTCATTAAGGGGTGTGATATTATTGCTCGTTTTGTTTTACAAGTAGAACGCAAGTACAATTCAATCAAATACTACATGAGTTGTTTTCAACTAATCACTAAAGCCCTCCATAGCATAGTCTGGTAATACATCTGTAGCGTGAATGTTAGTATATGATATCATATAGGATTGACAATCCTCGTCCGGGTTAGCATGCACTAACTGGTCAAACGGACGTATTAGCATTTGGGAAGACGAGTGTGGATTAGGCACTCGTAGGAGGCATTCAAGTTGGGTTTCCTTAATTGGACCTGACACTCAAGTTAAGCTCAGACTATGTGCTCATGGCTGTATAACTTTTATTTTGCTTAATTGCTTTATAAATTCAATTATAAATCTTGCGGTTCATACAATTATGTGTTGACATACAAACCTGTGAGCTCACCAGCGTTTCGCTGACCCATTTTAGCATGTATCACAGGTGACCAGCAGTAGGTTGGATTGCACAATCAAGATCAATTAGCTCGAGTCAGCATGCAAACGATCAGAGAATTAGCTGCATTATTATATTTTGTATAGATTAATTATGTACTTAAATCTCTCAATTTCCACCGAGCTAATGTAACTCTATTTTTGATGTAAACTTTGGTTTTTATTAATACAAATGTAAAACGACACATATATTGGTCGTTCATTATATCTTTGTGCTTGTGTATATTGATTAGTCGCGCCCCGACCCGATTCGCTTCCGCAACCCGAATTTGGGGGTGCGACACGTACAAAGGTTTATCTCCGAATCCCTATCGTTCGTTCTGGCTCCTATATTAATGCGTAGATTAATTACAATAATTCTAGAATGAGAAAAACTATAAAATACAAGAGAATTTGGAATGAGATTTGTGAGATATGAGGTGTGAGAGGTGTATAAGAGTGTGTTTTGAAATGAGTCATAGAGTCTCCTATTTATAGGGGGAAATTGATGCATTTTAGAAACTTGGGGCACATGTTAGCAAAAGGTGGAAAAGTTGCTAGCACATGTACCCTAAAGCGCGTAAAGGTCTAGCACGTGTACCCTAGAGTTGCGGAAAAGGCCTAGCACATGTACCCTGCGAGTACGAGCGAGGAAAAAAAAGCACATGTAAAGGTCTAGCACGTGTACCCTAGAGTTGCGGGACGGGGGCCAGGCAGCCGGCGCCGCCACCATGGTAGCCGGCGGCAGTGGCCTGGTGGCCGGCAGCGGCTGGCAGGCTGCCACCCCAGGTCGCCGTCTTTCGCCTTGTTTTTTGATTCATGCGTATCTTCTTTGTTATGCGTCCGTTTTCGTCGATTCTTTTTGCGTTGGATTTGTTTTTCAAAACCGAAGACTTTGATGAAAAGAAATCCCAAAAATATATCTCTGATCTTTGGATGTCTCGTATGAATCGTTTGAATCTTTCAGTGTACGTAGAATCTTCGTTCTTCATCCGTTTTTGTTGATTCTTCTTATGCTAGATTCGTATTTTGAAAACGAATATCTTGGATAAGAGAAATCTTAGTGATGGGGAATTTTGCCTTTAAATCTTATCTTGATGTCTTGAATCTTTAAACGTGTGAAATCTTCGTTTTTTGTCCGTTTTGCTTGATTTTTCTCTTACAACTTCATTTTGACCTTCTTGACAAAGTTTCATTGATTTGTACAATATCCGAGTTTATTTGCCAAGTATTGTTCCAGAATGAGAGAGATATCGGTAGTTAAAACGTGACTTTTTACGCGATATCAAGTATCTTCATAAAATTAATAATTAATATATGCATCAAACTAATATTTAAAAAACCAGAATACGAAAGTTAAAAATCTGTTTATAATTTAAAACTTTTAAACAATTTAATTAACATGGATAACTATAAAGTACAAATATAAATTATTATTATTCGTGCAACATATAGTTCATAAACGATTACTAATATATTTATTCACTCTAAACAATATATACTTATATTTCTGAATACATTCTTTATTGTTAGTATGTATTTTAACCATGATTTCCATATATGATATACTCTTAAATTTAGTTATACAATTTATTTTTATATTCCAAATAAATATATGAAATCCATTTTTAAGAATCAATACATTGGTGACAGGTCTACATTTCATGCAACAAAGCGACATAACGTGATTCAGATAAAGCAAATTCAATTTAAATCAAACCATCGGTGACAGGTCTGTACATCCGTACAACAAAGCGACATAGTTTGATTTAATTTATATTTTATTTTGAAATATTTTTCTTTCTTTTGCTTTATTTAAGAATATTAATTAGAGACCAGGTCTGTCATTACGTACAAAATAAAAAACAATTAGTAAACCCTCAAATATTTTCTTATAAGTATAAAGACATATAAAATTATTGCATAATAATTTTAAGAATTAAGACCTTTTTATATCATACATCATATTATGTACCATAAAATAATATACAAGTTATTTATTAATTTCTTAAAATTCAGAAATCTTCATATAGATTGCCTATTAGTATATCATATCATGTAACTATATATTACTTAATATTATTTTGATTACGTTATATGTACAAAACAGTTAATCCATATTAAAGTCTAAACTTTTAAATACAAAACAAAACTTTATAACCAAAATATTCTAACTAATAAATACTTAGTTATTCACTTAAAAAATTTAAAATTTGATGAAAATTTTATAATAATATACAAGACAAGTAAAAACTTAAATGAATAATTAAAGAAATTTCTTTTCTTACGAACTCATCCCCACACTTAAATTATACAATGTCCTCATTGTATATAAATAATTAAAATAAAGTGAGTAAAAGAAAGAAAAGAAATTAGAATGAAAAACTCCCCCGACTGTTGAAGAATTCATCATCGGCTAGCTCAATTGTAATTAGTCATCTTCTCGATCTTTTAACGTAGTATACAACAAAACAGACTTTCGTAGTTAATTACGATTGCATTTAGCATATGCAATAAGCCTTTAAACCCCTCGGTAACATGAGTGGACGAGTTATAGTCTCGTGAGGGTTTCCAGGGAACACACCCACAAAGTTCATAAAGATTCCAAAAATTGCAATTTCAGCTGAAATGGTTGCCTACTTCAAAAAGTAGCAAAGATATTCTAATTAATGTAAACAAGCAAACAAATTAAACGTACCTGATAATATAAATAAAAGTCATAAAATAAAAACTATAATAAAAATACAATAAAATAAAATACAAAAAATTAAAAATCTAAAGATAGTCAGGAAACACATAACCACATTCTACTTATTATCGTCATTTCTCATGGGCTAGTTGTTTGATAAAAAACTTATTAAACTGTTGTTTGTTGTTCGTCAGGTTAACTCTAAATAAAACCAAAAAGTATTCAACCGCTTAGTTGGGTACCTACAACCGTCGGCTTCCTAAATCAATTACAAGCAGGAGTCTTAGATAAAAGTACATGTAATGTGGTTCCAATTTATCAATTTAAAATCTGAACGTAGACTTACTAAATTATTACACCTATAGGAACTTCTCACAATAATGAATCAATTTAAATGTTACTCAATCACTTAAAATCTTCCATTGGGGTTAACTAATTTGAAGATCTTAACTTATTATGAAAAATAATCAAGCATATTATAAGTTACACAGTCTATATTATCATAAATAAGTTCTAAATTAAAAACCCCAAAAGTTTGCTTATCACCTAATCCGAATCTCTAACTAAGATTCGCCAGTGGTAGAATCAATTTAAGAGAAATTACATTGCTAGAATAAACCGCAAACAACAAATTTCTCAAAAATTAAATACAACAATTTCGTAATTAGACATACTTAAAATATGAAACCCTAACACATAAATGCAAGCACTTCATAATTTAAAATCATACCTTGGATTAAGTAAAATAGTTAGAAGAAATTTAAGCATAGAGTGTAACAATTTATTATAAGATTAATTATATGGGTGTTCTTTGATTTTTGTGAAAAAATGTGGTAAATATAACTGCTATTGTTGGTGTTTAATTGAAAAAGCGTTCAACCGTCGGTTGGGATCACCAATCGTCGGTTGATTCTAAGCCCAGTAGTTGTTTCACATTGAAGCATACATAATAAAATGGTCTTTTTGAAAATTTATAAAAGCTAAATAAATGAAATATTATGTTGAAGCCCCTAATTTATATCCTAAGTTTATACATTAATTGTGAAAGTCCAAACTCTTATCCTAATCGGATTTTTAAAACATAACTTATTCCACAAAAACAAACAAACCCTCTAAACTCAAGTATAAATTAAATTCAATTTTCAACCAATTATTATTCAAATTAAGAATCAATTTAAGCATAATATCATTATTATAGTACTCTAACAATGATCTTTACAGAAACTTAACTCAAAAATTCTGAATGGAAAAATTACCCATATATAAAGTTAAATATTTATACCTTTGGACGATTTAAAAAATTATAAGCAAATATAGATTTGAAGTTGGTATACATTTAAGTTTGATAAGAATGTGAGGTGGATAAGTGAAGATCTTACAAAAAAGTCCTAATCGTCGGTTGCAAAATGCACCGCCGGTGGCAAAATGCACTGCCGATTGGGTTTGGCCTAGATACTATTTGACTAAATGGTCTAAACCAATTCCTCCGGCCCACTTGTGATTAGAAATTCCTAATAAGAAAATTATTAGGCCCATTTTAGTTCACGTATGATTAAAAACACCAATCAGTTAGCCCAAACCTATTTTAAATTAAACTAGTGGCACTAGTTATGGTTCCTTCTGCCTATCTAAAAATAGAACGTGATAAAACTAAAACTAAATCTACCTAATAATTATACAAAATATACAAGCACAGGTTGCCTCCCGAGAAGCGCTTTTTTTTATTCGAGTCACTAGCTTGACTCCAAACTTACTTACCTGAAAATCCAGTGACTTTCCCCACGCTTAAAGTAAAGCATGGTTGATAATATCGATATGCAATTAATAAATGCAAATTTATAGAAATAAAAGCAGTAAGATACTTATTGTTTATAGCATGTATTGTTCCATTCTATGATGCTCCACGATCTTCCAAAAACTGTGACAAATTCTTCTTCCGCTCGATTTGCCAAAAAGGATCGCAAATTCTGTTTTCAGTTTCGTTTCCGATCCTTACCATTCCTTGATCATATTCCTTAATTTGTTTTACCTCCGGATATAATGATAAAAATTCATCAATAATCGTCATCATTTCTTCTTCCGTCATTACCCCATTCTGGTTTCTCAATTCAAGAATCTCCTTGTCAGGATCGTGGTGATCAAATTTTGGCGAAAATGACCAATCCACCTCCAAATCTTCTTCTTGTTTATATTCACTAAAAATTTCATTAGAAAATAAGAATTCAGAGAATTTAGAATACTTATTGATTTGATTGTCTATCCCTCCAAGTTGTTGAATGAAATTCCCTTGACTATGGTTAATCGTTTTGGTTTCTTCCATTCTCTTACTTGTCTTCAGAAATTGTGTAGCTAATACAATTGATGGTTGGGTAAATTCATCAACCTATGTCGACTCATGTATTCCTTAATCGTCATTTGGTAAATAGGATCATTGATCAAGTTTTAAAAAAAAGTTCATGAATGTTATCCATGGTCTGGTAAATTCTTGTAAAAACTAAGAGAAAAATAAAAAGAGTAGAAACGAAAATAAAATAAAAACTAACTAATATTTTCAATTAAAATTTGATGAACAAGTTTGACAAACTATCTATAATAAATTATTAAGTTAATAAGTTAATAAAGGTAGTCCATGATTAAGTTCAGTAACTCAAAACATAATTCAATAATAAAACACATTCAAAATTGAATTAATGAGTAAAGATTACCCAAACCAACACCACGAACCACTAACAAATAGTTAGTAAAGTTGGTTAAATAAGTTAAGTTAATTGAGTTAATTTAAAAATTACAACAAAAGTTATTTTACAAATCTAGTCAAAAGTTTTCGGTAGCTCCAATGATCTTACACACAGAAGCGGAGAAAAAGGTCAGCGCGAAGCGTATTAAAAACCTACTTCTTTCGGGAAGCAGAGCGACCCTTCTTATACCTCTGTTTTTGTTAGTAATCCAAATGGGTGAGCCGATTTTTCAATTAACTTTTAATGTACAAAAATTTATATTTTTACAGGGGAAAATTTCCGCGTTCCCCGGCAGCGGCGCCAAAAACTTGATGTGTGCAAGTATAGTCAATTAAAATACCAAGTTTTAAATAATACAATCACACAATACAGGCAAGACTCACCCGTTCGTATAATATAGCTTTATAAGTAATTCCAGGTATCGAACACAGGGAAGCTGAATTCTTAATTTATCCCTAAGTTAATATTACAATTTATTCACAATTAATATTACAAATAAAGGGGGACGTTTTAGTTCCATTCGAACTTATATATATTTAGATACAGAATTAAGATAACTAAAGCAATTTAAGTAGTTAAGAAACAACTAAGGTAAATTAGGTAGATCGAAGATATATTTATCTAGACTAGCTATGTTATATTCAAATTCTCTTATATATTTACTTTTGTCAGCTAATTGATTTTATGATGAAATATAAAAGTAGATATCCTCCTTGGTCAGGTTTAAGTATCCTGGATAGCCTCTTTGGTCGGGTTTAAGTATCCTTTATTAAGCTCTTCAACGTATATTAAGGTTAACTAACTTCGTGGTCTCGAATGTTATTATCTAATCAATTATAGTTTAATCCGGTAATAACTATAACCTATCACTCAGTCAGGGTATATAAGTTATAATTAAAACATAAATCTAAATTATTAATCAACTCATACAAGTACTCACTATAGCGTGAATCTCATAATCATATAATCAATATAGATATAACCTTAATGACATTCATAGAATCAATTAACATAAACATATAATCAAATAATCATATAAACATCATTTATCTAAACAAATATGTTAAAGAAATAATCGATATCCATAAAGTAAGAAAACAAGATCTAAACACAAATAAATATTCATCTAAATGGTAAAAGATCTAGAATCGAACAAAAGAAATCGAATTATTCTTCGTTAGGGTTGCAAGTCCTCAATCTTTTGCCTCCTGGCCTCCAAATTCGACCTAAAGTCGTTCTTTAACCCTTAAAATTGACTTTTGCTCTTCAAATTCGTATATAGTTTCGTCTTTCTGAGCCCTCTATTTATAGTTTTTACAAACCGCTAGTCCAACCGCCGGTTGGATACTTGAACCGCCGGTTGGAGTACTTGGAATCCAAGTCCAACTCTGCGATCTTCACCACCTTATAATATTTATATTCAACCACTGACTGGTTATTCCAACTGCCGGTTGGTCTTGGTTTCCAGAATATTCCTAGCACGGGCTAGGCTCCTCTTTTTGGGTTTTCTTCTTCAAAATTACGGGTCTTAACTCTTTTCTCGGCCCAATTCTTCAGTACTAGGAATTTAATCTTTATTTAAAATTTATTCTTTTAAAGTCTTTATCTTTTCTTGGTTTTTCTTTAATTTAGCTCCTTTCTCGTTCTTTTCTTCAACTCTTCGCTTTCTATACCTATATTGCAAATATGAAAGAATTGAATATTTAATATAATAGAAATGCAATAAAAGTATATAAAATGTAGGGATTCTAAGTGTATAAATATCATATTATTTGATGAAATAATTTCTGGCATCTTTTGTAAACTCTATGCTTTTGTAATCCTTTTGAAACTCATACCTTGTATAGTACCTAGCCTTATTATCTAATTAAATATGATTATCACCTCGTGCTGTTGTATATTACCCCTTATATATAAATGTGTGATATATCATAACCCTTGCACAATCGGCTCACATATCTCTTTCTCTTTGTCTATTCAAGCATTATGCCTTCGAGATGACCGTTAAACAAAGATGATGTTGACCGAATTGTTACCCAAGGGGTAGCTGACGCTCTAGCTGCCTGTCACACACCCGATTTCATAATTTACGAAAGCGATCATTTAGGTGTAACTAATCAAATATCAAGCGCATAGGTACAAGCAAATGACTCTACATGAGACGTTTATACATATATTACAAAAATAGTTACATAATTTAGGTCATAAGTTACATCATAATGAGTTCGCATGAAAGATCCTGAAGATTTTATTACATAACAACACTACGAAAGATAATGCCAGAAAATATTCATATTTGTATAATGCATGCGACTCGTACTAGCTAGCATATCCTGCGAGCCACCCTACTGTTGCTAAGCAGTTAAGAATACAACACTAAAAGGGTCAGCTAAAAAGCTGATGAATCTCACAGGTTTAAAGTAAAACATGATGTGATACACAAGATTTATCCGATGATTTATAGCCGAGTTAATAAATAAACCAATTAAGATTTCCGAATCAATATATCGATATTATCCACTATCCGACATAACCAACATAGCATGAGCTCATGATTCGAAGCCTAACCCAAATTTTACCTCCCGGATGTGTCGAAATACCTATAAACAACTACTAAAGTGCCCGTTTGACATGGTTGTAGCTAGCAATTCGGACGGAAACGTCACTCCCATGATAGACCTATCCTTTAGTAATCGCACCTTTGCAGTTAACGAACCATGTCGCGATGAGGTCTTTCCCGAATTAAAACAACTCATATGATAACTGAATAACCGAATTAAACAACCGAATTAACTAACCGAATACTTGTGATCACGAAAACAGTTAAGTGTTGTATCTCACCCTGAGTTTTACAACAGTAAAACAATAAAATGGGGCTATGAGACTCACCTGAGTCACCGAGCTATGTAAAGCAGAAATCAAGTAAGAAAGTTCTCCGAACCATTAAACTCTAGCGTCCTAAACGCAAGAGATATAATAAAATAAGTACTTGAAATTATGTTAATGATTTGATTATTTTGAAAGATCGTTTGATATTAAGAATGTGTATTATTCGTCGGTGTTGATGTTCCAAAAATCATTTGTTACTCGTATGTATATCTATGTATACATATTTATATATACATTATTTATATATATATATATATATAAGTTGTTTAAGTTCATTGCATGTATATATATATATATGTACATAAATAAAATTATCGTAAAAATATATGTACATATACATTTTTGTACGTAGTATATGTATAAATACATAAGTTTGGATTTTATTTATCCGTAGTGATATATTAACATATCCGTATTATTTGTCGTTATATATATATATATATATATAATTATAAAAATAATATATAATTAATAACACTTACTATATTTAGAAATTACTATATTTGGAAAGTTGATTATGTAATAAGAATCAAGGCAAAGTCACCCATTCGGGTGACTAGTTTTACCCATACGGGTATGATTAGTTACCCATTTGGCTCATTATTCCTAGCCATTCGGCTAACCATATACTAGCCGATCGGCTGGGATTCCCCCACCCGATCGGTTCCATTTTTACACCCGTTCGGCTAACCAAACTCAACCGATCAGTTTGGTTCCTCTGTACAGAAATTCACTTTGCAACCCAGTTTTTAATTCGCATCAATCTTTAGTTTCTAGCTATGATTTTAGTTATGTTTTGCACCAAAGTTGTAGATTATAACACACTAACTTTTACCAAGTGATTTTACCCAAATATTACACTTATACACATACCAAATTTTTATATAGACGGAGTTTTTGGGTTCAAAAATTATCATCACCAACATCTATAATTTACTTAGTTGTTGTTAAATTTCATACACAATCCTTCATAATGTATAGTGTTAACATAATACAAAGTATTTACATGATGTATTAAAAATTTATGCAAGAAAATTGAGCTCTCATAGTGATGATGATTTAAGCTGCTGCTGATGATGAATTTATGATGATGATGGTCTGATGATGATTAAGAAGATGACGATGATGGTTATGCTTTTAAATTGTAGGTTATGGTGATGAAGATGAAGAAATTGTGTTTTCTTCTACTTCTGCTTGCTTCATGCTTCCGAGAGTGATCACAGAGCAAAGCTTCTCAAATAATTGAAGGTTGGTGTGGGGGTATGTACCGGAGGGAGTATACATATATAAATATAATACGGGTTCAATATTTTCAAAGGAGGATGTAACATCCAGTTTTCGAGTCTAGAAATAAATAGTATTTTATTAAGTTTTAAATAGTTATTCAAAGTAATGTGAAATAATTTTATTTAGTTTACTTGAAAATAAATATGTTCGAGAGTCATAGGATTGATTGTGACTAATATAATGATATTTGTTTTAAATTAATATCGTTGAAAGTAAAATAAAATATTTTATCTCGCGGGTATTTTTAGGTTCCAGACAAAAGGATTAGGAGGGGATAAAAATTTACACTGTTATAATTGAGTTGGTGGTTGGTGACCGACTCATCTTTTTCTACCTACTTCTAATACACTTCCTCATATTTCCTTTCTTGTTTCATTTCCTAATAATCTACAAAATATTAAATCTATAATCAAATTAGATGATAATGTTGTTGTATTCTTTGAATCAAATCTTTAGCTTATCATCATCTCCATCTTGTTCTTTATCTTGAGTGTAAGTATTTGTTCTATTCATTATGTAATTCCTTGAATTTAAAATGGTTAGTAAATTGTATATTGTGAGATTTGCAAAAATTGTTACTTGATGTTAATAGATGATATATAAGATTATGATGATTGATGATTATATGAAGTTAGTAACAAAAACTATTTGATTGTTCTTCAACTTTTGATTTTGATTATAGTTAGTAGGGTCAAAATTATATTTATGAAATTGATAGTTGAATAAGTGTTCTTTGATGCTATAAGATGTTATATGGTAATTATATGAAGTATTTTGACTATTAGTTATAGTAGAAATGAGTTTGATGATGTCTAGATGATGAAATTGGTGAAATAGTTTGTGCAGTAGCAGGTTCTAATAGATTGCAGGTTTCTGTGTCAGGGTTACATAGCCGATCGGCTATGATAAGTAAGCAGACCGGGTATGTTTCTTTTAGCCGATCGGGTGGGGGCAAATGAGCCGATCGGGTGGGGTCAGAAGCAGTAGACTAGTTTTTAGTTGCGTATATAATTGCATATTTGGATTGCTTATGATCTTACATGATGATAAATGAAATTAGATAATGAATATAAGTATTAAATTGTTATAATAGATAATATTGATGATTAGTATCTATATATATAATTTTGAATAAAGGATAACAAGTTAGAAAGTTGCTAAGTGTTAGAGTAACGAAAATGGTTAATGATACTTGTAATTCAGATGTGCTCACTAAAGAATAAAACGTGAGGACAGTAACCTTGTTATAGTTCAAATGTATGTTATGTTAGAAGTACTGTATTGTTTGTTTATGTTATGATTATTCATTAATACTATATAATTAAGTAAGTTATATGAGTTATATGTGATGGGATGAATATTGATTCATTAAATGTTAACTTAAATGAAAGAGTGATACGATTCAACTATGTAACATTTATTACTTAGATAATATGCATTGGAAATGTGTTATAACGTAGAATTATTAGTTATGTAATGGATTACTAACTTATATTATTTTAATGTAATTTTAGATGGGCGGAAGAACACTCAGTGATATAAGACTACTGAGTGGTTGATTGGGTATTTTGGTGAGTGGATCTGTAATCCTCAGTTCAATCAAGTTGTAACAGGTTTGGTTACAACGGGTGAACATACTAGATATTGGTTATTGACTGTTTGGTTTATATTGACATTGTTATTGTTGAACTAGTTATTGATTATTGTTATTCTAGGAAAATTGGTTTTTATTATTCCATGATGGCATGACGATTATGCATTATGTGACTATGTGGATTATTCAGAGGTCAACGCTGGTTGGGTTTGTTGCTATTGTTTGGCTGGAGGGGTTTCCGATACACATCGTTGATGGATGAACCCTAGTCAGTGAAGATAACATCAAACTATCGGTAAATCACTGTGATGGCATACCAGTGATGTAAGGTGTTCTTGTGATGGCATACCAAGAACCGCCGGTCCTCTTTGATTTTGTGTGTTTATTTGTTGTAAGATTTGTTATTTCTGGATTGAACTCTCGGTTACAATTCCATTCACTTAGCTGTGAGCTAACCCCTCAATATTTAACATTTTGCATATTATGTTTGGGATATGGGATGGGCGTTTGGATACTGGATGGGATGTTTGACTACTGCTGCGATTACTCTGATGTATTTTGGAAATCATATGTTTTGGAAATTTATATAACATTCAGCCGATAGTATTTAGTTTTGAAACTGAAAGTTAATAATTGTAATCTTTTGGGAAAGTTAAAATTTTTGGTATATTGGGACTCGCTTCTGATGGTTTAAAATATAAAATATATTATAATAGAAGGGGTGTTATAGAGGAGGTATGAGTTGAACATATATCTGTCTCCCAGATATTTTTGAGTGTATTATTGGTTTGGTATTTAGCCCGTTGATTTTGTGTACGGGTTTAATTATGTGTACATTTACATTTAATACTTATAAATAATTTTGAAGTGTTTCTCCAAATACTTCATTTTAAATTATAAAAATATAATTTATATTATTTTAGTTGTTGGATACATTTTGTATTGTTCAATTTGCGTACAATACATTTTGTATTCAATCCTAAGAAGTTTATAAATTTTCGAAACCTTTTTAAGTCAAAGTATTTTATAAAAATACTTTGTCCGAGTTATAAAATATAACTTGTTTTTGCATGGTCTCAATCAAATAGAACATGTTTTAAAATGGAACAAAATACGTTTCTATTATTATCCGAATAAATAACTATTGTTTTTAACAATAATGCATTATTTATAAAGTTTTACACCAATATCCGTATTTGAAATTCCGCGTTCTTTCAGATTCATTTATATATGATTATTATATAATCATTTTGTGTATATATATATATATATATATATATAATATCTGAATACTTTCGTATTAATGTGTACCAAGTATGAATGATTGAGGTTTAAATTAGACGTAAATTTTTTTCCCTTTTTGACTAGGTGTCACACTGCCAGACAGCAATGTTCTAATAGTGGCGAGACACCAAACTCTCCAATCACTTTCACTTGGCTTTGTGGATGATGAACTGAAGAAATATGTAGGCCTGCGCTAATAAAAAATAATATTTTTTCTTTTGTTTTTCTTTTTTTGTTTGATGGATATAATGGGTATTTGGGACACGTACGAGAGTCGCTTCATATTTCAATGGAGCACGACCGAACCCCCAATGAGGTATATTGGTAAATGTAGGTTGTTTGTGTTCAGTTAGTTGTTAATCAGCTTGGGACTTACTGACATGATGCTGATTTGACACCAATTGCATTAGTTGTTTGGAAAGGTTAGCGATTTTTTTTTCTAATGCTACTTTTTGATTACGATACTAGTGGATAATTCTATTTCCCTTTAACAATATTATGGGTTCATTTCTTGTAACGAGAAAGTATATCTTGGATTTTATGTAATACTACGGAGTAGTATTATTTTTGAACTTGTCATCCCAAACTCAATTGAAAGCACAAGAAGCAGTAACAATCTTATTATTATTAATTAGAGTTTATAGCATCTTAAACGACTAACGTAACAAAGGATTACCAACTCCTTTTTAAATGAAAAGATGAAGTTCAAGACATATTATAACATCTAATATCCAACTTAAATAAAATTTTACAAAAAAGTGTACATTATAACACGAATCAACGGATCATGCGTACATAATTAAGTACTTGATGCACCACTTAGCATCGGTGTAGATTGTGTTGTTGCAACAGCTTAGCGGATGATCAGGGTGTTTTAAATTTATAAGTCCGGGGGTTTAAGTTTCCCTAACAATGTTAATCCTAAGAGTGAGCAAGTGGTAGGTATGACCTATATTCGTTATTTAAATCGACTTAATTGAAACTTATACAAGGCAAATGATGGCTTTCAAACTAGTGAAAGGTTTATAAAATACTGGGGGAGTTTTTGGTTTTTATATTAATACCATTAAACTGACACTGAGATTTAATCATTTTAATGAAGTGTTGCTTAATTTCAAGGGTTAGTCGGTTGGTGATACGATTGGTCCTCCTCGTCCCTCTAACAGTGATTTGGTTGATGAGGCGAGAGTGATACGGGTTGTAATAACTTGTTTGGAAGAAAGTAGAGTTTTGGAAAGGAACGGTTTAACTAAGGAAAGGAAATATAAAACTAACTAATCTAAGGATAAGAAATGTAACTTTCGGATGATATTAATCCTCCGAAAGGATGGCTAAATAATTAAGATAACTAAATTCCAAAAATCGATTGTTGTACGGACCCACAACGGCGCTAAAAACTTTTCGCGGTCCTAGCGGTCGGATGAGTTTTACACCAGTCGTTTATCCGGCCAACAGGGACGCATGGCGGTGGGTTTTAAATTTATAGAGCAGGGGAATCCTAAGCTGTATACACTAACAGACCTTAAAGGGCAGCAAGTGGTACGTATGAGTTCAATAAACTACAACGGGTATGGGAGTCTAGGAGGTTTTAATTATCTTCTTTAATCTAGATAGGGTTTTAAAATCTTTTGAAAGGGGTTTTTGTTTTTTATAACTAACTATTAAAAGTAAATAAACTAAAATAAAAGAGAATTTTGTATGGAGACTCGGATGACACTTATTAACGTGAGTGTTTACTATGATTTCAGTGTATGTTATTAATGAGTAGTTAAAGGTAGGGAAACTAGGTATGATGATTAATCTGGAGAAGCTGGAAATATAATTAATGTGAAGTGTTGTACCTACTATCTTTCCGCGGCTTCTGTACGTTTGTACTCCATCAACTGGTGTTTTCAGCACTATACCGAGTATATGGCCATTTTACGGTTTTTTGTTACATTAACTAGGGTACCACATTACTCTCCTAGATTTCCTATATTCTAATGAGCTATAACTACAAGCCTATTATATATCTAATGTAGAGTTATCTATAATAAAATAAATAATATGTCACATGGATAGCAGTTATAGAATGTCAAGTACACCGGAAGTTTACCCAAATGTACAGACCAATTCAATCGAAAACTATCCTCGAATCCCGATCCCCAGTCTCAGTCATCAGAGATGCCTATATCGTGGCATGAATTGTTGATTGAACAAAAACATGAACATGATTACTCCCGCGGAACAAGTTGGGATAGTCGGGCTAACGGTCAGTTGATATGTTCATCATTAAACATATAAATCATCACAACTATTCCATGCATGTTAACTTTGTTGGGATTTCTATTACCTAACTAGATTATTATACACGTAGCGGAAAAACAATAATTTAATAATGTAAGGTAATTAGGAAACTAAACCCTAAGGGGTCTTAACTTAATAAAATAGAGCAATAAACAAAATAGATTAAGGAAACCACTAACCTTAGAAAAAAAACCAATTTCTCACGCAGAACACCTAGCAGAGCTTCATTACTTGGAGGCAAGTACCCAAAGTAGAATACCTGTAATGCTTCACACCCAATAACTCAAGAGATAGAAGAATTTCCGACTTTAGAGCCAAAATTCATATGAAATTCGTATGTGTTAAGGTATAGGCTTGACCCCTATTTATAATGGGAGAGAAAACCCTGAATTTTCAAATTTTGACTTTCAGTCGCCGGCTAAACCCTTTAGCCGACCGTTGGCCCAAGAATCCAAGATCTGATCCGCATTTTCACCGACTTCAATATTTAGGCGTCAGCTAACCATTTAGCCGCAGACTAAAATCCTGCTTCTAGATTCTTCCACCTTTTTAATTACTTTTGATTTAATAATTAATTCACCATAATTAATAAATCAACCAATTAAATATAATATTAATACCAATTAATATTATTCCTTATACATTTCTCTTGACTGTTTATTGAGGGCAACCCAAAAATGACTTTACTTTTAATGTTAGTCTCACCAATTAGTTATTATATTGGACACTATTCCAATAGTCTCCCACTTGGATAAATCATCTACTATCATTGGTCTAAGTCTCTACCTCATTAACTAAGTAAAGAGTGCCATCTAATGTTACTACCGAACTATGAATCATATCTTAGAGTCAGCCCTTTAGATAAGTGATGAACTATCCCTTTGGTTCACTGATACCTTATGAATCGAGACATGGATTTTAATCAATCTCAAGATTCATATTTATGTTTTCTGATCTCCAATTATATTGATTATATTAGACTATTGATTTTGTGCATATCAACTTAGTCCCGGCTAGGCCTAGCACTTTTAGAGTCAACCTTTAATCATCTGAGGGCCCATGATATCGCTTTTCCACTTAGGCAAAAGGAACAAAAAACTATTGACTACATAGCACTAGTCAACTCATCATGTTATACCAAGCATACCCTTTATAACTGACATTTACGCACAGTGTTTGAATAAACTAAAGTATAATAGACTTGAAAAACTAGAAACTCATTGTATCTTTATTTTAAGAATAGAGGATATTATCATCTTAAAATGATTTAATCCATGAAGTGATCTCTTTAAGTGCGGGTTTCTTTTATCTTTAAATCTCTATTAAGTACTCATGAGTGTTGCAGCATTCTCCATGCCATGTCTAATCTCCATAGACAATCTACTAACACTTCATGACAGTCTTAATTCACCACATACTTCCTATAGTGTTATCGACTGAGGAGGTTTGAGTAAAATTATTTACTCAGGAAGTGATTTCTAAACATGCAAAATGAAACTCAACGACAAACAATAGTAAATGGCAGAACTCCTTCCAATAAATAAATCTCCATTATTTAATCACCAAGTCTATAACAACTTCCATCATTGTTTATATTGTTTCAAATTCAAACTAACAACTAAAACTTTATATTATCTCTTAAACCTATGCTCCTAGCATGTTCATCGTGCTTGGACTTTCCTAGTGGCTTTGTGAATGGGTCAGCTATACTTTCCTCCGATTTTATGCTTTTCACAATCACGTGTCCTTCATTTTTTTGGGTAAAGGACAAAAATCACGTGTCCTTCTTCTACTTTTCTTCGAACAAAATGGTATTTCTTTTCAATGTGCTTTGACTTTCTGTGATCCTTAGGTTCTTTACTCAAAGTGACTGCACTTTCATTATCACAAAATATAGCAATATGATCTTGTACTATTGGAACAAATCCAAGAACTCCAATGAAATTCCTCATCCATATAGCTTCCTTTGCAGCTTCACTTACCGCAATATACTCAGACTCACATGTGGAGTTTGCCACTGTATCTTGCTTTGAACTTTTCCATGTCACCGCTCCCCCATTTAGTAGGATTACCCAACCAGACTGTGAACGACAATCATCTCTTTTTGTTTAGAAACTAGCGTCACTATAACCCGTTACCTAAGTTCCTCTTCTCTACCATAAACTAATAACCGGTCTTTAGTATTTTTCAAATACTTGAGAATGTTCTTTACAGCTGTCCAATGACCTTCACCATGATTTTGATGATATCGACTCACTAAGCTCAAAGCAAATGAGACATCAAGTCTTGTACATATCATGACATACATGATCGATCCTATAGCCGAAGCATATGGGATTTGACTCATTCTGTCCAATTCTAGCTCAGACCTTGGATACAAATCCTTACTAATCTTTATGCCATGATGTAAGGGTAGGTTCCCTCTCTTATAATTCCCCATTTTGAACCTTTTCAAAATCTTATCTATGTACGTATCCTGGCTGAGTCCTATGAGACGTTTTGACCTATCTCTGTAAATTTTTATAACAAGGATATATGCTGTATCTCCCAGATCTTTCATAGCGAAACACTTTCTCAACCAATCTTTTACACTTTATAATGTTGGGACATCATTTTCTATGAGCAGTACATCATCCACATATAACAAAAAGAATACTACAATACTCCCACTGAACTTGACATATATACAGGACTCATCTTCGCTTCTAGAAAATCCAAACTCTCTGACTTTTTCATGGAAGCAGAGATTCCAGCTACGAGAGGCTTGTTTAAGTTCGTAAACAGCTTTTTCAATCTTGCACACTCTATTAGGATACTTTGCATTTTCAAAACCTTCTGGTTGTGCCATGACTACATCCTTTGTTAGTTTCCAGTTAAGGAAAGCGGTTTTGACATCTATCTGCCAAAATTCATAATCATGAAATGCAGCTATGGCTAGCATAATCCTAATTAACTTAATCTTAGCTACTGGTGAGAAGGTTTCGTCATAATCAATCCCAAAGGTTTGAGTATAGCCATTCGCTACCAACCTAGCTTTATAAGTGTGTACCTTCCCATCCATGTCTGTCTTCTTCTTGAAGATCCACTTACAACCCACCGTCTTAAGACCGGGTGTACTGTTAATCAAATTCCAAACTTAGTTATCATACATAGACTGAATTTCGCTTTTCATAGCTTCCTTCCACTTAGCAGCCTCAGAGCCTGCCATTGCTTCCTTGTAGTTAGCAGACTCATCTAATTCACCCAGTGTACTATCACTTATCTTATCTTCTTCTTCTATTTGGTAACCATAATAGAACTCATGAGGATTGCTAACTCTACTAGATCTGTAAACGAGTAAGGTTATGTCTTCAGGTTCAACAGGTGTCTCCACCTCTTGTTGAAGATCATTGTTTATTATAGGTTCTTCATCGGTATATTCTTGAATTTATTCAAGATCAATTTTACTCTCACTGTCTTCTTTAGATATCATTTCTCTCAAGGAACACTCATCTTCGAGCCTAAAAATCACATTATCCTTGGGTCTGTAGAATAAATATCCAAATGACTCTTGTGGATAACCGATGAAAAGACACTTTTCAAATCTTGAGTTTAGTTTGTCCTGAGTTTCCCGTCTAACGAAAACTTCTCAACCCCAGATCTTGATGTGGCCAAGAGATGGATGTTTTTCCTTCCACATCTTGTAACGTGTCTTTGAAACTTTCTTAGTGGGTATTTGATTTTAAGATATGGCGACTGTTTTTAATGCGTAACCCCAAAAGCTTATTGGAAGTGTTGCCTGACTCATCATAAACCGAACCATGTCTAACAAGGTTCCATTTCTCCTCTCAGCAACACCATTAAGTTGTGGTGTTCTAGGAGGAGTCAACTGTGAAACTATTTCACAGTTTCTAAGATGATCGAGAAACTCGATATTAAGGTATTCTTCTCCTCTGTCGGATCGGAGTACCTTTATCTTTCTGCACAATTGGTTCTCTACTTCATGTTGATACCTTTTGAATATTTCGAATGTATCTGACTTATGTTTAATTAGATAAACATATCCATATCTACTGAAGTCATCATTAAATGTAACATAGTAGCGATTTCCATCTTTTGGGGCGCATCAGAATGGTCCACATACATCTGTATGTACCAAGTCCAATAGTCCTTCACCTCTTTCACATGATCCCGTGAATGATGATATATTCATCTTGCCTAATAGACAAAATTCGCATACATAATTCGATTTGAGGTCGAATGATTCCAACACTCCATCCTTTGGGAGTTGGGCGATGCGTTTCTTGTTTATGTGCCCAAGACGACAATGCCACAATTTGGTTTTATCAAGCTCATTAGACGAACCAACATTTAAAAACATTGTTAACACATTCAATATTTCCATATATGCCTTTGTAAGGAGAAACTTTAATAATAAAACAATCATTTAAATAAACCAAAATATCTTCATTTCCATTATAAAAAAAATGATAACCATCTTTAAACAAAGCACAAAATGAAATAATGTTTCTAGTCATTTCTGATGAATAATAGCAATTATTTAAATCTATCCTAACTCCAGAATTCAACACGAGCTCAAATCTTCCAATCTTTGTCACATACACAATTCCTTTGTTTCCCATAACTAAGTTGAGCTCCCCATGCTTCACACTTCTACTTTCCTTAGCCCCTGCAATATAGTGCAAATGTGAGTACCACACCCTGTGTCTAGAACTCATGAATTAGAAGTTGTAGTATTATGGAGTTCGATCATTAACATACCTGATTTAATACTCTTTTCGACCCTTCCATCTTCAAGGTCCATCAGGTACTTTAGGCAGCTACACTTCCAATGCCCCTTTATGTTGCAGTAGAAGCACATTGCTTCCTTTGGGTCATTGACAGGAGCAATCTCACAATCAGTCTTTTTCCCACGAATGGACTTTCCATTAGTAGTCTTTCTTTTCCAATTGGAATTTGACCTTTTCATTTTCTTTGCGCTTTGACCAATAGTCAACACAGGAGCTGATGAGCCAGAGGATACATCATCTTTCCTGATTCTTTGCTCATCAGTTTGCAGTAAATTGTTGAGTTCCATTATAGAGCCCTCTCTCTCTCATTCATATTCATCTGATATGACATTACAAACTCATTTTAGACAGCTGGCAGACTGGACATAATTATGGCAATAGAAAACTCTATATCAAACATCATATTCATTGACTCCAACCTATCAAAGTACCCTTTCATCTCCAAGACGAAAGTGCAAATAGAAGCTCTAGGTTTTGGCTTGCAAGCCATAAAGGACTAACCACATCAATGCATTCTTTGCTTGCCTTGCCTATTTAACATTTCCCTTAGCTGTTGGTTCATTTCATAAGCTCAAGTGTTCTCAAAAGTCTTTTGCAATTCTGGGCTCATGGAAGATGCCATGATGCATGATACTTTATTCGCATCATCATAATATTTCCGGTGTGGATCAATCTCTTCTTGGGTTGAATCCTCATCAATTATGGGAATATGAGACATACTCCTTGTTCTCGTACCTTAGGGTGAACCTGAGGTTTCGTATCCAATCCATATAGTTTGGACCAGTTCGTCTTTTCCTCCCAAGAACCGAGAGTAGCGAGAAGTTTGGGTTATTTGCGATATTCGAGACGGGAGGATTTGTACAATTTACATTAGCCATTTATGAAATAAACAGTTTTAGTTAGGTTGAATATTCCTTAATTAATTACCTAATTTTCTGAATTATGGCTATGATCCATACTTTCAGTTTTATGAAAAGTGTTGCCGTAATCATATAACTGAAATACTTTTGTCAATTTCATTTCTATGAAACTTCTCGATCTTTGAGATTCATTGATTCCTACAAACCTACTGTGTAAAAGGACTTTACTTTTAATGCTATTCTCACCAATTAGCTATGATATTGGACACTATTCCAACAAACCTACTGTGTAAAACTTTATTCCATTTTTGAAAACCCTAATTATATAATCATTGATATAAATCATGAGGATAATTCTAGCATGCATTATTCCTAAGGCAACAATCAAACAAGAACATGCAATAGGGTAACACACAACAGAATACCATGACCCTAATTATAACAGATGATAAATAATTAGATCATAGATATCCCGGAAGTTCCCTCAAAGATACGTAAAAGATAAACATGAATCTAATCTATCTCTAATCCTACGCTCCATGTCTCTTATGATATATTTCAACTTAGAGAACACATCCATGTCGAGTTCATCGATCATCAGGCATAGAATAGGTAGAGAACGTACCACTAGTAATTGGTCAAGTTCTAGCAGGAAGCTTCTAACCACAACATAAGTTGGATATATAAATATTTGAGATTCAGTTTATAAGTTCATATAGAGTTTAAAGTAACATAGGTAGAGTAACAACATGGTATAAAGATATTAACTACTCTAACATAACTTAAATCATAGCAAACACAAATTATCTAGCCTAGCATTATATATCTAGCATGCATTCCTAAACAAGCATAATATAAGCACAACATGTTTATAGATGGAAAACAAGGGATATATTGTAACGCCCTGAAATCTGGAAAAAAAAATTAAACTGATTTATAAATGTCCTACTGACCGTATCTAACTTTATAACTTGTAAAATATAACTTATGCTAATTATTCGACTCAAAGCCAAACAATAAAATCCGGATCTTTAAAAACTGAATCCAGCATAATAGAGTCTAGTCAAATAAATTAATAGAGTCCAGTGAAACAAACTAATAGAGTCCAGTGAAATAAACTAAGTCCGGTCAACTAAACTAATAGACTACGGTCATATAGACCATTGTCCCATAGAGTTTGGCTAAACAACCGGACTCTAAAGTTCTACTTCTGGACTCAAAACTAATATTTGTTGTAAAATGAGAAGTACTGGCCGGGTACTTGGTTACCCGTCGGGTAACCATGTTCCACCCAACTCAACTTTTATCCAGCTTGAATTTATGTTACCCGTTTGCTTTTACCTGCCAGATTTATCTTTACCTGCCGGGTAGGGAGATTACCCACCGGGTAACTCCCTTTTTCAACAGATATCAGATCTGCTTAAACTCTGCACACTTTAATTACCAAAATATGAAATTCAAATATGCATAAATTTTAAATCGTTAAGAATTAGACAACCAAATTTTACAGGCATATTCACTATGCCAAAATGAAACTTTCCTTTTTACACGTTTTCAAAATACATGTTTAACGAGAAAATGGACGCGTGTCTAGTTTAGGGTCATTTCAGACACTTTTAGTGAATGTACTAAATCACAATTGACTCACAATCAAACTTCCATCTTTTACCAACATTTTCTACCATACATTTGACACTTAAACCAATAGTAACAAGTTACATACTTGTACCATAACTCATTTTGACCCTTTGACCCATTTATCGTCCATTTGGACTCGTTTTGATCCGTTTCACATTTCAACAATACTTTGACTGATTTTCTTGCACTTTTTAGTATAATTGAACATTTCAATAGTAGTTGACTATATGTCAACACCAAGATCAAACCAAACCTTCATTACCATACTTACCCCTTTTTCCATCATTTTAACAATTCATCATGACAATTCAAATCATTGACTTCTATTAATGACAATTCAAATCATTGACTTCTATCAATCACATTGACTTTACCAATTCAAAGATATACATAAATACTCATTTACCACTTTACATTTTAACTTTATACTTTTTCAAAACATTTTGGGCGATATACACAATGGCATACACAACGACAATTTAAAAGAGAAGGAGCTTTATCTAACCATATTGTAACACCCGCCAAATTAGGGCTAGTGATTAGTGCCTAATCAACTGTTAATACATGTAATTAGTTGTGTGTTAGGCTAATTAATGTATCGGATTTTATATTGATGAATATATACAATTTTTGCGATTTGATTAAATCGTACGCAATTTAAATCGAATGTAATTCGATTCAGTTTTATACGGACGTTGGTGAACAAAATTATTAAATAAGATAACATTATTTAATAATGCTATTATATCTAAAACAGTATTTTGATGATAATTCATACATGTTTCGTATCGTACAATTAAAAGCCTACGCGATTAGAATGTTAAACGCGCAAACGATGTTAACTTATACTTTATAACTCAATTATTAAAGTAATTGGTGAAATATTTTAAGTAAAAATATTGGGTAATTATCCGTCCCTTAAAACGGGTGTATAACGCGCGAAATAATTATTTAAACGGTTAAACGATCGGGAAAACGAACACCGCACGGAACGCAAACGCGAGGAACAAGTTTGGGACACACCCACATAGGGTGGGCCCCACGAAAAATCTACCAAAAAGGGGTGAGGTCACCACCTCCCCACCCCATTTCCACTTTACTCTTCTCTCTCTTCCTCTCTTTTCTCTCTAAAACAACAAACACCCACCATCACTCCATCATCTTAATTCTCGAAATAACGCCACAAGACGACCTCCAATCTCGAAGCTCGTTTGGAAGAAAATAACCACGAAGCAACGATCTACGTTTCCTTCTTTTCGGAATTTCATTTCGACAAATCGTAAGTTTCCGATAAATCCCGAAACCTTTAGATTTTCGAGTATTTTTAGCAAGTAGTTGTTTATATAAGCTTAGAATGTCCTTATAAGGGTTGGGTAAAAGAATCAGGCCAAGATATGGCCGGAAAACTCCTTTTGGCTCAAAAATCCGTAAAACAGTCATAAGTGTCGCAAAGACGACCAGTATTGCGTCACTTCATGCGTCACTTAAGTGACGCATGAAACCCTAATTTTGCCTAAGTGCCGCATAAAGCCCTTTTTCCCGACACTTCAACCGTCACTTGCTTAGTGACGCCTAGGACCCTTACCGTCACTAATAACCCGACACTGCTTTAGTGACGCCCAAGTATGCGTCACTCCTTTAAGTGACGCCTAACCGACACTTACACCTGTCACTTACCTTAGTGACGCCCTACCATGCGTCAGTTCCCCTAAGTGATGCACATGCTCAGATTTATTTTTATTTTTTTAGCGACACTTCCTAAGTGACGCCCAAGCCACCCAGTGACGCTCACTATGCGTCACTTCCATAAGTGACGCCATAAGTGACGCCCAGCCCCTAAGTGACGCTATAAGTGATGCATAAACATAAGATTTTAAACTAATTTTACACTAAGTTTTGAGACCCAAATTTGACGCCCCATTTCACCAAAATTCAAGTCCAGATGCGTTTTTGAGACCCAAATTTGGCTCGACCCCAGCCAGGGGCTCTGCCCCTTAGACCCCGCCAGGGGCTCGGCCCCTTGGACCCCGCCAGGGGCTGCCGCCCCTTGGACCCCGCTACCAGGGGCGCTGCCCCCGGACCCCCGTCATTAACGGGCTTCGCCCTTACCCTAGGTTCCCGAGTAACCATGTTACATCTAAACTTTCACACAAAGTGTTAAACTTGTATAACATCAAACACGAATGCGACATGACTTCTAAAACACTTTGGAACACGTTTTTCAAGAATAATGATAAGATTATTATTACCAATAATCACCAACGGGCCGTACACATTTTCAAACACTTAAACAATCAACCAAATTGTAATCATTTGGACATTCTAGTTGGACAAACAACTACAAGGTAGTCTTATGAGATGCCTTCACATGTTTATAACCATCGCGTGTCGTGGACACCCTCAGGTTACAAGTCTTTCGACTTCGATTCTTGGTTAATCAATCTCAGCTTATTTAGATAAACTCTCAAGACTCAGGTGAGTCTCATGGCCCCTCTTTTTACTGTTTTACTAGGGGTGTGATACATTGCTCTGTTTTTAACGCATGAACGCGAGTACATATTTCCATATACTACATGAGTTGTTTTCAACTAATCAAACCAAAGTCCTCTGTCAGTATAGTCTGGTAATACGAAAGTAGCGTGAATATTAGTATATGGTACCATATAGGATTGACCCTCCTCGTCCGGGTTAGCAAGCACTAACCGGGTAAACGGACGTACTAATATTTGGGAAGACGAGTGTGGATTAGGCACTCGTGGAGGCACCTCGCTCGGAATTCTCTATATGGGACCCGACCCTCGAGTTAAGCTCAGACTATGCGCTCATGGTTGTATACATTATCTGTAACTTTATTTGCTGGTTGCAAATTAATACTTAAATCTTGCGGTTCATAGAATACTATTTGATACTCAAACCTGTGAGCTCATTAGCGTTAGCTGATCCATTTTAGCATGTATCACAGGTACTCAGCAGTAGATTTGGACTGCCCATCAGGATGCATCTTAGCTCAAGTCTTCATGCAAACTTTAGAGATTTCATTGCATTATTAAATTTTGTATAACTAATTATGTACTTAAATCTCTCATATTACGAACACGAGCTATGTATGAGTTCAAACTGTTGTAAACCTTTTAACATTAATATATTTTGTTAAAACGACGCATATAGAGTCATTTACTATATATCTGTGTGCTTTGATTATTGATTAGTAACACCCAAAGTATGCTTCCGCGAACCATTAAATTTGGGGGTGTTACACATATAAGCTAGCTCCATTATCCACTTTAGCTTTATGTCATCATAGCCTACTTATCTTAGCCCATTGGTTCAACCAAGCCAAGCCTACAAAATTTAATACTTAACGGGGTAAGCACAAGCTTAGTGAGCATATAGTAATTAAATGATTATCACTTAAACACAATACAAACAATTACAATCTTTACCAATAACACTTAACACAACAATCTTTTTTACCTTATTAAATTAACTTACTTTAACATAATAAACTTACTTGATCATTTTCTTTACCTCTTCCACATTGTTAAGGATCCTCAACCACTTCCACATGTTAATAGGCATAGTTAACATACTTCCACAAGTGATGTCATGACCATCACTACTTTCACAATCCTCCATACTTACTTAGTAAGTATGGAGACACTTCAACAATCCTCCATACTTATTTAATAAGTATGGAGACACTTTAACATATCCATCTACCTATATAATAGGTAATGGAAATAATGTATATGTAGAACATATCTTACAAAAATCTTTACCAAAACTTGAACCACATACTTTTATTAACACTTATCAATAAGCATATCAATAACACATCACCTACTAGAACAAAAGCTTAATCATTCAATGATAAATATATAATTTCACTTTAATAACAACACAATATAACACTTCCACCCAGTTATATGAATCCTTTACTTGGTTACATATAATCATTATTCATTAAATCCCCATATACTCACCTTTGCTTTAAAAATGATTATGCAACTTAATACTTGAGCATGGATGCCATATCACTTGATCACCTATATAATAACATATACATGTAACAAAATATTTAGCATCACATGATGATTAAATTCCACTAATCATCATTATTAATTATTTACTCTTATAATTTGATCTTTACTTAATTAAACACAACTTTAGTTTACTTGATCATCTTTAACTCAAATCTTTCATACTTAACTCATTACTTGGATTATGATCAAAACATAATGATTATATATCATTTTTTTACTACTTACAATTAAATAGATATTCATCAATTCTTAAGGTCATAATCACATTTTATAAATTAAACAACTTCATTCATCAGGATCATACTTGATTCAAGTGTTAGTTTACTTGAACTACCACTTTAATCATTTCTCTTAGTATCATAATAACTCATAATTGGGTAACTTATACTAATTAACATGATCTAACCAAAACCCCTTTTTAATCATCATCCTTGCACTTTAATTCATCAAGTTTTATGTTAAATTGATGTTAACCATAAAGATTATAACACTTCGATCTACATTATTATTCAATCACAATCTTTCTTAATTTCTTATTAAAACCCATTATTAGTCCCGAATACTTAAGTAAAGTATTAAACTACTAACACACTTAATTGTAGAGGGGGGTGAATACAATTTTTCAAGTTTAAAGATATTTTATTGATATGAATCAAATAATTCTTTACAACAATTACTTGCGGAAATAGAAAAGACAAACTAATCTAAGTAACTGACATGATGAAAAATATTAAATACAACAAGCCACTCAGCAACAGACGCTGTCATCAGTGATCTCAAACACCAAGTGTTGGCACAATGCTCACTGATGAAAAGCGGAGTGGCTGCTATAGATCAAAGGTTGTATTTAATACAATTGTAAGGTGTGTATTCAATACGGTTGTTGAGATGGCTATTTATAGCCGAAAACATTCAATATTATTCAAGGAATAGTATTTTCCACCGTTTGAATTTTTTGTCAAAGATTATTAAATCCCTTGGGAAAAGGTATAAATCTTTGACAACATATAAATCTAAAATTATTCTTGAGTGTAAAACTATTTTTGCAGAAAAAGAGGAATGCAGGATTCCTAGTTTCATTCCCAAAGTAGCAATAGTCTTTTATCCAGATTTATGCGATGAACCTTCTCAAGTACACGGGTATTTGTCAGACCCGTGCACTTTCTTGGTAACGTTGTAGATTCTTCTTTAAGTGATCAGTTGATCTTCGACTTCAACTGAAATCTTCTATCTCTTTCTTCAGTCTTCGACTTCATAAAGCAGCTTCAAATAATCTTCAACAACGTGATGTCTTCAACACAGATGATCAGCGAGTAATTTACTCGCTGATGACATATTTACTGATCATAGACATTGCTCAACAGAACAGTTTAACTACATAAGTTATCAGGGACACTGATACATTATCAGCATCACAACACTTATTTTGTCATACATAAATCAATATGGAGAAGGGTCAGTGACCCAACAATCTCCCCCTATTTATTTATGGCAAGACAAGTGTTGTTTGATTGCTTTCATTTACTAAATATTACAAGTGCATAGTAAATAAATAGCAAATAGCAAAAATAACTTTGATTTATATATCATAATCATAAGTTTTTACAATTAGAACCCTAAGACAAAGCTTCTTCATATTCTTACTTGACTTTAGCAAACACGTTTCCATGATCATCTGCAAATCTTAGCTTTAGTTCTTCATTCAGCAGCTCCATGAATTCGGGGTTTGCATTGCTTGCCATCCCAATATATCTTACAGCTACCAGATGTTCAATTTTAGCAATTGAGATTTCAGATGCCCTTTGAAAACTATGCTTGGTGATAGGATCCATGTAGAACATCCCATACTTAGGTTCTCTGATGACTTTTCCTGGATAGAAGTGAGAACCAGCTGGAAGAATGTGATTTGTCCCTTGGCAGTCTGGGAGGAATCCTGTTCTTTGAAGGTGCAGAGTTTCTTTCAGCTTATCCGCCTTAGTTGTTCTTTTGATCTTCTTTCTTTGCCTGCTGGCAAGCTTAGTCTCGAGTTCAGAGATGGGGAGCTTCAATCTCCTTTCAGATTTGTTCAGGTCTAAGACAATTTTGTCTATAACCTGAAGCAGATCAGGCTTGTGAGCAGTGGAGCTGTTCTGAATACATGTGTATATTTCTCCCAGCTTAGCAAGACATAATTTCTTCTTCATATTGCATAGAGATACAATCTCTATCTTGCTAGAGTTTTCCCTGAACAGCTCCAGATGACTCTTCATCTTCTCTTTCTTCATTTTGATGCCCACCTTGATAATTTTCTCTGGACGCTTTCTGGGGCTGACAAAAATTCTGATCATTTCCTTCTGATCTTCTTCATCCTTCAGATTTAGCTTCCCTTTCTTCATTACCAGCTCTTGAATTGTTAGAGTATCCATGCCCTTCTTTCCCTTACTCTCCACATCTATCTTCAGCTCAGAAATAAGCTTATTTGTTTCTGGTTCTTTTTCCTTTTCAAGCCCCCTAGATTTTTCTTGTAGATAGGCCAACTTGATTTCTTCCAGAGGGAGGTTGAGTTCTTTAGCTCTTTTCTTCAGCTTTTGTTCCTCTTCTGAATTGAACCTATAGGAAATGGAATCATCTAACACTTCTTTTCCCTTTTTCTTGATAACCACCTCTTCTTCATCATCAGGTTCATCTTCTTCTTGAATAATACGCTTCCTTTTCTTGTTTGAAGGTAGCATAGTTGAGATAAGCTCAGATGGAGATGATTTTTCTGGAAGAGAGCTTATTTCTTTATCAGCTGCAGAGGCTTCAAGAATCAACACATCTTTCTCAGCTGGAGGCTCTTCCTCTGGAGGCTCTTCCTCATAAACCAATTTTTCTAGTTGCTCCCCCTCAACTGATGCTATCACTTCAGTTTCAGGAGCAGCTTCATATACAATTTTTTCTGGCTTCTTTTTAGCCAAGACTGGAGCAGCTTCAGATACCAAGTTTGACTCCCCCTCAGATAATGTATCTGCATTTTTCTTTCCTGATTCAGCTAATGAAGGGGCAGCTTCAGGTTCTGTTGCAGCTTCAGGTTCTGTTTTCTTTGGTTCTTCAGATGTATTTTCAGGCTCATCATCGATGATTACTATATTTTTCTCCCCCTCAGCTGATGAAGGGGCAGCTTCAGAGGCTTGAGACTGACGAAGAATCCTTTTGATCACATTCTTGAGAATTATCTCAAACTGAACTAGCTCAGCTGCTATCTGCCGAAAAGCATACATAGATCCCATCTGAAAACCCCTTGTTTGCTTGAGTTCACTTCTGTCAGCAGAGGTAAAACTCCCATCAGAGACTGCCTTGGAGAGAGTGGACTGACATGTTGCAACGCTGGAGAGAATAGTTTGAATAGCACTAGCAGCAGTGAGAGAACCTGAATGTGCCTCATCAACCTTGAATGCCAAATCTGTAAGTGCATTAGATAGGCCTGAAGGGAGATGAGTTTGAAGTTTCTGAACTTCATTTGATACAACATCAAATGATTGTTTGATCTGCTATGCCATTGGAGAAGAGAGGGAGCTAAGATCCTTTTACAGGGTAGAGACTTCAGAGGTAATATCAGCCAACTTATTGTAAAGTTGACAGAAGGATCGTTCAGTGGCTTCCATGAATAGCAGCCAGTTGGTTGATGGCAGAGAGAATAAGTGATGTATCACTCATTGGAGGTGGAGGAGGTGGTGATGGTTGTGGTGACAGATGGGGTGTTGGGGAGCGTCTTGGTGATACATGTGGTGTAGGTTGATGTGGTGTAGTTTGTTGTGGTGGTGTAGTTTGTTGTGGAGGTGTAGTTTGTTGTGGTGGTGATTGATGTGATGGTGATAGATGGGGAGTTGGTGATGAAACAGTTCTAGTCGGATCAGCTGATAAGTGAATTGACTGAAGAATAGACGCTGATTCAGTACTTGATTGAGATTTGTTGCCAATATCTTTTGAAGGTTCATCATTCTCTTTTGCAGAGTCAGAGACATCCTCAGCTTCCTCAGCATCATCTATTGTGTCATCGAAGAAAGATGAACCAGGTTCTTCTGGAGCTTCATTTTCTGGTTCATCAGACAGACTTGATTAAGTGAGTAAACCATAGTGAGAGAGAGCAGTGAGATATAAGTCTGCAGATTCTGAATTATTTGTTTGTTTAGAAATGTCAACTTCAGAAGAAGATGGAGGAGCATTGAGTTGTTCTAACTCAAGATTTGAAGCCTGTTCAGCTGCAGCAGAAGAATTTGAGACTTCAGCTGCAGGTTCTTGTGGTTCTGAAACAGAGGTACCTGCAGGTTCTTCTAGAGCTGTAGGTTCAGCTTCAGCTTCAGGAAAAGCATGCAATTCAGGTTCCGCTTCGGCTTGATTTTCTGGTTGCTCACCAGTGTAACACCCAGTCTTCGGGTCTAGTAGTATATTAACATTTTCAGACGTTGAATTATTATTTAATGTGTCAGAAACTAGGTTCGTGGCTTATTTGAAAATAAATGGATAAAAGAGTCAAATAAATTATTATGACTAGTAAATTATTAACTGTTTTAATTTAATTCAGTTGACGGTAAAATAAAATAATGTTTCCCCGTAAATGGTTTTTAAGTTCCAGACAATGATAAGTACGGGGAATGAAATTTAAACACTTCTGGTATACTCCCATATCTTAAGTCGGCTTGTTATTTCTTACTATCTCTACATACATAGGTACAGAACATACATACATACATACTCACAAGCCATGAAACCCTAATTTCTTATCCAATTCATGATGAAACACCAAATCGAAATCCTAGAACCTGAATTCAAGCTTCAATACTGAGATTGAATCATCCTTTCATCATCTAATTCATTGTAAGTCATCAATTCTTAATTTCTATAAACCTAGAATTTGGGGTTTTGAGGTTTTAGCTAATTAATGGGTTAAAATCCGAATTTAATGTTTGAAATTGTTAAATTGATGTTACTTGAGCTTGTTAGTGGTGATGAGTAACATTAATTAAGCTAGGGTTTGAGAAATTGATTAAGATGCTTGTGGCTTATGATGAAAGTACGATGAATTGGTAGTGTATATATGATAAATGAATTGGAATAGATGATATATGATGATTGTGGATATTGTTTGATGTAAAATTATGTATAACATTGATTTCTAGCTTGAGTTGTGTAGTTTTTGTTTATCCCAGTATGGATCTTAATCTGTATCACTTTGATTGATTATTAATAAACTTGCGGAACAGTATATTAATAACTTGAAGAATAAACTTAAAACACAAAATATTAATCAAAAGCTTCAATATTATTATCAAATAATACGAACACACAAGCTGTGCTAGGGTTTACAACCTTGAAGCTAATAACTAGAAACTCTTTAATTCTGGAGTTCTACAGGATCTCTATTTATAACATATAGAGTCCTTTACAGAATCAAACTAATATGGAAATCATATCTATTCCATAATTATCTCTAACCAACTACTAACAGTGGTTAAGCTATACACTAACAGGGGTAATACCCGTATATAACCAACAGTGGTTAAACACTTGTTTACAAAATACACTTATACTAACAGTGGCACTGTTAGACTAATTATACCTAACAGTGGTACTGTCAATACAAAATTATCTAACAGTGGTACTATACTAGCAGTGGCATAACACTTGTCTTCTGAGCAAATCTGGCAGTGGCTCAGGACTTAACAATCTCCCCCTAAACTTGATCATTCTCAGTAATGATTCAAGTTTCTTCATCTTTCTTCTCATCATTGGAAGCTTGATTCTGTTTTCTTCTCTTCTCCTCCTCTCTTAACCTTTCCAATTCCATTCTCTTATGAAACTGATTTAACACCATGTACAAAGCATTAAAAGCACCTTCTGAAACCACAGTAACTCTTAATCTAGAAGCAAGTACATTCCTCAAAATCTGAGTCCCCAAGACATATTGTCTTTCATCAAACATGAAGATTGTGACTCCATCTCTAAACATAATCATATGTATCCCAGCTCTAATAAAATGCCTCCAAGTAAGCACATGTTCAATACAATTCAAAAACAAATTTGTGAATGGTTCAGGTTCAAACAACATATTCAAACATCTACCCAAATCTCTTTCCATTATCACCATAGATGCTTGCCTATTCCTCTGACTGTTAAGCTCATACAGATCCACAATATCTAACCTATTCAATTTTCTGATCACATCAATTACAGATGATAGATATTGCTCATTCCCATCCTCTCTGACAATCTTGATCTGCTCTCTAATAACATCATCAATTTCTGACCTTTGTCCTTCCCATTGAACTATCTTTGATGATCTATCATGATGAATGTGAATATTTTCTTTACTGTCATTCACCTCTTTGATGTACTTTCTCAATTCTGTAGCATCTTTCTCCAGATCAGGTACCAGATTATCACTAGCAAGAACTCCATCCCATCTAATCTTAAGATTTTTATCAGAAAGCCTTTTCAACTCTCTTTCTTTTGCTTCTATCTGTTCTTGCTCTTCCTTTACCTTTGTCTCTAGAATCAATCTTTGGAACATCAGACTTAGGTTTGGGTGGTGAAGATGGTTCTCTAATAATAACAGGTGGTAAAATTGTTCTTGTGACAGTGGTTGATGGTGTAGTGATGACAGTGGTTGGTATTGAACTAACAGTGGTTGTGGGTGAATTGACAGTGGTTGTAAGTGAACTGACAGTGGTTACTGCTGAAATACCAACAGTGGTAGTATCTCCAGCAGTGGTTGTTAGACTACTAGCAGTGTCACTAGCAGTGGGTATAAAGCTGACAGAGGTAGTTTTCTTTGATTTTTTCTTCTTTGCCATAGACTTTCTCCTACCATAAGTCATCTCTACATCTTTTCCCTTGACATTTACATTCAATGTTCTGCTTTTCACATCTCTCACAAATATGTTCACTGCCTCCTTGTAGCTTAAACTGCTATTAATAGGAAACACCTTATCATCCACCACATCCCTTGACTCTTTTGGTACATATACTACCAACTGCTTTTCACCATCATCCACTCCTTCATTCACAATATAATCAGATACAGAAACATCAAGCTCATCCTCCATCACCTCATTATTCTGCATATCATCACCAGCATGCAAATCATCACCAATATCATCATCACCACAGATTTGATCTCCTGCTCCATCCATATCATCATCATTATCTTTCTTATCTTCAGGCATATTATCTCTCTCTTGATTTTCATCATTATTCTCCCCCTTGCCTGAAGATTTCTTTAAAGCTGCAGCAGGTTGTAAGACTTGTGTAACAACATCTTCTATCACCGCTAGTCTAGATCTTAAATCTGCAATCTCCTGCTGCTGCCTTTGCAGTAACACATCCTGAGCAGCCAACTGTAATCGTTGCTCTCTTCTTAACTCCCTTTCTTTCACAAATTTCTCCCAGATCAATATGACATCATGTGCCAAATCATCAATCGTCAATTCCTCAGTTTCATTACTAGTCTCATCAACATTAGAGTGTAACCTCCTAGAAGAATCATTGACTACATCTGGCACTTGCTCAGATGCCCCTTGATACATGGTACTGGGACCTTCACCTGCATCATTACCCGTAGGTTCAGCATTAGAAGTTGCCTCTGGTTGGGTCTGAGTAATGTTACCACTGTCCTGTCCTGCCAGTGGGCTAGAAACAGTAGTGGCAGCCCTTCCAGAATGAACATTTTCATCAAGTATGTTCACCTGTTGTAAAATTTCCTGTGACTGAGACTGTGAAGAAACAGGAATCTCCACAGCCTGTTTAGCTTTCTTGGATTTCTTAGCTTTGTTGTGGGTAGGTTGTTGGGTCCCTTGTTTTCTTTTTGTGGTGCCACCTCTTGATGTGTGTTCAGAAACAACTGGTGTTGTTGTCCTGTCATCATTTGGTCCAAGTGGTGTTGGTAATACACCACCAGTAGCAGAAGGAGCAACTGACATTGTGGAAAACAATGCAGTTTCCTTCTTGGAAAAAGTGTTTTGATACTGATACATAGCTCTAATAGTTTTTACAGATAAAGTAGAGCTAACTATAACACTTTTATCTGCTGGCAGATTTGGCAACTGTTTATTCAACAAAAGTTGAATAAACCTAGGGTACATAATGAATGTATCACCCTTTACATTTTTAATCATATTATCTAAGATGAACCTAGATATATTAAACTTAATACCCTGTGCCAAGCAGATTATAGGATATGCAATACTAGAACTAAACTCATTGAAACTAGTTCTCTTTTGTGATAAACATACCAGGAAAGTATGAATATAGAACTTCCATTGTGGACAGAACCAGGACTTCAAGAAAGTATATTCTGATCTTGTCTTTCCAGTACCCTCATATCCCATAGCATGTATTCCTTGAAACAGATCTGCTCTTGACAATTCCATAACCCCTCCTTCATCATCAAACTGCAGAAGTTCTCTAAGAACAATCTCAGTTATCATCACTCTATTTCCTTGAACAGTAGAGTGAATATGAGGAATGCCATTTACAGTTCCTTCTTTAGCATTCTTCCAGAATTCCTGAATATGTGATCGACTCAAACGTGGAGCAACAGTAAGGGCATAAGTAACTGGACAGTTACTTAAGAAATCGATAATTGGGTGAAAGTAGTCATCTGCTATTTCTTTATTCAAGAAAGCCCTCATATTGTGTTCAGAATGAACACTCAACGTAGAACGATCAGTATCAGAAGAAGATGATGATGCCATTTGTGAAATAGATGAAAGAAAGAAGATTGATTGAAAACACAGCAAGAACGATTTGTAGAGAATTTGGAGAAAGTTTGAAAGCGTAATTGAAAAAGTGAAGTGTTTAGATATTTATATGTTGACAGTGCCACTTGTTTATCCCAGTATGGATCTTAATCTGTATCACTTTGATTGATTATTAATAAACTTGCGGAACAGTATATTAATAACTTGAAGAATAAACTTAAAACACAAAATATTAATCAAAAGCTTCAATATTATTATCAAATAATACGAACACACAAGCTGTGCTAGGGTTTACAACCTTGAAGCTAATAACTAGAAACTCTTTAATTCTGGAGTTCTACAGGATCTCTATTTATAACATATAGAGTCCTTTACAGAATCAAACTAATATGGAAATCATATCTATTCCATAATTATCTCTAACCAACTACTAACAGTGGTTAAGCTATACACTAACAGGGGTAATACCCGTATATAACCAACAGTGGTTAAACACTTGTTTACAAAATACACTTATACTAACAGTGGCACTGTTAGACTAATTATACCTAACAGTGGTACTGTCAATACAAAATTATCTAACAGTGGTACTATACTAGCAGTGGCATAACACTTGTCTTCTGAGCAAATCTGGCAGTGGCTCAGGACTTAACAGTTTTTAGGGGTTGGTTCAGGTTGGACAGCAGGGTTTTAAACCTGCAGATCGCAGGTAATGAAGAACAAGCCGGCGTGTTCTATAACCTAGCCGGCGGGTAAGGCTGATTTACTTGAAAACCCGACGGGTCCTAGACCCCAGCCGGCGGGTCATTCCTCCTAAACAGCAACTCAGTTCTTTTTTTTAATATGATTCTCAATAATTTGTTTTGTGTTATAACATTGATAAACTCATAACATGATGTAAGGAATTATTAATTTGATGAGACAAAATAAAAGATGAAAGTTGAGGGACTAAAGATGAATTGTTTTATTTTAATTAGTTTCCTAGTATAATTATGATTTCTTGTAACCCTAATATCTCTAGTATATAAAGAGACATAGGGACGTAGGAAAAAAGTGTGCACACATAATGTAGACGTCTAAGGGTTTGTTTAGCCTCAAGATCAAGGTTTCTTGATCCTGTTATATTTGTATAACCATTTTATTGTGATCGAATAAAATTGGGGCTTGTTGTGATAACATTGATTTGTTCTTATTCCGCTGCATATTATTGTCAATGTTATTATATCCTAGATCAAGATCTAAACAATCTGAGCTAGATCATTATTACGTTTTCACAATTGGTATCAGAGCAAGGTGACTCGTTATCTAGGATCTACAAGTTTTACAAGCAAGAGAAGCCATATCGAAGAAACCCTAGAAGATTGCAAGAAAAATTCGTAATTCGTCACTTTCTGCACAGCCATGGTAAAAAATTTGGATCTCCTTCGTTAACCATTAGATCATCATGAAATTTGAACTGTAGCTTCCTAACATACAGGCGCACATACTGACTGGAGGAATTTTCGATCCGAACTTTTAATTGAGAGATATTCATTGTTGAATTTGGTTGTTGAAAGTTTAGGGTTTTTCAGAATGGCAGAAGTAAAACGATCACCGTGTCTTCGTTATTCAATGAATGTTCTTGATTTTTAGATATGTTATTCAAGACATAGGTCTCCACATCGTGTAAAATTTTCATTGTGATCGGATGTGTCTACATAGAGATATGAAAATTCGAAATTGCTGCAGTATGTTTGTGGTTTCTGTTTGCGCAGCTGCTGTGTTTTAACTGTTGTGTGTTCGTTAACCGTTGGATCGACTTGATTTGTGGATATGTAGTTAATGAAACAGTGATGAACTTCGTGTAAAAATTTGAGCATGATCAGGTTCGTAATCAGGGAGATATGTAATTCTGAAGTTGCCTGCCACTACTCGCTTCGGCTTGATTTTCTGGTTGCTCACCAGTGTAACACCCAGTCTTCGGGTCTAGTAGTATATTAATATTTTCTGACGTTGAATTAATATTTAATGTGTCAGAAACTAGGTTCGTGGCTTATTTGAAAATAAATGGGCAAAAGAGTCAAATAAATTATTATGACTAGTAAATTATTAACTGTTTTAATTTAATTCAGTTGACGGTAAAATAAAATAATATTTCCCCGTAAATGGTTTTTAAGTTCCAGACAATGATAAGTACGGGGAATAAAATTTAAATACTTCTGGTATACTCCCATATCTTAAGTCGGCTTGTTATTTCTTACTATCTCTACATACATACGTACAGAACATACATACATACATACTCACAAGCCATGAAACCCTAATTTCTTATCCAATTCATGATGAAACACCAAATCGAAATCCTAGAACCTGAATTCAAGCTTCAATACTGAGATTGAATCATCCTTTCATCATCTAATTCATTGTAAGTCATCAATTCTTAATTTCTATAAACCTAGAATTTGGGGTTTTGAGGTTTTAGCTAATTAATGGGTTAAAATCCGAATTTAATGTTTGAAATTGTTAAATTGATGTTACTTGAGCTTGTTAGTGGTGATGAGTAACATTAATTAAGCTAGGGTTTGAGAAATTGATTAAGATGCTTGTGGCTTATGATGAAAGTATGATGAATTGGTAGTGTATATATGATAAATGAATTGGAATAGATGATATATGATGATTGTGGATATTGTTTGATGTAAAATTATGTATAACATTGATTTCTAGCTTGAGTTGTGTAGTTTTTAGGGGTTGGTTCAAGTTGGACAGCAGGGTTTTAAACCTGCAGATCGCAGGTAATGAAGAACAAGCCGGCGTGTTCTATAACCTAGCCGGCGGGTTAGGCTGATTTACCTGAAAACCCGGCGGGTCCTAGACCCCAGCCGGCGGGTCATTCCTCCTAAACAGCAACTCAGTTCTTTTTTTTAATATGATTCTCAATAATTTGTTTTGTGTTATAACATTGATAAACTCATAACATGATGTAAGGAATTATTAATTTGATGAGACAAAATAAAAGATGAAAGTTGAGGGACTAAAGATGAATTGTTTTATTTTAATTAGTTTCCTAGTATAATTATGATTTCTTGTAACCCTAATATCTCTAGTATATAAAGAGACATAGGGACGTAGGAAAAAAGTGTGCACACATAATGTAGACGTCTAAGGGTTTGTTTAGCCTCAAGATCAAGGTTTCTTGATCCTGTTATATTTGTATAACCGTTTTATTGTGATCGAATAAAATTGGGGCTTGTTGTGATAACATTGATTTGTTCTTATTCCGCTGCATATTATTTTCAATGTTATTATATCCTAGATCAAGATCTAAACAATCTGAGCTAGATCATTATTACGTTTTCACAATTGGTATCAGAGCAAGGTGACTCGTTATCTAGGATCTACAAGTTTTACAAGCAAGAGAAGCCATATCGAAGAAACCCTAGAAGATTGCAAGAAAAATTCGTAATTCGTCACTTTCTGCACAGCCATGGTAAAAAATTTGGATCTCCTTCGTTAACCGTTAGATCGTCATGAAATTTGAACTGTAGCTTCCTAACATACAGGCGCACATACTGACTGGAGGAATTTTCGATCCGAACTTTTAATTGAGAGATATTCATTGTCGAATTTGGTTGTTGAAAGTTTAGGGTTTTTCAGAATGGCAGAAGTAAAACGATCACCGTGTCTTCGTTATTCAATGAATGTTCTTGATTTTTGGATATGTTATTCAAGACATAGGTCTCCACATCGTGTAAAATTTTCATTGTGATCGGATGTGTCTACATAGAGATATGAAAATTCGAAATTGCTGTAGTATGTGTGTGGTTTCTGTTTGCGCAGCTGCTGTGTTTTAACTGTTGTTTGTTCGTTAACCGTTGGATCGACTTGATTTATGGATATGTAGTTAATGAAACAGTGATGAACTTCGTGTAAAAATTTGAGCATGATCAGGTTCGTAATCAGGGAGATATGTAATTCTGAAGTTGCCTACCACTACTCGTTAGATGTGCTAGCCACTGCTCAGTCACTGTTTGTACAAACGTTGCCGCTGCTAGAAGGTTCTTCCCGCTGTTAGTACAAACTTCCCGCTGCTAGTATAAGCTTACCACTGTTAGAACAAGCTTACCACTGTTAGCACATCCTTACCGCTGTTAGTACAAAATTTGATGATTGCCACTGTTTGCATAATGTATCATTGTTGCCACTGTTAGTGGAATTTGAAGGACATTACCACTGTTAATGCAAAGTGGTTACCACTGTTTTTGGTTTTTCAAGATGTGATTACGAAGAAGGTTGATGATGGCTTATTTGATATTGGAGTTGAGTTTGACATGCGTGTATCTTATCATATCTCAAAGTGGAATGATACACTTTGAAGATAACTTGTTTGGTTTGTATGGTGACGATGAAGACTTGACAAATCTAGCAAAAGTGTATGATTTAAAAACTGATGGTGCTCAATGCTCACATTTGCTATCACGTGAAGGAGTTATGGTGTGCTCAGTGACTTATTATGGAAAATAAGGATTTTTATCAAAGAGAATGCGATCTACTTATACATTGGAATATAAGTTCAACGTCTTGGATAGTACAAGATATAAGGTACAAGTTTGGAAGATTTAACTTTTTTGTTAAGTTTGTTATACTCTATTTTCTTCATAAGTGATCATTACATAGAGCTTATAAAGTTCGAGATTCAAGAGATGGTTAAAATATTGATTTGAGGGGAAGCTTATTGATAAAGTTTTTAACCATCAGGAGATGTTCATGCTTAATTTGAGGGATAAAGGTTTTATCACTACTGCTAGTTATATATTATTACTGCTAGTGTAATTTTCTATTGCTCAAATTCATTATTCTTATTATGCGTCATGGAGGGTAATTTGAGACATTAGAAAATTGGATTAGTGGTGTATTATATAGCAAGTGGTTGTAAAGGTTCAAAGTTGCTTATCTTCAAGAAGATTCCTATTGGATAATGACAAAAAGGGGAAGAAGAATTGAAGATCAAGATTTGCAGCTTATTGTTATTGCATGACATGGTTTAAAAGAAATCAAGAGTTAAGGGGAAGTTTGTGCAAGAAGATCGATATTTTGTCATCATCAAATAGGGGAAGATTGTAAGGAATTATTAATTTGATGAGACAAAATAAAAGATGAAAGTTGAGGGACTAAAGATGAATTGTTTTATTTTAATTAGTTTCCTAGTATAATTTTGATTTCTTGTAACCCTAATATCTCTAGTATATAAAGAGACATAGGGACGTAGGAAAAAAGTGTGCGCACATAATGTAGACGTCTAAGGGTTTGTTTAGCCTCAAGATCAAGGTTTCTTGATCCTGTTATATTTGTATAACCGTTTTATTGTGATCGAATAAAATTGGGGCTTGTTTTGATAACATTGATTTGTTCTTATTCCGCTGCGTATTATTGTCAATGTTATTATATCCTAGATCAAGATCTAAACAATCTGAGCTAGATCATTATTACGTTTTCACACATGAGATAATAAGAGGTATGTTATGAATGATGAGAGACAATTAGGAACTTGGTATCTTTAGGCAAATAATGTGTAGTTCCTTGAGTCTATTATATATATAAGTTATGTTTTGATGAGACAAGTTACTAACTTATATTTGATTTGAATTCTCAGATTACGAGAAGACTCGGTGACATTAGACTACTGAGCAGAGGCTGAGGTGTCGGTGAGTGGATCTTTAATCCTCAGTGTAATTTAGTTGTAACAGGTTTGGTTACAACGAGTAAATGTTTTATTACTGCTTTTGGTTTACCATGATGATTTTAGTTTAATAGTAATAATACTGTTGATAGACCGGTTAGTCTGATATATTGACCTGATTGAATATGTGAATACGTGATCACTTGATGATTGGCCTTCGAGCATCAGTATTGAGGTCAATCTATTGGTTGGGTTTGGTTACTATTGTAAGACGACATGAATTTCCTTATACTTATCGTTAATAGGAAATTAGGTCGTATGAGATTAGTACCAAACTATCGGTCTATTCTGTATTGGCCATACAGATTGTGGTAAGTGTTCTTGGTGAATCCCCGGGTATTATGATATCTCAAGAACCACCGATCCTCATTGTATTGAGATCTTATCTCATTGATATTATGTGTTTACTGTTGGTATTCTTGGCTGAAGGTTTCCGCAAGAACCATTGATATATTATAATGTTATTTGTTTACTATGATTTGCTATAAACAAAGTTGTTATGCTAAGTTAGGCTGTTGATTATAGTTTCACTCACTTAGCGTTATGCTAATCCCACCACAGTCCTTCCTGCAGGTTATAAGTGATGGGACATATTGGGGCTGGGCGGGAAGTTCTTGGAAATGATGGAATGTTTGACAGGCGGATTACTCTGATGTTGGTTTAATAACTGAAGACATGTTTTTGAATTATATAACACCTAGTTAGATAAAATGAGATTTAAAGAAAGTAAATAGTTATGTATTTGGTTTGAAAAAGTTATGTAAACTTTGAGTAATTCATAATTTTGATGTATGATTTAAATCTACGCTTCCGAACTAAAATCATTATAATAATGGTTTGTAAATTAAGGGGTGTTATACCAGCTTCAGCATCATCATCAGTTGCAGGTATGCGAGATAGCATGGTGATGAACGCCAAAATGTGCTATTTTATAGTGCTAATTACCCCTTTATTCAATACATTTCTTATGCATTTCATGTGAATAAGATACTCAATTCGTTCATATTTGCATTTAGGAATTATTTGGACCTTGAATTGGAAAAGAAGCGGAAAATGAGTCATTATTGAAGAAAAGGAGGTGAAAAGATTAAAGTTTGAAGAATGGAGGTCGATTTGGTGAAAAGTTGTATTTTTCAATCCATACGGCGTATGGATTGAGTGAGCCGGGCCGCCAGAGTACGCGGGTTGGATCCATAGGCTTTTCAATCCATACGGCGTATGGATCTCCATACGGCGTATGGATCTCCATACGGCGTATGGATTGATTCGGCAGAAACCCTAAAAAGCTTAAATCATTTCATTTGGAGGGGTTATCACTCACTTTCTACACAGCCGATTTTTATCACTAAAAACCTTTAATCTAGAGCATTTTGATGATCAAGAAGCAAGAAGAATTGAAGGCTATCAATTGCTAATTCATTTATTTCGATTTCTCGGTTCGAAAAAATTTCTTTCTTTCATTTGATTATGATTTCGGTTATGATAATGAATATGAGTTTATGTGATAATATGATTGGCTAATTCTTTATTGTATTTGCTTGGATAATGATACTTAGATTACGGATTGATTATTGATTTGCGGATTTAATTGAATTTATTGAAAGTTTATGTGTTTATTTGAAGATCCTTGGTTATTGAATGATTATTAGTGATTACCTAACGTGGTTTTATGATTAATTGAGATTGATTTCCTTTTAATTATAAGATTATTGATAATTGTTGATTTCAATTGACGATTGTTGCTGAATATTTTGACTTTGACAGGTTAGGGTTAATAATTGATAATGGTCATTGATGAACGAGATAACTTAAATTAGTTATAGACTTTGTTGATTCAAGTCAAGAGAATAAATCACATGAACGGTGTTGGTTTAATTTAGAATACAATCTGGTGGGCAACATTAAATTGAACTGTTAGTGTGTTGAAATCAACCTTGTGTCTTTCTTGATTGTGTTTATATCAATTTGTCTTTTAAGGAAGATTGGTTATATTTTTCAAAGCACCAATAAATCCATATGTTAGTAATTCAATAAGATGATTTCCGGAATCTAAGAAAAGTAATCCAAGCAAATGCATTTCTTTTATCATTTGAATTAAATATTTTGTTTAAGTAATTATTTATCATTTCTTTATTACCTAATTAAGTTTTATTTAATAAATCAATTTTCATAATTGTTTGCCAATTGTTCGATCAGAACTAAAACGCCCTCCTCTTTTATTTGTTTTTCTTATTTGTATAAATTTCCATTTTATTTGAATTAATATCCGTTCCTGTGTTCGACTCGGACTTACCATACTATACTATTACACGATCAGGTATTCTTGTCTGTGTTGTGTATAGTAAGAAGGTATTTCCATTTATAATTTTGACTCTGTTTACACAGCATCAAGTTTTTGGCGCCGCTGCCGGGGAGCGGTTTGTTTTGATTCAATAAATTGGAGTTTGTTTAGTTGTTACTTGTCTATTTATTTAGTAGTTATTAGCTTTGTTACAACTTTTATCTATTACGGTACTTTTGTGAATATTAATTTGAGTTGTTCTGTTAGGGTTGTCAGATTGCTTGTTCTGCTGACTTTATTTTTAAGCCGTTCGACTAAGGAAGACCTAGCCGTTCGGCTGATGAAATCCAGCCGTTCGGCTGATAATTTCCAGCCGTTCGGCTGATGCTTTCTAGCCGTTCGGCTCAGGTACCACTTGCAGGTCTGTTCGTGCAGTTCATCCCTAACCCAGTTTTTAACTTCATTTTTAAGCCGTTCGGCTAAGGAAGACCTAGCCGTTCGGCTGATGAAATCCAGCCGTTCGGCTGATGATTTCCAGCCGTTCGGCTGATGCTTTCCAGCCGTTCGGCTCAGGTACCACTTGCAGGTCTGTTCGTGCAGTTCATCCCCAACCTAGTTTTTAACTTCATTTTTAAGTCGTTCGGCTAAGGAAGACCTAGCCGTTCGGCTGATGAAATCTAGTCGTTCGGCTAATGATTTCCAGCCGTTCGGCTGATGCTTTCCAGTCGTTCGGCTGATGCTTTCCAGCCGTTCGGCTGATGCTTTCCAGCCGTTCGGCTCAGGTACCACTTGCAGGTCTGTTCGTGCAGTTCATCTCCAACCCAGTTTTTAACTTCATTTTTAAGCCGTTCGGCTAAGGAAGACCTAGCCGTTCGGCTGATGAAATCCAGCCGTTCGGCTGATGATTTCCAGCCGTTCGGCTGATGCTTTCCAGCCGTTCGGCCCAGGTACCACTTGCAGGTCTGTTCGTGCAGTTCATCCCCAACCCAGTTTTTAACTTCATTTTTAAGCCGTTCGGCTAAGGATGACCTAGCCGTTCGGCTGATGAAACCAGCCGTTCGGCTGATGCTTTCCAGCCGTTCGGCTCAGGTACCACTTGCAGGTCTGTTCGTGCAGTTCATCCCCAACCTAGTTTTTAACTTCATTTTTAACCAAATTCTCATATATAAAACACTAGTATATGATAATATAAGTATTATAAACGCGAAATTAAAGTAAAGGTTGAGTTTCCTTACGAATTAAAATTTGGACCCGTGAGGATGAGGATGATGATCCGGATGGTGATGATGATCAAAGAAGATGAAGATGAATGTGAAGATGATGATGATTGTTACTGATGTTGTTGTTGTTGATGATCAATATGATGATGATTTTGAATCCGAGAGGGAGAGACCGAGAGATAGATGGAGGGAAGAGATGAAGAAGAAAATGAAATGAAAGTGAGGGGTGTGTTTGGTGTAGTCGACCGGCTCCAATTATTTGAGTTGGTTGACTCCCATTCGTAGTACAAAATACCCATGTTTTTGTACCAGATCATAAAGTAGTTAATGTTTTCAAATGATAATTTTCTAAATATAAAACTGTATATATTTTTATTCGAAGTATTTTATAAAAATACTTTTAATGAGATATAAAATTATATCTTTGTTTCTCTTTGGTTTGACGGATAGTTTTCTGTGTACAAAATGCGTTTAAATTTGCAACCAAGTAAATAATTATTATTTTCATCGAAAATACATTATTTAAAAATGCTTTGCACCAACGTCCGTATTTGAGATTGCGTGTTCTTTCAGATTTGATGGTATGTGATTATTAAATAATCATTTTAATGTTATATATATATATATATATATATATATATATATATATATATATATATAATATCCGAAAAATTTTGTTTAATCACGTATTGAGTACGAATGATTTAGTTTTAAATTAGGGGCTAATTTTGACCCTTTTGGACCGGGTGTCACATCAACCCCATTGGGAAATTCAGAGTGTGTCCAGAAATTTCATGCTACTTTACAATTTTCAAACCATGACTTAATGAAATCATTTGACTCTACAAATTTTACTTGTGACAAGTTGATGTGTTAAGAACCCTCTGTAATTTTTCCAGACTTAATTTCATTGGTTAACTATTTTTTAAAAAAATTGGACAAAGTGAACTGTTCTAAACCGATAACACTTTCTGACTTCACAAAAGTTATATTTCATTTAAAACATTTCATTATTACTAAAATTATAATATTTTTACAATAAATTAATAACACTTTGAAATTGCTCCGGTAAAAATTTTAAGACCAAACTCCTAGTTTAACACACGTTTCAAAAGTCCACAAGTTAACTACAATCATGAACCGAAAAACTCAGAAAAGACCTTCGATTTTGTAAAATCATTTTGACTAACATATACTCATCATTTGGACATGAAACTGACACCATTTGGAAGTATACTCTTAATACTTATGCTTAGACTCAAGATTCATTAAAAATCATTGTAAAATGACCAAGTTACGATTTCCCAAACCCGACACATAATTCTATCCAGATTTAGGGTTTACATTCAAATCTAATTTCTCGCACATCAACATGTCCAAAATGACTATATGATCACACAAACTTGTTCTAACCAGTAAAACACTAATTTTACAGACCCACACATGGCCACAATAATGGGATATCAATGGATCGAATCGAAAGAAACAAAATAATACGGTAGATCAAAAATGCGTACGAAAGATCGAGTTAAAAGGAATATTATACCAACTACGAACTCGAGATCAAGATCCTCTCCTAAGATTTGTAAATATGAAGAGTATAAGTCCTTTGACCTTGTTTTTGATAATGATTACAGAAGTTAAAATGATTAGAATACTGAAAAACTTACCAAAGTTTATGAAAATTCGTCACCCACAGCAGCAGTTTACGAAATAATTTTTATAAAATAATATAATGCGTTTCAGAGGTCGAAACCTCAACAAAGTGTGTAAAACCTCGAGATCTACATCTTTCTAGTTTTGACCGAATCCTGAAAACGAATGTAAACGGGTCAAATCGTCCTCTGTTCGTGACTGAAATTTTGGGACAGAATATGTGATTATTTTTTTTGATTAAAAAGTTTTAGGGTTAGGTTTAGGGTTATATTTATAGGTCTAGGGTTCAAGGGGTGTTGGGTTGAGTTGGTTTTGGGCTTCTGGGGGTTGGGTCATTTTCTTTGGGTCAAAATTGACGAATCATGAACTAAGTTGTTCCGTGATGTTTTAAGATATAATACTCACAATTTAATTCTTTTCGTATTCGCGTATATTTATCTAATCGTATAACTTCCATAAATAATTAAGGAAATATTTTCATGCCCAAAAAGAATATATAAGTTATCATTAATGAACTTTAAATACTAATAAGAAATGATTTTGAATTGAGATTTTCGAATTATATTTTTGGTGACGGATGTCACAGTATCCCTCCGTTTAGGGAATTTCGTCCTGAAATTCAATCGGAATTATTACTAAAAATGTTATCATGGAATAGACCTGGGTTTTGAGTTTCTTATGACCCTCCCCTTCTTAAATGATTTCAAATTTTCGCCTAACGTTATATCATATTCTAACTATAGGAATCGCGTTACATTTCTATTACTTGACTTCTCGTTCCGTAGTCTTTACCGGCCCTATGACACAATGCTATTTTAAACTCCATCTTGATTTTATTGAACTACACATTAATACCTTTCGTTTATGTGACACCATAAGAGACTCGTCACTTGATTAGGTATCGCGAACTTCATTTGCTTCATCCGTCCCTTCAATCAAAAGGTTATCAAACCTATTTGTTAAACGTATAGTAAGAATTTGTTTGTTCTGTTAATGAAGTAAAAGAATTTGGTGTTTGTAAAATGGTGCATTCTCAACATCTAAAAGACTCTTTCTGTATTCCAAATCCCATGGATACCACAGGCTCAATTGTTGGACCGAGAGGCATAACACATCGAGTCCTAAACGTCGTCTTTGGTATAGATTCCTCATGATACCTGATATCGCGTAAAAAGTCATGTTTTTACCACCGATATCTCTCTCATTCTGGAGCAATATTTAGCACTTGGACTCAAATAATGCAAAAATCATTGATAAATTGCTAAGAAGATCAAAACAAGGTTGCACGAGAAAAATCAGGCAAAAAGGCCGAAAAATGAAGATTTCACGCACGTTTGAAGATTCAAGACATCAGAACAAGGATTCAAGACAAAAGAGTCCATCACCAACATCTATCTGACCCAAGATGTTCGTTTTCAAATTACGAATCCAACAGAAAAAGAATCAACGCAAACGGACGCGTAACGAAGAAAACACGCACGAATCGAGGAACGTAGCAACAGGCAGCAGACTAGTGCCACTGGCAGCCAGCCGCCGCCGCCAGGCAGCCAGCCGCCGGCTGCTGCCCGTCACCTGCACGGATTGCACTTTTTAGTACCTTTGCGTACCTGGTGCTAGACCTTTTCCTACTTTTCGTACCTGGTGCCACTACCTTTTTCGCCTTTTGTACCTGGTGCTACTACCTTTTCCACCTTTTGCTAATGTGTGCTTCCTTTGGCTAAAATGCACCAAAACTCCTCTATAAATAGAGGCATGGGCTCATTTGAAAACACACACCTTAGAACTTGGAAACACCAAGTAACACTTAAAATTACCAACATATTTGTATGTTCTTTTCTTTTATTCTTCCTAGTTAATTAGGCTAGCTAATTAACTAGCTAAGGAAGATTTGTACGGAGGTGCTCCGGGATGCATATTTTAGCTACGAGTTATTGTACTTCTTTTCAGGTGTCAATCTATCTTTCATATTTAATATGTTTGTCCTTTCTTTAATAAATTTAAATATGTATGCTAGAATTGCCATGATTAGCTAAATAACTCAATTGTCTGCTATGATAGTCGTTTAGAGAAGTATTAAATATGTGACTATGCGGTATGTTTTGAGATTGTGGATGGTTTATATTACAAATGGATATAGGAATTAAATCTTTATCGTTTATCTGCCCACTCATGTTATGACTAAAACTTTATCTAAAAAATGAACGTAGCTAACTCATAGGATACAGGTCACTTAGTTATACTATGTTAGATTGAATCATTGAGCTCAGCATGGCCGGTGTTCTCTAGACCACAACAGGATCCAAGAGACACGGAACATGGGAGTATAGGTAGATTAAGATTAAATTCATGTAGACGATATTTTTGAGACAACTTTCGGAATATCCTCAACTTAGATGATATTTTTGCAAGCTTAAATTAAACTGTCGCCTTGATCGTCTTATTGCATGTTCTTGTTTGATTGTTGCCTTAGGATCATCATAATAGTAAAATTTAAATGGCATTAATCCTCGTGAAGTAATATGACGACCCCTATTCGACTGTTCTTTGATATAGTACTGGAAACGCTTACGGCGGAGTACAAATGTATGGAAGTCAGAACGACCGAAGGTAGTTATATTATGAATCGAATAGCAAACGTATTACCTAGGTTTCCATTTGTAACACAAATCATCCCTGTCTTGTAACATCCCCAAGTAATGATGATAACTCGTACGATTAAGTGATGACATATTATCCGACCGTTTAGACCAGTTAACCCAACCTATTCCAGTGAGGATAACCCTCGTTCATAAGATTGTTTATTCAACAAACTATGCCATGATTCGGGCATCTCTGACGACCGAGATTGGGGAATAGGATTCGAGGTTAACTGTTGGGTAATGTGGGTGTACATTTGAGAGAACTTTCGGTGTACACTCTAATATATTGTGCAATCCCCGTGACATTCTATTTGCCTGATTGTGGACACCTCCGCGTCAGCCCGATGGAAGGATTGCAGAATAGCTCACATCAACTTACGAAATTATCCTTATTAGAACTTTTCATATTTAACCACTGCTAAACCACGTCATAGTAGACAATCGCTTTAATTGCTGAACACCCGAAGTAACCTCCACCTTTTATTTTAAATTTAGTTTAAATTAGGATAAGAAAACCCAAAACCAAAACCAACTCTTTCAATCCCAGCCGAACGCATAAAAGTTTCTAAACCCCTAGTTTCAATTTGTCGTGCTTTGAAGAATGATCCTAGGTCATACTTGCCCTGTGCTAACCCTTTTAGCATAATAAGTAACCCTAGGCCCCAGCCTTATAAATAAAAAACACCCGCCGTTGCGCTGCGTCGCCGTCAGGAATTCCAGCGACCGGTGCGCAGCGCAACAAGTTTTTAGCGTCGCTGCCGGGGAGCGTCGGCAACCGATTTTAGGATTTAGCAACTTTAATATTTAAGCGATCCTTTTGAAAGATTAACATCAATCAAAAGTTACCTTTTTGCCCGTAGGATTAGTTTTATTTTAGTAACCGCTTTTTAATTAATTATGACAACACACTTTGATTGGACCAACCCCACACCAAATGAGTCTGTGACCCAACTTTTAGCTGTTTCCTCACCTACAAACCACTTACCTTCCTCAATGTCACACCCCCAAAGTCGGTAATCGTGTTTATAAATGGTTTAGCGGAAGCTTTAGTTAATTAGCGGAAGCATTTTAAGTTACAGTTTAACAGCGGGGGTGCTGACGTTACAATAGTGCATTCATTGTATCAGAGCATATGATCATACAGAACATATTAATTTAAGATGCCATAAGTTTAAACGTTATTACAAAAGGGTACGACTTATAAAGTCGTACAAGTAGTGGTGTTGTAGAACAACATAAGTTTACAAAACATGAGTTTATAAAAGAGGGATTTTGTAAGTATAACCAATGGAATTGGTAATACAGAGGAAATCCAAGTGTCCCAAAAGTGGCATCATAAATAGTCTGGGTTGCCTACGTCCTTTATGCATGCAGAAGTACCTGAGTCCTAATTCCCTGAAAAACATAGTAAACCATCAACATTGAATGTTGAGTGAATTCACAGGTTTAGTATAAATGTAGTTAAACCAAGTTTTGTATAAATCATTCATGTGCGCAAACAAAATGTTTATATGTATAGCAGGAAACACAAGTGTTCTTATTAAAGAAAACATTTCCTATTTTACTGTAAGAATGTCATTCTTACTACAATTCAGTCGAGGTGTTAGGAAACACAAGTTTAATCATAAACATTTCCTAATAATGGTTGCAGGAAATACAATTCAACAATCAAGTAAACATTTCCATATATACCGTTGTAGGAAACACAGGTTTAACAATCAAGTAAACATTTTCATATAAAAGTTGTTTTGTCGGATAACCAAGTTTATCCAATCAAGGAAAACGTTTCCTATAAAGAAATCATGCATAGGAACACTTGTCCTATTAGTTATCACAGGGAATACCATTCCCAAATCAAGTTGTAGTTTTGTTGTTTTAGTTATGTGGGAAATATAGACTATGATCCCTCTAAGGTGAGCGACACCTTCAAAGTTAAAGTAACGACTCCTAGTACTATAACCAAACCACGACTAGTGGATGTTGTTGCCTCAGTAACACGGTAAGCATACACTCCTCGTTACGACTGCCGTCGTGTGGTTGGAATGACCAATGAGTTATATCAGTGGGAGGGTTGTCAAATCGATAGTACTATCTGTATACTCAGTGGCTAGAGTCACATAGCTAATGGTTATAGGTTGCAAGAACTGGGACTCATGTGCACTACAACTACCTCATGTAAACCTAGGATCGTACCAAGATTCGTTGTCTTATTCCCAAAATAGTTGTGAAAACGTTTCATATAGTTAACAGTTGATTTATAAAGCAATAAGCATTTATACAAATCAATTCGATATAAAAGCATGTCAAGCAATTATATAAACAAGTAGCATGTAATAACACATAGTTCTATGTTTTCCACCCCTGGTTTTAAAAGCATTTAAAACAAGTAAAAGGTAGGGGCTGTGAACTCACGTGTAGCAAGTCTTCAGCTAGTACAACTAGTAATACTGTAGTCCGAACGTGCCTCTCAAATACCTAGGCACAATTAAATATACTTGACATAAGTATATAGACTAATCGTTAAGTTGAAATGTTTATAACATTTTAGTTGTTGGTGATATTTGTGTTGATACGATCGTTGCGTACAAGTATATATTTACATATACTTATTAGTTGAATATATATATATATATTCATATATATATTAATTGTCGTTGCTGATATATATATATATATATATATATATATATATATATATATATATATATATCTTATTCCTTTGTAAATGCCGCGTACATGTATATATATATTGTTTATCGTTGTTGTTTATGTTTTAAAACATAATTATAGTAGTATAAAAATAACTTGGCTCTAATACGATTGTCTTAGTTCATTTATAGAAATTGTATTGAATTCACTAATCAGGGAATTACTCTAGGTAATGCATGAAATTAATTTAGGATTATACCCTAAATGGAGGATTGTCACATTCTCCCCCCGTTAGCAAAATCTCGTCCCGAGATTTAAGTTGAGTTGTTCGTGACAGGCGTTTGTTCAAACAGGTGAGGGTATTTCTTTCGTATCTCATCCTCGCGTTCCCAAGTAAACTCCGGGCCATGTTTTGAGTTCCAACGAATCTTGACAAGTTTGATTCGTTTGTGTCGAAGTTTCTGTGTTTTTGTATCGGTTACTTCGATAGGTTCCTCCACAAAGTTAAGTTTTGAATTTATAAAGACTTCGTCAGGAGGGATGATAAGTATTTCATTGGAAAGACACTTCTTCAAGTTACACACATGAAAGGTGTCGTGAATGCTACTAAGCTCTTGTGGTAACTTTAGTTTGTAAGCGACAGGACCAATCCTCGCAAGGATTTCAAAAGGTCCAACATATCACGGGTTAAGTTTTCATCGTTTGCCAAATCGTGCTACCCCTTTCCAGGGCGATACTTTGAGTAGGACTTTGTCTCCTACTTGAAACTCAAGAGGTTTACGACGGTTATCGGCGTAACTCTTTTGTCTGTCTCTTGCCGATTTCAATTGGTTGAGTACTTGAGATATCTTGTCCGTGGTTTCCTGGACAAGCTCTGGTCCGGATAGTTGTCTGTCACCCAACTCTGCCCAGCAGAGTGGTGATCGGCATTTGCGTCCATACAGTGCTTCAAATGGAGCCATCTGTATGCTGGTGTGATAACTGTTGTTATAGGAGAATTCAGCTAATGGGAGGTGAGTATCCCAGTTTCCCCCAAAGTCAATCACACACGCTCTCAATAAATCCTCAAGCGTTTGAATCGTTCGTTCACTCTGACCATCAGTTTGTGGATGATAGGCTGTACTCATGTCGAGTCGAGTACCTAAAGCCTGTTGTAGTGATTGCCAGAAGCGAGATGTGAATCTGCTATCTCTATCAGATATAATGGACAATGGTACACCGTGTCGAGAAACGATCTCTTTGATATAGATCTTCGCCAGTTTCTCTAGTTTGTTAAACTCTTTGATAGCAACGAAGTGGGCTGATTTCGTCAATCGATCGACAATCACCCATATGGAATCAACTCCATTTGATGTCTTTGGTAGTTTCGTGATGAAGTCCATCGTTATGTGCTCCCATTTCCATTTTGGCATTTCTGGTTGTTGCAAAAGTCCTGAAGGTTTTTGATACTCAACCTTGACCTTTGAACAAGTTAGACACTTGCTGACATAAGTAGCAATGTCTCTTTTCATATTTCGCCACCAATAGAAACCTTTCACATCTTGGTACATCTTATCTGCACCAGGATGAATCGAGTAGTTGGACTTGTGAGTTTCGTCCAAAATCAGTTTGCGTAGTTCATCATCGCATGGTACCCAAATTCGATTCATGAAGTATAAAACTCCATTTTCTTTGGTTTCGAGTTGTTTCTCCATTCCCCTCAGGGATTCGTCTTTCATGCGTTCGGTGGTGAAAGCTATTCGTTGTGCATCACGAATTTGAGTAATAAGATTCGAGTGGATTGTTAATACAAAGGCTCGAACTCTGTGAGGTTTAACATTCTCTTTACGACTCAGGGCATCCGCTACTACATTAGCCTTGCCCGGATGGTACTTAATCTCACAATCGTAATCGTTCAGCAATTCGACCCAACGTCTTTGTCTCATGTTGAGTTCTCTCTGGTCGAATATGTGTTGTAAACTCTTGTGATCGGTGAAGATCGTACACTTCGTACCATATAGGTAGTGTCTCCAAATCTTGAGTGCAAAGACGATTGCTCCCAACTCTAAGTCATGAGTTGTATAATTCTTCTCGTGAATCTTCAATTGACGAGATGCATAAGCAATAACTTTGTCGTTTTGCATGAGGACACAACCTAATCCCTGATGTGAGGCATCACAGTAAACGATGAAGTTTTCTGTACCCTCAGGTAAAGATAAGATTGGTGCGGTGCTCAACTTTTGTTTCAACAGCTGGAAGGCATTTTCTTGTTTTTCACCCCATTCGAATTTCTTATCCTTTTGAGTTAAGGTGGTGAGTGACTGGGCTATTTTTGAAAAGTTTTCGATAAATCGACGGTAATAGCCAGCCAGACCAAGAAATTGTCGAATCTCGGTTGGGGTCCTTGGAGCTTCCCAGTTTTTGATCGCCTCAATTTTGGACGGGTCCACATGAATTCCTTTATCATTTATCACGTGACTAAGGAAATGAACCTCTCTAATCCAAAATTCACATTTGGAGAACTTAGCATACAGCTTCTCATTCTCGAGTAGCTGGAGGATAAGTTTCAAGTGTTGTTCGTGATCCTCTTTTGTTTTCGAGTAAATCAAGATGTCATCAATGAACACAATGACAAACTTATCCAGATAAGGTTTGCACACTCGGTTCATGAGATCCATGAATACTGCAGGCGCGTTAGTCAATCCAAACGGCATGACTAGGAACTCATAATGACCATAACGAGTCCTGAACGCGGTCTTCGGTATATCCTCTTCTCGTACCTTCAGTTGATGATAACCAGAATGCAGATCGATCTTCGAGTAGTAACCCGATCCTTGTAACTGATCAAACAGATCGTCTATGCGAGGTAAAGGATATCGGTTCTTAATGGTTACCTTGTTCAGCTCTCGGTAGTCAATGCACATCCTCATAGATCCATCCTTCTTCATGACAAACAAAACCGGAGTTCCCCAAGGTGAAAAGCTCGGTCGGATGAATCCTAAGTCTAAGAGTTCCTGCAACTGTGTAGACAGTTCTTGCATTTCTGATGGAGCAAGACGATAAGGTGAGCGAGCAATTGGTGCAGCTCCGGGCACCAGATCGATGCGAAACTCGACTTGTCGTGGAGGTGGTAATCCTGGAAGGTCATCAGGAAACACTCCCAGATAGTCTCGCACTACAGGTATATCACTTAAACTTTGCTCCTCGGGTCTCTTTTCTACAACATGTGCCAAAAATGCTTGGTATCCCTTTCGGAGATACTTAGTGGCCTTTAAGCAATTGATCATTTTAGCGGCACTTGTCCTCTTATCTCCTTGTATCACCAAGGTTTCTCCAGTCAACAATGGTAAACGTACCATTTTATCAAAACAAACAATCTCTGCACGATTCTTCGACAACCAGTCCATACCGACTACGATGTCAAAGCTTCCCAACTCAATCGGTAGTAAGTCTATTTCGAAAGGATGACTCTCCAGTGTTAGAGTACATCCTGGTACTATTTCTCCTGATTCAATCAACCTACCATCAGCTAGTTCTAAAGTGTACTTGTTATCTAGTTTACGGGATTTAATGTCTAATAGTGGTCTAAATTCCGTAGACACAAAACTCAAATCGGCGCCTGAATCAAATAACACAGAGGCATAATGGTTGTTAACTAGGAACGTACCAGTGACAGTGTTGGGGTCCTGGCGTGTCTCCTGTGCTCCAATGACAAACGCACGACCTCGAGCTGGTTGGTTGTTGGTGTTACCACGGTTGCTGTTGTTCGGGTTTGCATTGCGGTTCTGATTGTTTTGGTTGCCGCAGTTAAGTTTAGGGCACTTGTTTCGGAAATGACCTTGCTCGCCACATTCGAAACATCCATTAGTTGGTCGATCCCTATTTGTTTGAGTAGTAGGGTTCGATCTACAGTATTGGGCCAGGTGCCCCCAGCGTTTGCAATTCCCACAGAAAGTACAATCACCATCATGGTGACGTTCACACTTGCCACACTTGGGCTTGTTTCCCAAGTAAGTCTTTTGTTCAGCAGTAGTGGCAAGGTAAGCTTTCGTGGTTCCAGTCTGCTTTTTATTCTGCTGACCCTGACAGTCATTCCACTTACGTTTTCCTTTTCCAGCATCAGCACTGCTAGATTCAACCTTTCCCGAAGCAGCTTTCTTAGTAAGGGTTCCCATTCTGACTGCTTCATCTGTCAAGCGTTGTGCTAGTTCCACAGCACTCTTAAAGGTGGCAGGATTAGACGAAGTCACCAAGCTTCTAATCTGCGGCACCAAACCCCAGATATACCTTTCAGTGCGCTTGTACTCAGGTGTGACCATGTGTGGTACAAGGCGTGCCAGTTCTTGAAATCTGGTGGTATATCCAGTGATATCAGTACCAACCATAGTAATGTCCCAGAGCTCAGTCTCAATCTTCTGCAGCTCACTGCGGGGACAAAATTCTTCCACAACCATGGTTTTCAAAGTTTCCCAAGTCATCGAGTGGGCGGTTGTGCGTCCAAGTGCTTGAACTTGGCCATTCCACCATGTCAATGCCTTATCAGAAAATGTGCACGTAGCATACTTTACCATGCAGTCACGAGCACAGTTGCTAATATCAAGTACAGACTCCATTTTCTCTATCCAATGAATGATTCCAATGGCACCCTCAGTACCACGAAAGTGGCTCGGTTTGCAAGCTAGGAATGTTTTGTACGAACATCCTCTTTGGGTACTCTCAGGGTTACCGTCAGATACAACAGGTTCGGTATTTCTTCTACCGCTGACCCTGTCGCTACGGTTTCGGTCAGTATCATACTGAGCAAGTGCTTCAGCAATCCTTCGGTTGACCATTTGTTCAGTCGTCTCCTCAATAGCAGGAGGTGGTGAAAGGTTTCTTCGGACGTTCCGGGTATTCCTACGCTTAGGCGGCATGATTCAGTCCTAATCACACACAAGAAACACTCGTAAGATACCCTAATCAAATCATCACTCATAAAGTATGTGATAAATATAGATATAGTATGATAATCAATCACCAATTGATATCACTCATAGTGTACACGGTGACATAAACTAAACATAAGTTATATATCATATATAAGTCAAAAGGTGTTACATAAGTTTTATACGAGGATGGGATTTACAATAAAGAGAAAATACACCCATCTGATCAAACATGATCTACAAAATGTGACGGATTTAACCTATATATCCATCTAGTCAAAAGTTTTGCCCTACTACATCATAGCTACAATCCTAATACATCATAGATACCATCCTGACATGGTGAATCTAATAGAAATATGCTAAAAACATCCCTACAACCATCCTAACAGCTGCCATCAGTACACAAACTCCAACTGCAGAACCTACTATCCCCAGACGTCTCTCAAGCCTAATCAGACGTGCCCTAGTCTCATCGGCGGACTCTCGATCCATCTCAATGTGTACCTCAGAAGTGGCAAGACGTCCATAGATAGTAAGCACATCACCGTCCAATCGAGAGGCATCACTGTGCAACTCTCCGATAGAATCCTGTGTACCATAATGAAATCCAAGAAGAGTACGGACAACTGCCACTACAGTAGGGATAGTGAGCTCCAGAGGCTCCCCAGTCAGATGTAAGGGGGTCGATAAGTGAGATGACTCCCCAGTCTCGAAAGTGGAAGGAATCCTCTCAAGTGTTCTCCAGTGGCGTAGTATATGCGGCATCCAGTCAAGATGCGGAACTCTAGTCCTCTGCAATGACTGCTGATCACAAGGTATCTCTCTCTCCTCAGTCATCGGATCCTTGTCACGAGGTGCCAAGGGTCCTACAGGTGGGGATCTAACGCTCATCCTAGCAGTCCTACACAATCCAGGCCCACGTGAAGACTCTCCAAAATGATGAGTCGCCATGAAAATAGACCCTAGCATACGAGTAGCGGGATCAGTGGGTGGTGATGGTGGAGTGCCTATAGTGCCATCTGAAGTAGCTCTAGGAAATGTGGGTGGGTAGACCTCCTCAGAAGGGTCATCACTAGCATAGTCAGGATCCTCCTCTGACTCTGAGATGTAGATCGGAAACTGCCTAGACATAACTGTGACAAAGGCAATTGTGTGTGTCGTGTTAGACGTATGCAAAGTATGAATGCAGAAATGTGTTAGCCAAGGCTATAGTCTAGGTCTCTAAGATTTTCAGTCACTTAAAGACTTCTAGTTCTCTATAACCAATGGCTCTGATACCAAGTTCTGTCACACCCCAAAGTCGGTAATCGTGTTTATAAATGGTTTAGCGGAAGCTTTAGTTAATTAGCGGAAGCATTTTAAGTTACAGTTTAACAGCGGGGGTGCTGACGTTACAATAGTGCATTCATTGTATCAGAGCATATGATCATACAGAACATATTAATTTAAGATGCCATAAGTTTAAACGTTATTACAAAAGGGTACGACTTATAAAGTCGTACAAGTAGTGGTGTTGTAGAACAACATAAGTTTACAAAACATGAGTTTATAAAAGAGGGATTTCGTAAGTATAACCAATGGAATTGGTAATACAGAGGAAATCCAAGTGTCCCAAAAGTGGCATCATAAATAGTCTGGGTTGCCTACGTCCTTTATGCATACAGAAGTACCTGAGTCCTAATTCCCTGAAAAACATAGTAAACCATCAACATTGAATGTTGAGTGAATTCACAGGTTTAGTATAAATGTAGTTAAACCAAGTTTTGTATAAATCATTCATGTGCGCAAACAAAATGTTTATATGTATAGCATGAAACACAAGTGTTCTTATTAAAGAAAACATTTCCTATTTTACTGTAAGAATGTCATTCTTACTACAATTCAGTCGAGGTGTTAGGAAACACAAGTTTAATCATAAACATTTCCTAATAATGGTTGCAGGAAATACAATTCAACAATCAAGTAAACATTTCCATATATACCGTTGTAGGAAACACAGGTTTAACAATCAAGTAAACATTTCCATATAAAAGTTGTTTTGTCGGGAAACCAAGTTTATCCAATCAAGGAAAACGTTTCCTATAAAGAAATCATGCATAGGAACACCTGTCCTATTAGTTATCACAGGGAATACCCTTCCCAAATCAAGTTGTAGTTTTGTTGTTTTAGTTATGTGGGAAATATAGACTATGATCCCTCTAAGGTGAGCGACACCTTCAAAGTTAAAGTAACGACTCCTAGTACTATAACCAAACCACGACTAGTGGATGTTGTTGCCTCAGTAACATGGTAAGCATACACTCCTCGTTACGACTGCCGTCGTGTGGTTGGAATGACCAACGAGTTATATCAGTGGGAGGGTTGTCAAATTGATAGTACTATCTGTATACTCAGTGGCTAGAGTCACCTAGCTAATGGTTATAGGTTGCAAGAACTGTGACTCATGTGCACTACAACTACCTCATGTAAACCTAGGATCGTACCAAGATTCGTTGTCTTATTCCCAAAATAGTTGTGAAAATGTTTCATATAGTTAACAGTTGATTTATAAAGCAATAAGCATTTATACAAATCAATTCGATATAAAAGCATGTCAAGCAATTATATAAACAAGTAGCATGTAATAACACATAGTTCTATGTTTTCCACCCCTGGTTTTAAAAGCATTTAAAACAAGTAAAAGGTAGGGGCTGTGAACTCACGTGTAGCAAGTCTTCAGCTAGTACAGCTAGTAATACTGTAGTCCGAACGTGCCTCTCAAATACCTAGGCACAATTAAATATACTTGACATAAGTATATGGACTAATCGTTAAGTTGAAATGTTTATAACATTTTAGTTGTTGGTGATATTTGTGTTGATACTGTCACACCCCGCTAAAGCGGAAACACGAGATGTAACAGCACAATGGTTCCACAGCACAAGGCTCCACTAATGACTTCAACATTCATAAGGGTAAACGTAGCTTCATTTTCCCAACTACTGATTGTTTCCTGAAAAGCATGTAAAAATGAGGGTCAACCATAAAGATAGTTGGTGAGTTCACAGGTTTTAGAATAAGTGAGAATGCCGTTTAAAAGTATTCAAAATCATATTTGAAAGATTTACGTTGCTACGTAAATAGTTGCTTAGTGTATAAATGCGAAAGTCATCTAGAAGTTATCAAAACCACGTTTGAAAGAATTACGTTGCTATGTAACTAGTTGTTTATACGCGAATTAGAATTCATTTAAGAACGACATGTATAGCTTGAGTCCACAACCAAACCTACTGGCCCGAGAACAACGCCCCAAAGACATGTCCTATCGCGAACATTTAAAGTTGGTGGTATGCACTCACATGCACGAGATAGTGGGAAGGTGGCCTCCTTCCAAATAGTACTATTCATATCAACCATCGGCTCAATAATGAGTTAATAGGTTGTGTAAGAGAAAAACCGGGGACTTTAGATGCGATAGAGTCACAAGCATACAATAAGAGCGTATAAATAGTATATGTACACATAGAAACATTTTTAGCACAAGAGATAGCATGTGTACATATCCAGAACAGTTTTTAATATCAAAGTAGTAAATGTTCAGTCATGAGCAGTTTCGTAATCGGATTCAATAAGAACAGCTTTGCAGTAAGATATAGTTTGTGTACACGTTCAAGAAAGGTTGTACTAGTGCACAAGTTCAAGGGCAGTTTCAATAAACAAGATAAGTTTCGTAGTAAAATATGGACTGTGTACCTCTTTCAAGGACAGTTTTACTAAGCGTACACATTAAAGAACAGTTTAGAAAACAAGTAGTCATGCTTTTCACCCCAAAAAGTTTATGAAAACAGTAGAAAAATGGGGCTGTGAATACTCACCTGAGTTTAGCAAGCAAATATAGCAATTAGCAAGTATGTGTGTTCCAAATGCAACCTTCTAGCAGCCTAAACGCATAAGGTCGGGTGTAAGTGGGAGTTAATGTTTACTTATGCTAATTGTTCACTCAACTAGTATGTCCATATATATTTTGTTTTAGAAAACGTGTGTGACCCGTTGGTGAAAGTTTGTAATAATAATTCTCAAAGATATTATTATTATATACGGTTCATTATACACTTTGCAATAGTATATGTCGCGTGTGTCTAAGTTGTCCTCGTTTGTAGTTATTGTTGTTACGCGAATTGGATACTATGTGAAATTAGAATTTCAATCTTTGGTCCAAAAGTTCTAAGTGTCATTTTTCGTTCGGGTTATATTTACAAGTCTCGTTTTTGGTCTAAGTTAGTTAATAAGCACCCAAATCCATTTTTGTTTACAATTCTTTCCAAAAATAGTAAGTTTCCAAAAATGGCAAGTTTGAGGTTTTCGAAACCGAGTCCTGTATTTGTTGACTTGGTCAAACCTACTCGGTTTGACCCGAGACTTTTACCAAACCCTTTAATATTTTCAAATATCATAAAAACTCAGTCCTTTCACCTTTCGTAGGTCAACAAGTGCCGATTTTTATGTTATACCCTAAACAGTCCACACAATACATTTTCCAGATTTTACATCCACTTGTCAGATTTTTATAAAAATATATAATTCGAAATAGAATATGAGAAAAATCACAGGTGATCCCCAAGATATTATCAAGTTTCAGTAATTTGTGTACTACTTTTAGAAAGGTATAAGTATTTTATTAAATTTCTTTTTCCTCTGTGGTCCAGAAACTGACCAATCTGAAAGCATGCATGAAGATTACATTTATAAGCAAAATCTACAAGGAATCAATAAAAGTGGTCTTCATGAAAGTTGTAGGCAATGAAATTTGTAAGATTTGGGTGGTGGTTTCAGGTCATTTGGAGGTGTATAGTTCAAGATATGGCCAAAACCATAAGACTAAATTCCTGACTTTTCTGATCAGATTATACATGCATTAATACAAAAATTATTTAAATTAGCAAACGAACTCCAAACATGATGAGACCAGTGGGTTTTGAAAGATAATTTCTTGAACTTGATTTTAGACTATAAAAACGTCCATTTTCATGAAGAAATAATTTTTATAAAAATCGTGGAAGTGACAACAACATTCTGGATAGATTATGCATGATGCATTTTCTTGAGTTTTAAGTTTTGAAAAATGTTTATATGAACATTTTTGAACATGAATCCTTGAGTGAACTTTAAATATATGTTATAAGAGTAATAATATGAAGAGAAATATCCTTACAAAGGTGTTTTGATGAAAGAATGGCAGAATTGTAGTGAGGAGTTCTTGTGGCCTTGAATTCTTGAAAAAGCTTTGCAAAGAGATGGAGAATTAGGTGGTGGTTCTTGGTGGTCAAGTGGTGGATTATGGTGGTTGTTGGGTGGTGAAAAGGCTGAGATTATCTCAGTATTTTGAGAGAGATTGAGAGAGAGAGAGAGTGTGTGTGTTTAGAGAATAGAGAAAGTAAAATGAAAGAAATTGTGAGAAATGAGGAGGTTATGAGCTTGCATGTGTTCCCATTGGATAGAAAGGGAGGTGGATACTTGGGGAAAAGGGTGAACGGTTTTGGGGGGCCCCACAAGGGCTTAAAATGTTTTCAATTTAATTTCCAGACTGTGTTTACGTACCGTGTTCGTTTACTCGTTATTTTTGTTAAAACGTAAAATCGCCTAACGTTTATTTGCGTAGTTTTTGTTATCGATATATTTGGGATATATTTCCTTTGAATTATTATTAGAATACTTTATTTTTGAGTTAACAAAAGGTTTATTGAGTTTCATTTAGTTTTCGAATTCGATTCGCACGTTTTTACCGAGTTTGTTACGTTTTAGTCAAAACGTTTACGTTTTTATCGTATTATTGTAATTAAATAATAATATAGTAATAAATAACTACTATATAATTATAAAATAGGATTAGTTTATTTATAGAAATGTTTTCACCAACATTCGTGTTTAGTCGGATAACGTCCGATTGATTTTACTTGTCGAGTTACTGAAATTTCAGTTTTGTGATTCGATAAGGATTTTGTGAAAGTATAAAGAGATAAATTTTTCTTTGATTTGATTGTCATTTAGTAACCTAATTTGGCACATCTAAAGGAAGTTAAGATTCACTAAGCAATCACCTAGACGTTCTATGACTACGGAGTCATAACCTAGAAATTTTCACTAGGATTTAAGGAATGTAGTAAGCGTAGTTTGATATTCGAGTGCGGTAATGACCTGAGATTTTGATGGTTGTCACAGTCTCCCCCAGTTAGAAGAATTTCATCCCGAAATTCCACTGGTGGCACTGTCTAGATTCGGCTAGTGAATAGATAAGGGTATTTTCGTTTCATAACACCTTCCCGTTCCTATGTGAACTCAGGTCCATGTTTAGAATTTTAGTGAACCTTAACTAAGGGAATCTTGTCACGTTTCAACTGTTTGGTACCTTTATCAAAGATTTCCGTGGGTTCCTCAGCAAAATGAAATCAATCCTCGATTCGAATCCATTCTAAGGTCAAGATCTAAGAGTTGTCGACTAGACACTCCTTAAGGTTTGAGATATGAAATACTTCATGAATGCCACTCAACTCTTGAGCAGTTCTAGTTTGTAAGCCACCGGGCCTATTCGTTTCAAGATTTTGTATGGTCCAATATAGCGTGGGCTTAATTTGCCTTTCATGCCAAAGTGTACAAGTTCTTTCCAAGGTGATACTCTCAGGAACACTCTATAACCCATTTGGAATTCAAGGGGCTTTTTGCGATTGTAAGCATAGCTTTTATGTCTACCTTGGGTTGCCTTGTGTCATTCTCTTATGGTTGTGATTTAGTCCATAGTTTCCTGAAAGATGTCTGGCCTCGTCAAGTGCTTCTCACTGACTTTGTGCCAACTTAACGGTGATTGGCGTTTCTGTCCATACAAGGCCTCAAATGATGCACACTAGATGCTAGTGTGGTAACTGTTATTGTAAGAGAACTCTATCAGGGGTAAGTGTACATCCCAACTTCCTTCGAAGTCTAGTACACAGTCTTGCATCATATGTTCTAAGGTTTAAATTGTTTGCTCACTTGTCCGTTTGTTTGAGGGTGATAAGCAGTACTCAGATTTAGTTAGGTATCCAGCGCCTTCTGCATTGATAGCCAAATTCGTGATGCAAAATGACAATCTCTGTCGGAGATAATTGAAATGGGCACTCCGTGACGCGACACGGTTTCTGAAATATAGATTTGGGCAAGTCTCTCCATTTTGTAATCCTCTCGGATAGGTAGAAAATGCATGAATTTTGTCATTCAATTGACAATATCCCAGATGGAGTCGTGACCTTTAGAAGTTCGAGGTGACTTAGTGACAAAGTCCATTGTTATCTGTTCCCATTTCCATTGGGGTATTTCGGGTTGTTGTAATGTCCCTTAACGGCTTTTGGTACTAAATTTTGCAGTCATAGTCGTTAAGGAATTTGATCCATCGGTGCTGTCTCATGTTTAGGTGTTTTTGGTCGAAGATATGTTCGAGACATTTTGTGGTCGGTGAAAATAGTACCCTCAGCTACCGTACAGGTAGTGTCTCCAAATCTTAGGTGTGAAAACAACGGCTCTTAACTCTAAGTCATGAGTTGTATATTCCTTTTCGTGGATTTTCAGTTATCGAGAGGCGTAGGCAATGACTTTATCCTGTTGCATCAACACGAAACCAAATCCTTGGTGTGAGGCGTAGCAGTAAACCATGAAATCATTGTTGCCTTTGTGTAAGGACAAGATTAGTGCACTACAGAGTTTCTGTTTTAGTAGTTGGAAAGCTGACTCTTGTTTGTCGGTCCAATCGAATTTCTTCTCCTTCTGAGTCAGGGTGGTTAAAGGTTGGGTTATTTTGGAGAAACTATCAACGAATTGCTGATAATTCCCAGCCAGACCTAAGAATTGCCGTACCTCGGTTGGAGTAGTAGGTGCTTTCCAGCACTTGATAGCCTCGACCATGATTAGATCAACATGTATCACTTGACGGTCAACGACGTGTAGTAGGAATTGTACTATTCTCATCCAGAACTCACACTTGGAGAATTTAGGGTATAACTCCTCGTGTTTGAGTAGTTTCACAATAGCTTTCAGGGGTTGACCATGTTCGGTTTCGTCGCGAGAGTAGGTTAAGATGTCGTCGATGAACACGATAACGAATATCTCTTGATATGGTTTGCACGTCCATAAGGTTCACGAATACTAAGCCGAATGACATCTCTTGGAATTCGTAATACTCGTAGTGAGGTTTCATCTCGAGCTCGTAGTTGTTGATAACCGGACCGTAAATTGATCTTTGAGTAAAAGCTTGATCCTTGAAGTTGGTCAAACAGGTCATCGATTCTTGGAAGTGGATGTCGATTCTTAATGGTTAGTTTGTTCAGTTCTCGGTAATCGATACACATTCGGAAAGATACGTCTTTCTTTTTCACGAATAGGACTGGAGTTCCCCATGACGAGGAACTTGGTCGAATGAATCCTTTGTCCAGGAGTTCACGTAATTAAGTGGACAACTCCTGCAACTCAAAAGGGGCTAATCTGTATGGTGCTCGTGCCATGGGTGCAGTGCCGGGCACCAGATCAATTTGAAATTCGATTTGTCTAGGCGGGGGAAGGCAGGGCAAGTCTTCATGAAAGACTTCTGGAAAATCCTGCACAAAGGGGGTACGTCCTCAAGTCGCTTCTCCTTCGACTTCTACTCGGTTACGGGTGCGAGAATTACCAGGTACTCTTTTCCTAGGTACTTTTGGGTTTTCATAAAGGAAACAATGTTCAAGCTCGGTTTACCGACCTCTCCTTGTAGGATCAAACTTCCACTGGTAACGAGGGGAATACAAATGATTTTCTCAAAACAGATGATTTCAGCACGATGCTTGGATAACCAATCAATGCATACTATGATATCGATGCTTCTGGTTTCGGCGGGTATGAAGTCTATGAGGAAAAGTTTATTGCAAGTACGTCTTGCATTAATAATTAGTTGGAAATCAAATTGTTGATTTAAAAGTAGACATAACAATGTCTAAGTCATGTTTAAAAGTAGTCAAATCGTTGTTTGAATAGTAGTTCATTACAGAGTAGTCATTTGCAAAGTAGTCTAATCATGACTAGGTAGTTGTTAAAACAGTTGGTAAACTTATTTGTAAATCAGTTGTTGTAGGTATAAAAATGATAAAACCTTGATCAAACGATATGTTTTATATAAATGAGTTTATACACCTTTGAATTTTGAAAGTTTTATAGAATATTTCGTGGAGAGGTTGTGGTAAGATCATGTTGAAATTTTTTCGATGAAATTAATTTGAAATCTCATAGTCCGTTAAAAAGTTTGAGACAATCAAAATATGTTGGTAACTCTCGACAGCACCTTGAAATTCTGTTTAATAATAGGATTCGTTGAAAATTAAGAGTTGTGGGAAAATTCTAGGTGAATGTCCGAAGTAATTTGTTAAAAGCTCCAGTTAATGATAATACGTTGAAATCAACCGAAGCACATGATTAATAGATTACATGATTGGCGTTTACAAAATATGCCGGGCACTATTACCTCCGGATGAATTACGAAAGTCTTGTACAAAATGTGATGGGGTTCTTATATACCTATGGAGATAGAATTTTTTTTTTTTTTTTTTTTTTTTTTTTTAATATAACATGAGGTAGGCACGTCCTTCTACTTCTAATTTATTACATATTGAGGTCGTCGTCTGACGAGTAGTCATCCATAGTGGAGCTTGCCATTTTGTTCGAGAGGAAGTTTTATACAATGAATTTAATAACAGGAGGGTTTAGAGAGTATCATAGATTCGAAAGGTAGTCATAACAATGACCGAGTGGGGTTCTCAAAGTAGTCGATCAACTATGTCATTGTTTCGAAGCGAACAAGTGTTTGGTAAAGATTATTTGGTAAAGATAGTTGGTAATCCCGTAGTTGCAATTTCCCCTTGAAGTGGTGATTAAAATGACTAGATCATTGTCGAAATAGTTTGTGTTCGGAGTGGTTAAGGTCACAAAATAAGTTATACGCAAGTTGTTGGAATCCATCCAATTATTTGAAAAATGTTTCCCGTATGTAGGTGTCGTGGTTGACTAATTTCACTGGCAGACCGCTGTACGATGACGTTACTTGTGGGTGGAGTATCAGTGGTGGTAGTAGTAGTAGTAGTAGTAGTAGTAGTAGTAGTAGTAGTAGTAGTAGTACATGGACATGGTAAGTTCTAATTCGAGGTGGTCTGTCTGCCCTTCTAGTTGTGTATAACACATGCGATTAATAGGTCTATAAGAAGCGAAGGGGGAAGAGCGTGAAGTAGAGGAAGTAAATGTAACGCGCTTAGGTGACAAATTCTCGTGCGGTTCTAGTTCCATACGTATTTACGAATGATTAGGATGAGAGTGAGAGGAAGAGGGTGAAATAGGCGTCACGTGTCTTGGTGGCGGATCCTTATGTGGATCTCCTCAAGTGAGTCCTCTTCGAATATGTCGTTGTCTAACGCGGTTGGGCGAACGGGTTCCATGGAAGTCTCCACAATAGTAAGTAAGGTTATATATATACATATATGTACACATAAAAACCTAGCACATCAGAACATATAAGGGTTAGTCCCGTTTCTATCATAGGTCTACGTCTGCTAAGACATTCCCGTTCACTATGACTATTTCAGGTCTTGCATCGCTTCACCTTTAATTGTACATAGTTGATCAGGCTATGTTAAATTAATTTCAAATGATGCAATTGCTGGACCAGTCATACCTAGTAAGGAATACTACCCTAATGGTTATATTCTAGGTCACTAATGCAATCCTAGTTCCCTATAACCTTAGGCTCTGATACCAAATCTGTCACACCCCGCTAAAGCGGAAACACGAGATGTAACAGCACAATGGTTCCACAGCACAAGGCTCCACTAATGACTTCAACATTCATAAGGGTAAACGTAGCTTCATTTTCCCAACTACTGATTGTTTCCTGAAAAGCATGTAAAAATGAGGGTCAACCATAAAGATAGTTGGTGAGTTCACAGGTTTTAGAATAAGTGAGAATGCCGTTTAAAAGTATTCAAAATCATATTTGAAAGATATACGTTGCTACATAAATAGTTGCTTAGTGTATAAATGCGAAAGTCATCTAGAAGTTATCAAAACCACGTTTGAAAGAATTACGTTGCTATGTAACTAGTTGTTTATACGCGAATTAGAATTCATTTAAGAACGACATGTATAGCTTGAGTCCACAACCAAACCTACTGGCCCGAGAACAACGCCCCAAAGACATGTCCTATCGCGAACATTTAAAGTTGGTGGTATGCACTCACATGCACGAGAGAGTGGGAAGGTGGCCTCCTTCCAAATAGTACTATTCATATCAACCATCGGCTCAATAATGAGTTAATAGGTTGTGTAAGAGAAAAACCGGGGACTTTAGATGCGATAGAGTCACAAGCATACAATAAGAGCGTATAAATAGTATATGTACACATAGAAACATTTTTAGCACAAGAGATAGCATGTGTACATATCCAGAACAGTTTTTAATATCAAAGTAGTAAATGTTCAATCATGAGCAGTTTCGTAATCGGATTCAATAAGAACAGCTTTGCAGTAAGATATAGTTTGTGTACACGTTCAAGAAAGGTTGTACTAGTGCACAAGTTCAAGGGCAGTTTCAATAAACAAGATAAGTTTCGTAGTAAAATATGGACTGTGTACCTCTTTCAAGGACAGTTTTACTAAGCGTACACATTAAAGAACAGTTTAGAAAACAAGTAGTCATGCTTTTCACCCCAAAAAGTTTATGAAAACAGTAGAAAAATGGGGTTGTGAATACTCACCTGAGTTTAGCAAGCAAATATAGCAATTAGCAAGTATGTGTGTTCCAAATGCAACCTTCTAGCACCCTAAACGCATAAGGTCGGGTGTAAGTGGGAGTTAATGTTTACTTATGCTAATTGTTCACTCAACTAGTATGTCCATATATATTTTGTTTTAGAAAACGTGTGTGACCCGTTGGTGAAAGTTTGTAATAATAATTCTCAAAGACTTTATTATTATATACGGTTCATTATACACTTTGCAATAGTATATGTCGCGTGTGTCTAAGTTGTCCTCGTTTGTAGTTATTGTTGTTACGCGAATTGGATACTAAGTGAAATTAGAATTTCAATCTTTGGTCCAAAAGTTCTAAGTGTCATTTTTCGTTCGGGTTATATTTACAAGTCTCGTTTTTGGTCTAAGTTAGTTAATAAGCACCCAAATCCATTTTTGTTTACAATTCTTTCCAAAAATAGTAAGTTTCCAAAAATGGCAAGTTTGAGGTTTTCGAAACCGAGTCCTGTATTTGTTGACTTGGTCAAACCTACTCGGTTTGACCCGAGACTTTTACCAAACCCTTTAATATTTTCAAATATCATAAAAACTCAGTCCTTTCACCTTTCGTAGGTCAACAAGTGCCGATTTTTATGTTATACCCTAAACAGTCCACACAATACATTTTTCAGATTTTACATCCACTTGTCATATTTTTATAAAAATATATAATTCGAAATAGAATATGAGAAAAATCACAGGTGATCCCCAAGATATTATCAAGTTCCAGTAATTTTTGTACTACTTTTAGAAAGGTATAAGTATTTTATTAAATTTCTTTTTCCTCTGTGGTCCAGAAACTGACCAATCTGAAAGCATGCATGAAGATTACATTTATAAGCAAAATCTACAAGGAATCAATAAAAGTGGTCTTCATGAAAGTTGTAGGCAATGAAATTTGTAAGATTTGGGTGGTGGTTTCAGGTCATTTGGAGGTGTATAGTTCAAGATATGGCCAAAACCATAAGACTAAATTCCTGACTTTTCTGATCAGATTATACATGCATTAATACAAAAATTATTTAAATTAGCAAACGAACTCCAAACATGATGAGACCAGTGGGTTTTGAAAGATAATTTCTTGAACTTGATTTTAGACTATAAAAACGTCCATTTTCATGAAGAAATGATTTTTATAAAAATCGTGGAAGTGACAACAACATTCTGGATAGATTATGCATGATGCATTTTCTTGAGTTTTAAGTTTTGAAAAATGTTAATATGAACATTTTTGAACATGAATCCTTGAGTGAACTTTAAATATATGTTATAAGAGTAATAATATGAAGAGAAATATCCTTACAAAGGTGTTTTGATGAAAGAATGGCAGAATTGTAGTGAGGAGTTCTTGTGGCCTTGAATTCTTGAAAAAGCTTTGCAAAGAGATGGAGAATTAGGTGGTGGTTCTTGGTGGTCAAGTGGTGGATTATGGTGGTTGTTGGGTGGTGAAAAGGCTGAGATTATCTCAGTATTTTGAGAGAGATTGAGAGAGAGAGAGTGTGTGTGTTTAGAGAATAGAGAAAGTAAAATGAAAGAAATTGTGAGAAATGAGGAGGTTATGAGCTTGCATGTGTTCCCATTGGATAGAAAGGGAGGTGGATACTTGGGGAAAAGGGTGAACGGTTTTGGGGGGCCCCACAAGGGCTTAAAATGTTTTCAATTTAATTTCCAGACTGTGTTTACGTACCGTGTTCGTTTACTCGTTATTTTTGTTAAAACGTAAAATCGCCTAACGTTTATTTGCGTAGTTTTTGTTATCGATATATTTGGGATATATTTCCTTTGAATTATTATTAGAATACTTTATTTTTGAGTTAACAAAAGGTTTATTGAGTTTCATTTAGTTTTCGAATTCGATTCGCACGTTTTTACCGAGTTTGTTACGTTTTAGTCAAAACGTTTACGTTTTTATCGTATTATTGTAATTAAATAATAATATAGTAATAAATAACTACTATATAATTATAAAATAGGATTAGTTTATTTATAGAAATGTTTTCACCAACATTCGTGTTTAGTCGGATACCGTCCGATTGATTTTACTTGTCGAGTTACTGAAATTTCAGTTTTGTGATTCGATAAGGATTTTGTGAAAGTATAAAGAGATAAATTTTTCTTTGATTTGATTGTCATTTAGTAACCTAATTTGGCACATCTAAAAGAAGTTAAGATTCACTAAGCAATCACCTAGACGTTCTATGACTACGGAGTCATAACCTAGAAATTTTCACTAGGATTTAAGGAATGTAGTAAGCGTAGTTTGATATTCGAGTGCGGTAATGACCTGAGATTTTGATGGTTGTCACAGATACGATCGTTGCGTACAAGTATATATTTACATATAATTATTAGTTGAATATATATATATATATATATATTCATATATATATTAATTGTCGTTGCTGTGATATATATATATATATATATATATATATATATATATATTATTCCTTTGTAAATGCCGCGTACATGTATATATATATTGTTTATCGTTGTTGTTTATCTTTTAAAACATAATTATAGTAGTTATAAAAATAACTTGGCTCTAATACGATTGTCTTAGTTCATTTATATAATTATATATAAATTATAATCGTCCACTATATATATATATATATCCCATTTGTCGGGTTACTAACGTCATTCGTCCCGTTTAACTTGTCACGCATATAATCCGGTTTAGGTTTGCATTTGAATATTCGTAGCCCGTTGGGCTCGGCCCAATTGGTTTGGCCCAATATCAAATCTAGTAGTTTAGCCCAAATATGTGTGGCCCAAATTAGTTTAGCCCGCATATGTTTAACGAATCATTTTGGCCCGTTTGGCCCAAAAAGTTATATTCTTAATTGTCCGTGTCAAAATAATGTCCCGCGGTCGTGTACCACTTTGTCCCAAACTTTGTATCCTAAAGTTTTATAATTTTTATAACTTTTTAGTATTTGTATTTCGTACGCGTTAATATATTTGTACTACGAAAATTATATCGACAGTGTACTAAAGATTAAACATCGAACTGATCAGTGCACAGACTACACCAACCGTTCGGCTAAAGTTTAACAAACCGTTCGGCTCAAACGTCCCTTAGCCGATCGACTAAAGGGGATGAGCCGATCGGCTCATTGGTTCCAGCCGATCGGCTGGTTAAAACCAACCGATCGGTTTGGTTCCAAGCCCGTGTTCGTCCCCTGTTCGTGGTCTGTAACTGCATATATGTATATATTCGGGTGTTTGATCTCAGTTTTTGTACACTACTACATCATCATAACATATCATACAATTCATACTACAATTTTGTTTACATACATACTAACATTATACATACAAAATTATATGATCAAAATATGAATATATATGTGTTTTTGAACCTTACAAAGTTTATAATTGAAGATGACTATGATGATGATGAATCTGATGTCGAAGATGACGATGACCTAGATGATGATAATGGTTAAGATACCATTTTGTTTGTAGTTTGTGTATGGATGTTTGATGGTTTTGAATGTAAGGATGAAGATGATGAAATGGAGATGACCTTGGCTCTGCTCTTTGTTCTTGCTCGACACACACACACAAAACTCACAGGCTTGAATTATTGAGGTTTGGTAGCAGAAATGAGAAGGAGGGAGTATATACGAGTTTTGGTTCCAGAATTTTCAAAGGAGAGGTATGGAGATGACACTGAAGTGTCGAGTAGATATTTTAAAAGTGGTATAAGTTGTGGTATTTAGCCCGTTAATTCCGTGTACGGGTCCAATTATTTGTACCCCGTGTCCCACTCAATTATTCGTTTGTTTAAATTTTATTTTAAACTTTGTAATTGATAATTACAAAAATGAAATAATTTTTATTTAAAACTTTTAATAAAATTATTCGCCGTAGTGGGACTGTACAGTTAAACTGCGTGCCAGATTTCGGTTGAATTTGGAACTTATATTTTAAGGAAATGTTCCAAATACTAAAACAGGAACGAGAAAATAATTACTTTTATTATTTCCGACCTTTAGGTACGTTTTATAATTATTTCTGTTCGTGTATGACGCGCTCGTCATGTTTAATATGAAACATATAATATCTTATATTATTTCAATAATATAAGTTACTAATATTAGTAATTAATAATTTTCGAATTATTAATTATCTTGTATCACCAACTTTAGTACGTTTATTTCACACGTAATTATATATACATATAACTACGAATTTAATATATCACGTATCACATAGTAAGTATCACATAGTAAGTTTCACAAACTTAACATATAGAAATTGTATTGAATTCACTAATCAGGGAATTACTCTAGGTAATGCATGAAATTAATTTAGGATTATACCCTAAATGGAGGATTGTCACACTCAAAACAATCTTTGTCAGAATTTATGTTTGAACAAAACGTTATAAACAAAAGAGTAACCGGATTTCAAGATAACATTGATGCCATGATAAAAATTTCAGAAAAATTAATCTCTAACATGAAATCCATTTTGAAAAACTTAAGTTTTATTGAGGAAAGTACGTCGGTACTCACGAATGAGACCACTCATCCGCCAAGTGATGATCTGTTAATCGTGACTAGAGGAGGAAAAGTGACCAAGGTTGATCCACCGCCACCAGATAACTCCCCCGAAAATACTTCTTTGCCCACACCTACACCTAGTGAAAATGTGTCTATTGACATCCCTGTCACAATACCTGACCCATCACCAGCCAAAACACCAGATAATGTACCTCGAACGAGAATACCTTATCCTGGCAGACTTAAAAAGGAAAAGCAAGAAGCCCAATTCAGTAAATATATGGAAATATTTAAAAGCCTACACTTAAACGTTAGATTATTAGATGCTTTAGTAGAAATGCCCTCGTGTGCTAAATTCTTTAAAGAACTCCTTTCAAACAAAGAAAAACTTAGGCAAATAGTTAGTTTACCCTTGGATGCTGAATGTTCATTAATTGTACAACGTGGTCCCCCACCTAAATTAGGCGATACTGGACGTTTTACTATACCCTGTTTCCTCCAAGGAATTCAAATTAGTAACGCCTTAGCAGACCTAGGTGCTAGTGTTAATCTTATGCCCTATTCCCTTTACAAGAAAATAGGATTAGATGACCTATTACCTACTCGTATGACTATCCAATTAGCTGACAGATCAGTAAAACTCCCCCGAGGAATTGTTGAAGATGTCATGGTCAAAGTTGATAAGTTCGTTTTTCCAGTAGACTTTATTGTCATGGACATAGAAGAAGACACACATATCCCGCTCATCCTAGGCAGACCATTCCTAAATACTGCCAAGGCTGTAATTGATGTTAATGAAAAATCTTTAAAATTAAGAGTTGGGAAAGAGGAAGTCACCTTTAATGTCGATCGATTAATGAAGCAACCTCTGGAAGAGGACCTTGGTTTGTGTGATACCATGCAAGATATTTTTGATGAACATCTTCACGAAGTACTAGCACTATCCAGCCAGGATCCGATACCCAACACCATAATCACCGTTCGAAAACTGTGTAATGAGGACCTTGGGCTACACTCTGCAATTGCTTCGCCAACAACATCCAACGAACTACTATTTCCGCTGTTTGAAAAGAAGTCCCCTTACATCGATGGCAAAACAATCGTTGTTCCACTAGGATGCGGTACACCGATACCTTGGCTAAAGAGAGATAAACCCATGTTCAATGAACCAAACCCATTTCCCTTAATCAGAGAGATCTTGGATTCGTTCAAAGAAATGAGTGTTGAGCTACCATCGTTTGAACTACAATTAGCCACTCAACCCGAATCACTACCGTTTTCAAACCCTGAAATCACCATAAACCAATCTTCATCTGCTCAATTTCAAGAATTCCAATTCACTAACGACGGAGAGATCAGCATCACCAAAAATGATGAGGTTTCCTCATCATCAGTCAACAAGTACGAGCTAAAGACAGACGAATTCTAAAATAAAACCGAGTGGGTTGAAATAGAATCAATATCCACATCTAAACTTGAGGCAGACGAAGCACCATTCCAAGCTGAATATGAAAAGCTGAATAGAGACGAGATAGCTAGAATGAAGCCGTCTATCGAAGAACCACCAAACCTAGAATTAAAAGAACTACCACCTCACCTTGAGTACGCTTACCTCCATGGAACATCACAACTCCCATTGATAATATCAAAAGAGTTAAAACCCGAGGAGAAAGCTCAGCTCATTGATGTTCTGAAATCACACAAGAAGACAATTGCTTGGAAGATTTCCGACATACAAGGAATCAGTCCAAACTATTGCACACACAAGATCCTCATGGAAAACGATTTCAAACCATCCGTACAAAGGAAGAGAAGGGTAAATCCTAAGATCCAGGACGTGGTCAAACAAGAGGTTATCAAACTCTTAGATGCTGGATTGATCTACCCAATATCCGACTCACCTTGGGTTAGCCCTGTTCAAGTAGTACCAAAAAAGGGAGGAATGACGGTCATTACAAACGAAGAAAATGAGCTTATACCAACTCGGACGGTTACCGGTTGGAGAGTCTGCATCGATTATCGGAAGTTAAACGAAGCAACTCGCAAAGATCACTTCCCGCTTCCGTTTATTGACCAAATGCTCGAAAGATTATCAGGAAACGAATTCTACTATTTCCTCGATGGTTTTTCTGGGTATTTCCAAATCCCGCTCGATCCGAAGGACCAAGAGAAGACGACATTCACATGTCCCTACGGAACATTCGCATACCGACGAATGCCGTTTGGATTATGCAACGCACCTGCAACATTTCAGAGATGCATGGTTGCAATTTTCCACGACATGATTGAACAATGCATGGAAGTCTTTATGGACGATTTCTCTGTTTTTGGAGACTCCTTTGCATCATGTCTGTCCAACCTCGACAGAATGCTCACCAAGTGTGAAGAATCAAACCTCGTGTTAAATTGGGAAAAATGTCACTTTATGGTGAAGGAAGGAATAGTTTTAGGACATCGAATATCCAAGTCCGGAATTGAAGTAGACAAAGCAAAGGTCGAAACCATCGCCAAACTTCCACCACCAACCAACATCAAGTCCATTAGAAGCTTTCTAGGACATGCTGGGTTCTACCGCCGATTTATCAAGGACTTCTCCAAAATTTCTCGACCTATCACCCACCTTCTAGGAAAAGACATCAAGTTTGTGTTTGATGAGAACTGCATGAAGGCTTTCAACTACCTGAAAAAGGAGCTTACAAATGCACCAATCATGGTTGCTCCAGATTGGAACCTACCATTTGAAATCATGTGCGATGCTAGTGACTTCGCAGTTGGGGCAGTTCTAGGTCAAAGGAAGGATAATCACTTTCGCCCAATCTATTACGCTAGCAAAACACTAACAGATGCTCAAGAAAATTATACAACCACAGAAAAAGAGCTGCTAGCCGTAGTATTTGCCTTCAACAAATTCAGATCCTACCTGATATTGTCCAAAACAATAGTATATACGGATCACTCAGCTCTAAAATACCTCTTCAAAAAGCAAGATGCAAAGCCTAGATTGTTACGATGGATTTTACTCCTACAAGAATTCGACATAGAAATAAAGGATAAGAAAGGAGCAGAAAACGTCGCTGCAGATCATTTAAGTCGACTTGAAAATCCGTCGATGGAACAACTTGCAGAAAGAGATAAAAAGATCGATTTCCAGAAGAGCAGTTAATGAGTTTAGGAGAACAAGGTTCATAATTCACTGACGATCCTCGGTTTGCAGACATTGCCAATTTTGTAGTTGGAGGGATCGCAAGAAAAGGAATGATCTCATCGCGAAGACAAAAGTTCTTCCGCGACGTCAAATATTACTTTTGGGATGATCCATATTTGTTCAAGGTCTGTCCTGACCAAATAGTAAGAAGATGTGTCGATGGGAAAGAAGCCGAACATATACTCCACCAAAGCCATCACGGACCCACCGGAGGACATCATGCAGCTAATCTGACAGCAAAGAAAGTCTACGACTCAGGATTCTACTGGCCTACCATTTTCAGAGACGCACAAGACTTGGTGAAACGTTGCGATATTTGCCAAAGGTTTGGAAATATCACAACGCGTAACGAAATGCCGTTAACGAATATCCAAGCATGTGAAATATTTGACATATGGGGATTAGACTTCATGGGACCATTTCCGAAATCTTACGGAAAAGAATAAATTCTAGTAGTTGTCGATTACGTATCAAGATGGGCCGAAGCCCAAGCCTTTCCAACAAATGATTCAAAGGTCGTAACAAAGTTCTTAAAACAGTTATTCTGTCGGTTTGGAACACCTCGAGCAATCATCAGCGATAGAGGGACGCACTTTTGCAATACTCAGTTTATGAAACTATTGCAACAATATGGGGTTACACACAAAACCTCTACGGCCTATCACCCGCAGACGAATGGACAAGCAGAGATTACAAACCGTGCACTAAAAAGGATCTTGGAACGGACAATTGGTCAACACAAGGAAAGATGGGCAGACAAGCTAGACGATGCTTTATGGGCATTTCGGACAGCTTATAAAACGCCATTAGGAACAACTCCCTATAGGCTCGTTTATGGAAAGGCATATCATCTCCCGATTGAACTAGAATACAAAGCTTACTGGGCACTGAAGAACTGTAGTTTAGATCCTACGATAACAGGAACTCACCGGAGAATGCAGCTAAATGAACTAGCAGAGTTGAGGGATCAAGCTTACGAAAGTTCCTACAAATTTAAGGAACGAACCAAGTTACTCCATGATTCAAAGCTCCGCCCCACACACTTCAATCCAGGTGATAAAGTTCTACTCTTTAACTCCCGATTTAAGAAATTTTCCGGTAAGTTCAAAACACGATGGAGCGGCCCCTTCACAATCTCTAAAGTATTTCCCTATGGTGCCATCGAACTCGAAGCTCCAGACGGAAATTTCATGGTAAACGGTCACCGACTGAAACACTACGTAGAAAACTTTCCCTCAAATGAGGAAGTCTATAACTACGAACCACCCTAAAATGGGTATAAAAGAGTCAAGCTACGAGACTCGATAAACAAAGCACTCTTGGGAGGCACCCCAAGCCTATCTTACTTTTCAGCATTAATTTTTCTTTTCTGTTATGTTTAAACTAATCCAATTTTTATGCAGTGACTCGCCTTACAAAAGACTAATAATCTTAGACTATTAACCTTTTGTATTTTGCAGGATGAGTTCGCAGTCAGACAGAGCACGAGCCCTCAGTCAGAGACGCTCGCGTGCCATGCACCACTCCCGGAGTTCATCACCGGGTGGTAGCATGAGGACTGTCAGAGGATCCCAGTCACCACCTCCTAGGTTGGATGAGATATCGGCAGACTCGATGGAGGTGTACGTTCAGGAGTCATTCCTGTTACGTCCCATCCATACCATGTTACCTTTATCTCACCGACCAACGGGAAAGACCGCAGGGACCTCGAGAGTACCCACCTTTGAGTATGGGGTTACTACTGCGGACCCTGCTGTCACTTGGTCTATACTGAGAGCCCTCGAGGTCCAGCACACCGCCATCTCTGAGATCCACACTGCTCTAGGCCTTACCTCCACACCTGTGTGCCCCTTTCAGATGGGACCTGATCCCGCTCCGCACATTCCACCGTGGGACTTATTCCCACCTTGGAGATTGATTGCGCAGGACCATCCCACTTTCATGGACTCACTGGAGGAGGAGACTGCTGCCCTAGATGCTTGGATTCAGGACCCAGAGGATGGCACGACATCTCCTTTCCATACCATCGAGGAGTCAGCATCTCCTACATCGATCGTGGAAAACACGATCTTTATGGATGATGACTTCACCGATTGGGAGTCGCTCTATCCTGACACGGATTAGCTTTTAGTAGTTATTTTTTGTTTAGTATTAACTTGTATTAACACTTGTGTTTTCTGAAGGATGTGTACTATGCAGAATTCAAAGTAGAATTTGTGGAACAAGTTCATTTTTAATGAGCCTGGTCCATTTCCAGCAAATTCACACACTTGAGCCTGGTCCATAAAATCCAATGGAAACTCACGCAGCACAAGGAAGTACCTCTTCTAACCTTATTTTGCTCAATCTAAACACGCAAAAGTTCTAAGTAAAACTCTAAGTGTGGGATTACAACTCGCAAATAGAGAATGACTTCGAAAATATTGACCTGTATTCAAAAATCTAAGTGTGGGATTAACCTAACTTAGAAATAGAACATTAGGGACAATGTTATTTTAAGTGTGGGATAGCAGTAGTATTGACTACTGAAATGCAACTTTTGATAAAACTTTTTAGCAAAACTCAGATTTTCAGCAAAATTTTCAAAATTTGTGAATCAAAATCAAAAAGGGTAGGTATTTCTGGTCAACAAAAGTTCAAAAGGTTTGGTAAAACGGATATGACAAGCAAAACTCTTTGATAAACTTTCAAACCAAGTTTCAAAACAAGCGATCGTATGACTAGGCACAAAACTACCCAAAATGAGTGAGGAATCTTGAGCCATATAAAAACATTCATCTTTAATGTTTCACTTTTCAATTGTGAGTGTGTCGATGTATGCTCTCTAGAATCAGAACTTGTTCAAGGAATACATTTTGAGATTACAAAAATGGGCGTCATACGTGACGAAGGTGCAATCAGAAAACCTCGACATTCCCTAGGATAAGAACCCTCTCATAAAACCCTCACTTTCAAACCCAACCAGTGCTCACCTTCAGCGGAAAACATGCTGAGCCTTAGCCTTTTCAAAAACTTCACTTCCTTCTTTCATCTTTTGACCATAGCCTAAGTTTCTGTGCTGACAGAAGAATTATTATCAAAAGTATGGAGCGTTCCCCAAAGGATGAACACCATCCGTAAAAGGAGCTCCAAGAAAAAGAAATCCAGCAAAGAAGCACGGAGCGTTCCCCAAAGGATGTACACCATCCGTAAAAGGAGCTCCAAGAAAAAGAAAATCCAGCAAAAGCACGGAGCGTTCCCCAAAGGATGAACACCATCCGTAAAAGGAGCTCCAAGAAAAAGAAAATTCAGCAAAGCTGTCAGAAGGAACCTAAAAGACCAAGGATCATTTAAAGCCAAGGGAAAGGTTCATCAAAAAAAAAAAAAAAAATTGAAAGGAAGAGACGCAAAAGAAGGCTCTCAAGGAGAAAAATCCAGAAAGGAGCACTACTAAGCACCAAAGATAAGTCATCATAAACATCTCTTAGGCTATACTAAACCCCCAAATAAACCACCTACAAAACCCTTCACCCATATACACCACTTCCACCATCTTGTGAATGTCTAAGGATAATTAGCACCGTCCCCATTTAAGTATTGTAGATTTGATTCTCGATCAAGCTTATGACAACGGAAGAGCTACATGACTGGCCCCTGAGTGAATTAGAAATTAGGAAACCCGATACACTTGAGTGAATTGAGTGACCACCTGTGAGGGCCCCAGTCATGTATATCTTACATTATGAAGATTGAAAAGAAAGCTTGTTAGAACCAAAGGTTTGGAAAATCATCAAAGGTTGGAACCTTGTCCGAAATCTTTTTACCAAACTTGCAGGAACTAAAAGCTCGCCGGAATACAAAACACCTCTCATCACAATTTTATGAAGATTTGCTTGAGGACAAGCAAAACTCTAAGTGTGGGATACTTGATATCGCGTAAAAAGTCATGTTTTTACCACCGATATCTCTCTCATTCTGGAGCAATATTTAGCACTTGGACTCAAATAATGCAAAAATCATTGATAAAATGCTAAGAAGATCAAAACAAGGTTGCACGAGAAAAATCAGGCAAAAAGACCGAAAAATGAAGATTTCACGCACGTTTGAAGATTCAAGACATCAGAACAAGGATTCAAGACAAAAGAGCCCATCACCAACATCTATCTGACCCAAGATGTTCGTTTTCAAATTACGAATCCAACAGAAAAAGAATCAACGCAAACGGACGCGTAACGAAGAAAACACGCACGAATCAAGGAACGCAGCAACCGGCAGCAGACTGGTGCCACTGGCAGCCAGCCGCCGCCGCCAGGCAGCCAGCCGCCGCCGGCTGGCAGCCAGCCGTCGGCTGCTTCCCGTCACCTGCACGGATTGCACTTTTTGGTACCTTAGCGTACCTGGTGCTAGACCTTTTCCTACTTTTCGTACCTGGTGCCACTACCTTTTTCGCCTTTTGAACCTGGTGCTACTACCTTTTCCACCTTTTGCTAATGTGTGCTTCCTTTGGCTAAAATGGACCAAAACTCCTCTATAAATAGAGGCATGGGCTCATTTGAAAACACACACCTTAGAACTTGGAAACACCAAGTAACACTTAAAATTACCAACATATTTGTATGTTCTTTTCTTTTATTCTTCCTAGTTAATTAGGCTAGCTAATTAACTAGCTAAGGAAGATTTGTACGGAGGTGCTCCGGGATGCATATTTTAGCTACGAGTTATTGTACTTCTTTTCAGGTGTCAATCTATCTTTCATATTTAATATGTTTGCCCTTTCTTTAATAAATTTAAATATGTATGCTAGAATTGCCATGATTAGCTAAATAACTCAATTGTCTGCTATGATAGTCGTTTAGAGAAGTATTAAATATGTGACTATGCGGTATGTTTTAAGATTGCGGATGGTTTATATTACAAATGGATATAGGAATTAAATCTTTATCGTTTATCTGCCCAACTCATGTTATGACTAAAACTTTATCTAAAAAATGAACGTAGCTAACTCATAGGATACAGGTCACTTAGTTATACTATGTTAGATTGAATCATTGAGCTCAGCATGGCCGGTGTTCTCTAGACCACAACAGGATCCAAGAGACACGGAACATGGGAGTATAGGTAGATTAAGATTAAATTCATGTAGACGATATTTTTGAGACAACTTTCGGAATATCCTCAACTTAGATGATATTTTTGCATGCTTAAATTAAACTGTCGCCTTGATCGTCTTATTGCATGTTCTTGTTTGATTGTTGCCTTAGGATCATCATAATAGTAAAATTTAAATGGCATTAATCCTCGTGAAGTAATATGACGGCCCATATTCGACTGTTCTTTGATATAGTACTGGAAACGCTTACGGCGGAGTACAAATGTATGGAAGTCAGAACGACCGAAGGTAGTTATATTATGAATCGAATAGCAAACGTATTACCTAGGTTTCCATTTGTAACACAAATCATCCCTGTCTTGTAACATCCTCAAGTAATGATGATAACTCGTACGAATAAGTGATGACATATTATCCGACCGTTTAGACCAGTTAACCCAACCTATTCCGGTGAGGATAACCCTCGTTCATAAGATTGTTTATTCAACAAACTATGCCATGATTCGGGGATCTCTGACGACCGAGATTGGGGAATAGGATTTGAGGTTAACTGTTGGGTAATGTGGGTGTACATTTGAGAGAACTTTCGGTGTACACTCTAATATATTGTGCAATCCCCGTGACATTCTATTTGCCTGATTGTGGACACCTTCGCGTCAGCCCGATGGAAGGATTGCAGAATAGCTCACATCAACTTACGAAATTATCCTCATTAGAACTTTCCATATTTAACCACTGCTAAACCACGTCATAGTAGACAATCGCTTTAATTGTTGAACACCCGAAGTAACCTCCACCTTTTATTTTAAATTTAGTTTAAATTAGGATAAGAAAACCCAAAACCAAAACCAACTCTTTCAATCCCAGCTGAACACATAAAAGTTTCTAAACCCCTAGTTTCAATTTGTCGTGCTTTGAAGAACGATCCTAGGTCATACTTGCCCTGTGCTAACCCTTTTAGCATAATAAGTAACCCTAGGCCCCAGCCTTATAAATAAAAAACACCCGCCGTTGCGCTGCGTCGCCGTCAGGAATTCCAGCGACCGGTGCGCAGCGCAACAATACCTCAACTAAATTTATAGTGTGTTTGAAGGTCGATTTGTTTGTACACCTATGCGAACCTTGAAGTTGAATTAACTAGTCGTCGTTTCCAGAGATAGGACATCGGTTCTACATCGCGCACGTTATGGAAATTTTAACAACTAATGGTTTTCACTGAAATAGGTTTCCTATATTTCGAGGGGTAGGTAAATCAACTAGATTTTTCTGGAAAGTCTCAAGGAAAAATTTATTGACAATCCGAATATCTCCGAGTTTAAGTTTATCGGTTCTTCGCTCACCTTGAGAATTTATATTTGTTGCAAATAAAAGTTTTAAGATGAAAAGTTGTTTTATTATTTAGGAATAGTAAGGGGTTCTTACCAAAAGTAGTATGGTGTTAGAAATAGTGATGGTAATATGTAAGATGTGCATCCCGTACCTGTCGTGTTGTTAATTCCCATTGTTTTGTACTAGACTTTGATTTATCAAAGTTTATTTGTGTTGTGTAGCAAGCCATACTTGGTGCTCAGGCATACTTGACTTGTAGTTGAAATATAGACGTGGAAGAATAGACAATTATTAAGGAATGGTCTTGACCAAATAAGTGAAAAATATTTGTTCTTTATACTAGTGTACGGTTTGTTGATTCTATAGAGTTTGTATGAAGTTCCTACACTGAAAATTTTCATTTAATGCGGAACATTCACAGTTAAGTTCAACTTGACGTAATGAAATTTAGATTATGCGAAAATGAGTCTCAATGATTTAAACTTCTATAATGTTCTCAATTTGTCCTGAGTCTATTGTATGTTAAATTCTAGTCCCTTACGAATATGAGTGAGTTTGTTGATTGTTAAATCTATTGTGTTTTAGTTGTTGATGATACATTCGTAGATGAGAGCAAAAATATAATAATTTTACAAGGGTTGTGTCACCAAAGAAAATCAGTCCATAATATCACCAAAGGAAGAAGAGTTTATACGTATAAGGATATCTCTTTGTGAGGTTTATAAGAGTTTACTTACCGTGAACTTAGATTTTATCCTAAATTCTCAGTGGCTTGGATTAGGGTTCATCTCATAGTGTACGTTCTCTCGCATTCGAATTCATTTGCTTAAGAGCTAGTTACATACTCGCGCTATGCAAAGGTAAGCAAATAAGGAGAATGTGATAATGATCGAAATTGATAGCTGACCATAGTATGAATGAATGATAATAGTTGTTGTTGGTGGTCATCAATACTGTTTAGTTTAAGGTGTGAAGTAGTATACAAAGATCATCTTAATAAGTGATGCCTTAGAGTTCAAAAATTGTTTCAATTATTTAAAAGGGAGTATCGATATAGATAGAGACGAATCTTAGAGATGGTTCTTGGCAGATTAGTGCCAAACTACGTGTTTCATCATGTCTACTGGTTCCTTCATATCGTTTTGCATTATTTCTAGCAAGTTTTCAACCGAGTTTATCCCCCCGTTTAGGCTCGTGCGGTGTGTTTCGGAATTTTTCATAACTATTGTTGAAAGAAATGTATTGTTTAACTCAAGCTTTAGTGATGTTTTGATGTCGAAATATAATTAGAGTTCGGTTTCGTTTGAAGACGGAATTGGTTCTCTGGTTTGAGGTAGTCTTCTTCTATGTATCGATTTGATAACATTAATAATATATCCTCAAAATACAGTGTAACGATGCAGCGAACAAAATAACATTAATCGGAGATATTATGTATTCCATATTTGCATTTAAGGTCAATGCCTTATGTGATATATCCTATTGATTCCCCGTCGATCGATTAGTCTCATATATATCTTGATCTTCACTTTGTAATTGTGCTTAAGTGTGAAGTCATTTTAACGTGACAACCAAACGATTTCCTCTTGATTTTTCCTTTGTCCAATTCATCGGTGAGTTCATTATGTTTTCGGTGATTATGAATGCTCATTGATTTTGCATTTTCTTTTGACTTACGGTTAACCAAAAGTTATCCTTGTTTAAGTTCGTGATATTTCATGATGCAAGGAAGTGGTCTTATCATTGGAGTTGGGTGTTTGTCAACCTCGAATTCAACATTTGTCTCGTTAATTGAGCATGTCGTAGAATAGTTATAACCAGGAATTTCTCCAATTTTATACGTAAGTTATGAGTAAATTTTCTCTTGAGAGTTTATTCGGTGGTATTTCATGTAGAAATGAAATACATTACAAAGTTTGAAGCACTAAATTTTTAGTTGTAAAATGGTAAAAGCAATGGGGGTATTATATTATGTTGTTACATTTATTTTAAATTTTGAATGGTAATAAAATTTATTTATTTATTTATTTATTTATAACTGCAGTTTATTTTACGAAACTCTGTGTTCCAAGGCATAAAGAGTTTCAAAACGATATAAATTATTTTAGGTACCAAAGGTTTTAGTAAGAAATTTCGAGGCATCATTTAATATTTAATTTATCACGGGTAATTAGATATTTTAGTTGAGTGAGTAATTTCAATAGGTAGACTTACCCTTCTTCTTCGTTCAAACCTCTTTCTTTAAGTAGTATAGATAATAGAGGTTGGTTGAGTTTGAGAGTTATTACCAAGTTTTCGAATATCAATACATCAATGAGTGGGGTTCATAATAGGACCCTTAGGAAAAGTTTGATTGACCTGATTTACAATCGTTACATTTGCATAGAATATGGCGTAGGTACGTTTTAGATTGACTTAAATTCATATGAAATTTATAGTCAAGTAGTTTTAAAAGAAATCGAGATTAGAATTTATGTTAAGAATGGTATTATTCAGTTACATTTTTAATGTAGCATGAGGCATTGAAGCCTTTATCATATAGAGTGTAAAGTTGACAAGAAATACGGAAGATTGCATGCATGTTCAATAGATATCAAGATCTTGGGCTAACTTTCAAAAGGAATTAGAAAATTTCGTTGCGAGGAGGTGAAAGTGGTCAACTGAGTGATTGAGTGAATGCATCACTGACTAAAGAGACAAAGACTATCGTATGATTTGTGGTTGTAATTAGAAGTTTTCAAGGAAAGTTAAGATATAATTATGCCCAAAGAATTAGAGGAATAATGAGCCAATTATTTTGGTTCCTGCAGGTAATGATTTAATAGAGTTTTGCACGGTTATTCAATAGCGAGTTATTATCCACGTCTATTATTCTCACGATACGGATTCCATGTCTTAGAATGACGTTTACTTACTACATAATTTACACTTTTATATTTATCATGTTTCGCTCCCGATACGTTTCACGTTTAGCATTTCGAGTAGAACGTCTTGGCGGCATGTTTACTACGATTTTGAGTACGTATGAGTTTAGAATAGATGAGCAGTTTGGATAGTGTCAGATGTATGTGCCAAACCAACGACCAAGGATCATGAGTTCGGTACAATTAGAGTTGAGATTTTTACATTGTCACGCTACTTTGAAGGCGACCCATTGGACACTCGAATATGGTCATATAAACACATATATGTCGTGATACCTTTGCAATTACGTCGGTCGCCGTAATTGTTAGGGTATCCTTTCATATATGTACTTATTACCAAATCCTAAATCACAATGTTCAACCTCATTCCTACATAATCAAATCTAAGAGTGGCATGAGTTTATAATGAAACGATACTATGATCAATATAGTATCGATGGATAACATTAATGATCCTGCGCCGTTAAGCCTACATAAACCTCTCGGGTACGCGGCACGTGCATAACCACCAACGGAGCATGTCTTGCTCGAGAACCGAATTGCGAATGGGTACATTTCATCTATGTAGCAATTACGTATACATTCTAGCAAATAAGTACATCTCGTGACAAATAATTATGCATCGTTCGAACAAGAACACATCGTTGCAAGTAAGGAAATATTGTTCAATTGAGCGCAGATCGTTTTTAATGAGCACGTATCGTTTCAAATAAACACATGTTGTTTAATGCACATGTAGTTCCTAGTATAGCATCTATATGAAGGTTCTTAGGTTATAGTCTAGGTCAATCCACCTAATTCTCTATAACCAATGGCTCTGATACCAATCTGTCACACCCCGTCTAAAGCGGAAATAACGGAATGCAACCATGATAAGATCACAACACATCGATATATAGAACTCTAAATGAAATATAAAGTATCAATGCATTGTGATGTCATTAACACGCATGGCGGTTCATGTCATAGCATACACACCAACAAAGAAACAATGTGTCACAAACAATAAATGTATTCAACAAACGTTAAGGCAACATGCCCATAATTAAATCAAAGTGTCAGCAACAAACGTATCACAAGTCCTGCAACAATACTTAATGCAACCTGATAGGTCCACTAAGTTTTCTTGTCCTCGATCTTAGTACCACTAGCGTTCCCTGAAAAGAAATGCTCAAAAAAGTCAACACAATGGTTGGTGAGTTTCGCAGGTTTAATAAGACACACGAGAAATACAGTTTGTTGTGATAATAAGTAAGTAGGACATATGATATGAAATAAGCACATAAGATATCTAATTCATCCACCATAAGCAATCTGTTCCGTTCCTGGATAATATTCACTCAAGGATAACGCATCTATCACAAGAGTGGGACTGTCATCTGATAGTACTATCAATAATCATATCCGTATTAGTAAAAAATATGGAGTGTTGTCATGGTCCCCAAGACACAAGACTCATCCGAAAAGTAAGTAATATGGAGTGTTGTCATGGTCCCAAAGACACAAGACTCATCCAAAGAATCAGCAATCAGTCCACAACAATCAGCATGTCACTTATTCAATCATAATGTCCAAATCAGAAAATCAGATAGTTTACACAGCATAAGAAAATAGTTCGAAATCAGTTTGAGCATTCTTTTCCCCCCAATGGAAAATAAGTAAAGAAAATGCGGCCGCAAAACTCACCTCAAGTATCAAAGTAAGTGTTGCCCTCAAATGAATCCACCAAACAAACTTGCAAATCTACAAGTGAACATATACGCATATAGGTTACAACCTAGACATATCTATGTCCTTCCATTGTATCCTAAGTCCAAATCATCTCTACCAAGTTTTTTTACAACTAAACCTCATGCATCTTCACAAAAGTCAACCCCATTGGGAAATTCAGATTCTGTCCAGAAATTTCATGCTACTTTACAATTTTCAAACCATGACTTACTGAAATCATTTGACTCTACAAATTTTACCGGTGACAATTTGATGTGTTAAAAACCCTATGTAATTTTTTCAGACTTAATTTCATTGGTTAACTATATTTTAAAAAAATTCGACAAAGTGAACTTCTCTAAATCGATAACACTTTCTGACTTCACAAAAGTTATATTTCATTTAAAACACTTCATTACTTACACAAATTATAATATTTTTACAGAAAATTAATAACCCTTTAAAATTACTCCAGTAAAAATTATAAGACCAAAATCCTAGTTTAACACACGTTTCAAAAATCCACAAGTTAACTACAATCATGAACCGAAAAACTCAGAAATGACCTTCGATTTTGTAAAATCATTTTGACTAACTTATACTCATCATTTGGACATAAAATCAACACCATTTGAAAGTATACTCTTAATACTTATGTTTAGACTCAAGATTCATTAAAAATCATTGTAAAATGACCAAGTTACGATTTCCCAAACCCGACACATAATTCTGTCCAGATTTAGGGTTTACATTCAAATCCAATTTCTCGCACATCAACATGTCCAAAACGACTATATGATCACACAAACTTGTTCTAGCCAATAAAACACTAATTTTACAGACCCACACATGGCCACAATAATGGGATATCTATGGATCGAATCGAAAGAAACAAAATAATACGGTAGATCAAAAATGCGTACGAAAGATCAAGTTAAAAGGAATATTATACCAACTACGAACTCGAGATCAAGATCCTCTCCTAAGATCTGTATATATGAAGAGTATAATTACAGAAGTTAAAATGATTAGAATACCGAAAAACTTACCAAAGTTTATGAAAATTCATCACCCACAGCAGCAGTTTACAAAATAATTTTTGTAAAATAATATAATGCGTTTCAGAGGCCGAAACCCTAAGAAAATGGTAAAACCTCGAGATCTACAACTTTCTAGTTTTGACCGAAGCCTAAAAATGAACGTAAACGGGTCAAATCATCCTCTGTTCGTGACTGAAATTTTGGGACAGAATCTGTGATTTTTTTTTTTTTTGATTAAAAAGTTTTACGGTTAGGTTTAGGGTTATATTTATAGGTCTAGGGTTCAAGGGGTGTTGGGTTGAGTTGGTTTTGGGCTTCTGGGGGTTGGGTCATTTTCTTTGGGTCAAAATTGACAAATCATCAACTAAGTTGGCCCGTGATGTTTTAAGATATAATACTCACAATTTAATTGTTTTCGTATTCGCGTATATTTATCTAATCGTATAACTTCCATAAATAACTAAGGAAATGTTTTCATGCCCAAAAAGAATATATAAGTTATCATTAATGAACTTTGAATACTAATAAGAAATGATTTTGAATTGAGATTTTCGAATTACATTTTTGGTGACGGATGTCACATGCCATCATCATGAGTTGATCATCACTATTACAATCTTTGGTGGCATGATTACCACCACAATCACCACATCCCTCACGAAGCTCCTTGATCTCTCCTTTTAGAGTCTTGAACTGATCATCAAACTTGGTAGACATTGCTTTAAGCTCTTTCATCATTTCAGAATTGTCAGAATTTCTACCACTCCCACTTCCTTCGGCAAAAGCAACCGTCTTTCGGGCTGGTTTACCTTTATTATACTTCGCCCAATTCAGACTTTGAAGAAACCTATCTTCTAGTATCTTCCACGCCTTATTTGGAGTCTTATACATGTATAAACCTCCTCCCGAAGCATCAAGAACTGAAGTTGAGGGAGTGTCAAGACCATTATAGAAGAGTTCAATGATTTCCGCTTTCGATAAACCGTGGCCATGACAGTTCCTCAACAGCTCTTTCATCCTCAACCATGCTTCCACTAATGTTTCTCCTTCCATTTGTTTGAATCCCCAGATCTCATTTAATAACCTTTCTGCTAAAGCCGGAGGAAAATAACGGCTAACAAAAGCCTCCCTCATTTGATCCCAAGTTTGAATGGTATTTGGTTCGAGTTCTTAGTACCAAATCTTAGCTTCCCCACATAGAGACTTTGGGAAAGTCCTTAGATTCTTCGGAATTCGGACCATACTTGAAATACTCCCCTATTTCGAGAAAATCGGCAATATGTTTATGCGGATCGGCCCGCACTCTCCCATCAAACTGAGTATCTCGAAGCATTTGCAAATGATTCCCCTTTTGTGAAAAGTTGTTATCGATCGGTGGCCTTTGAATCGCAGACGTCGGCGTAAGAGCAACGGTCCTAGTCCGGTTAAACATGGGTGTATCATTCTCTTCGGCCATTTGTTCAACTTTCTCTTCGAATCTTGATTCAATTTCTTCTTCAAAAACTTCCTCAATTATTAAGTTTGCTGAAGTTGGCCTGCTTTCAGTTTGGCTTTCAGTAGATTCCGTCGGTTTATTCTTTGATTTCTTCTTTCTTTTCTTCTTTGTAGTTTTCTCTTGATCGGATAAAGGACTTAGGATTTCGTTACCCGAATTCCTAGTGTTCATCCACTATCTAAGCAAACCTGCAAGAGCAAAGAAGATAAAACCGTAAAAGGCACCGGCGCAATACAATTTAACTTTTTTTTAAAAAAAAAATAACTTTCTAAGAATTAAAAATATTAGAAAGGATCAATAATCACACTTGAATTAAATTCTCAAATTAAACACAAGTCCCCGACAACGGCGCCAAAAACTTGATGTGTAAAAACAAGTTATAAAATAAACTAATAAATACTGACACTGAACTATTACACAACTAAGGGAAGTGTACCCTATCGTGTATAGTATAGCAACAGTAAGTACTGGTTTGTTCCACGGAGACTATGTAATCGAGAACTATAATTAAAATGTAATTAACTTAGTATAGAAAAGACTTGGGCTTTTGTGTGACCGAATTGTCACTTTGCTTAACAACTAACTTAATGAAATTAGGCAGGTAGACTCAGGAAGAGTCAGATTGATTTATTTAACTTTTTCGAATTCTAGAAACGACACTTGCTTGGATTGATTCACTAATGACTTCGGGGTATTCAATCATAACAAATTAATAATAACTCATGTTCATCTAAATTAGATTAGGTTTGACATTCGCCGTCACCTAAACTCTAATCTCAATTCATCAAAGTACAATTTAATCTATGAAAGACATTTGCCACATTCATCAACTTACAAGTTTAGGTTTAATCATCTAACTTATAACTTATTTGCGTCCGCAATCAAAGTTCAATCATTTATAGACAAACAATTGATAATAAACATACAAATGACAAACATTCGCTATAATCACTTATTTGTTAACCACATTATTTAGATTCAATAATCAAACCCTAACTCTTAAGAATTTCGATTAAACATAATTTGATTAAACATGAACATCAAAAGTAAATACCCCTAATCATTAGTTATTTCATCCAAACAAGTGTTTATAAATTTAGCTACTCATTATTATGAAAGAAATATTAAAAAGAACAATTGAAATCGAAGCAAACATAATTATATAGAATAAAAATGTAGAACGAGTGATTACAATGGTTAATTGATGATCCGTAATAGCCAAATGATTTGAACGAGCAATCAATCTTCAGCAATGAGTAAAAGCTTCAAAAGTAGAGAGGAATTTCGTATCTAGGGTTTTCTGAATTGAAAGTTATGTTTTAAATGAACAAAAAGCGTATTTTTAAGTTCCAAAATTGTGAAAAACCGCCCACAAACGCGATCCAACTTTCAATAACGCGATCCCAAATACCCAAAAATACAAAGGCAAACGCGATCCAGATTTGTGATGTTGGGATCACGTTCTTCAGTTGAAAACATTATGTTCACGAATTGCACATGCGAACGCGATCCTGAAGGATCACCCGGATCGCGTTTCTCTTTGGAAATTCTTCTGAGGTGAAATTACACTATGAAACGTGATCATGGCTTGTGGTCTGGATCGCGTTCTTCAGTTCAAATTCTGCCTCTGGCAAAAACTTTAACTTTTCAGCTCCAACACTTAACCAACTTGTTATCAACCTTCAGAACTTCAACTATTTTACCTGAGAATCGAATTCTAACCAATTAAGTACCAAAAGTTCTAAAAGTTCACTAAAAATAAACCTAAAACAATGATATTGTTAGTGCATTTTGTGTGTCAGTCACTTGGTCAACGTTTGTACTTGTCAAAGTCAATTAGTCTGAGTATGTAAAGTGTTAGTGTGTATATGCGAGTCTGTAAACGAATAGTGAAATAGACAATATACACAATACACTGTTTATGCGACACAAAGCTTGTGTCGCAAGGGTCACAATAGCGATACAAGTTGTGTCGCTAGTAGGTCAGAGTGTGAGTATAAATAGAAGTGTAAGATTTCATTTGTGGGTTGATCAAACCCTAGAGAGAGAGTTCGTGAGGCAAAGAGAGAGGAGAGATTGAGTTTGTGTTTGTAATCTTGTTCTTCAATTGTTAATACATACAAAAGCTTATATTAATTGTGTGTTCGATTCGTTAAACGTTCATTACTAGATTGTTTGTATTCTGCGCATTCAATTGAGGTGAAGATCCGGTAGGGGAACCTACAAGTGGTATCAGAGCCGTGTATCAGTTATTCAACGGTTTCGGATCGTGATTTGAACACTTTCGGTTTGATTCGCGAAGGTTTTATTGATTAATCTTTGTTTCCGGGTTTGATTGCTTGAAGATTGCATTTTCTGAAGGTGTTTTCTGGGTTAGTTCGTCGATCGGTTTTCGAAAATCGTTAGGGTTTCAAAAAAAATTCGATTTTTGGGTTTTGGAATCTGCTCAGCGCCATTTTGCAACACAAGCTGTGACACAAGATTTGTGTCACTAATTAGGGTTTTCTATCTTGCGACACAAGCTCACGACATAGTGTGCGATATAACCTGTGACACAACCCTTGTGTCTCACCACTATTCATTGCGACACATCCTTTGTGTCCCACTACTACTGTAAACTGCGACACAAGCATTGTGTCGCTAACACCTCGCCAAGGCTAAAAAAAATAAAATTGTGTTTCCAAATTTTGTTCATAGGCTTAAAAGTGTTCAATTTTAGCCTGGAAAAAGGTCCATTTTACCCGGGCATTTTTGGACGTTTTCGGTTGAATTTTTGGCGGGAAATTCGCGAAAAAATTTGTAGTACCAAATTTTGTTTTTGAGATTAAAAGTTTATAATTCTATTTTGGGAAGAGTTTAGTTGTACTCGAGCAATTTTCAATATTTTCAAACCAAATTTTGGTGGGAAAATATGGTTGTCTGTGTTTTGCTAAAGTTATTGATTAAAAGATGTCGTTCCTGCATAGTGTTCATAACAATCTTCCGATGTTCACCCAAAACACCAAATACTCAAGCTGGAGAAGAGATTTTGAGGCCTACATCTCTTATAATGATCCAGACATGTGGATTCCATTGACTGAGAGATATGAAATGCCAGTCAGGGAAGGAACACGAATTGCAAAATCATATAAATCAATGACTCTCGAAGAATGTAAAGCATGGGATGATGAATGGAAGACTTTCAAAGCAATTCAAGGATCTTTATCAAAGGAGATCTTATAGTTGTTTAAGCATCACAAAAATGCGTATGATCTTTGGGTTGCCATCGAAAAGCGTTGCGGTGGCTATAACAAGGAAGAAGAAACTCAACATAATGCATTTGTGGCTCAAACAAAAGAGGTTGATTCTGATACACTTACATGTTTATCTTGCATTCAATTAACAGGTTCTAACAATAGGTACAAAGATAACATTGAAACCGTGCGATCAAATCTCGAAAATTTAACAGAGGCAAATAAGGTTTTGAAAGATAATGAATTAGCTTATGAAAAGAAATTCAAAGCCTATCAAGATGAGTCTCAAGCGTTCAAAGCTAAAATCTATAGTCAACAAGATGAAATAGATAGTTATTTGAAAGAAATTTCTTTGCTTAACAAAGAGCTTGCTGACTCTAAATCAGAAGCTGGTGATCTTAAACGAAAAATGTCAAATTTTGCTACGTCAAACATGATATTTGATCACATCCTTGATAAGCAAAGAACTGATACGAAAAGCAAGGCAGGTATTGGCTATAACCATGTACCTCCTCCTATGGACTATCTTCCAATGCTTGTTGAGGATGCAATCAAAGACTTTGTGCCTTCTTCCTCAAAAGTAGACACAAAATCTATTAATGTGCCAGTTAATGAGCAAGTTAAACAGGCCGAGCTTGTCAGGCCTACATTTGTTAAAGCTGAAAATAAACCTCCGGTCAGTGTTGAAGAGGTTGTTGTGGTAGAAGATATACCTGAAGTGTCTACCATTAAGGTTGAGAAAATAACTGTCCAGACTGTTTTAAATGCAAAGGCAAAGCTAAAGTTGATAATGAATCTTTCAAAGTTAAAAATGTTAAAAGGGATTCTAAATCTACTAACTCAACCTCAGGAACATCTACTTCAACATGTTCACCTAAAAGTGCATGTTCAACAAATGTTCCTGTTAATAGACCTTCTGTGTACTGTCCTCCACCGAAATGATTTGAGGGAACTAATTGGAATCAATCTTATGTTGAGAGACGTTCTTGCTTTTGTTGTGGTCAACAGGGCCATATTATTAGGGATTGTAGGTTATTATCCTTAGATATGTTTGGTAGAGGGATGCCAAGAACTTCTTCTTTTAAGAATTCTTTTTCAAAATCTTTTTCAAGGCGTTGTTGGTATTCACCTAGTTGTGCATCAAACTCTCCACAACCTATGGCTAGAGTAAACAAAGTTGTGCCTAGTAGACCTCAAGTTCAACAGCACAACATTGTTGAAAATAAATCATCCGAACCTAAACAGGTTTGGAAACCAAAATCCACAAACAACACATCTATGAAATCAACTGAGTTTTTAAAATATCATAAACTCATGGATGTGATGATTATGGACGATAATGGAAAACCCAAGTTTATCAAGGCTTGGGTGTCCCATAAACTCTAATGTTTGATTGTTTGTGGTGATGCAGTCAGTTTCTTGATAGCCAATATTTTTTACTGACTGCATGGATGTGGATATTGTCGGAAGAATGGTGACTAGAATGATGAAATTTCTCAAGTTCATGTGGTTAAAGTGCTAAAAAGGTATTCGATTTTACTTGATATGTGATTTTGAAACTTTTATTTTGGAACTTATATTTTTTTTATTTGTTAGTTTTGCAACAGCCATTCTTTGTACTTTTTAGTATCAAAGAAATGCAATGTTGCGAAATATCTTAAATAAAAAAAAATACAAAAATATGTTTAATCTTTAAGGGGAGTACCTTTGAATTGGATTTTTGAAAAGAATTTGCTGTTCAGGGGGAGTAATTAAAATTCTGATTATTTGGATCAGAAATGTGAACAGCAAGATTCTTATTCCTCAAAAAGATATTGGATTGTGTCTGTAAACAACATGGGAAATGATTGTACATCAGATAACATGCACAAAATGGAAATTTTAAAGTTTATGTTTGATGTGTCGGTAGGTTTATCTGGCATGTTTAAAATAGCTTTTATAAACATTAGCTTCATCATATGATGTACTGATAGGCATGATACACACCGGTCTCAGGGTTCTTAAGAAGTAATTCTACTACGTGTCTATGATCTTGTGGTAAACACCATATGATGTACGACTAAATGTCTTAATTCCTTAACATAGCATGACATATTTCTATACCTGAGGTTTATCTGAAATCATTTGGGGGTCTATACTGATTGTTTCCTCTGTTATACGTAAGTACAGACCTGGTCTCAAATAGTATATGCTTAAAGTTAAGCAAACGCAAGTCAATGAACTTGAAAAAGTCTTAAATCATAAGATACCTAACAAGGTCACCAAAATGGTTTGACCAAGTCTGGTTTTGCTTAAACCTGAATCAAGTTATGTCGCTTTGTTGTACATTTGTACAGACCTGTCACCGCTGACTTGATCCTTAAAAATGATACTCGTATATTCTCTCTGGATTTGGAAGCTATGATCATGTCTGGGTTACATGGGTATGTCATAGGTGGGGACCATGGAGAAATATTCATACTAACAATAAAAGGTTAACTCACAGACCCGGATGTAACGTGTTTAAGTGGACAAACAATACCAGTAATCGTCTTGAAATAATTTTTATAAAAGGTGTTTTAAGTGTGCTAAGTAAATTTAAAGTGGACAAATATACTGATAATCGAAACAACACTTACTATTTCCTAATAATTGCATGTTGACCTGATATGATCTCTAAGCAGACCTAAAACAATCATATCCCCAATTTATTTATTTTTAGGTATTCTTTCCTTTTGTTTATTAAAGAAAAATACAAAAAGATTTTATTGTTATATTATTTTCTTCAATATCACATATCTTATTCAAGTCAAATAGATGTAAAGGATGTTGGTTATTCTTCAAAGACTGAAGATAAATTCTATTGGAGAAGCTGATAATGATTGAGAGATGGTCAAAGAGTTTGAAGATCTTATTGTTTGATAAATGTATGTCAGTCACATGAATCAGGACATCAAGATTGTTTGAAGACCATGCTATCTCGATGGGGGAGTTTCTGATTGTTGAAGACATGAAGGAGTTTGTTGGTGAAGGCTAATTGAAACTTATTTGACCAAGCTGCTAACATGGGGGAGTTTGTTGGTGCATTTTGTGTGTCAGTCACTTGGTCAACGTTTGTACTTGTCAAAGTCAATTAGTCTGAGTATGTAAAGTGTTAGTGTGTGTATGCGAGTCTGTAAACGAATAGTGAAATAGACAATATACACAATATACTGTTCATGCGACACAAAGCTTGTGTCGCAAGGGTCACAATAACGACACAAGTTGTGTCGCTAGTAGGTCAGAGTGTGAGTATAAATAGAAGTGTAAGATTTCATTTGTGGGTTGATTAAACCCTAGAGAGAGAGTTCGTGAGGCAAAGAGAGAGGAGAGACTGAGTTTGTGTTTGTAATCTTGTTCTTCAATTGTTAATACATACAAAAGCTTATATTAATTGTGTGTTCGATTCGTTAAACGTTCATTACTAGATTGTTTGAATTCCGTGCATTCAATTGAGGTGACGATCTGATTAGGTCCGGTAGGGGAACCTACAGATATCGCGTTAGATATATATGTACAAATGAGCGATATCAATGAACAACACTTACTTTGATTTAGAATCAACCAAAAGATGATGAATTAGCTTGTTAGGGCTTCAATTCAGTGATTAAAAACTGCTTTTTGGTGAGGTTTTATGATTCCATCGTTTTCTTCTTCTTCTATGACTTTCTGGAATTCTTGAAAGTGATATATTACTTACGTACATACATATGGGAATAGATAGCAGATATATGTGTTATTTTATTCCCCGTAATTATTATTATCTGGAACTTTAAAACCGACTTACAGTTATTACTATTTTATTTTACCTTAAATAATAATAATTTAAAATATTTACTTTTACCTTTAACACAATAATACTTTAAAATTTTGGGGTGTTACATATATAAATAGAACCTTATAGGAATTTATTACAGACAAATCTTCACGGAAACAAAGTCTTGGAGTAACTCCGTACAAAAGCTAAAACTACTGCTACGTCTCTAGAGAGAGAAACTAGAGAGATGGATGTGTGTGAGAGAGAAAGTGAGGAGGAAGAAATCAAATGAATAAATGTGTGTTTGAAGTGAGGAGGGGGTGCCCTTATTTATAGGCAAGGTCTCAAATCAGTCGTACAACTCGCGAAGCATCACATAAAAGCACGCAAAACACAAATCAGCACCAATTGGTACCTCAGGGGCCATATACGGCCTTCGGGGGCGGTATACGGTATGCCAAGGGCCGTATACGGTGCCTGAAGGGCCGTATACAGTCGCCAAGGCCGTGTATGTAACAACCGCCAAATTAGGACTTGTAATTAGTGCCTAATCGAGTGTAATACATGTAATTAGTTATGTGTTAGGCTAATTAATGTATCAATATATATATTGATGAATATATACAAGTATGCGATTTGATTAAATCGTACAAGTTTCAAATCGAATGCAATTCGATTCAATTAATACGGACGTTGGTGAACAATTTTATTAAATAATGTAGTATTATTTAATAACACTATTATATCCAAAAATATTATTTTGATAATATTTCAAATCAAATTCGAATCGTACAAACAACATTTGCGCGATTAAAATAATAAACGCGCGAACAATTGATATAAGAATAAGTTATATTTTATAACTCAAGTAAAAGTAATACATGAAATACTTCAACAAAAACATTAATAAATATTCGTATTTTAAAATAATTATTTAAACGTTTAAACAACCAGGAAAACGAACACCGCACGGAGCACAAACACAGGGGGGAAAGTTTGGGACACACCCACCTCCTCCTTTCTTCCTTCATTTTTACCATCCCCATTCTCTCTCTTTCTTCTTTTTCTCTCTACAAACACCAAAACCACCACCATCTCAATTCACAAAATAACACCTCAAAACAACCCCGAATCTTCATGCTCGTTTGGAAGAAAAAATACACGGAGCCACGATCTACATTTCTATCCTTTCGAAATTCTCCGACGCTAAGTTTGTAAGTTCCTGACAAATCTCGAAACACTCCGATTTCCATTATTTTCACTTGTTTGTTGTTTGTAATAGCTTGAAATGTCCATCTAAGGGTTGGGTAAAAGAATCGGACCAAACGGAAATTGGAAAACTCATTTTCGAATCAAAAATCCGTCATCAGACTTAAGTGTCGCATAGGCCGAACCAGTATATCGTCACTTCGTGCGTCACTTAAGTGCCGCATTAAGTGACGCATAAAATCCTAAATTTGCATCACTTGCCTAAGTGCCGCATAAAACCCCTTTTTCCCGACACTTACATCTGTCACTTGTCCAGTAACGCCTAACACTACTTACCGACACTTCCAACGACACTTGTCTAAGTGTCGTATACAATTGAACTCTAATTCCACCCGACACTCGACCCTAGTGACGCATAGAGCCCTTACCTGACACTGATAACCAACACTGCTTTAGTGACGCATCGCCATGCGTCACTTCCCTAAGTGACGCCCTAAACTCAAATTTCACAATTTTATGCGACACTTCCTAAGTGTCGCCTAAACCCCTAAGTGTCGCATCAAGTAACGCTAAAAATAGACTGTTTGCAACTCTTTTTCACACTAGGTGTCGAACTTCTATAACCTCAAACCTTTATACGATATGACTTCTAAAGAACATTGGGACATGTTTTCAAGCATAATACTTGGAAATCATAATAATAAGATTATTATTACAACCAATCACCAACGGGCCGTACACATTTTCAAAACCAATCAGCTGAGTCTCATAGCCCCTATTTTACAGTTTTCATCAAGGGTGTGATTACATTGCTCGTTTTATTTTACAATATGACAAGTACAGTACAAATCAAATACTACATGAGTTGTTTTCACTAATCATCTCAAAGCCCTCCACAACATAGTTTGGTAATACATCTGTAGTGTGAATGTTAGTATATGATATCATATAGGATTGACAATCCTCGTCCGGGTTAGCACGTACTAACTGGTCAAACGGACGTATTAGCATTTGGGAAGACGAGTGTAGATTAGGCACTCGTAGGAGGCACCTCAGTTGGGTTTCCTTAATTGGACCTGACACTCAAGTCAAGCTCAGACTATGTGCTCATGGCTGTATAACTTTTATTTTGCTTAATTGCATTTTAAATTCAATTAAATCTTGCGGTTCATACAAATATGTGTTGACATACAAACCTGTGAGCTCACCAGCGTTTCGCTGACCCATTTTAGCATGTATCACAGGTACTCAGCAGTAGGTTGGCTGCCCAATCAGGATTCATTAGCCCGAGTCTTCATTCAATCAATCAGAGATTTAGTTGCATTATTATATTTTTGTATAAGGTAATTATGTAATGTAATCTCTCAATTTCAAGGAACTGAGCTAATGTAAATAATATTTTTGATGTAAACTTTGGTTTTATCAATACAATGTAAAACGACGCAGTTAGTGGTCATTCATTATATCTTATGTGCTGTGTATATTGATTAGTCGCGCCCCGACCCGATTCGCTTCTGCAACACGAAATTGGGGGTGTGACAGATTGGTATCAGAGCCTAAGGTTATAGTGAACTAGGTTGCATTTAGTGGGCCTAGACTATGACCGTTAGGCAGTATTCCTTATCAAGTATGATTAGGTTCAGTGACTGCATTGTATTTGTTTAATTTAACATAGCTTGATTAACTATGTACAATTAAAAGAATATGATGTGAGATCTGAAAGGAGTCATGACTGAACAGGATACACTACTTGACTCTGACCACGAGAGAAACCGGGACTCAAACAATGTCTGTGTTAAGATACTTTAGGCTATTATGTGATATATATATATATATATATATATATATATATGAGTAAATTCTATAGATGGTCCCTGTGGTTTACATCAATTTACGAAAACAGTCCCTAAACTTCTTTTTTCACTTTTTCAGTCCAATAAGTTTACATTTTGCTCGAAAATGGTCCCTCACCCACCTAAAATGACTAAAGTACCCTTTGACCGTTTAAATCGTGACTATCCAGTAATGACAAAAGGAAGGGTACTTTAGTCATTTTAGGTGGATGATGGACCATTTTCGAGCAAAACATAAACTTATTGGACTGAAAAAGTAAAAAAAAAGAAGTTTAGGGACTGTTTTCGTAAATCGGTGTAAACCACGGGGACCATCTATAGAATTTACTCTATATATATATATATATATATATATATATATATATACATACATAGATAGGCTTCGCTCTCGCTCAATATCTTAGGCTATATTATATATGTATTATATGAATATAGGCCTCATTCTCTCTAACGCTTTGTCTCAGAATGGCAAACATACCACTCAATTCATCACGCTCTCATCCGTATAGATCGCGAAACCCAAGGGTGGCTAGGAGGAACACCAGTTTGCCTCGAGCTGAACCATACCCCACTCACTTCACCTTGTCGGACTTAGCCATTAGGCTACACCATCACGAACAACGACTTGATACTATGGATATCGAACTCCAAGAAACCAACGAAAACTGGAGACTCACATCATTCGAACGTATCAATCAAGTCTCCGAAGATCACGAAAATACCGTCAACAACATGGACACCCTTGACAACCGTCTGGGTGAAACCATCAAAACTATGGAGGTTGTCCACAACCAAGTGATTGGCAACCGAAACAAAATCTTCGTCCTACAATCAAGGTTGAATCAGTGAGAGACACGTCTAAGGGAAACCGAGGACGCCCTCGGATTGGTTAGCAGACTTGCAGAATCTGTAGACCATCTCACCGCACTGCTGCCATAACTCAATCTATGTCAGGATTAGCTTAGGCTAAATCTGTACTTTATCATGCTTTCGTAGGACCTATGTAATTCGACCGGATGTAACAATTCCCGACACCTTTTTGTTAAAAATCTAATCCTGTAACTTTTGGGTCACGTAACTTAAAATTGTCTGTAATCGTTTAACATCGTAATATCAATCGACAATTTCTCTCGACTATCTTACATTGTTAATGAGAGTGCCCTATGACGTGGATCTAGATGACAATTGACTACAATTGAAAGGCGGAATCAATCAATTGCGTGTATTACTAATGAACACAAACCGAAACCAATGTAATTAACAAAGTGTAAACGAAGATATCAGCTTGTATTATGAATTGGGAACGATTACAAGGTTGCTTAGTCGACAAATGGTGCTAGGGTTTTGTCAACCCTAGCCGGAAACCCGTAGGTTTGTATTTATACTAAAAGTCAGCCGACATGCGTCACTTGTGGAAGTGTCGCATGTGGCCGCCTTCATGCGTCACTTACCTAAGTGACGCTATGCGTCACTAAGGCAAGTGACGCCTAACCTAAAACTTAAGTGTCGCATATAACAAAAACTATATATTTCACTATACAACTAACGACACTTATTACAACTCGATAGACCAACTGACAGACAACCTAATATGCATCAACAAACTCCCCTGTGTCTTCAGCTTAGTCTTCAAAATCTTCAAAATCTTTGAGTCTTTATTTCCAGCCAGCAGGAAATACACCACCAGCGTGTACTCCATTGGCTACGCCGATATCGATAATCTTCTGAAATTTTATCGCTTCAGCTCTATCTCTTTCTTTGAACTGAATCCTGTTCTGATGTAGTCTTTTCATATCTTGTTCCGAAAGATTAATCAAACTCAAAGGGTCAAATACACAAAATCTATTTCTCTTCAGACCCCAAGTAGACCTCTTTTTAGGTTGAACAGCATCCCATGTTGTTTTCTCATCAATCTCCAAATCTGCATCTAAAGATCCCAAATCCGTAGCTGGTTCTGATTTGGAATAAAAACAATCACAGCTTCACCAGTAATATCGTCATATTCCCAGTATAACAACCTATTCAAAAAGTCCAAAGGAATGATCTCTAAAGGTATCTTCTGTAAGCACTTTGCTGGTGGATAGATCATCCTTACAATTGGTTGTCGTGTAACCGGATCCAGCTTCTTCTTAAACTTATATCTCATACCCAATGTCGGTTTAATCAGATTATACTTCTTGCTGTTAATCTCCCGACGAATAACCACTTGAAAGAAATCAGCACGTGAATCTCGAGCACGGTTGATCAAGGGTATCTAAGATAGTCTCTGAAGCTCACATTTTGGCAAAGTACTTATTTTATAACTCTTTAAGTTGAAGTACTGAATGCCATCACTCCTTTTAATCATAAACACCGAATTATTCTCATCAAACTTCCAGCTTTTTATCAAACCCGTGTAATCAGTTCTGACTTTGTAAAACTTACACGTGACGGGTACCTCAACTATATGTTTGAGCACTATGTCAGGCTTTATCATTGAAGATTGAGCTGTAGAAGCTGATTGCTCATTGGTCTCTGTCTCAGAATCATGATCTAATTCATCTTCTGAAGAATCCGATTCGATAATAGGAGCATTGTCATAACATTCATCACTTTGAAGCTGCTCCCCCTCAACCTCAACTTCGTCATTTCCTTCAAAGAAATAATCCTCTGCCACAGGATCATTTATCACATCTTCCTCAGGTATCGGTGTATTATCATTCATCAAATTTTGCAGATATGTAAGATCTACATACGAATAATCAACCGCTATTGGTCTTGCCTGACCTTGAACCTCGATGAAGTAATCCAAAGATATGTTTTCATTAATAGTAGAAGGAAGTACATTTTCTGGTTCCGGGGAAGGAGTTACATTTGTTTCTAACTCACTAGGACCTACCTCCCCCGAAACATGTGTAACGGATTCCAGCTCTAACAACCTAGATGACAGATTGGTCACTTGAAGCTGTAGAGTGTCAACCGTAGCAGCTTTAGCTTCCAATTCCTTGATCTGAGAGGCTTGAGCTTCAATAATTGCCTTCTGATCATCAAACCTCTTCGCCAAAAGCTCCATCTGAGCCAAAACCATCTGAAGAGACAGCATGTCAGACGGTGGCGGTGGTTGTTGTCGCTGAGATGTTGGTTCCTCAATGACCACTGTCGTCCGCTGGCGTCTACGAAGAGGTAAGTCGGCATAAGAAGGTGAAGACCCAGCAGGACGTTTGCCCGGATTCCTCGGGACATGGACCCTGCTAGCAGAGATCCGTCTCAGTATACGCTTAAAGCGTCGAGGATCGGCAAGCTGAATACCATCAAAAGCAGATTGTGGTGGCACGTCACCCTCAGAATCAGGAGGAGTGGGCCCACCATAGTCAGAATCGGCCTCAACCCGATCAACACGATCGATATCCTCTAAGTCTTGAGCGATATCAGTATCAACTAAGTCGTCCTCGTTGACCGGAGGCACGACATCATCCAAAAAACCGTGATCGCGCGGCGCAACATAGTTTTCGTTCACTATGTGCCCGAAGAGTTCACGATCAGCCAAAACTGGCTCACCCTTTGGCACGAGCTTGCAATCGTTGAAGACTCGCAGAAGCATCGGTGTCGGCACCAGAAGGGATCGCTGATCTGGAGCGATATCAAGATTCAGGTCGTTCAACAAAAGCTGTACAAACCGAGGATACTGCAGCCATTTATCCTTTCCAGCTCGTATGTTCTCGACCATGTTGCCGAAAATATAACCGCTGAAATTATACGGTTTGTTATAGATGAGGGCCAACATGAGAGATAAAGTAAGATGACTCGCAGCGTCATATCCCCCCTTCCTCGGAGATAAACACACGATCACGATATGGCACAGATACCTCCAAACCCGGCAGAGGTATTGTTTCCTGAAATCGGAGAGCTGGTTTGCCGGATAACCCATCCGTTGAAGCCCTCCATAGATAAATGTAGTTGGGAAGATGGTGGGTATTGTAGAATTGTCAGTAAACTGGAGAACTCGACGAATAGAATTCTCTGTGATCTCAATTTCCTCACCGAACATTGTTGATACAATTCGGGGAACATCACCCTGAACCCTGATCACTGCATGATCATAGAACTCCTCGATTTGGTTCATGTAAACCGGAGTCGATGCAGTAATCGCATAATGGATCCTTGACCTGCGTAGGAAGTCAATCATTGGCCTGAAAGGCGCTGAATTTGCATGCGTAGACTCTAGAAAAGCCGTAATGTTGTGTCGGGTGTTGGTACGGCGGTAATAGTTTTGTAGCTCAGCCATCTGTAAGCTAAAATACAAAGAAAAATAACCGAAATCGTTATAGAGTTAGCCCGAACACAGAAGGGTTAAAAAACGAATTTTTACTTTAGGCGTCACTTATGGTAAGTGACGCATGGCCACTACCGTCACTAAGGAAGTGTCGTAGTATACAGTGTTTAAAATCAAAATTAAAGTATAGCGTCACTTAGGGTAAGTAACGCTATCAAGCGTCACTGATGTAAGTGACGTTTGTATTTAGTGATTAAAGGTATACGACACTTATGAAGTGACGGGTGAAGAACATGCGACAGTTATCATAGTGACGGTATCCTAAGGGAGTCACTTAAGAAGTGACGGTATAAGTGACGTATAGAAATAAGTGTCACTTAGACAGTCACTTGGTGAAGTGACTCATTTAGGGGCGTCACTAATATGAGTGACGGTCTTAACAAATAAAACAAGTATATGCGTCACTACACGAGTCACTTATTAAGTGACGCAAAATCAAGCGTCACTTATTAAGTGACGGTATGGGCTTTCAAAATTACCAAATAGCGTCACTTGAGGTAAGTGACGCACGAAGTGACGCAACGATGAAGATCATCGTGTCACTGTTCATACCCAGATTTCAAAATTGGGGTTTTGCAAAATCGAAGTTAACAGGTTATGCGCAATGTAAAAACGAATGGTACACACCCTTTATTACACGAAAACATTATCAAACAAGCATTTAATCGATCGATTTTCAAAGTGAAACCCCAACCGTAACCCTAACTTAAATTTACTGCATGAATAATGAACTAGAATGGTTAAAATAAGTACTAATAGGTTCGTTTGAATGAGAGGAACAAGAGAAAACCACAAGAATGCACGAGAAAGCCGCAGAAAACACGAATCGATCGAAGAAAACGCACAGAGGGAAGTGACGCAGAGACAGTATAAGTGTCGGTGTGTCAGAGCAAGTGACGCTATAGTAATTTGAAAAGTGGTGAGGTTGAGTGTCGTGGGGAAGGGGTATTTATACACCAACCCTTGTATGCGTCACTCAACCCGGCACTTATAGCGTAGCTTACCCCGGCACTTACTGCGTCACTAAAGTGAGTGACGCAATATCGTATGCGTCACTGGCAGCGTCACTTATGAAAGTGACGCGCAGTTCACTTTTAGTGAAAAATTGGCGATTTTATCGATTTTCGCGTTGTGATTTCGGTACTCAAATTTGAAAATGTAACTGTGACTTGGATAAAATCTAAAATAAAACTAACTTAGATAAAATAAAAGTACATACAGGAATGTAAATTTACAACTAGAAAATTAGCACATTCTTTTTGGTGACGGAGTTGATATAATCTGGTTAGGGATCATATCGGAATAACATGCATTTATTAGGAACATTAAGTGTTATTTCGATCATCAGTATATTTGTCCTCTTTAAATTTACTTGACATACTAAAAACACTTTTTATAAAAATTATTTCAAAACGATTATTAGTATGTTTATCCACTTAAACATGTTATACTCACATCTAGGAGGTATTTTATTATTGTTGGTATGTGCATTTCGCTGTAGTTCCCATCATAGATATACATCTTAACTTAAGACGTAGACCATGTTTCCATTTACAGATAGAATATAAGAAAATCAATTTTAAGAATCAAGTCAGCGGCGACAGGTCTGTACTTACGTACAACAGAGCGACATAGCTTGATTCAGGTTTAAGAAAAACCAGACTTGGTCAAACCATTGTGGCGACCTTGTAAGGTATCTTATTTTGAAAGACTTTGCAAGTACTTTGACTTGTGTTTGCTTAAGTTTAAAGTATATATTAATAGAAGCCAGGTCTATACTTACATATAACAGAGGAAACTATCAATATATACCCCCAAATGATATCAAATAAACATCTTTCATGAAAGCATGTCTAGTATAAGTAAGAAATTAAGACTTTTGTCATACATCTAATGATGTTATACCACTTGAAATAGACAATTAATGATTAAGCTTCTTAAGACTTCTCAAAGAGGTTTGCATACCATGTCTACTAATATATCATATGATGAAGACAATGTTTATAAAAACTGTTTTCAATACGTCAGATAAATCTACTGACACATCCAAGATAAACCTTAAATTTCCATTTTTATGCATGTCACCCGATGTACTATCATATCCCAAGTTGTTTACAGATACAACTTCAACGTCTATTTTTAAAATGTAGCAATCATGCATTTCTTTAATACTAGAAAGTATAAAGAGTGCCAGTTGCATAGGTTGCATTTTTTTTTTTAATAAAACATTACTTTAAAAACAATCCAAGTCACGAATTACTTTTTAGTGACAAAGAATTGTAAACCAATCATGTTGATTAGTTCGTCAAATCGAGTACGCGTAAAGGCTTTAGTGAAAAGGTCGGCATTCTACTTTAAGGTGTCTATTTGGACTAGGTCTATTAGGTGTTTTTCATAGCAATCCCGTATAAAGTGGAACCTAAGTTCAATGTGTTTAGTCTTAGAGTGTTGTACGGGATTGCGTGTGATAGAAATGGCAGCAGTATTATCAATGTGAATAGGAGTCATAGAAAGAAGTAACCCGTAATCACGCAGTTGATGTTGTATCCATAGAACCTGAGAGCAGCAACTCGCAGCAGCAACGTACTCAGCTTCCGCAGTGGAGAGAGAAACTGTAGTCTGTTTCTTGCACTGCCACGAAACTAGTCGAGTTCCTAGGAATTGACATCCACCAGTGGTTGACTTCTTGTCTATGCTGCAGCCGCCATGATCTGAATCCGAATAGGCAGAAAGAGCGAAGGATTTCTCATTTGAATACCATAGACCAAGATTGGGTCTATGTTTGAGATAACCAAAGATTCGCTTTACTGCCCTCATATGAGACACCTTTGTTTTGGCTTGAAAGCGAGAGCATACGGATACCGCAAATACAATATCCGGTCGAGAAGCAGTCAAGTACATCAAAGAACCTATCATTGATCGATAGTCCTTTTCTTTGCAATCTTCTTCATCCTCAGCAAGTCGGAGATTGTGATTAAGCTCGATGGGAGTCCCATAGGTTTTACAATTGAGCAGATCATATCGAGTCAACATGTCTTTGACATACTTTGACTGATGAATATAAATACCTTTTGGAGACTGCTCAACTTGTACACCTAAAAAGAATTTGAGCTCCCCCATCGCACTCATCTCAAACTCAGATTTCATGATCTCCTCAAAGTGCTTGCACATCACTTCATTTGTAGAGCCAAAAATAATGTCGTCCACATACACCTGCACGAGTAGCATATCCTCTCGATCGCCAGTCCGTTCTTTGCGAATGAACAGAGTACTGTCGATATTCCCACGAACAAATCCATGCTTAACTAAATGAGTAGTAAGCCTCTCATACCATAATCGCGGGGCTTGATGAAGACCATATAACGCCTTGTTTAACTTGCAGACGTATTCTGGATGCTCAGGGTCTTCAAAGCCAGGAGGCTGTTTCACGTAGACATCAGTGTCCACTTTCCCATATAAAAATGCGCTCTTAACATCGAGTTGGTGAACGCGAAACTCTTTGTAAGACGCAAATGAAAGGAAGATCCGAATGGACTCAAGTCTTGCCACAGGAGCGAAGACTTCATCATAATCCAAGCCCTCGATCTGACTGAATCCTTGAATGACCAATCGGGCTTTATTCCTAATTACAATACCCCTATCATCCATCTTATTGCGAAACACCCATCGAGTGCCAGTTAAATGAGCACCTTTGGGTAATGGAACTATATCTCACACGTGCAGCTTGTTGAACTGCTGCAACTCTTCTTGCATAGCCTCGACCCAAGATGGATCTTTTAAGGCTTCATCAACTTTCTTCAGTTCAATTTGGGATAAATGACAGGAATTTATCCGGGCGACCAAATTCAACATTTCCTGATTCGGATTTTGCTGCACTTGGTGCCTTGTTTGAACAGCAGCATCAGGATCACCGATGATGTTATTGATGGGGTGATCCCTGTGTACACGTGTAACTGGGATTCGATCGGGTGCAAGTACTAACTCCAAATTATTCATGTCCCCTTCAGTGACGGGAACAGTGTTAGTTGCAGGAGCAGTAGGACTTTCCGGTTGCACAGGAGGTTCCGTATCATCTTCATTAGAGAAAAGGTGAGAGTGGACCATTTCTTCTTCCTCGTATGGTGGCATGTTGGGATCATCGGGATATTCTGTTGTATTAGTTGTTCCTGAAGTTGAAGGAACATCCGAAGGTGGAACCGTAGGCGATGATGTGGATGTAGTAGGTAGTGGTGAGGATGTAGTAGTAGGTGTTGGAGGTGGTGGAGTGGGTGTTGGTGTAGGTGGAGATGCTGGTTTTAATGTAGAAGTATCTTGACACAGACTTATACCATGAAGCAAAGTAACTATCTCATCCTCGTCATCATGTCCTTCGGGTATGTCGAATGAATTGAACACGTCCTTGTAATTAAATAACCATTCAGGACCTGTCCCTTGAGGAGGATCTGTGTATCGCAAGCATTTCACCTCAAAATGTTCTTCCACCTGGTGAGTTGATTTGATGTAGACTCGTTTATTCGGAGAGTTGATGAAATATCCAAGGAAGATCCCTTCAACTGCTTTAGCTCCAAACTTCGAGACCTTGTCTTTGGAGACCATAATCAAACACGGACACCCGAAAGTTTCCAGAAACTGCAAAGTGGGCTTACGGTTGTTGAAGAGTTCATAGCATGTCTTATTCTTCTTCTTAACCGTGAGCACGCGATTCAAAACATAGCAAGCAGTACTAACTGCTTCTGCCCAAAAGATTATAGGAAGCTTAGAATCGGTCAGCATAGTCCGAGCTGTCTCGATAATAGTCCTATTTTTACGCTCAGCAACTCCGTTCTGTTGAGGAGTTCGAGGGGCACTGAACTGATGGTCAATGCCTTTCGTGGCACAGTATAACTCAAGAGTAGAGTTCTTGAATTCAGTCCCGTTGTCACTTCGCAGTCTTTTCACCTTTAAGTTGCATAAGTTTGCCAACTTATCTAACAGATACACCAGAATGTCTGGTGTTTCACTCTTTGCACCCAGAAAATACACCCATGAAAATCTCGAGTAGTCATCGGTGACTACTAAGCAATAAGACTTTCCACCTATGCTTTTGGTAGAAATAGGACCAAATAAGTCCATATGCAATAGCTCCAATGGTGCCGCAATGGAATTCACTAATTTTGGCTTGTGGGGTTTCTTATGAAGTTTCCCTTTATGGCAGGCGACGCAGTCATCTTTTAGCGTGAATGACTGTTTAGGGACTCCATTTACCAAGTCATTGTTTATCAAAAAGTTCATCTTACGAAAATGGATGTGTCCCATTCGTCGATGCCACAATAGTGATTCCTTTTCTGAAGCCTTCAAAAGGAGACATGTATACTCATCTTTAGTCTCCACGGTTCGCATATTCATAACGTAGGTGTCGTTTCTCCGTGGCGCCCTTAAAAGCACCCATTCCTCGGGAATAACGAAACCCGGCTTCAAAATCACACATTCCGTCTTTGTGAACGCTGTTGTATAATCCTTATCACATACTTGTGATACGCTCAGCAAGTTGTGGGTCAGTTGAGCCACATAGTTCACATTCTCGAAGCTAACTTTCCCATTAGTTAGCGTTCCTCTACCCGAAATTGTTCCTCCCGTATCTCCCGCAAATGCAACGTGTCCTCCAGAATGTGGTTTAACATCCGTCAAAAGGGACACATCGTCCGTCATGTGTCGCGAACAGCCACTATCTACAAACCATTCACTGTCTTTAACGCGTTCTGACTGCTGCAACACATAAAGTAGGAGATTAGTGAGAAACGGTGACCCAAGCCTTTACAGACTTAGGTCGACCACAGTCATCAACAATAATCACATCAGATAAGACTTTATTTTTAAACAAATCAGATTTTGTATCTGATGTGTTATTATTGATGACACTAGAGTCCACAGTAGACTCTTTTCTTTTCCAAACCTTGGATGGTTCGGATTTTGGCTTTGGAGTAATGTCAGGCTCTCGTTTTGGCAAAGGTTTTTGCCCAACATTACTCGGTTTTACAGCAGGTATGGGAGAGACAGAGTAACGCCTAGGAGGAGATCTTGAAAAAGAATTTCTGAAAACAGATGTCCTAGGCATTTCTCTCCCGTAATTCTGATGAGACAATTTGGGACATTCACGAATTAGATGTCCTTGTCTCTTGCAGTAAAAACATGCTCTAGTCTCAACAGCTGGTTGAGGCTGAGGATTTATCACCGGGGTTGAAGAAACGTTTCTAGAACATGCACATTTCATGCACGTCTTAGAAATTTCCTGTTTAGGTTGAGAGGTTGAAGTAGAAGGTTTATTTTGCAAAATCTTTACAGGTGACTGTAAAGTTTGAGATTTTGATTTTAAAACCTTAATTTTTTCTTTGTTAGGTTGAACCTTAATTGTAGGTTCAACCTTTGACACCTTTTCAGCTTTTACTTCAACATTCTTTTTAAACTCAGGATATTCCTCATCGGTAATATCCTCAATCTCAACAATCTCCTCATTACTAACTGGAGATTCGCATTCCGATTTAACAAACTGAGGTGAGGGATACTCTGTCCGTTTAGTTTTCTCCTTCACCTGTTTGTTAACTTTATTACCCTTAGATTTGACCCCGTATAACAATGCATAGTCAACCGGAATCTCTTCGGTGCCTTCCTTAACAGGCATAGGACAGTATTCAGTAGGAGGCGGGACTACATTATAACCTAGTCCCGTCTTTGTTTTGTGATCTGTCCTTTGCTTGTTAAGAATTTCATTAAAGGCAACAATAGACGAGGAGGAACCTAGAATCTTACTTTTATATTTATCATATTCATCTTTAAGATCAGAATGTTCCTTTCTCAAACGGTCTATTTCAACAAGATAACTATCAATAGCATCCTGTTGACTAAAAACTTTAGATTTATACCTAAGCGTGTCCTGTTGATAAGCCTCTATTTTCTTATCATACAATTGTTCATTTGCTTTTAGGTATCTGTTTGAGTCACTAAGTTTTTCGACCTTTTTTCTTAAGTCTACGTTGTCTACTTGAAAACACCTTAAGGATTTAGTTAACTTAATGCATGAGATACAGTTCAAAGGTTCTTCAGGTTCATTGCGTACCTCATTTGAAATGTGAGCCATGAGACACTGCTGATAATTCTCAGCATAAATACTCCAATCTGTGCTGGTTGGCTCAAAAACAACAAGTGCATCAGCTGTGGCTTGCTTCACTTGATCCATCTCCGGAGTTCTAGGAGCATCAGGCTTTGTGAAACCATACGGAGGAACCTTAGGCTTCTCACATTCTCTCGCAAAGTGTCCCAGATTTTGACAATTGTAACATCGCACTTTGCTTTTATCAAAACCGAAGCTGGTTTTGCCATCTCCCTCCAAACTCTTGCGACCAGTTCGTTGCAAGAATTTCTGAACACGCCTGGATATCATAGCAATGTTCCAGTTCAAATCCATCTTCTCAAGATCATCATCGTCAAGTTGAGCATAATCTTCTTTGGCCAGTTCCAAAGTAGCATTTGGTTGTGAAACCAAATCCTTATAAGAGCTTAGAAAGGCTGTATAGATAGCAGCCTGCTCTTGAATAGCAGGAGAGACAGAAGCCTGCTGTTGTGACCCCTGTGAGAGTCCAGAAGCGTATACTGGATGAGAAGCACCAGAAGAATACAATGGAGCTTGAAGTGGAGAGCTCGTAGAAGAGACAAAAGCCATTCCACCATAAGTCTTGCCGGTGCTGACTTTACCTCCATATAAGGACGGGTCTTGAACAAAACCGCCCGACTTGCATTCTCTCTTCTTCATCTCCATCGCATGAGCTTGAAGAATACCAATTAGCTCATCCAGTTTCATGGTAGCTAATTCTTGACTTTCCTTAAGAAGTTGTACCTTAACATCCCACGAACTAGGCAAGACATCCAAAAGCTTCTTATTTACTTCAAGTGGAGGAAAATTATAACCTCCCTCTGTCAACTCACTCACCAACTGTGAGTATCTAGTAAAAACTCCAGAAGCCGTTTCATTTGGTAGAGAATCAAACAGATCATACTGTTTCTTTATCAGTTCTAGCTTAGCTGCTTTATATCTTTGATTTCCACCACATCTAGTTTCGATAGCTTTCCAAAGTTCGTATGCGGTGTCATGTGATTTGAACAGTCTTAATACGTCTTTGGTTAGGCACATACAAATAGCCGCATGTGCCTTTTTCTCAGTATCATAGTCTTTCTTTTCTTCCGGAGTCATAGATTTGTAGAGCTTGTTCGGAGCAAGATGGGGAAAGATTCCTTCGGCTAAGGGAGCTACATATTTTTCTTTGAGTGGACCCCATAGCTCTGGACAGTGGAAGTTTATATACTGTTCAAATCGATCATGCCAATATGCGTAATCCATGTCAGCCGAAAACAACGGAGGTTTATTATTAGAACCAACATCGTGATTCTGTTTTAACATATCCCTAATTCCTCTGATATCTTCTTTATCAGCAACACCAGCCATTTAAGATATACCTGAAACTTCACTCAAAAACAAAAGCTTGAAAACTTGTTAGTATCAAAAGGCGTCACTTAGTAAGTGACGCACTCAAGTGTCGCACGACTAGCGGCACTTGGTAAAGTGACGCTATCGAGTGACGGATCTAGTGACTGATGACACTGTAAGTAAGTGTCGCTCAATCAGACGAGTGACGCACTCAAGTGACGTACTTGAGTGACGTACTAAAACAAATAGGCGTCACTAGTAAAAGTGACGCAGTGAATCAAAAGGCGTCACTAAAGAAAGTGACGCAATAAATCAAACAGGCGTCACTAACAGAAGTGACGCTTGATAGTCAAGTGACGTGCAACAGTGACGCACGTAAGTGACGGTGGATTAAAGGGAACGGCACTTAAGTTAAGTGTCGTATAAACCTCAAATGACGCTTTAAGTGACGCGTTCAAGTGACGGTATAACCCTAATTTGGGATTAGGTAGTGCCGCTGTAAGTGACGCGTCCAAGTGACGGATCGAGTGTCGCAAAATGGCTGTAAAATCCCAAAACCCTAAAAAATTCGAACTTTCGTAAACCTAACGAAAATTCCTTGAACTCTAATGGACGAAACCTGTAAATAATGAAGAATATCGTCTGTATTGCACCTTAGCACCTCAAAATCCGTATGTAATCTTGATTCTTGATTCAAACAAAACCGAAATGAACCCAAAATACCTTCTAAACGTCAATTTTATCACCAATATGCTCTGATACCAGTTGAGAGTGCCCTATGACGTGGATCTAGATGACAATTGACTACAATTGAAAGGCGGAATCAATCAATTGCGTATATTACTAATGAACACAAACCGAAACCAATGTAATTAACAAAGTAAACGAAGATATCAGCTTGTATTATGAATTGGGAACGATTACAAGGTTGCTTAGTCGACAAATGGTGCTAGGGTTTCGTCAACCCTAGCCGGAAACCCGTAGGTTTGTATTTATACTAAAAGTCAGCCGACATGCGTCACTTGTGGAAGTGTCACATGTGGCCGCCTTCATGCGTCACTTACCTAAGTGACACTATGCGTCACTAAGGCAAGTGACGCCTAACCTAAAACTTAAGTGTCGCATATAACAAAAACTATATATTTCACTATACAACTAACGACACTTATTACAACTCGATAGACCAACTGACAGACAACCTAATATGCATCAACAGTTAATTTTCACTCTGTGATGTTGTATATTACCGTTTTAATATATGTACATATATCGAATTATCATTCTGGTACAACTTCTCATGTGCCTCTTGTTTCTCTCTTGAAGAATCATGCTGCCAAAAAGGAAAAGTTACAGTGATGCCGAACTTGCTGTTGTCGTATCTCGAGCAGTGGCCGATGCTTTGGCTTCTCGGGATTCACCTCGAAACTCTTGAAGCAATGACGAAACCCCAGTCAATACTCCTGTTATCAAACCTTGCTCTTACAAGGATTTCCTTAGCTGCAAACCACTCTACTTCAAAGTCACGGAAGGTGCTATTGGCCTAATCAGATGGATTGAACGTATGGAATTCGTCTTCAACCTCTGTAAATGTACGGAGGATAACAAAGTCAAGTTTGCTGCCTACACCTTTCAGGAAGGTGCACTTACATGGTGGAACACCTACGCAAACTCTGTGGGCATTGAGATAGCGAATCGACTTCCTTGGGCTGAACTAAAGAAAAAGCTTAGAGAAAAATACTGTCCCGAAGAAGATATGCACCGTCTGGAGGAAGAGTTCTGGCACTTGACAGTGCAGGGAACTGACATTGCTGGATATACCACCAAATTCCAGCAATTCACTTTGTTATGCCCGGGTTTGGTTGATCCGGAGGAGAAGTGCATCAAGAGATATATCCGCGGCCTCCCGGAGAATATCCAGGGGAATGTCGCCTCATCCAAGCCAACCACCGTTGAAAGTGCAATCCGGTTGGCACATGAACTCATGGCCATGATAGTCAGCCGTGAGACATACAACACATCCTCCCACAACAACAACAACAAATGCAAATCATCCGAACCCCACAACCACCAAAACAAGAAAACAAACACCATCCAAGTTTACAACAGAAAATCTGAACCCAAGCGTGGATACACTAGGGACAGGCCATATTGCTCCAAGTGTAACTATCATCATGACGGTCCATGCAGTACGCTCTGCAACAACTGCAGGAGGTACGGGCACTTGACCAAAGATTGTCGAGCCCCTAAATCAAACAACAACACCTCTCACAACAATGCCAACCAACCCAAATCCTACTTTGGGTGTGGGGAAATGGGACACTTCAAAATAGAATGTCCTAAAAACAAGAACAAGAACAAGAATAACAACGCAAGGGGAAGAGCGTTCGTACTCAACTCCGGGGATGCCCGTCAGGACCCGAATGTGGTCACGGGTATGTTCCTCCTCAACAACTTATCTGCTTCTATTCTATTTGATACTGGGGCCGATAGAAGCTTTATCTCTGATGAATTTTATCCACTACTTGATATCGCACATGTTGCTTTAGATGTTAAGTACACTGTAGAACTTGCAAATGGTAAGCTCATAGAAACCGATAGTGTGACACCTAATTGCACCTTAAACCTAGCTGACGAGATTTTCTCAATCGACCTTATGCCCATTGAAATCGGAAGTTTCGATATTATCGTTGGTATGGACTGGTTCTCCAAGCATCGTGCCGAAATCATTTGTTACTATAAAATCATTCGTATTTCCCTCGTCGTCGGTAGAACCTTGGTCATACATGGGGAGACCGGTGGGACGAGACTCAACATCATATCCTGTTTGAAAACCCAGAAGTTTCTGAGAAAGGGTTATCCAGCAGTCCTCGCACACATCATGGAGAAAAAGTCGGAGGAGAAGCGACTTGAGGATGTGCCCATCGTTCGAGACTTTCCAGAAGTCTTTCCCGAGGAACTACCTGGTCTACCACCACCAAGACAGGTCGAGTTCTCCATCGACCTCGTGCCAGGTGCCGCACCTATGGCCCGAGCACCATACCGCTTAGCCCCGTCCGAACTTCAGGAGTTGTCCAATCAATTACAGGAACTCCTAGAAAGAGGATTCATTAGGCCGAGTTCTTCACCTTGGGGAGCTCCGGTCCTATTTGTCAAAAAGAAAGACGGTTCTTTCCGAATGTGTATCAACTACCGAGAGTTGAACAAGCTAACTGCCAAGAACCGGTATCCATTTCCTCGTATTGATGACCTTTTTGACCAACTACAAGGGTCGAGTTTTTATTCAAAGATCGATCTCCGGTCAGGTTATCACCAACTACGTGTTCGCGACATCGACATCCCAAAAACCGCTTTTAGAACCCGTTATGGGCATTACGAATTTCAGGTGATATCATTCGGTCTAACCAACGCACCGGCTGTATTCATGGATCTTATGAATCGGGTGTGCAAGCCATACCTCGACAAGTTTGCCATTGTCTTCATTGACGACATTCTCATTTACTCGCATAACGAACAAGAACATGCGCAACACCTCAGAACCATCCTAGAACTACTTAAGCATGAGGAGCTTTACGCAAAATTCTCTAAGTGTGAATTCTGGATGCAAACCGTTCAATTCCTTGGACATGTTATCGATAGTCAAGGAATCCATGTCGATCCATTAAAAATTGAAGCTATCAAAGACTGGCAGTCGCCAACCACTCCGACCGAGGTACGCCAATTCTTGGGATTGGCGGGGTATTATCATCGGTTCATCGAAAATTTCTCGAAAATAGCTCAACCCACTCACGACACTGACTCAGAAAGACAAAAAGTTTGATTGGACTGATAAACAAGAGTCAGCATTTCAACTCCTGAAACAAAAGCTTTGCAGTGCTCCGATTCTATCCTTACCCGAAGGAACCGATGACTTCGTGGTATACTGTGATGCTTCTCACCAAGGTCTCGGTTGCGTGTTGATGCAATGGGACAAAGTCATTGCTTATGCCTCGCGACAGCTCAAATTCATGAAAAGAACTACACCACTCACGATCTCGAGCTTGGGGATTTCATCTTTGCCTTCAAAATCTGGAGACATTACCTCTATGGCATTAAGTGCACAATCTTTACCGAACACAAAAGTCTCCAACACATATTCGATCAGAAGGATCTCAATATGAGGCAACGTTGATGGGTCGAGTTACTCACCGACTATGATTACGAAATCAAATACCATTCGGGTAAGGAAAATGTTGTTGCCGATGCCTTCAGTCGAAAAGAACGGTTGAAACCACTTCGAGTTCGAGCCCTCAGTATGACCATTCACAATGATCTAAACATTCAGATTCTCACTGCTCAACTCGAAGCTCTCAAACCCGATAACCTCAAAAACGAAGCCTTGCGAGGCATGGAAAAACAATTCGAAATCAAACCTAATGGGATTAGGATTTTCTCAAACCGAATCTGGTTGCCTAGTTTTGGGAACCTGCGAGACTTGGTGATGGACGAAGCTCACAAGTCAAAGTATTCTATTCATCCAGAATCTGATAAAATGTATCACGGTATCAAAGATTTTTACTGGTGGCCAGGCATGAAAGCCGAAATCGCCACATACGTCGGCAAGTGCCTCACTTGCTCGAAGGTCAAAGCCGAATATCAAAAACCTTCTAGTTTACTCTAACAGCCCAGCATTCCTGAATGTAAATGGGAACAAATTGTTATGGATTTCATAACTAAACTACCAAAGTCAACGAGTGGTTGCGATACCATTTGGGTGATCGTTGATCGTCTCACAAAATCTGCTCACTTCTTGGCAATCAAAGAAACCGACAAAATGGAACGTCTCACTCGAACATATCTGAAGGAAATCGTAACCCGTCACGGCGTTCCAATCTCGATTATCTCAGATAGGGATAGTCGCTTCACATCTCACTTTTGGCAATCACTCCAGAAATCATTGGGTACCCGTCTTGATATGAGTACCGCATACCACCCTCAAACTGATGGCCAAAGTAAAAGAACGATTCAAACACTAGAAGACATGCTACGAGTTTGCGTAGTTGACTTCGGTGTAAACTGGGAAAAACATCTAACGTTGTGCGAGTTTTCGTACAACAACAGCTATCACACCAGCATTAAGGTTGCACCTTTCGAGGCACTCTACGGTCGTAAGTGCCACTCACCGATTTGTTGGACCGAAGTAGGAGACAGTCAACTCACTGGTCCTGAATTCATTCACGAAACAACTGAGAAAATCTTTGAGATTCAAAACAAACTCAAAGCCGCACGTGAACGTCAGAAAAGTTATGCTGACGTGAGACGCAAACCACTCGAGTTCCAGGTTGGGGATCGAGTGCTACTCAAAGTTTCACCTTGGAATGGTGTTATCCGATTCGGTAAACACGGGAAATTGAATCCCAGATACATTGGACCATTCGAGATCCTCGAGAGGATAGGTCCAGTGGCATATCGATTGCAGCTGCCACCCGAGCTCAGCAGCGTGCACCCCACTTTTCACATTTCAAATTTGAAGAAATGTTTATCTGATGAGACACTCATTATTCAACTCGACGAGATTCGCGTCGATGACAAGCTTCACTTCGTTGAAGAACCCGCTGAAATCATGGACCGTGAGGTCAAACAACTCAAACAAAGTCGTATTCCCATTGTCAAAGTCAGGTGGAATTCGCGGCGTGGGCCGGAATTCACCCGGGAACGAGAGGACCAGATGCGACCCAAGTATCTTCAGTTATTCACTTAGGCTACTTCAATCACGACTTCAAACTAAATTTCAGGACGAAATTCTCCTAACAGGGGGAGAATGTGACAACCGCCAAATTAGGACTTGTAGTTAGTGCCTAATCAAGTGTAATACATGTAATTAGTTATGTGTTAGGCTAATTAATGTATCAATATATATATTGATGAATATATACAAGTATGCGATTTGATTAAATCGTACAAGTTTCAAATCAAATGCAATTCGATTCAATTAATACGGACGTCGGTGAACAATTTTATTAAATAATATAGTATTATTTAATAACACTATTATATCCAAAAATATTATTTTGATAATATTTCAAATCAAATTCATATCGTACAAACAACATTTGCGCGATTAATATAATAAACGCGTGAACAATCGAAATAAGAATAAGTTATATTTTATAACTCAAGTAAAAGTAATTCATGAAATACTTCAACAAAAACATTAATAAATATTCGTATTATAAAATAATTATTTAAACGTTTAAACAACCAGGAAAATGAACACCGCACGGAGCGCAAACACGGGGGAGAAAGTTTGGGACACACCCACATGGGGTGGGCCCCACTAACCGGCCAAGGAAGAGGGGGAAAACCCCCACCTCCTCCTTTCTTCCTTCATTTTTACCATCCCCATTCTCTCTCTTTCTTCTTTTTCTCTCTACAAACACCAAAACCACCACCATCTCAATTCACAAAATAACACCTCAAAACAACCCCAAATCTTCACGCTCGTTTGGAAGAAAAGATTCACGGAGCCACGATCTACATTTCTATCCTTTCGAAATTCTCCGACGCTAAGTTTGTAAGTTCTCGACAAATCGGGAAACACTCTGATTTCCATTATTTTCACTTGTTTGTTGTTTGTAATAGCTTGAAATGTCCATCTAAGGGTTGGGTAAAAGAATCGGACCAAACGGAAACCGGAAAACTCATTTTCGACTCAAAAATCCATCATTAGACTTAAGTGTCGCATAGGCTGAACCAGTATAGCGTCACTTCGTGCGTCACTTAAGTGCCGCATTAAGTTACGCATAAAACCCTAAATTTGCGTCACTTGCCTAAGTGCCGCATAAAACCCCTTTTTCCTGACACTTACATCCGTCACTTGTCCAGTGATGCCTAACACTACTTACCGACACTTCCAACGACACTTATCTAAGTGTCGTATACAATTGAACTCTAATTCCACCCGACACTCGACCCTAGTGACGCATAGAGCCCTTACCCGACACTGATAACCGACACTGCTTTAGTGACGCCTCGCCATGCGTTACTTCCCTAAGTGATGCCCTAAACTCAAATTTCACAATTTTATGTGACAATTACTAAATGTCGCCTAAACCCCTAAGTGTCGCATCAAGTGACGCTAAAAACAGACTGTTTGCAACTCTTTTTCACACTAGGTGTCGAACTTCTGTAACCTCAAACCTTTATACGATACGACTTCTAAAACACATTGGGACATGTTTTCAAGCATAACACTTTGAAATCATAATAATAAGATTATTATTACAACCAATCACCAACGGGCCGTACACGTTTTCAAAACACAATCCAATCAACCAAGTCGTAGTAACTTGGACACGTTAAACAACCAATTCGTAGTAATTTGGACATTTTAGTTGGACGAACAACTACAAAGATAGTCTTTCGAGACACCTACTCATGTTTATAACCATCGTGTATCTTGGACACCCTCAGGTTACAAGTCTTCGGACATCAATTCACAGCTAATCAATTCAAGTTTATTTCGATAAACACTCAAGGCTCAGGTGAGTCTCATAGCCCCTATTTTACGTTTCATCAGGGGTGTGATTACATTGCTCATTTTATTTTACAATATGAACACAAGTACAATACAAATCAAATACTACATGAGTTGTTTTCACTAATCATCTCAAAGCCCTCCACAATATAGTTTGGTAATACATCTCTAGCGTGAATGTTAGTATATGATATCATATAGGATTGACAATCCTCGTCCGGGTTAGCACGCACTAACTGGTCAAACGGAAGTATTAGCATTTGGGAAGACGAGTGTAGATTAGGCACTCGTAGGAGGCACCTCAGTTGGGTTTCCTTAATTGGACCTGACACTCAAGTCAAGCTCAGACTATGTGCTCATGGCTGTATAACTTTTAGTTTGCTTAATTACATTTTAAATTCAATTAAATCTTGCGGTTCATACAAATATGTGTTGACATACAAACCTGTGAGCTCACCAGCGTTTCGCTGACCCATTTTAGCATGTATCACAGGTACTCAGCAGTAGGTTGGCTGCCCAATCAGGATTCATTAGCCCGAGTCTTCATTAAATCAATCAGAGATTTAGTTGCATTCTTATATTTTTATATAAAGTAATTATGTAATGTAATCTCTCAATTTCAAGGAACTGAGCTAATGTAAACAATATTTTTGATGTAAACTTTGGTTTTATCAATACAATGTAAAACGACACATTTAGTGGTCGTTAATTATATCTTATGTGCTGTGTATATTGATTAGTCGCGCCCTGACCCGATTTGCTTCCGCAACCCGAAATTGGGGGTGCGACAGTATACGGGCTCCGTCGGTTTTTATTCGTTGTTTAAAATGCCCGTATCTCCTTCGTTACGCATCCGTTTGACCCGATTCTTTCACCTACTCCTTCCTAATTCCGTTACGCTTATAATGGTATGAATTTCATCAAAATTGTGTATGTATAGCTCAGGCGTTGCTGGAAATGTCTTTAACCGTTCTATAAGTGCAGTGTTTTCTCCGTCCTTTGGCCTTTTTGCTTGATTCCAGATTAATCCTTCTCGTTTTTACCTATATAACAAATGGTAGTAGTTAGGAGGTGTGTCTTGATAGGAAAATGAGATCGGAGGAATCGGTTTGATTTAATATCTTGTGTTTTGTGCCTTATTTGGACATTTTCAGTGATTTTTATCACAACACCTATTTTTGAGTCACTTTAGTGAATTTTAGTGAATAATCATTGTTTTGGAATATTTTCACTAAAGATTAGCCCAAAAAGTGAGGAATAATGGACTTAAAAGCATGACTTTTTACGTCACATCAAACTAATTGAAGACTTATTTGACCAAGCTACTGACATGGGGGAGTTTGTTAGTGCATAAATGTATGTTAGTTAGTTGGTCAACGTTTGTACTTGTGAAAGTCAATTAATCTAAGTGTGAAAAGTGTTTAGTTTGTATATTCGTGTCTTTAAACGAATAATGAATATAGAACACACATAAGTCTGGACTTGCAACACTAAGCCTGTGTCGCACTAAGCCTGTGTCGCAATAGCAACACAAAGGCTTGTGTTGCAAGGGTCGGGTTAGCCTATCAATAGAAGAGTCGAGTTTAGTTTTAGGGTTGATCAAACCCTAGAGTGTGAAAAAGTCAAAGAGGCAGATGAGAAAGTGAGAAAGTGTTTGTAAAGCTTTATTCTTCAATTGTTAATATATACAAAAGCTTATAGAGATTGTTTGGGTTTGTGTGAATCCATTAAAACATTCAATTCTTGATTGTTTGTATTCCGCACTTGCAATCGAGTAAACGATCTGATTTGGATTCGGTAAGAAGGAACCTACAATTTTACTATGTTTTGAATATGAGATTCTAATCAAGTAAATTTTGAATCTTGTGTGAAGGGGTTTATAAGGTTTACTTTTGGTGTGAGAATTAAGATATATGACTCATGTCTTAGTTCCATAGGAAGTTTGATAAGATCAGCCGCAACGCGGTGTCGTGGGCACAAAATCAGACCAAGAATGCCCTTACACGGTGCAATGAGGCGTTCTCGGGGGCGTCGATCAACGAAGCACGGGGCAATTGAGGGGCATCAACGTGGGGCCCACTAATATTTAATTACTTTTTCCTTTCCTTTTTACTGTTTGAATGTTAAATTTTTAAAAAAAAGAAAATTAAAAAATTCAAATATATCATACACAAAATGCCCACGAATAATTAACTAATTGATTTCGTTTTTACTTTTTATTATTGTAATTTTAATTTCAAGTATCGTAACTTTATTATTAATCGCAATTATTTTCAAGTATCAATTTGAATTACCTTTTAATTATTAAAGTGCATTTAAGTTTAATTAATATGAAAATTTATTTTTGTATTTTAAAATAAAAGAAATTTAAATTAAAATGGTGAAACCTAGAGGCAACGATGGACGTTCTGGGTTTACCATTGATACTAATGTGACATCAAAAATGCCTCATGATAGGCTTTACCATTATAAATGGGTGGTGATATTTCAACCATCCAAAATGATAAATCCACTGCATATATGCATTAATAGATTCTACGGTCCAACTTATATGTGGTAGAATAAAAATATCAATTGCCATTGCAAATGGTCTAAGAATCGGAGTAACGTTGACTACATGTGTACACAGTGAATATCCCTGTGGTAATATCAGTACCTTCTCAAACCCTACCTAAATTTTCTGCCTAAAGCCCCTGGCGATTTTTGTAAGTTTCTCTTGTTTTGCTCTGCCGGAAAGAACCATCATTATTTGCTGCTGCTGTTGTTCATCCGGTGTTCAGGATCTGCAAGGAATCGAAACCCTAGCCACTATTTCGTCCTTTCTTCTAAAGTCATTTCAAGATTTTAGGGGTTTTCCAGAACGAACCCTAACAACCTCCTGTGTATTCCCGCTTTTCTCCTACGATGCTTTGTTGGCCAAACAACTCCTGTAGCTGTTGAAGAAACAGAGCCCATTAGGTTTTGAAAATTCTTAAATCTCATCTTCTTCAATAGGACTAGTGTGCGGCTGATTAATTTTTATATCTTAATAAGCTATTATTAAGCTTCCATCAATAGGATTTGTGTAAATTCAGTTCGTAATCAAGATAATTTCAAAGCACATCGTTTTATAACCTAGGCACATTAAGGAGATATATAATATCTTACTTTTTCTTCTCGAAGTACTTATGGGCGTAGATCTGGAAGTGTGATTTAACAAACAACAAATTCCTATCGCTGTTACTCATATTATGAAAATCTCAAATTTCTAATTCTGTGCTTACTTCCTATTATTAGTCATATACTTGGTATATGACTAATTTGTTTCCTTCATTTCCATTCTATTTCTCAAGTTGATTCCATCGTACCAAACGCACCCTTACCTTGGGGATTAATGGGGAAGAGAGTCAAGAAGGGAACTGCTCGAAAAAATGTGTCACAAAAGGTAACTCCAACAATGATAGTTGATGGAGTATCTGCTGTAAAAGAGGCAAGAGTATGTCCTCATCTCAAAACGGGCATTAATTTCGATAAAATCACCACGACTCTAACATCACTGGAGTCTCTTAAGTGTAATGATTGTAGGGAAGTGGTTGTTAATAGGAACAAGGGTAAAGGCAAAGGCAAGAAAAAAGGAGGTGAGGCCAAATCCATTTGGGTATGCTTGGAGTGTGGAGAGTTATCATGTGGCGGTGTTGGTTTTCCTACAACACCTCAGAGTCATGCAACTCGACATGCCAAACAGAACCGTCATCCATTGGCTATCCAATATGCAAACCCTAATCTACGGTGGTGCTTTAATTGCGATACACTTCTTCCAGTTCAAACCTCAGAAGATGGACAACAGAAAGATGTTCTATTCAATGTTGTTAAGTTGTTAAAAACTCCGCTATCGTCAGAAAACTCTTTGGATGTTGAGGATGTTTGGTTTGGAAGCGGCAGTGCTATAAAGGAGATCAAACCAGTAAATACCTTCGTTAAGTCGGAAAGTAGTGGTGGATATACGGTCAAGGGTTTACTTAATTTAGGTAACACTTGTTTTTTTAATTCAATATTGCAAAATCTTCTAGCAATGGATAAATTACGGGATCACTTCTTGAGATTGGAGGGATCTGTTGGGCCTCTTACGGTGTGTTTGAGAAAACTTTTTGTTGATACTAATCAACCAATGGTTGCCAAAAATGTGGTCAACCCACGGTCTCTCTTCAACTCTGTTTGTGCCATGGCTTCTCAATTTAAGGGATACCAACAGCAGGATAGTCATGAGTTGCTTCGGTTTTTGCTTGATGGATTGTGTAATGAGGAGTCTGGTGCACGAAATTGTGATCCAAAACGCGTTCCTACTTTTGTAGACGCCTTCTTTGGGGGACAAACGTCTAGCACTGTAAGTTGTTTAGAATGTGGGCACACTTCAGTAGTATATGAACCTTATTTAGACCTCTCATTACCATTACCGATCAAGAAATCTCCATCTAAAAAGATGCCATTAGTGTCTCGATCAAAGAAATTAAAACCACCTCCAAAAAGACGTGGAAAGTTTGCGGCAAAAAGTAGTAAAGTTTCAGACGCCTCATCTGCTGTCAGCGATTCCTTTCAAGCTGAAAAAGACGTGATTGAAAAACTTTCTGAGATTTCACTCAAGGAACCCAGTGTTTCTTCAAATAACCTGGCAATTGTAAGTTATGTTGAGCCAACCACTCTCATTAATATCAATGTTAATGCTACAGTGGATTCAGAAGTTTCCTCATGGTTGGATTATTATGAGCCAACTAAGGTATCGAGTGAACATGCTGAAACTGCATGTGGTGGTGATGATTTGGTCGCTGAATGCATTGACAACACTGAGGTGGTTCAGGTGACACCTAATTTGACTGACGATTCGTGGTTGGACTACCTTGAACCGAGTTCTTTATCGAATGATCACAATGTAGCATCGTTAAATGGAGATTTGTCTGTAGTTTATAATTCTGGAAATAGTAATGATGTATTATGGGAGGATGAACCGCTAAAAGTTCAAGAATCAGAAATTATATTGCTTCCATACGAAGAACTCACAACAACTAGCAACGGCGATGGATTGGCATTGTCGTCTGTCAGTTACGAACAAGAACCATCGGATTTTGATGGCTTTGGGGGTTTATTTGATGAACCTGAGGTTGCTCCTGGTCCAACTATGGCTAGAAACATCAGTGAGTCTGATTCTGATGAGGTCGACAATACTGATTCTCCTGTTTCTGTGGATAAATGTCTAGCTCATTTCACAACCTCTGAGCTTCTCTCCAAAACCGAGCATGCGTGGCATTGTGAGCAATGTTCGAAAGTGCTGGTAGAGCAGAAAATGAGACTAAAGAACAAGCTGCAAGAGCCGGTGTCAAATGGAGCTGAAAATGGAAGTCTTAATGTATTATCTGATTCAGGCATTGAATATTCTGTTTCTAATGGGTTGCACGATGATAGCAGACGAGTAGAATCTGAGTTGGAAGAAAATGGAAATGTGGTAAATGGTCATCTAAGCTCAATGATAGCTTCTAGTGAAGAGAGTTGCTCTGTACAAGAGACAGATTCATGTCACATTCATGAGCGCAAGGATGAGAAGATTCAGAAAAGGGTATCCAGCCGTATAGCTAAGAAACATGGTCTTAATGGGGTTGAAAATGGGGAGGTTGATACTAATAGTGTCAAGGTGACCAGGGATGCATCTAAGAGGATTCTTATCAATAGAGTCCCACCAATCCTGACTATTCATTTGAAAAGGTTAAGTCAAGATGCTCGCGGTCGTTTAAGTAAATTAAATGGCCATGTTGATTTTGAAGATGTCATCGATCTTAAGCCCTACATGGATCCTAGGTATGATTTTCTTTTTATTAAACTTTCACTACATGACCAACTCTGTTAGATTCATATTGCTTTTGTTTGAAATTAAGCCTTTCATGTATAACTAGTTAATGTTGGCTTATGTGCCCATGCATTGTGTCTATGGTTATCATTCTGACTATGAATCTTACGTGTAAAAATGATAACGCAAATGAATTTTTGATGAAAGAAACATATTCATTTCAGGCACGTTGATTGTAGTCCTACAAAGAGCTTTACTTGTATATGTATCACTATGCATATGAATGTAAACTACAGTAGTTTAGATCATACAACATATTTGCCTCTTGAGACAATAAATATAACCGATATTAACCTTTTGGTAAGTCGATGGTCTATATTTGAGGGTAAAATGAAATTAAACGTTTAATGAAAATGCGATTATCATTGTTTGTCTTCCTGATTTATATGATTTGACCATTTGGAGCCCTTTGTGATCCAAAGGTAGTACCTGTATTCTCGTAGAAGCTTGACTTAGTGATGGTTTTGACTATTTGATCCTGTCGTTTTTTGAACATTTGTACCGCTTTTTTGCAGCTGCAAAGATGGTGGGATATACAAATACCGGTTAATAGGTGTGGTGGAGCATATAGGAACAATGAGGGGAGGCCATTATGTAGCATATGTGAGAGGAGGTGCGAAGGGTAACGGTGATAGATTATGGTACCATGCCAGTGATGCCAATGTCCGAGTGGTTTCTTTTGAGGAAGTTCTCAGGTGCGAGGCCTACATTTTGTTCTATGAGAAAATGTAAGGCCAGAAGTATTTTTTCATTAAATTCTTTTTAACCTTTAGTTTCTTATTTTGGTGGTTTTTGGGAAATTAGGGGATCCTATTGAGAATATCCCCCAAAGAGGGTTGAGAAATTTTTTCTTGATATATATACATACAGCAGCAACCACAAAACTACACTTCAACTTTATATGATCTTGTGTAAATCAATGGGTACCTGCAGAAAGTTTGTATCATTTACTCGGGACCCTTGAAAGAAAGTATATGTGTTGATATTATCTCCCATACTACGTATACAGTATATTCCTTTACTCGCTCTTTCAAAGTTTTGAACCAAATTCAGAAAACCAAAAACACACTTAGAGTTTTACATTGGACCGGGTCAACTTGGTCAAAAGCCTAAGATTGGGGTTGCCTATAGAAATAGAACTGATCCTGCTAGCCCAGTCTGGTAAAAGACTTTTCGAGGTTCGGTAAAGTCAAAGAAATATCCTTTCAAAATACTTAGTAACATGCATCCTGTAATTATTTATGTATTTTGGTTCCATGTTTGAGTTCTTCATGTTAATACTTCAGAAAAGGTAAACTCTAGATTGAAACACGTTTTACTATTTTTAACAGTTCTTTGTGATTTGTGCTTACTCTTAAAGTTGACAAATTAACGTTGCTAACTGGGATGGCTTGTATTATCATTTGAGAATCGAGTGTTACATTTTTTGTGATAAGATCCTCGTGTGGCAATTTCCAGTCCAATCAATAACTTGATAGGCTAATCAATCGAAATTCTTTGGTTGCATCAAATTTTGTGAAATACACCCAAGTCGGTAGAAATAAAATATTGAACAAGACGGTTTTAATTATTTGCTCCCCTAATGATATTACGTATGCATTATCGCATTCTCCAATCAATAACCGTGAACTATGACATACAGTCACATACTCCAATCAATAACTGTTATGACATACAATGTTGTTTATCATATTAACCTGTCAGAAATGGATGAAGCCGTGCAATCTCCTGCAATAACAACAAATGCTGAAACAAACAAAAAAGAGCCAAGGATAGAACTTCAACTGGAAGTCTTCGTGCTCTTCAGTTGTTCAGAAATTCGCTTCGGCTTCGTTTTACACAGCTTGTTCTGCTCGATCAGCTTGACTGCCAGCATACGTTGCTCTGAAGAACTCCACTTCTTCATCTTTCTGCACGTCACACAATAGAATACACACACAAAGACAGTAAGACTGAAGCTTGATTCTAACTATGCCACATAATATAATCATCAAATTAAAACAGCTGAGGCACTGTATATACCAGTTCCTTAAATAATGGCACTGGGGTACCGATCCTGTGGCCCGCAGGTACAATCTCCCATGGTCTTTTGGCCTTCTCTATGTCGCCTTTTTCATCGGAGAGGGTAAGTTGAAGGGGAAAGAAAGCTGCTTGAGTACCTGGTAGCAAACAAATACTCCCTCCGTCTCATATCTATTGTCCACTATTCCTTTTTGGGATGTCCCAATTTAATTGTCCACTTCCATAAATAGAAAAGAATAATAAGATAAAGTTCATTTTTGCCCCTAATTTATATATGTAAGACAAAAAAGTAGGTAAAAAGTAAAGGGTAAAATTGTCTTGTTACCAAAAAGTAAGAGAGATAGTGATGTTTTTCTTAAACTGCCTATTTTTTGTTCGGGGACACTAAAATTGATACGGAGGGAGTATTAATGATATGTGGAGGGATAAAAATGTCATTTCACGAGAACGTTTTTCTGTGTTCCAAAACTAAGTGCAAGTTAAGTTACCTCACTGGATAAAATTTGTGTACGTACTTGTAGATACGCATTTCCCTCGCCAGATATGGTCATTGCAATTTTTAATCCTTGCTTAAGCTTGACCTAGGTTGATCGTAAAATCACATAGTTATTCAAGTGAGAAGTTGTTTTATGCAGCAATATGTAGGCAGCTTACTAGTATGTTCCAGTATCATAGATTACCTTTCCATGGCCTCCACATAAGTACCAACTTTATCTCCCAATATCTTTGATAAGAGATGTGGTTCAGCACCAGGGGCATCAGGAATGATAGATTTGTATTCTGATCCTTTGCCACCTGAATCTGTCAATAGAATTGCAGTATGATACTACTATTCATTCAGATGGAAATTAAAAGATAATAGCCGATAAATCTTCAAAAAGTGTTCCTCAAGTACACCAAAAACTTGGTGAAAAGAAAAGAAGATGACATTCTGCTGTAGACGACACTTTGGAAATAACCAAATAGATTATGAGTAAGCTAATTATTTTACTTATTAATAATTAGTGACTTGCGCAATGCAGCGGTAATGCATACAAATATGTGATAGTGATCATCAACATAAATATAATGTGCGTGTAATTTGAGGGTTTGTGTTTGTATAGTTTTGTTTGTATCGTTTGACATATTGACAAACAAATGCATAATTTATATATTCATTCGTTTGCGTTCACGAACATGAATAAAAAAAGGTTCGTTTATCCGTTTATGTTTGTTCGTTTGTTTGATAAAACTTATTAAACGAACATGAATATGCTCTATTCGTATTCGTTTTGATTCGCTAATAACTTTATAACAATTTGTTATATTTGAAGCATCACATTTATGTTATTACTATGAATATTGGGTAAGCATTGTAAGGTTGGTTTTTATTGTGAATTAAATATCAATTAACAAAGTGAATACAAAATACCACGTAAGAATAATTGGTCTAGAAACAATATATTGCTAGGGAATAAGGTTCAAGTGTTCAACATCAAGAGAATAATTAAATTGAGTATAATTCTATTTATCGCAAATCAGACAATTTCAACTCGAACATATATATTACACTTAGATTAGAATATATCACGTTGTTTTACTGTAGTTGTTCAAACAATCGGTTGATTGCTTTCCGGTAAATAAAACCAAAAGACGGATTTTAATATGCTGAAATATTATAGTTATTATTATATTGGGATTGAATAACAATGAGTAATATATGGTTAAAATTACCATATTAGTTTAGTCATATGAAAGGGGTAATATAGGTATTTCTCATCTTCTATTTATAAGTTTTAAGACTTGCATCTAATATGAATTATAAGGGTTTATCTATACACCTTTATAAATTGCTTGCCTATTTTCATTGTAACTTTATAAATTTAAAGATTGGAAAAATACCATAGTACATGTTGGTACATTTAGTGTGTCAGTCAGTTGGTCTATCGAGTTGTAAGTGTCGTTTATTAATTGTAATAGAAAAGTCAATTCTGTGTTAGCGACACTTAGTTTGGTCTAGGCTACACATGCCTTAGTGTCGCATAGCGACACTTAGATAGTGTCGCATGAAGGCGGCCACATGCGTCACTTACGGAGTGTCGCATGTCTGCCCGTTTAGTATAAATATGAACCTACGGGTTTCAGGCTAGCCATTTGTCGAAATTGCAAGTCTGTAAACAAGCTAATAGGTTACAATTATTAATACAAAGTTGATCTTGACTCGTTTATTCGATTTCGGTTTGCAATTATATTTGTTTATTGTGATTGTTTGTTTTCGCCATTCAATCGCTGTCATCTATCACTTAGATCCACAGCAAGGGGGCACTCACAACTGGTATCAGAGCCTCAAGGTGGTTTGATTGACGTATTGATCACGTAGTCACTTGTTTTTTGGTTTGCTTTGTGAAGAGAATCAAGAACAATCGAGTTATTTGGATCAATTGGGTGCTATTCAGACGATTTTAATCAACATTTACAAGTTTCGTTCGTTTGGGATTGAAGAACTTTCGTTACGTCTACGAAAATTCGAATTTTAGGGTTTTTGGGACATCACAGCCGTTGTTGCGTCACTCGTTGCGTCACTAGATAGCGACACTTCGTGCGACACTCTGTAAGTTCCAATTAGGGTTTTACCGACACTCTGGTGCGTCACTTTGTGCGTCAATAAGAGCGTCATTTGTGAGTAATACGACACTTGCCTCTAGTGTCGTCTGCTTTAATCTAGCGACACTCACGTGCGTCACTTCAGCATGTCACTTGTTTGTCACGCGTCACTTCCACTAGTGACGCTTGTTTGATTTACTGTGTCACTCAAATACGACACTTGGGTGCGTCACTTGCTTGATTGAGCGACACTTGCTTCTAGTGTTATCAGTCACTTTATACGTCACTCGATAGCGACACTTATTGAGTGTCGCTAGTCATTGCGACACTTCAGTGCGTCACTTTCCAAGTGACGCCTTTGTTACTAATCAGTTTTCTAGTTTTTGTTTTTGAGCTATTTTACAGGATTTTCTTTAATGGCTGCTGCTGATAAAGAAGATATTAGGGGAATTAGAGAAATGATCAAACAAAATTATGATGTTGGTTCTAACAGGAAACCTCATTTGTTTACTGCGGATATGGATTATGCATATTGGCGTGACCGATTTGAACAATATGTAGATTTCCATTGTCCAGAGCTTTGGGGTCCACTTAGATAAAGACATGAAGCTCCTGTAGTTGAAGGAAATTATCGTGGTATTCCTCCGGCCAAGACATATAAAGCTATGACTCCTGAAGAGAAAAAGGAGTATGACATCGAGAGAAAGGCTCATTCTGCTATCTGTATGTGCCTAACTAAGGATGTTTTACGACTTTTCAAAACTCATGACATCACATACGATCTGTGGAAGGCCATTGAAACAAGATGTGGAGGAAACGAAAAGTATAAGGAGGCTAAACTAGAACTAATCAAGAAACAGTAAGATCTATTTGATATTCTTCCTAATGAAACTGCATCAGGATTATTCACAAGGTACTCACAGTTGGTTAGTGAGTTAACCGAGGGAGGTTACAATTTCCCTCAGATTGAGGTGAATAAGAAGCTGTTAGATGTTTTGCCTAGTACTTGGGACGTAAAAGTACAATTTCTAAAGGAGAACCAAGAGTTGGCAAGAATGAACTTGGATGATTTGATTGACGTTCTTCAAGCTCACGCAATGGAGTTGAAGAAAAAGGAGTGTAAATCGGGTGGGTTTGTTCAAGACCCGACATTATATGGAGGAAAGGTAAACACCGGGAAGACATATGGTGGAATGGCCTTTATTTCTGATACTAGTTCTCCATTGCAGTCTACTGGTGCTCATCATCCAGTCTATGCTTCTGGACCTTTACTAGGTTCACAACAGCAAGTTACGATTTCCCCAACTATTGAAGAACAAGCTGCTATCTATACAGCTTTTTTGAGCTCCTACAAGGATTTGGTTTCACAACCAAATTCTACACTAGAACTTGCTAAAGAAGACTATGCTCAACTGGATGATGATGATCTTGAGCAAATGGATTTAAACTGGAATATTGCCATGATCTCAAGAAGAGTTCAAAAATTCTTGCAAAGGACTGGACGCAAGAGTTTGGAAGGAAACAGCAAAACCAGCTTTGGTTTTGACAAGAGCAAGGTCCATTGCTATAATTGTCAAAATTTGGGACATTTTGCAAGAGAATGTGAGAAACCCAAAGTTCCTCCATCGGGATTTACGAAGCCTGATGCTCCTAAAGCTCAAGAGAAGGATGAAGTGAAACAAGCAACAGCTGATGCTTTAGTTGTCTTCGAGCCTACAAACACGGACTGGAGTATGTTTTCTGAAAAGTACCAACAGTGTCTTATGGCTCACATTACTAATGAGGTACGCAATGAACCTGATGAGCCTTTGAACTGTATTTCATGCATTAAGTTAACTGAATCTTTAAAGTGCTTTCAAGAAGAAAACGTAGAATTAAGAGAAAAGGTTGCAAAACTTAATGAGTCCAATAAATACTTAAAAGCTAATGAACAACTTTACGATAAGAAGATTGAGGCTTATAAACAAGACACTCAAAAGTACAAATCAAAGGTTTTTAGTCAACAAGATGTTATTAACAGCTATCTTGCTGAAATTGAATTGTTGACTAAGGAACTCTCTGATTTAAAATTGAGTATGATAACTATAAGAACAAGATTCTAGGTTCCTCTTCCTCTACAGTTGCCTTCAATGAAATCCTTAATAAGCAGAGGACAGATAACAAAACCAAGGTAGGACTAGGCTATGCTGAAGTCCCGCCTCCCACTGAATATTGTCCTATGCCTGTTAAGGAAGGCACTGAAGAGATTCCTGTTGACTATGCATTGTTATATGGTATCAAGTCAAAAGCAACCAAGGAAAACAAACAGGCAAAGGAGAAAACCAAGCGGCCAGAGTATTTTTCACCTAAGTTTGTTAAGTCTGAAGCTGTAACACCTGGTCAAAAAGTCAAATTTCATGCTAAATTTAAACTTTAAATAATTGTATTATTATATGCAATTACAACCAAGTGATCGGAAATTTTATATATTTTTATATAATAAACAAGGATTATTTAATAATTACAATTGAAACGAGCTGAGACCAAATTACAATTATGTAATTCAAGTGAAATATTTTCATTTAAAATAATTACGAAATAGTATGAACAAAATTATAAATTTAACATATTAAATTTGTATAATAATCGGGTATGAAAATACGGGTATTTTATACTGCGAATTGGAGATGAAGTGGGGGAAAACCCCCTCCCCTTTTCTCTTGGTCGGCCAAACCCCAAACCCTCCACCATTTCCTCTCTTTGTTTTCATTATACACAAAACACACACATCTAAACTCTCTCAATCTTTTCCTCTCCATCCACACCAACCACCACCGCCACCACCGACGACCATCACCACTGCCATCATCATCTTCAGAATCATCATCATCATCACCACCTCCATCTTCATCATCAAGAACACCATCATCATCCTCAAACCCTCGATCTTCAAATCGTAAGGAATTACACGCTTTTCTTTGTTATTCCTTGTTAAAAACACTTAATATTTCATGTATTAACATTATAACAACAAGATTCGGCCTAAAAATGGGATAGATTGCGTTTTTGGGTGAAAACCCGTCGAACAGTCGCAAGTGTCGCCCACAGACCTACAGTATAGCGTCACTTGCCTAAGTGACGCATGTAAGTGTCGCATATTAGTGACACATCCTAGTGACGCTACCTAGTTTCGCATTTAGTGACGCAAATAGTGACGCCTTTGAGTGTCGCCCTAAGTGACGCCCCTTAGTGACGCCCGTAGCATCACTTCCTAAGTGACGCCAATAGCGACACTTGCCTAGTGTCGCCTAAAACAGAAAATACACATTTTTCACTAAGTGTCGAAACTCAAATTTTAACGCCTAATATTACTTCGAAATGAAATTTCGGAGCGTTTTCACTAAAGCAATATAGTAGAAATAAAAATTTTCCAAGCTGACTTGGCAGCTCGACCCCAACTAGGGGCTCTGCCCCTTGGACCCCGCCAAGGGTTGCCACCCCTTGGACCCGGCTACCAGGGGCGCTGCCCCCGGACCCCCGTACACAGTTTTCAAACCTGAGCGACGAACGAATATTTGCACAACTCGCTTAGAAAAATTGATTTGTCTCTTACTTATATAACCTCACGTGTTTAGGACACTAGAAGGTTACCCATCGGACGACACGCGTATCTTAGGATCGCTGACAACTCACAGGTGAGTTTCATAGCCCCACTCTTTCAACTGTTTTTACTGTTTTCGGGGTGAGATGCATGCTCAATTACTATTTTCGAATTATAATGTTAAACTTTTATAATTCACACGCTTCTATGTTACTGTTTGGTAATACGAATGTGTAATACTTAAGAATTACACCCAATATATTGTTGTGGAACAATATCACTGTTTAACCTAGTTAGGTTACCATGGTACACCATTAGATTGTTGACTAACAATCACCATCACCTGACTTGGTTAAGTCACTATTATACATTGACCTTATTGTCACGGGACAACCTTATCAACTACAATAGAACTGGTTAGTTCTACCAATACAGGATTAGTTTCCCTTTTAGGAACAAAGATTGCACATATGTTTCAGGACTTCGCAAATTTGAATTGAACTCGAGTACTACATCAACCAAAGACCTCAATATATACTTGCTAGGCTGAGACTAGGAGTATACATTGGAAATATGCGTTAGTATGGATTTCTTATACTAATACCAAAACAACTAGGTGATGATTAGTCATACCTAGGCTTATTGTGACACAACAAATAGTTAAGTACTGTATATACATACTTAGCTACAATAAGTCAATTTCGTGTGTTACATGATACCCTATCCGATGTGTTTGTTGATTTGACTTATATATATATATATATATATATATATATATATATATATATATATGCATACACATATTTGTACTCAATATCGAGCACTTGGTGTTGCATACAATCTACATATGTATATAGACATAAATACTCTCTTACAAACAAAAATCATTCAAGTCGGGCATGTCGTAGTACTGCCGGCTCAATTTCAAACTTTGCTTGCGAGCAATTCAGTCGATGGCAGTTGGGCACACAACGATGCCACGGTAAAGTGGGCACAAAACGATGCCACGGTATTGCAGTGGGCACAAGTCCGATATCGTGGTAAAGCGATACAATCGATCAATGGGCGAGCTTATGCTCGTGATCCACACTCATTCACGGATGGGCGAGCTTATGCTCGTGATCCGCAACAAGTTAACGGGTCGGTGGGATTTCCACACGAGGCCGTTAGCTCAATCATGTCCGGGTTAGCACACACTAACTGGTCAAACGGACACAATAAATATTCAATCATGTCCGGGTTAGCTCACACTAACTGGTCAAACGGACAAAATAAATATTCAATCATGTCCCGGTTAGCTTACACTAACTGGTCAAACAGACACACTAAACATTTCAATCATAGTTCTGCGGAACTACAATTAATTGCAATATGTCCGGGTTAGCTCACACTAACTGGTCAAACGGACACACTAAACGTTCAATCATAGATCTGTGGGTCTACAATTAACTATTGCTGGATGCAATACACTAGTTACTCAATCATAGTCTGCGGGACTACAATTTAATTCTTGCTGGACACCACGTATTATGCCACGGGGGCATCCTCACGTTTTAATACAACATAAGTAACATCATTACTCATTAGCATATGACGCGGTCATACAATCACATGATTCATACTTAGGCATGTATTGCCTCACGACTGTAGAGTCAATTATACCTTATAGGTATCTAGGCATAGTATGCCACACTCTCTATGTACTTAGGTACACGTCACCACTATTTGGGTATGAAATACCCCGTTAGATGTATATACACTGGTATTACAACAACATAACAAAACAAATCAAAATCGTGGATTTTGAAACCATCTTTCAAAACATACAAGATATATACTTTATGTTTCAATGATAAATCCTATGAACTCACCAGCTTTATAGCTGACTCGTTTTAGCATGTGTTCTCAGGTGCCCAACAAGATTAGGATTGCTACAAGCTTTGCTATCTCGAGTCGCATGTTTTCAAACAACTGGATTTCTCTGCATAACTTTTGTATTACAAATTATGTATTGAAATTATTTTGCGAACTCGCAACTTGTATACACTTTTATTATGGAAATGTATAACTATTTTCAAACGTCTCATTTAGAGTCGTTCATTATTTACCTTTGTGCTTGGGATATTTGATTTGGTAACACCCGACCCGATCGCTTCCGCAACTCGAAATTTGAGGGTGTTACAGAAGCTGTATCTCCAGTTAGTGTTGAGGAGATAGTTGAGATTGAGGATATTACCGATCAGGAGTATCCTAAGGTTGAGAAGGTTGAGGTCAAATCAGAAAAGGTGATTTTGAAAAATGAACATGTCCTTAAAGTACAAAATGAAAAGGGCAAGAAAAAGGTTTTAAATGAGAAAACTCAAACTTTACAAATATCTGTAAAGATTTTGAAAGATAACTTAAATGTGAACAACGAAAGAGTTTCTTGTAAAAAACCTTCACCCTCAACCAATCAACCGAGGAAAACATCTTCTCAAACTTGCACACACTGTGCTTGTTCTAAAACTGCCTCACCATCTACTCCGGTAAATCCTCAGCCTCAACCAATTGTTGAGAATCGTTCCTGTTTCTACTGCAAGAAACAGGGACATTTAATTCGTGATTGTCCCAAGCTTTCTCATCAGCGCTATGGGAGAGATATGCCTAGAACTTCTTGTGACACCCGCCAAATTAGGATTAGTGATTAGTACCTAATCAGTTATAATACATGTCATTAGTTCTGTGTTAGGCTAATTAATGTATCAAGTAATATATATTGTTGAATATATACAATCATGCGAATTGATTAAATCGTACAAGTTTCACATCGAATGTAATTCGGTTCAATTAATACGGACGTTGGTGAACTATTTTATTAAATAATATAATATTATTTAATAACGCAATTATATCCAAAATATTATTTAGATAATATTTCAATTCAAATTCGTATCGTACAAACAAGGACTACACGATTAGATTATTAAACGCGCAAACAAATCGGAACAAGTTAAAGTTATATTTTATAACACAACCATTAAGTATTTGGTAAAATATTTCAACAAAAATATTGGGTAATTATTCGTATTTTAAAACGTATATTTAAACGTATAAAATAAACATTTAATGTTTAAACGAACGGGAGAACGAACATCGCACGGAGCGCGATTGCGGGGACTGAAAAAGGTGAGGCTTTCACCTACACCCCACCTCTCTTTCCCTCTTTCTTTCATCTCCATTTCAACAAAAACACACACACACCACTAAACACTCTCAAACCCATCACCACCAAATTTTCGGATCTAGCATAACCGACAACAAAAGTTACATTTTCGGAATCACCATCAAGCAAGGAACAAGATTTACAAAAGCATCATCATCATTTTCGGCCTCCTCTAGCTTCGATTTGCGATTGTAAGAAAAACTCTAAAATCTTAGATTTACTCATTTTGATGTTATGTTTTGATGTTAGATTTGTGTACACAACTTAGTTATGCCTAAATAAAGGATTAGAACATGATTTCATAGCCTAAAAATGAGTTAGATTTGTGATTTGGGTCGAAAAAGCGCGACAGGCGCTGTTTCTGGGCTGGTGTTCATCTTTGCGACACAAGCCTTGTGTCGCAAGGTTGTGTCGCATAAACCCATTGACGTCGCATTTTATGTCGCATCAACCCTTGTGTCGTAGATTTTGCGACACAACGATTATGTCGCACCTTGTGTCGTATACCCTATACGACACAACCCTTATGTCGCTATTGATTTAGCACCGAAAGCTTATGCGACACAACCCTTGTGTCGCTAAGCTCTTGTGTCGTATTCTTATGCGACACAACCCTTGTGTCGCATACCTGACCTTTGTGTCGCATATTGTGTCGCTAAAAACAGAGAGTTTAAAACTCATTTTTCACTAAGTTTTGAGACTCAAATTTGACACCCAATTTTACCCAAATTCAAATCCCCAGCTTGACCCCAACCAGGGGCTCAGCCCCTTGGACCCCGCCAAGGGTTGCCACCCCTTGGACCCCGCTACCAGGAGCGCTGCCTCCGGACCCCCGTCATTCCAGTATACGATAATATAAGAACAATAATAATACTTTGGAATTATTATTATAACCGTCACCAACGGGCGAAACATGTTTTCTAAAGACAAACGATTACAAACACATAAACAAACATTGGACTTACTAGTTGTGTACAACTATTCTAGGTGGTCTTGCGGGATATCTACTTACTTAACATTATGTGTCTAGGCATTTGAAGGATTTTGGGTTCGGAGAACCTACGATTGACATTACTTACGATTTCTCGTTTATTGGTATAAACATAACTTGCAAAGGCTCAGGTGAGTCTTACAGCCCCACTTTTACTGTTTTACTTACGGGGTGAGATACATTGCTTACTTTTATTGAACACAAGTACGAACAACTTATTTTACTATACGGGATTGCATGAGTTACTTACTTTTACTGAAGTCTCTCCATCATATATCGTTAGTTATGGACTTAAGCGCGAACACTAGTTAATGGATCCATTAGGGAAATGACCCTCCCCGCCCGGGGTAGTAGCGCTACCACGAACCGTTCTGTATAAACGGGCGACTATTATTCGTTACTTATGCTTGCTCAGTTACGAGCATGTCACGGGAGCAACTTATTACTTACGGGTTAAGCTTCGATTATGAGCCTCATGGCAACGGTATAACTTACTTACTTTACATTTGCGGGATTGCAAATACCTGATTCATGCCTGCGGGCATTACTGATGAAATCTTGTGTTCAAATACTAATACTATTTACAAACTTGTGAGATTCACCAACATTCGTGTTGACCTTTTTAGCTTTGTATCTCAGGTACACATACGGAGTAGGATTCCCTCAGGATACTAGCTAGAGTCGCATGATATCTACAATTGCATTTAACGGAGATTCTTAGCATTATCTTTTGTATTTATTATGATTATGTAATAGAATCTCCCGCTTTACGTGCGGACTCTAGAGAACTTCATTTTGTAACCCGAAACTCTATGTTTCAAACATTTTATGTATGGAAATGTAACTATTTTACAAACGTTGCATATAGATGTCGTTTGCTTTACTTTTGTGCTGGGATATTTGATTAGTAGCACTCCAAAGCTTGCTTCCGCTAAACAATGATTTTGGGGGTGTTACAGATTGGTATCAGAGCCTAAGGTTATAGCGAACTAGGTTGCATTTATTGGGCCTAGACTATGACCGGTAGGCAGTATTCCTTACTAATTATGATTAGGTTCAGTGACTACATTGTATTGGTTTAATTTAACATAGCCTGATCAACTATGTACAATTAAAGGAATACGATGTGAGATCTGAAAGGAGTCATGGCTGAACAGGATACACTAGTGGACTCTGACCTCGAGAGAACCGGGACTCAAACACGTCTGTGCTAGACACACTAGGCTATTATATGGTATATATATATATACATAGATAGGCCTCGCTCCCGCTCAATATCTTAGGCTATATTATATATGTATTATATGGATATAGGCCTCATTCTTTCTAACACTTTATCTCAGAATGGCAAACACACCACCCAATTCATCACGCTCTCATCCGTATGGATCACGAAACCCAAGAGTGGCTAGGAGGGACCCCAGGTCGTCTCGGGCTAGCCCATATCCTGCTCACCTTACTCTACCGAATTTAGCCGCTAGAGTACACCACCACGAACAACGACTTAACGCTATGGATATCGAACTCCAAGAAACCAACGAAAACTGGAGACTCACTTCACTCGAACGAATCAACCAAGTCTCCGAAGATCACGAAAATACCATCAACCACATGGACACCCTTGACAACCGTCTGGGCAAAACCATCAAAACTATGGAGGTTGTCCCCAACCAAGTGATTGGCAACCGAAATGAAATTTCCGTCCTACAGTCAAGGCTGAATCAGTGCGAGACACGTCTAAGGGAAACCGAAGACGCCCTCCAAATGGTTAGCAGACTTGCAGAATCTGTAGACCACCTCAATGCACTGCTGCCACAACTCAACCTAAGCCGGAATTAGCTTAGGCTGAATCTGTATTCTATTATGCCTTCGTAGGACCTATGTAATTCGACCGGATGAAACAATTCCCGGCATCTTTTGTACTCATTATATTATGTAACCCTCTAGAACTCATGCCTTGTATCTAATCTAATTATCTAATGAAATATGGTTATCACGTGAATCTGTTCTCGTATATTCCATAATATACACATGAGATATATCATAAATTCGTACAAATCTCTTATTTCCCTTTTCTTGTTCTCCTTGTTCAGCATCATGCCTCCCCGACGCCAGGTCACCCTCAGCGAAACGGAAATAGCGGATCTAATTGCCCGCAGTGTGGCCCAAGCCTTGGCTACCCGGACACCTATTCCTAGTAGCGAAGATACAGCTACCAATGGGCCACAACTCAAACCCTGCTCTTACAAAGACTTTCAGAACTGCAAACCCTTGAGCTTTGCAGGTACCGAAGGAGCAATCGGTCTAGTATGCTGGATCGAGAAAATCAAATCTGTATTCCTTATTTGCAACTGCACAGAGGGAGACAAGGTCAAGTTCTCCGCCAGTACATTTTCTGACACCGCTCTCACCTGGTGGAACACCTATGCCCAGACTGTGGGTATTGCAAATGATTACAAACTCTCATGGGATGAGTTAAAGCAGATGTTGAGGGGCGAGTATTGCCCCAGAGATGAATTGAAGCAGCTGGAGGTAGAGTTCTGGAACCACAAAATGCAGGGTGATGACATCACGGGTTACACCAACCATTTTCACCAACTGGCACTTCTGTGCCCATCCATGGTCGATCCCGAGTATAAGAGGATCGAGAAATACGTAGATGGACTCCCTGACAAACTTCAAGACCTGGTGACTTCATCCAAACCGGGTACTATTCAGAGCGCCATTCGTATGGCTCACGAACTAACGGCCAACTCTGTCCGCCGTGGCACAACTTCAACCCCAACAACAAACAACAAGCGTAAGTGGGAAGGAAGTCCCAATTCCTCCAACCAAACCTTCAACAAAAAGCCTGAGTCTATTAAGGCTTATTCCTCGGGATCTACCGAGAAGAGAGGGTATATCGGGAACAAACCTTACTGTTCCAAATGCAACCGCCATCATGACGGTTCCTGCCCTTGTACTAATTGCAAAAGGTTCGGGCACTTAGCCAAGGATTGCCGAGCCAACATTCCTACCCCTAACACCAACGCACCAAAGACTTGCTTTGGGTGCGGAAATCCAGGGCATTTCAAGAGCGACTGCCTCAAACTGAAAAACAACAACAACAAGAACAACAACAACGCTCGAGGAAGAGCTTTTGTGCTGAAATCAGGGGAAGCCCGTCAAGACCCTAATGTGGTCACGGGTACGTTCCTTCTCAACAACTTAACTGCCACTGTCCTATTTGATACTGGTGCTGATAAGAGCTTTATGTCTGATGAATTTTATCCACTACTTGACACTGCACCTATAGCCTTAGATTCTAAGTACACAGTAGAATTGGCAAACGGAAAACTTATTGAGGCCGACAGTGTGATACCTAATTGCACTTTAAACTTAGCTAATGAGCTCTTTTCCATTGATTTGATACCCGTCGAGATCGGCAGCTTTGACATCATCGTCGGTATGGATTGGTTATCCAAGCATCGAGCCGAAATAGTTTGTTTTGAGAAAATCATCCGCATCCCTCTCGTCACCGGTGAAACTTTAGTCATACAAGGGGAGACCGGTGGGACGAGTCTAAACATCATTTCTTGCATGAAAACCCAAAAATACTTGAGAAAGGGGTATCAGGCAATCCTCGCACATGTTATGGAGAAAAAGTTGGAGGAGAAGCGACTTGAGGATGTGCCTATTGTTCGAGATTTCCCAGAAGTCTTTCCTGAAGACTTGTCTGGCCTCCCACCACCTAGACAAGTCGAATTTTCTATTGATCTTGTGCCCAGTGCAGCACCTGTGGCACGAGCACCTTACCGACTAGCCCCATCCGAACTTCAGGAGTTGTCTACTCAGTTACAGGAACTCCTGGACAAGGGATTTATTCGACCAAGTTCCTCACCTTGGGGAGCTCCGGTCTTATTCGTGAAAAAGAAAGATGGATCATTCCGCATGTGTATCGATTACCGAGAGCTGAATAAGCTAACCATAAAGAATCGGTATCCACTTCCTAGAATCGATGACCTATTCGATCAACTTCAGGGATCGAGTGTTTATTCAAAAATTGACCTACGGTCAGGTTACCACCAACTCCGAGTTCGTGACGACGACATTCCAAAAACAGCTTTTCGAACACGCTATGGGCATTACGAATTCTAAGTGATGCCATTCGGCTTAACCAACGCACCGACAATATTTATGGACCTTATGAATCGGGTGTGCAAACCATATCTTGACAAGTTTGTCATTGTGTTCATTGATGACATCCTGATCTACTCGCGCAATGAGCAGGAACATGCTCAGCATCTGAAAACCGTTCTGGAACTTCTCAAACACGAAGAGTTATATGCCAAATTCTCTAAATGTGAGTTCTGGATCCAAACCGTTCAATTCCTTGGGCACGTCATTGACCACCAGGGAATCCATGTTGATCCCGCCAAGGTTGAAGCAATCAAGGGCTGGGAGTCACCGACCACTCCAACCGAATTGAGACAATTCTTAGGTCTCGCTGGATATTACCGTCGATTCATTGAGAACTTCTCAAAAATAGCTGTCCCTTTAACGACACTGACTCAGAAAGATAAGAAATTCGATTGGACCGACAAACAAGAGTCAGCCTTCCAACTACTTAAACACAAACTCTGCAGTGCACCGATCCTGTCCTTACCCGAGGGTACCGATGACTTCGTAGTTTACTGTGATGCCTCACACCAAGGACTTGGTTGTGTGTTAATGCAACGAGAAAAAGTCATTGCCTATGCCTCACGACAACTGAAAATTCATGAGAAAAACTATACGACACACGACCTAGAATTAGGTGTCGTGGTATTCACGTTGAAAATCTGGAGACATTACCTCTACGGTACGAAAAGTACTATCTTTACCGATCACAAAAGCCTCCAACACATATTCGATCAGAAGGATCTAAACATGAGGCAACGTCATTGGGTCGAGTTACTTAGTGACTACGACTGCAAAATCAAATACCATCCAGGCAAGGCGAACGTAGTTGCCGATGCCTTGAGCCGAAAAGAACGAGTGAAACCCCTTCGAGTCCGAGTTCTCAGTATTACCATCCATAACGATCTCATCACCCAAGTTCTTGCCGCTCAACTCGAAGCACTCAAACCTGAAAACATTATCCATGAAGCCTTGCGGGGCATGGATAAACAATTTGAAATCAAACCTGACGAAACTCGGTACTTCTCTAACCGGGTATGGTTACCCAAATTCGGAAACTTGCGAGATTTGGTGATGGTTGAAGCTCACAAATCTCGATACTCTATACATCCTGATTCTGACAAGATGTATCACGACATCAAAGGATTGTATTGGTGGCCTAACATGAAAGCTGACATCGCCTTGTACGTCAGTAAATGCTTAACTTGTTCCAAGGTCAAGGCCGAACACTAAAGACCTTCGGGATTGCTCCAACAACCTGAAATTCCTCAATGGAAATGGGAGCAAATCTCCATGGACTTTATTACCAAACTACTGAAAACTTCAAACGGTTGCGACACCATTTGGGTGATTGTGGACCGTCTCACGAAATCTGCCCATTTCCTCGCCATCAAAGAAACTGACAAGATGGAGCGTCTGGCTCGCATCTACATCAAAGAAATTGTTTCACGACACGGTGTACCTATCTCGATTATCTCGGATAGGGACAGTCGTTTTACTTCCAACTTCTGGCAATCATTACAAAAATCTCTCGGTACTCGTCTGGATATGAGTACTGCTTACCACCCGCAAACTGATGGCCAGAGCGAACGAACTATTCAAACACTGGAGGATATGTTACATGCATGCGCAATTGACTTTGGTAATTCTTAGGAAAACCATTTACCACTGTGTGAGTTCTCGTACAATAACAGCTACCATACCAGCATTAAGACTGCACCTTTCGAGGCACTCTACGGACGTAAGTGTCGATCACCTATCTGCTGGACCGAGGTGGGAGATACCCAACTCACTGGTCCAGAAATCATTCACGAAACCACCGAGAAGATCGTTGGTATCCAAAACAAACTCAAAGTCTCACGTGATCGTCAGAAAAGTTATGCTGACGTGAGACGCAAACCACTCGAGTTCCAGGTTGGGGATCGAGTGCTACTCAAAGTTTCACCTTGGAAAGGTGTTATCCGATTCGGTAAACGCGGGAAGTTGAATCCCAGATACATTGGACCATTCGAGATCCTCGAGAGGATAGGTCCAGTGGCATATCGATTGCAGCAGCCATCCGAGCTCAGCAGCGTGCATCCCACTTTCCACATTTCAAATTTGAAAAAGTGTCTGTCTGACGAGACACTTATCATTCCACTCGATGAAATCTGGGTTGACGACAAGCTCCATTTTGTTGAAGAACCCGCCGAAATAATGGACCGTGAGGTCAAGCAACTCAAACAAAGTCGTATTCCCATTGTCAAGGTCAGGTGGAATTCGCGGCGTGGACCGAAATTCACCTGGGAACGGGAAGACCAAATGCGACTCAAGTACCCTCAGTTATTCACTGAAGCTACTTCAAACACGACTACGAACTAAATTTCGGGACAAAATTCTTCTAACAGGGGGAGAATGTGACACCCGCCAAATTAGGATTAGTGATTAGTACCTAATCAGTTATAATACATGTCATTAGTTCTGTGTTAGGCTAATTAATGTATCAAGTAATATATATTGTTGAATATATACAATCATGCGAATTGATTAAATCGTACAAGTTTCACATCGAATGTAATTCGGTTCAATTAATACGGACGTTGGTGAACTATTTTATTAAATAATATAATATTATTTAATAACGCAATTATATCCAAAATATTATTTAGATAATATTTCAATTCAAATTCGTATCGTACAAACAAGGACTACACGATTAGATTATTAAATGCGCAAACAAATCGGAACAAGTTAAAGTTATATTTTATAACACAACCATTAAGTATTTGGTAAAATATTTCAACAAAAATATTGGGTAATTATTCGTATTTTAAAACGTATATTTAAACGTATAAAATAAACATTTAACGTTTAAACGAACGGGAGAACGAACATCGCACGGAGCGCGATTGCAGGGACTGAAAAAGGTGAGGCTTTCACCTACACCCCACCTCTCTTTCCCTCTTTCTTTCATCTCCATTTCAACAAAAACACACACACACCACTAAACACTCTCAAACCCATCACCACCAAATTTTCGGATCTAGCATAACCGACAACAAAAGTTACATTTTCGGAATCACCATCAAGCAAGGAACAAGATTTACAAAAGCATCATCATCATTTTCGGCCTCCTCTAGCTTCGATTTGCGATTGTAAGAAAAACTCTAAAATCTTAGATTTACTCATTTTGATGTTATGTTTTGATGTTAGATTTGTGTACACAACTTAGTTATGCCTAAATAAAGGATTAGAACATGATTTCATAGCCTAAAAATGAGTTAGATTTGTGATTTGGGTCGAAAAAGCGCGACAGGCGCTGTTTCTGGGCTGGTGTTCATCTTTGCGACACAAGCCTTGTGTCGCAAGGTTGTGTCGCATAAACCCATTGACGTCGCATTTTATGTCGCATCAACCCTTGTGTCGTAGATTTTGCGACACAACGATTATGTCGCACCTTGTGTCGTATACCCTATACGACACAACCCTTATGTCGCTATTGATTTAGCACCGAAAGCTTATGCGACACAACCCTTGTGTCGCTAAGCTCTTGTGTCGTATTCTTATGCGACACAACCCTTGTGTCGCATACCTGACCTTTGTGTCGCATATTGTGTCGCTAAAAACAGAGAGTTTAAAACTCATTTTTCACTAAGTTTTGAGACTCAAATTTGACACCCAATTTTACCCAAATTCAAATCCCCAGCTTGACCCCAACCAGGGGCTCAGCCCCTTGGACCCTGCCAAGGGTTGCCACCCCTTGGACCCCGCTACCAGGAGCGCTACCTCCGGACCCCCGTCATTCCAGTATACGATAATATAAGAACAATAATAATACTTTGGAATTATTATTATAACCGTCACCAACGGGCGAAACATGTTTTCTAAAGACAAACGATTACAAACACATAAACAAACATTGGACTTACTAGTTGTGTACAACTATTCTAGGTGGTCTTGCGGGATATCTACTTACTTAACATTATGTGTCTAGGCATTTGAAGGATTTTGGGTTCGGAGAACCTACGATTGACATTACTTACGATTTCTCGTTTATTGGTATAAACATAACTTGCAAAGGCTCAGGTGAGTCTTACAGCCCCACTTTTACTGTTTTACTTACGGGGTGAGATACATTGCTTACTTTTATTGAACACAAGTACGAACAACTTATTTTACTATACGGGATTGCATGAGTTACTTACTTTTACTGAAGTCTCTCCATCATATATCGTTAGTTATGGACTTAAGCGCGAACACTAGTTAATGGATCCATTAGGGAAATGACCCTCCCCGCCCGGGGTAGTAGCGCTACCACGAACCGTTCTGTATAAACGGGCGACTATTATTCGTTACTTATGCTTGCTCAGTTACGAGCATGTCACGGGAGCAACTTATTACTTACGGGTTAAGCTTCGATTATGAGCCTCATGGCAACGGTATAACTTACTTACTTTACATTTGCGGGATTGCAAATACCTGATTCACGCCTGTGGGCATTACTGATGAAATCTTGTGTTCAAATACTAATACTATTTACAAACTTGTGAGATTCACCAACATTCGTGTTCACCTTTTTAGCTTTGTATCTCAGGTACACATACGGAGTAGGATTCCCTCAGGATACTAGCTAGAGTCGCATGATATCTACAATTGCATTTAACGGAGATTCTTAGCATTATCTTTTGTATTTATTATGATTATGTAATAGAATCTCCCGCTTTACGTGCGGACTCTAGAGAACTTCATTTTGTAACCCGAACCTCTATGTTTCAAACATTTTATGTATGGAAATGTAACTATTTTACAAACGTTGCATATAGATGTCGTTTGCTTTACTTTTGTGCTGGGATATTTGATTAGTAGCACTCCAAAGCTTGCTTCCGCTAAACAGTGATTTTGGGGGTGTTACACTTCTTTTTATAGAAATTCATTTTCACCACCTAGACGTTATTCCAACTCTCCCAAGTCTGTTGAAAAGCAAAGTAATGTTGGGCAAAAACCTTTGCCTAAACAAAAGCCCGACATTGCTCCCAAACCAACTTCCGAACAATCTAAGGTTTGAAAAAGAAAGGAGTCTGCTAGTGACTCTTCCATCATCAACAATAACACATTAGATGAAAATTCTGATTTATTGAAAAATAAAGTTCTGTCTCATGTGATTATTGTTGATGACCTTGGTAGACCTAAGTCTGTAAAGGCTTGGGTCACCGTTTCTCACTAATCTCCTTACTTTTATGTGTTGCAGCAGTCAGAACATGTTAAAGATAGTGAATGGTTTATGGATAGTGGCTGCTCGCGACACATGACTGGCGATGTGTCTCTTCTGACGGATGTTAAACCACACGCCGGAGGACATGTTGCCTTTGCTGGAGATACTGGAGGAACGATTACTGGAAAGTGAATGCTAACTAATGGGAGAGTTAGTTTTGAGAATGTGAATTATGTGGCTCAACTCACTCACAACTTGCTGAGCGTTTCACAAGTCTGTGATAAGGATTATACCACAGCATTCACAAAAACAGAATGTGTGATCTTGAAGCCGGGTTTCGTTATCCCTGAAGAATGGGTGCTTATGCGGGCGTCACGAAGAAATGATACCTATGTGATGAACATGCGAACTGTGGAGACTACAAATGAGTACACTTGTCTCCTGTCAAAGGCTTCAGAAAAGGAATCACTACTTTGGCATCGACGGATGGGACATATTCATTTTCGCAAAATGAATTTTCTTATAAATAATGATTTGGTAAAGGAGTTCCAAAACAGTCCTTTGCTCTAAAAGATGACTGTATTTCATGCCACAAAGGGAAACTCCACAAAAAATCCCATAAGTCCAAGGTAATGAATTCTATTGCTGCACCACTGGAGCTCTTACATATGGATTTGTTTGGTCCTATTTCTACTAAGAGCATTGGTGGCCGATCCTACTGCTTAGTAGTCACCGATGACTACTCCAGATTTTTGTGGGTATACTTTCTTGCTGCGAAGAGTGAAACAGCAGATATTTTGGTGTACCTGTTGGATAAGTTGATAAATCTGTGCAACTTAAAGGTGAAGAGACTGCGCAATGACAATGGAACTGAATTCAAGAACTCAACTCTCGAGTTATATTGTGCCTCAAAAGGCATTGATCATCAGTTTAGTGCTCCAAGAACTCCTCAACAGAATGGAGTTGCAGAACGTAAGAATAGGACCATTATTGAGAAAGCTCGAACTATGCTAGCTGATTCTAAGCTACGTATCATATTCTGGGGTGAGGCAGTCGGCACTGCTTGTTACGTTCTAAATCGAGTGCTCACGGTTAAGAAAAAGAACAAGACCTGTTATAAACTTTTCAATAACCGTAAGCCAACACTGCAGTTTCTAGAGCCGTTTGGATGTCCGTGTCTGATTATGATCCCAAAAGAAAAAGTCTCAAAGTTTGGAGATAAAGCTGTTGAAGGGATTTTTCTTAGTTATTCAGTTAATTCTCTAAACAAAAGAGTCTACACTAAATCAACACACCAGGTGGAGGAACATTTTGAGGTAAAATGCTTGCGTTACACGGATCCTCCTCAAGGAACGGGTTCGGATTGGCTGTTCAACTATAAGGACATTTTTAACTCTTTCAACTTTCCAGAAGAAGATGAAGAGGAAGAGTTGGTCACCCTACTTCATGGCATCGGTCTATGTCAAGACACATCTAATGCAACACTCACTCCAACACCCACTCCCACACCTACACCATCTCTTACTACAACCGAACCATCTCCTATTACCCCATCATCGAATGCTCCTTCGACTTCAGGAACGATCAATGCAAAAGATCTTCCTGATGATCCTAATATGCATCATTTAGAGGAAGCCAAAGAAGAAGAAACGGTCTTCACCCATTTTAACACTCATGATGAAGAACATGAGGAACCACAACAACCCGCGTAACCTGAAAGTTCTACTGCTCTTGAGACTACAACTGTTCCTGCCACTGAAGGGGATATGAACAATTTGGAGTTAGTACTTGCGCCGGAAATAATCCCAGTGACACGTGTACACAAGAATCACCCCATCGATAATATTATTGGTGATCCTAATGCTGCAGTTCAAACAAGACAACAAGTGAAACAAAATCCAAATCAGCAAATGTTGACTCTGGTTGCTCAGATAAATTCTTGTCATTTATCTCAAATTGAACCGAAGAAGGTTGATGAGGCCTTAAAAGATCCATCCTGGGTTGAGGCCATGCAAGAAGAATTACAGCAGTTCAACAAGCTACACGTTTGGGATGTAGTTCCGTTACACAAAGGTGCTCACTTAACTGGCACTCGATGGGTATTTCGAAATAAGATGGACGATCATGGTATAGTGATTCATAACAAAGCACGATTAGTTGTTCAAGGTTTTAGTCAAATCGAGGGTTTGGACTATGATGAAGTATTTGCTCCTGTGGCAAGATTGGAGTCTATTCGTATCTTCCTTGCATTCGCTTCTTTCAAGGAGTTTCGTGTTAACCAACTCGATGTTAAAAACGCCTTCCTGTATGGACAAGTGGATACGGATGTGTACGTTAAACAGCCTCCAGGTTTTGAAGACCCTGAGCATCCAGAATATGTTTTCAAATTGAACAAGGCGTTATATGGTCTTCATCAAGCTCCGAGGCTTTGGTACGAGAGGCTCACTACTCATCTAATAAATCATGGTTTTCTTCGAGGGAACATCAACAGTACTCTGTTCATCCGTAAAGAACATACTGGGGATCGAGAAGATATGTTACTTGTGCAGGTTTATGTGGAATATATTATTTTTGGCTCTACAAATGAGGCAATGTGCAAGAACTTTGAGGAAATCATGAAGTCTGAGTTTGAGATGAGTGCGATGGGGGAGCTCAAATTCTTTTTAGGTGTACAAGTTGAGCAGTCTGAAAAAGTATTTATATTCATCAGTCAAAATATGTCAATGACATGTTGACTAGATATGACCTGCTCAATTGTAAAACCTATGGGACTCCTATCGAACTTAATCACAACCTTAGACTTGCTGAGGATGAAGAAGATTGCAAAGAAAAGGACTATCATTCAATGATAGGTTCACTGATGTATTTGACTGCCTCTCGACCGGATATTGTGTTCGCGGTATCTGTTTGTTCACGCTTTCAAGCCAAACACAAGGTGTCTCACATGAAGGCGGTAAAGCGAATTTTTGGTTATCTCAAACATAGACCCAATCTTGGTATATGGTATTCAAATGAGAAATCATTCGCTCTTACTGCCTGTTCGGATTCTGATCATGGCTGTCACACCCCGCCAAACGGTAATTACAATTAGTTATGATTAGTTTGCGGAAGCTTTAATGATGTGGCGGGGCTGCGCACAGTATTTCAACCAACAAATACATACATACTCAGAGCATATGGTTATCGCACAACTTTATTTAATGAGGATGCCAAGTTTAACAGTTGTTACAAAAGTAGTACGACTATGTAAGTCGTATCAGTAGTAGTGGAGTTTAAAACAATTTAGTTTTAACAATAATACATAAGTTTAAAATAAGATTTCATAAGTATGACCGCAATGTCTGCAGTTATACAAATGAAATCCTCAAAAGCGGTCCCAACAGTGTGTGGCATCCTAAGTAGTCCAGGGTTGTCCATCCTGAATGCATGCGATTACTTACCCAGCTAATTTCCTGAAAAACATAGAGAAAGTTGTCAACAAATATGTTGAGTGAGTTTACAGGTTTGTATATGTATGTGGTTAATTAAACCAAGTTTGTATAAATGAATTGTTGTTCATTTATAAAACACAAATTATGTAGGGTTGTTACCCAAAAGTATAGTTTTATGTGGGATGTCATCCCAAAATATGTTACTGGTTGTTTACCAGTATAGAATAAATTGCCGGTATGTTTTCCGGTATTTAACAGTTCTAGGATTCGTTCTTCCTAAAAATATGTGGGAATTTACTTAGACTATGATCCCCTGAAAGGTGAGCTAAACCTTGCAGGTTAAAGTAACGCGACCTAACCCTATAACCAAACCACAACCAGAACTTATGTTGTTTGCCTGAACGGACATTTAAGTATACGCTCCACCGTATGAGGGTCGTCACGGCAATAGTACTATCCGTATACTCAGTGGCTAGAGTCACCTAGCTAATGGTTACAGTAGCATGTCATGAGGTCTTTTCATGCACACATTCCAAGTCTGGGTCCGTACTAGGATACTTTGTCTAATTCCCAAAATAACAGTGAATATGTAATATCACAAATCAACAGTTGTATAAAAGAAATAAAGCGTTTATAGTTTGATTGCATGTGTTGGCATGCAATTTCTATGTTTAACACCCCTGTGTTTAAAAGCAGTAAACATTTAAAAGTAGGGGTTGTAAACTCACGGTGGTTTGCTCGGTACGAATGCTAGCAGCCGACAGGTGAATGCCCAAGGTATGTCAACCTATGTACAATTCATGTATTAACATAAGTACGCTTGATTTGTTTAATCAACTTATGTTAATGGTTTTGTTTATTTGAAAAAATTGTTGATTTCTTAATGATGTAAGTCATTAAATTTGTTGGTGACGTTGTGTTGAAATATTGTTATATTTCTCACGTCGTATACCTTGTCAAGTGTATATACACGTATGTAGTCATATATATATATATATATATATATATATATATATATATATATATATATATATATTTGAACGTTGTTTTGTTCCTTTTGTGCATATACATGAAAAATTAGATAGTTATAGTTTCAACACATTGAATTTGTCGCGTGTATGTATATATATATTTATATATATATATAAGTTCTAAATACGTGGTTTACGTATTTAAATGTATATAAGTTTTATTTGTTATAAAACTTCTTATTGTATTTATTTCCGTTTATAAAATAAATAAATGTTATCGTTATTGAAAAGTCGTCATTTGTATATACATAAAAAATATATATATATATATAGATTCGTCGTTTGTTATTAAGTATATATATATAATTATAAACGTTCGTTGATATATATATATATAAGTTTATAAGTAATAATTATGTCATAATTTTACAAAAATGAATTGTTCGTTCTCGTTTAAAGTTATACATTTCAACTATTAGTTCGAGTCGTTTCACATTTTGTTGTTTAATGGTTCGTTGGGCTCGGCCCAACATTTGGCCTGTTTATATGGCCCATCAAATAATTATTTCTTGTTGGGCTAAATTTAGTAATTAAGTATTTCGGCCCATTCTGATTTATTAATCCCTTAATCGTTTTAGTCTGAGCCCAGATTACAGCCGGTCCAGCCCACAGCTTAGCCCAGCCGTTCGGCTTGGGCAGTCCAGCCGTTCGGCTGGGAGCCTCGGCCCAGTCCATTTTCGCTCGCCCAGTCCAGTCCAATTATTTAGTAAAGTTCGGCCAAAACACACTAACCCATCCGTCCGTTCGGGTAAAAAGTCGCAAACCGTTCGGCTCAACCAAACCGGCCGTTCGGCTCATTTATTTGAGTCGTTCGGCTCATCATAACCAGCCGATCGGCTGGCCTAAGCCAACCGATCGGGTTGGTTCGTCTCCAACCTCACGCACTCTGTTCTTGGTCTGTGTTCGTTATACATATCTATACATGTTTGGTTTCGAGTGTTTAGCTCGTTTTTACACCATTCCCATGTCATAGCATCATTATATAACGTTATATCACATTTATAACAACTTTCACATATATGATTTGTGATTTCAAGTTTGGTTTCATACAACCCATTTCAAGAACAACTCAAACAATCATCAACTTATGGTGTTATATACATAGATTATGATACATAAACATGTTAGATTACGAAATCTAAGTGTAGAATCAAAGGTTAGAAAGTTTCTCACTTTGAGGAAAATGACGATGGTGATGAGGTCGTGAGTTGATGATGGTGTTCCTGGTTTGTTGTTCTACTACTTCTCTTCTACTGCTCTGCTGCTACTGGTTCTTTTGTGTGTTTAGCTCAAGAGAAGAAGAAGAAAAAGATAGATAATGATAGGTGTGTGTGTGTAGAGAAGATCACAGAAGAAATGAAGTGGGAGTGTAATATCTCAAACGAGTGTTGCAGTGCTAATCATACTGCCTCCTCAATTATATGAGGTTGGTGGAAATATTTAGCCCGTGGGTATAATTTGTACAATATGAAATTCAACATTTTATATTTTTATTTTGTAGATGTTCTCCTGGTTCGTTATTTACATTTAGAATAATGAGATTTTCATTATTTTATACTGTTGTACAAATTTGTACATTGGACTGCTACCATTCAATTGGGTGCTAAATTTCAGTCGAATTTCGGATTCATAGTTTGAGTTAATGTTCCAAACGCTTTCGAATGAATGAGAAAATTCGAACTTTTCTCATCTTGATCTCTGGGTGCATTTAAAAATTGTTTCAGTTCGTTTTATAATACGTTTTATGTTAAACGTATATTTAACTCGTTTTATCTATATGTTATAGATACAATAGTACTCGTAATTAATAATTGAATTATTAATTATATTGTGTCATCAACTTTTGTTGTATTTTTCTGTCGGGTTCGTTCCGATACGTTTGTACGTGATTATTATTATTAATCACATAATATGTGATACTTTTTGTTTAAAAGTATTGGGCTTGCTAGACTTACATCACATCGGAAGTTTTATTTTAAACTAAATCAGGAAATTAGCGTAAGAATGCACATGCTTAAATGTTAATCAGTACCTAATTTGGAGAGTTGTCACATTCTCCCCCCGTTAGGGAAATCTCGTCCCGAGATTTAGTTCGTGTCGTGAGTCGCGGTCAAGGTTTCAAATAGTCGAGGATACTTCTTGCGCATTTCATCCTCACGTTCCCAGGTGAACTCTGGGCCATGTTTTGAGTTCCAACGAACTTTAACTAGCTTGATTCGTTTGTGTCGAAGTTTCTGCGTTTTCGTATCCATAACTTCGATAGGTTCCTCCACAAAGTTTAGTTTTGAGTCAACGAAGACTTCGTCCGGAGGGATGATATGTCTTTCATCGGAAAGACACTTTTTCAAGTTAGATATATGAAAGGTGTCATGGATACTACTAAGCTCTTGCGGTAGTTTGAGCTTGTAGGCGACAGGACCAATCCTTGCAAGGATCTCGAATGGTCCGATGTATCGTGGGTTCAGTTTACCTCGTTTACCAAATCGTACGACCCCTTTCCAGGGTGCCACTTTGAGTAGGACTTTGTCACCTACTTGAAATTCTAAAGCTTTTCGTCTATTATCGGCATAACTCTTTTGTCGGCCACGTGCTGTTTTCAATCGGTTAAGCACTTGAGATATCTTGTCCGTAGTTTCTTGGACTATTTCAGGGCCCGATAATTGTCTGTCGCCCAACTCTGCCCAACAGAGTGGCGATTGGCACTTGCGTCCATACAGTGCCTCAAAAGGTGCCATCTGTATGCAGGTGTGATAACTGTTATTATATGAAAATTCTGCTAGAGGTAGATGTGTATCCCAATTACCTCCAAAGTCTATCACACATGCCCTTAACAGGTCTTCAAGCGTTTGTATCGTTCGCTCGCTCTGGCCGTCAGTTTGTGGGTGGTAGGCAGTACTCATGTCGAGTCTAGTACCCAATGCATGTTGAAGTGTTTGCCAGAAGCGAGAAGTGAATCGTGCATCTCTATCAGAGATGATGGATAATGGCACCCCATGTCGAGAAATGACCTCTTTCAAATAGATCCTGGTCAGTTTCTCCATTTTGTCCGTTTCCTTGATAGCAAGGAAGTGGGCTAATTTTGTCAATCGATCGACAATCACCCATATAGCGTCAACTCCGGATGTTGTTCTCGGTAACTTCGTGATGAAGTCCATCGTGATGTGTTCCCATTGCCATTTGGGCATTTCGGGTTGTTGCAAAATCCCAGACGGCTTTTGGTATTCGACCTTGACTTTTGCACAAGTCAAGCACTTACTAACGTATGTGGCAATGTCTCGTTTCATGCCAGGCCACCAGTAAAATCCTTCCAAATCGTGGTACATTTTGTTTGCCCCAGGGTGTATCGAGTAGTTGGACTTATGTGCTTCGTCCAAAATCAATTTGTGTAATTCGTCTACGCATGGTACCCAAATTCGGTTCATGAAGTACAACACTCCTTTGTCTTTAGTTTCAAGTTGTTTCTCCATCCCCTTCAAGGATTCTTCCTTAAGGCGTTCGGGAATGAAGGCTGATTGTTGAGCGTCACGAATTTGAGTAATGAGATTCGAGTGGATTGTCAAACCTAAAGCTCGAACTCTTCGAGGTTTTGCTCGTTCCTTACGACTCAAGGCATCCGCTACTACATTAGCTTTGCCCGGATAGTACTTGATCTCAAAGTCGTAATCGTTTAATAATTCAACCCAACGACGTTGTCTCATGTTGAGTTCTTTCTGGTCGAATATATGTTGGAGACTTTTGTGATCCGTGAAGATCGTACACTTTGTACCATACAGGTAGTGTCTCCAAATCTTAAGTGCAAAAACGACTGCTCCTAGCTCTAAGTCATGCGTCGTATAGTTCTTTTCATGAACTTTCAATTGTCGAGACGCGTAAGCAATGATTTTGTCGTTTTGCATCAATACGCAACCAAATCCCTGATGTGAAGCATCACAGTAGACAACAAAGTTCTCTACTCCTTTTGGTAGTGATAGGATTGGTGCGGTACTTAGTTTTTGTTTCAACAATTGAAAAGCAATCTCTTGCTTCTCGCCCCAATCAAATTTCTTATCTTTTTGAGTTAGAGCGGTAAGTGGTTGGGCTATTTTTGAAAAGTTCTCGATGAATCGTCGGTAATAGCCGGCTAGCCCAAGAAATTGTCGTATCTCGGATGGCGTTTTCGGGGCTTCCCAGTTCTTAATTGCCTCGATTTTGGATGGGTCCACATGAATCCCCTTGTTATTGATCACATGACCAAGGAAATGAACTTCACGCATCCAAAATTCACACTTAGAGAACTTTGCGTAAAGCTTCTCTTTCTCCAGTAATTCAAGAATCATTCTCAGATGTTTCTCGTGATCCTCCTTCGTTCGGGAGTATATCAATATGTCATCGATGAACACAATCACGAACTTATCAAGATATGGCTTGCTTACTCTATTCATGAGGTCCATGAACACTGCTGGTGTGTTTGTCAGTCCGAATGGCATGACTAGGAACTCGTAATGGCCGTATCGAGTCCTAAACGCAGTCTTAGGGATATCCTCATCCCGAACCTTCAGCTGATGGTAACCAGATCGCAAGTCGATCTTCGAATAGTAACTTGACCCTTGTAGCTGGTCAAACAAGTCATCGATGCGAGGTAGTGGATATCGATTCTTAATAGTTACTTTGTTCAGTTCCCGATAATCGATACACATTCGCATTGATCCATCCTTTTTCTTGACGAACAAAACCGGAGCTCCCCAAGGTGAAAAGCTTAGTCGGATGAATCCTAAGTCTAAGAGTTCCTGCAGTTGTGCAGACAACTCTTGCATTTCTGATGGAGCAAGACGGTAAGGTGCGCGAGCAATTGGTGCTGCTCTAAGAACTAGGTCGATATGAAACTCAACCTATCGTGGGGGTGGTAATCCTGGTAACTCGTCAGTAAATACTCTCGGGTAGTCACGTACAATAGGTACGTCGTCTATACGTCGCTCCTTGGGTTTCTTTTCTACAACGTGTGCCAAAAATGCTTGGTATCCCTTTCGGAGATATTTACTGGCTTTCAAGCATGTAATCACTTTTGTGGCACTTTTTTGTTTCTCACCTTGAACCAGGAGAGTTTCTCCTGTCGATAGCGGTAAGCGTACCAACTTATCGTGACATATGATCTCGGCGCGGTTCTTAGACAACCAATCCATGCCGACTACAACGTCGAAACTTCCCAACTTAACCGGTAGCAAGTCTATTTCGAAGAGATGACCTTCTAATTCCAAGGTACATCCCGGTACTATTTCTCCTGACTCGATTAACTCACCATCGACTAGTTCAATAGTATATTTGTTATCTAACTTACGTGATTCAAGTTCTAATAGTGGTCTAAACTCATTAGACACAAAACTTAAATCAGCACCTGAATCGATTAACACAGAGGCATAATGGTTGTTTACAAGAAACGTACCAGTGACGGTGTTAGGGTCCTGGCGTGCCTCTTGTGCTCCAATCACAAATGCTCTTCCTTGAGCCGGTTGATTGATGATGTTGTTGGCTCGGTTGTTGTTACCACGGTTGTTGGTGTTGTTGCGGTTTTGGTTGTTCTGGTTGTTGTTGTTGGGGTTTTGGTTATTGAGTCGAGGGTAACGGTTCCGATAGTGCCTCGTGTCGCCACATTCAAAACACCCTTGGTTTCGGCGTTCTGTGTTTTCCCTAGGGGTAGGGTTAACTTTGCAATTTTGGGTTTTGTGAACCCAACCTCTACAGTTGTTGCAATACCAACATTCACCCTCGTGGTGTTTGCTACATTTATCACACTTAGGTTTGTTACCCAAGTATGGTTTTGGTTCCATAGTGGTGGCAGCATAGGACTTTGGGTTCCCAGATCCCTTCTTATTTGTTTGACCCTGACGGTCACTTCCTCTGTCATTCCACTTACGCTTTGTACCTCCAGAACTGCCAGCTTCAGTACTGCTCGGCTCAACCTTGCCCGATGCAGTTTTCTTGGTCAGTGTTCCCATCCTGACTGCCTCATCGGTCAGACTTTGCGCTAAAACCACAGCGCTCCTGAATGTGTCAGGTTTGGAAGATGTAACCAAACTCCTGATTTGCGGTGCCAGACCATATACATAACGCTCGATGCGCTTGTACTCAGGTGTCACCATATGTGGCACTAGACGTGCTAGTTCCCGAAACTTGGTGGTATAACCAGTGACATCGGCACCAATCATAGTGATGTTCCACGGCTCAGTTTTGACTTTCTGCATCTCACTACGGGGACAGAACTCCTCCAACATCATGTTTTTCAGTACTTCCCATGACATGGAGTAGGCAGCTGGTCATCCAAGTGATTGGACTTGACTGTTCCACCAAGTAAGAGCTTTGTCAGCAAGGGTGCAGGTGGCATACTTCACCATACAATCGGGTGAACAGTCACTAATATCCAATATCGACTCTGTCTTCTCTATCCAGTGTATAATCCCAATAGCACCCTCGGTGCCACGAAAAGTAACTGGCTTACAAGCCTGGAATGTCTTGTATGAACACCCTCGGCGAGTATTCGCAGGTGCCTCAGTGTTAACAGGGGTAGATCCGCTGTTATTCATTCCATTCTCACGATTTCAGCTTGCTTCATACTCAGCAATCCCTTCAGCTATTCGTCGCGCGATCATTTGTTCAGTAGTTTCATTGTTGTTGGGTGGGGGAACAGTTTCAGGAATGGAAGAAGGAGTCGTTCGTCGACTGTTCTTAGTCATCCGTCGTTTTGGTGGCATGATTCAGTTATGTGATGAAATAAAAATGCAAAAGTCAATGCCAAGATATTGAATGTGATGAACAAGATTTCACATTGTTTAACAAGGGAACAGTATGAAGAATTGAAGGACAAGATTTTGTATCACATGTCGCATGACTTTGAAACGCCCATATGTAGTTAGTACAATATAATCACGTTGGCCAGGCGTCATTATATAATGCTAAATACATATTTCTTTTCATCATCATTTAACACAATCGAGTTCAAAGAAATTCAAGATAAGAATAAAAAAAAATCAAGTGGTATGTTTCATGGTTTTCAAGGAATGATCAAGTGTTATTGATTGGTTATCGTTTCTAACGCACATATAAAATTGTAGTTATAATACTATAGTCGTTGTTGAATGTGATGAATACGAAATACAACCAAACATAAGTTATATTATATCAAAAGGTGTAGCGCTGATACAACAGTTTTATACAAAACAAGATGGGATCCCTAATACACCCCATCAGCGGTTAGCGCTATACAAAAGACAATGAGTTTTCCTATACATACACCATTCTAACAACAGTTTTTCCCATCTAGTACATGTCTAGTACATACATACACCTACCCATCTGATACTGGCCTATACAATACGTGATGGACCCGCTAATATATCCATCATCCAAAAGTAATCGGTCTAATGCCCAGTAGGCACAAACCGCCATACATAAGTCTACTGGAAGTAAGGTAGAAACAACCCCACAGCTGTCCTCAGCACAACTATCATCACACAAGCTCCAATTATCAACCCTGCTGTCCTCGCACGTCTCTCTAGCACCCTGACACGAGCACGTGCGGTCTCAGCTATCTCTCTGGCAGCAACCACGTTGCTCAACAAGAAGTGGCAACGCTCATGCATGTCTGTCATGTCTCCATCCAGGCGGGAGACATCGCTCTGTAGCTCTGCAAGGTGAACACCCCTGCTACCAGAAATACGAAACAAGGTGCGAATCATAGCCACAATGGTAGGGAGGGTCAACTCTACAGGCTCTCCAGTAGTAGGCAGTGGTGCGGAGGATCGGGAGGACTCCCCGGTCTCAAAAGTAGAAGGAAAACCCTCCAACGACCTCCACCGCCCTAACATAGGAGTCATCCACTCCAAGTGAGCAAGCCTAGGTACCCTCTGTGGCGGCTCATCACAGTGTATCACCCTCTCCTCTGCCATCGGCGCCTTGTCACGGGGCGCAAGTGGTCCTCTAGGGAAGTCTCGGACACACATCCGTGGTGTCCTCCTAGGTACCAGTCCTCTGGAAGGTCCAGCAGTCGTATGGCGTGTCACCATAAAGGTAGACCCTAACATATGAGTGGTAGGGTCAGTGGGAGCAGTAGTAGGTGGGACCACATGTGCAGTAGGTGGTGGGGTGATGTAAGCATCGCCGGTGTTATCAGATAGAGCTCTCGGGTGAACTGGTGGACTCACAACTCCGGTGCTAGCGTCGCTATGGTAGGAATCCTCAGTCGGCTCCTCATCAGAAGCGTACAAGTAAATCGGACTGTGCCTCGACATGCTGAGACAAAAGAAGTCATAGGTGACGTGTCAGTCGTATGTTAGAAGTATGCAAAGTGTGTATGCATGCAATGAATGTTCTAGCCAAGGCTATAGTCTAGGTCTCTAAGGTTTTAGGTCACTTAAAGACTTCTAGTTCGCTATAACCAATGGCTCTAATACCAAGTCTGTCACACCCCGCCAAACGGTAATTACAATTAGTTATGATTAGTTTGCGGAAGCTTTAATGATGTGGCGGGGCTGCGCACAGTATTTCAACCAACAAATACATACACACTCAGAGCATATGGTTATCGCACAACTTTATTTAATGAGGATGCCAAGTTTAACAGTTGTTACAAAAGTAGTACGACTATGTAAGTCGTATCAGTAGTAGTGGAGTTTAAAACAATTTAGTTTTAACAATAATACATAAGTTTAAAATAAGATTTCATAAGTATGACCGCAATGTCTGCAGTTATACAAATGAAATCCTCAAAAGTGGTCCCAACAGTGTGTGGCATCCTAAGTAGTCCAGGGTTGTCCATCCTGAATGCATGCGATTACTTACCCAGCTAATTTCCTGAAAAACATAGAGAAAGTTGTCAACAAATATGTTGAGTGAGTTTACAGGTTTGTATATGTATGTGGTTAATTAAACCAAGTTTGTATAAATGAATTGTTGTTCATTTATAAAACACAAATTATGTAGGGTTGTTACCCAAAAGTATAGTTTTATGTGGGATGTCATCCCAAAATATGTTACTGGTTGTTTACCAGTATAGAATAAATTGCCGGTATGTTTTTCGGTATTTAACAGTTCTAGGATTCGTTCTTCCTAAAAATATGTGAGAATTTACTTAGACTATGATCCCCTGAAAGGTGAGCTAAACCTTGCAGGTTAAAGTAACGCGACCTAACCCTATAACCAAACCACAACCAGAACTTATGTTGTTTGCCTGAACGGACATTTAAGTATACGTTCCACCGTATGAGGGTCGTCACGGCAATAGTACTATCCGTATACTCAGTGGCTAGAGTCACCTAGCTAATGGTTACTGTAGCATGTCATGAGGTCTTTTCATGCACACATTCTAAGTCTGGGTCCGTACTAGGATACTTTGTCTAATTCCCAAAATAACAGTGAATATGTAATATCACAAATCAACAGTTGTATAAAAGAAATAAAGCGTTTATAGTTTGATTGCATGTGTTGGCATGCAATTTCTATGTTTAACACCCCTGTATTTAAAAGCAGTAAACATTTAAAAGTAGGGGTTGTAAACTCACGGTGGTTTGCTCGGTACGAATGCTAGCAGCCGACAGGTGAATGCCCAAGGTATGTCAACCTATGTACAATTCATGTATTAACATAAGTACGCTTGATTTGTTTAATCAACTTATGTTAATGGTTTTGTTTATTTGAAAAAATTGTTGATTTCTTAATGATGTAAGTCATTAAATTTGTTGGTGACGTTGTGTTGAAATATTGTTATATTTCTCACGTCGTATACCTTGTCAAGTGTATATACACGTATGTAGTCATATATATATATATATATATATATATATATATATATATATATATATATATATATATATATATATATATTTGAACGTTGTTTTGTTCCTTTTGTGCATATACATGAAAAATTAGATAGTTATAGTTTCAACACATTGAATTTGTCGCGTGTATGTATATATATATTTATATATATATATATAAGTTCTAAATACGTGGTTTACGTATTTAAATGTATATAAGTTTTATTTGTTATAAAACTTCTTATTGTATTTATTTCCGTTTATAAAATAAATAAATGTTATCGTTATTGAAAAGTCGTCATTTGTATATACATAAAATATATATATATATATATATATATATATATATATATATAGATTCGTCGTTTGTTATTAAGTATATATATATAATTATAAACGTTCGTTGATATATATATATATAAGTTTATAAGTAATAATTATGTCATAATTTTACAAAAATGAATTGTTCGTTCTCGTTTAAAGTTATACATTTCAACTATTAGTTCGAGTCGTTTCACATTTTGTTGTTTAATGGTTCGTTGGGCTCGGCCCAACATTTGGCCTGTTTATATGGCCCATCAAATAATTATTTCTTGTTGGGCTAAATTTAGTAATTAAGTATTTCGGCCCATTCTGATTTATTAATCCCTTAATCGTTTTAGTCTGAGCCCAGATTACAGCCGGTCCAGCCCACAGCTTAGCCCAGCCGTTCGGCTTGGGCAGTCCAGCCGTTCGGCTGGGAGCCTCGGCCCAGTCCATTTTCGCTCGCCCAGTCCAGTCCAATTATTTAGTAAAGTTCGGCCAAAACACACTAACCCATCCGTCCGTTCGGGTAAAAAGTCGCAAACCGTTCGGCTCAACCAAACCGGCCGTTCGGCTCATTTATTTGAGTCGTTCGGCTCATCATAACCAGCCGATCGGCTGGCCTAAGCCAACCGATCGGGTTGGTTCGTCTCCAACCTCACGCACTCTGTTCTTGGTCTGTGTTCGTTATACATATCTATACATGTTTGGTTTCGAGTGTTTAGCTCGTTTTTACACCATTCCCATGTCATAGCATCATTATATAACGTTATATCACATTTATAACAACTTTCACATATATGATTTGTGATTTCAAGTTTGGTTTCATACAACCCATTTCAAGAACAACTCAAACAATCATCAACTTATGGTGTTATATACATAGATTATGATACATAAACATGTTAGATTACGAAATCTAAGTGTAGAATCAAAGGTTAGAAAGTTTCTCACTTTGAGGAAAATGACGATGGTGATGAGGTCGTGAGTTGATGATGGTGTTCCTGGTTTGTTGTTCTACTACTTCTCTTCTACTGCTCTGCTGCTACTGGTTCTTTTGTGTGTTTAGCTCAAGAGAAGAAGAAGAAAAAGATAGATAATGATAGGTGTGTGTGTGTAGAGAAGATCACAGAAGAAATGAAGTGGGAGTGTAATATCTCAAACGAGTGTTGCAGTGCTAATCATACTGCCTCCTCAATTATATGAGGTTGGTGGAAATATTTAGGCCGTTAATTTCGGGTACGGGTATAATTTGTACAATATGAAATTCAACATTTTATATTTTTATTTTGTAGATGTTCTCCTGGTTCGTTATTTACATTTAGAATAATGAGATTTTCATTATTTTATACTGTTGTACAAATTTGTACATTGGACTGCTACCATTCAATTGGGTGCTAAATTTCAGTCGAATTTCGGATTCATAGTTTGAGTTAATGTTCCAAACGCTTTCGAATGAATGAGAAAATTCGAACTTTTCTCATCTTGATCTCTGGGTGCATTTAAAAATTGTTTCAGTTCGTTTTATAATACGTTTTATGTTAAACGTATATTTAACTCGTTTTATCTATATGTTATAGATACAATAGTACTCGTAATTAATAATTGAATTATTATTATATTGTGTCATCAACTTTTGCTGTATTTTTCTGTCGGGTTCGTTCCGATACGTTTGTACGTGATTATTATTATTAATCACATAATATGTGATACTTTTTGTTTAAAAGTATTGGGCTTGCTAGGCTTACATCACATCGGAAGTTTTGTTTTAAACTAAATCTTGAAATTAGCTTAAGAATGCACATGCTTAAATGTTAATCAGTACCTAATTTGAAGAGTTGTCACATTCTCCCCCCGTTAGGGAAATATCGTCCCGAGATTTAGTTCGTGTCGTGAGTCGCGGTCACGGTTTCAAATAGTCGAGGATACTTCTTGCGCATTCCATCCTCACGTTCCCAGGTGAACTCTGGGCCATGTTTTGAGTTCTAACGAACTTTAACTAGCTTGATTCGTTTGTGTCGAAGTTTCTGCGTTTTCGTATCCATAACTTTGATAGGTTCCTCCACAAAGTTTAGTTTTGAGTCAACGAAGACTTCGTCCGGAGGGATGATATGTCTTTCATCGGAAAGACACTTTTTCAAGTTAGATATATGAAAGGTGTCATGGATACTACTAAGCTCTTGCGGTAGTTTGAGCTTGTAGGCGACAGGACCAATCCTTGCAAGGATCTCGAATGGTCCGATGTATCGTGGGTTCAGTTTACCTCGTTTACCAAATCCTACGACCCCTTTCCAGGGTGCCACTTTGAGTAGGACTTTGTCACCTACTTGAAATTCTAAAGGTTTTCGTCTATTATCGGCATAACTCTTTTGTCGGTCACGTGCTATTTTCAATCGGTTAAGCACTTGAGATATCTTGTCCGTAGTTTCTTGGACTATTTCAGGGCCCGATAATTGTCTGTCGCCCAACTCTGCCCAACAGAGTGGCGATTGGCACTTGCGTCCATACAGTGCCTCAAAAGGTGCCATCTGTATGCTGGTGTGATAACCATTTTGTTATACATAAGTATAGACCTGGTTTTTGTTAATATATACTTAAAAATTAAGCAAACACAAGTCAAAGTACTTGAAAAGTCTTTAAAAATTAAGATACCTAACAAGGTCGCCAAAATGGTTTGACCAAGTCTGGTTTTGCTTAAACTTGAATCAAGCTATGTCGCTCGGTTGTACGTAAGTACAGACCTGTCACCGCTAACTTGATTCTTAAAATTGATTTTCTTATATTCTTTCTGTAAATGGAAGCATGGTCTATGTCTTAAGTTAAGATGTATATCTATGGTGGGGACCCCAGCGAAATATACATACGAATAATAATAAAATTAACTCCTAGATGTGAGTGTAACATGTTTAAAAGGACAAATATGCTGATAATCGTTTTGAAATAATTTTTATAACAAGTGTTTTTAGCATGTCAAGTAAATTTAAAGTGGACATATATACCGATGATCGAAATAACACTTACTGTTCCTAATAAATGCATGTTATTCCGATATGATCCCTAACCAGATTGAATCAACTCCGTTACCAAAAAGAATGTGTTAATTTTGTATTTGTAATTTTGAGTTAACTATCTGTTACTTTATTTTATTTTATTTTACTTTATTTAGTAAGAATGACCAAGTTACAGTTACCTTCAAATTTGAGTACCAAAATCAACACGCAAATAATCGAAAAGTCTCAAAATTTTCAAAATTTTTCACTAAGTGACTTTATGCGTCACTCACTAAGTGACGCCCTTAGTGACGCGGCAAGTGTCGGGTTGAGTAACGCTACAAGTGTCGGGTTAAGTGACGCATATTAGGGTTTTGGTATAAATACCCTTTCAAACGACACTCAACTCCATCACTTTCAACATTCAATTAGCGTCACTTACTCTGACATAGCGTCACTTCTGTTCGTGCTGCGTCACTTAGATTGTGCGAGTTTTTCGATTTGTCTGTGGATTTTAAAGCTTTGTTTGTGCAATCGGACATCATATTCTTGTTCCCCACACTCGTACGCTTCATTAGGTATAAACTTTAACCATTTTAACTACGTATACATGCTTTACTCGTATATTAGGGTTACGGGTTTAGGGGTTCATCAAAATCACATGAATTGGGGGTTAATACGTTAATGATTGATGTTAAAATCTGGTGTGTTTTGATCATTTTCAACACACGCACACTTTGGTTAACTCGTTTTTCAAAAACCCCAAAATTGTTCGTTGTGATTTCTGGGTATGAACAGTGTCGCAATGATCTTCATCGTTGCGTCACTTCCTGTAAGTGACGCTATTTGGCAATTTAGAATCCTTACTGTCACTTTTTCAGTGACGCTCCTTACTGCGTCACTTCATTAAGTGACTCCCTTAGTGACGCATATGCCTGTATCATTAATTAGCCCGTCACTCGTCTGAGTGACGCCCATCTATGCGTCACTTCCTTAAGTGACTCCCTTAGTGACGCCCTTATCTATACTGACACTTATACCGTCACTTCCTAAGTGACTCCCCTAGGTTACCGTCAATATGCTAAATGACACATAATTTTGAACCGACACTCCTAAGTGTCGTATTTAATGACGCATAATTTTGCCACGTCACTTACACCAGTGACGCCTGATAGCGTCACTTACCCTAAGTGACGCTATACATGATTTCTGATTTTTAAACACAGTTCCATGCGACACTTCCTAAGTGTCGGTAGTGTTTATGCGTCACTTCCTAAGTGACGCCTAAATCAGAATTTTGTTTAAATTTTGTGAATATTTGTGCTAATTCTATAACGATGTTTCTGGTTATTTTTTCGGTATTCTAGCTTACATATGGCAGGTCTGCAAAACTATTATTGTCGTACCAACAATCGCCACAACATCGTTGCTTTTTTGGAGTCCACGCATGCGAACTCAATCCCATTCCGTCCGATGATTGAGTTTTTACGCCGATCGAGGATTCACTACGCTATCACCGCATCCACTCCAGTGTACATGAATCAGATCGAGGAATTCTATGATCACGCCTTTATCAGAACTCAGGGTGATGTGCCAAGGATTGTTTCCACTATGTTTGGTGAAGAGATTGAGATTACTGAGAATTCTGTTCGTCGAGTTATCCAATTCAACGATACACATGCGATGCCGACTATGTTTGAGACAACCTTTATCTATGGTGGCCTTCAGCGGATGGGTTATCCTGGAAATCAGCTCTCCGACTTTCAGAAACAATATCTGTGCAGGGTTTGGAGATATCTATGCCATATTGTTATTGTTTGCTTATCTCCAAGGAAAGGAGGATACGATGTTGCGAGTCATTTGACTCTATCTTTGATGTTGGCACTGGTCTACAACAAACCCTACAATTTCAGCAGATATATCTTTGGAAATATGGTTGAGAACATCCGCGCTGGGAAAGATAAGTGGCTACAGTATCCGAGGTTTGTGCAGTTACTCTTAAATGATTTGAATCTGAACATTGCTCCAGATCAGCGCTCGCTATTGGTTCCGACGCCAATGCTCTTACAAGTCTTCAATGACTGTAAGTTAGCGCCAAAAGGCGAACAAGTGTTGGAAGATAGGGAGCTATTTGGGCACATAGTAAACGAAAACTATGTTGCGCCACTAAATGATGGGTTTGAGGATGTCGTGATCCCTCGGATGAATGAGGATGATTTGGTCGATACAGAGGTAGCTCAGGATTTAGATGACATCGATCAGGTTGATAATGTTGATGATGATGATGATGGTGGACCCACACCACCCGATTCTGAGGGTGATGTGCCTCCACAAGAGGCTTTAGATGCAATTCAAATGGTTGATCTGAAACGATTTAAGCGTATTTTGAGATGCATTTCTGAGGGTAGGGTTCACGTCCCGAGGAATCCGGGAAAACGACCAGCTGGGTCCGCTCCTTCTTACGCTAACTTGCCCCACAAAAGGCGTCAGCGCACAGGGGTGATGATTCAGGAACCTGGTCAACAAACCACTTAGCAACAACAACGTTCTCCACAACAACCACCATCTCAGCCGCAGCTTCCTTCTATTCAACAACTTTTTGCTCAGATCGAACAGATGAACAAACGTTTTGAAGATCAATCTGCGATTATTCAAGTTCAGGCTGCAGAGATCAGGGAATTAAAGTCCAAGGCTGATGAGGTTGATGACTTAAAGCTTCAAGTGATAGATCTACAGTCTAGGTTGTTAGAATTGGAGTCTGTTATGATTGTTTCGGGGGAGGCTGATCCCAGGACGTTGGAAACAAATGTAACACCTCCTCCAGAACCAGAAAATGTACAACCTTCTTCTATCAATGAAAATGTATCTTTGGATTACTTTGTTGAGGTTCAAGGTCAACCGAGACTAATTACGGTTGACTATTCATATGTAGATCTTACATTTCTTCAACGTATGATGAATGAAAATATGTCAATACCTGAGGATGAAGTGATAAATGATCCAATGGCAGAGGATTGTTATTTTGAAGGGAACGATGACATTGAAGTTGAGGGGGAGGAGCTCCAGAGTGATGAATGTTATGATGATGCTCCTATTATTGAATCTGATTCTTCAGAAGATGAAACGGATCATGTATTGGAGGCAGAAACCACTGAGCCATCAATCTCTACAGCTGAACCCTCAACGATAAAACATGATCTAGTGTTTAAACCTGGAGTTGAGGTACCCATTACTTTCCAATTTTACAAAGTCAGAACTGACTATACGGGTTTGATCAAAAGCTGGAAGTTCGATAAAGATAACTCTGTATTCATGATCAAAAAGAGTGATGGCATTCAGTACTTCAACTTGAAGTTTTATCGAATAAGTACTTTGCCAAAATGTGAACTTCAAAGATTATCTCAGATACCCTTGATAAACCGCTCTCGAGATTCACGAGCAGATTTCTTCCAGGTTATCATTCGTCGGGAAATCAACAGCAAGAAATACAATACGATTAGACCAACTTGGGTATGAGATATAAGTTTAAAAAGAAGTTGGATCAGGTTACACAACAACCGATTGTAAGGATGATCTACCCACCAGCAAAATGCTTACAGAAGATACCTCTAGAGATCATTCCTTTGGATTTTTTGAATAGGTTGCTATATTGGGAATATGATGATATCACAGGAGAAGCGGTGATCATTTTTGTTCCTAATTCTGAACCGACTACGGATCCAGAGTCTTCAACAGATGCAGATTTGGGGGCTGAAGAGAAAACAACATGGGATGTTGTACAGCCTAGGAAGAGGTCTATGTGGGGTCTGAAGAGAAGCAGTTTTTGTGTATTTTACCCTTTGAGTTTGATCAATCTTTCTGAACAAGATATGAAGAAATTACATCAGAACAAGATTCAGTTCAAAGCAAAGGATAGAACTGAAGCCATTAAGTTTCAGAAGATTGTTGATATCTGCGTAGCCAATGGGATACATGTTGGTGGTGTATTCCCAGCTGGCTGGAAATAGTTTGAAGATTTGAAGATTTTTTTGAAGACCAAGCTGCTGACAAGGGGGAGTTTGTTGGTACATTTAGTGTGTCAGTCAGTTGGTCTATCGAGTTGTAAGTGTCGTTTATTAATTGTAATAGAAAAGTCATTTATGTGTTAGCGACACTTAGTTTGGTCTAGGCGACACTTGCTTTAGTGTCGCATAGCGACACTTAGGTAGTGTCGCATGAAGGCGGCCACATGCGTCACTTAGGGAGTGTCGCATGTCTGTCGTTTAGTATAAATATGAACCTACGGGTTTCAGGATAGGGTTGATGAAACCCTAGCACCATTTGTCGAAATTGCAAGTCTGTAAACAAGCTAATAGGTTACAATTATTAATACAAAGTTGATCTTGACTCGTTTATTCGATTTCGGTTTGCAATTATATTTGTTTATTGTGATTGTTTGTTTTCGCCATTCAATCGCTGTCATCAATCACTTAGATTCACAGCAAGGGGCACTCACAGTACCCATATTTATATTGAAAAGATTAAATTACCCTTTAACTGATTATGGAAAGTACATTAATGATTATCACATTGTTTTTTAACATCATTTTGAATTACATTCCATTTTGTAAGACTTGCTAAATATAAAAAAAAAATATTAAAAATTTTGAAGCACTTTAATTAGTTCTAATTTAACATCAATACCATTGAATTTTTAATATCAAAAGTAACGTACAATGGATTATATCTGAATCCAGTTATAGAGAATTCATTTTTGTTTATATTCCTAATGATTATCTCCAACAACTATTATTATCTCTTTAATTAATATTATTGTCAATTATGACCATCAACCACTATTACATTTTTCTCATTTGTAACCGCTGCATTGTTATAATACTTTTCTAGTTGTTATAGATTATAGATATAGATTATGGATGTGCTATTCTGAAAAAATGGACAATACTAATAAATTTAGTACAAAAAGTAGCTACTAAAATCAAATCGAATTGAAGTAGATGTGAAGTTCGCTCACTTACTAAATTCCCACCAAACTTGTATAGTACGTTCTAATAAAAGCTACTGCAAATCAGAAATATCAATATGTAACTTAACATGTATGCATGAGAAAGTTGAGAGATATGTAATGCATAAAATATAAATACATACTCAACATCAAATCGTTCAACAACAAACTAGATGTGTGTCGTCAACATCACATATACTATCCACAATTCGATTGTGAAATATAGATTTTTCTCCTACATTTTTAGTTCTATCGTAATGAACCTTCAAATACGATACGATGATGACATATGACATATTAATTGACATCTAATATTGTTCGTAAATGTTCTTCACATTTCTTGCGCCGATCATCAAGCATTACTTCTTCGAATGGGGCACGTCTTTCCTTATTTACAACTCAAGAAACATCTTATTTCATTTTTTTTCTTCTTATTTATAGATAGATCTTTTAATAGACAGAATATATCAAATCTCTTGCCAACCATATAATAAAAAATTTCACCAACAAATCTAATTAGATGAATAGACGTATAATCAATCATAACATGCACCACCATTCTCGTGAAACTTCCAACGTTGAATATATAGCATGTCTATAGAGTTCTAGATTAGTGTTGGCTCCTAAAATGATTTTCACTGTTGTTATTATTGATCATGATTAATTACTTTATAAACAAAGACACTAATAATACACTATGTGTTGAAATTGAATATGACAGGATAATTTATACTACCTCAGTCCCAAAAATACTCTAAGTTTCATTTTACGGACATTTCAAAAAGGTTGTCCACTTTCAAAAATCGAAGGAAATTTTGGTCGTGAATACCATATTACCCTTACTTGTAATTATTATTACAAACTCTAAAGAAAACAGTAGTTGATTGCTTAAGGTTAAAACTGTTATTCTGCAAAAAGTAAGAAAACAAAACAGTAATAATTATATGTTTATTAAATTGCGTGCTTTCTGTGAATGAACAATTATTTTAGAACAGATGGGTATTTTTCTTCAAACAACGCTAGAATACAATATCTTATGATGATTTACACTGATCATTTACTTTGAGTTTATCTTCTCAAGTTGTAATATTTATTTATCCAATAAAGATTATAGCTCGTGGATGAACCGCTTAGCTCAATTATGTTCTAAACCTCAAAAATATAGTGTATAGTTTGTTTACAAAATTTAGTAAAGGCGTTCTTTGATCACCCTGATCGAGGCACCAAAAAATTCAGTACCGACCCCGGTAAAGGAGTCAAAAATTACAGATCTGTATATTATACTTGTGTTAGAAATATACTCCGTATAGTGGAATCTTAAAGTTCACTACATATAACCCCTACTTGTTAATTGAAAAAGGAATAGTATGTATAACAATGTGACGATCTTTGAATTTTATGAAATCAATAAGTAACTAAAGATCTAGTCTTTAATTTGCACTTTAGGGTCCATTTTGGTGGATGAAACACGGTATTCTTTTCTTGTTAAAAGTTGTCTCGTACAAGACTAGGCAACAAACTTATACAATTTGAAAGGGTTATTAATTATTACCTCCCAAGAAAATATGGCAAAGTATCAAAATTAAATGATACTTTATCAATTTAATGGATTTGATTTCTTGTATTTATCAATTTATCAAAATTTAATGAACAATGTAATTGGATTCTTTTACTTGATGGCACGTTTCATATTTATAGGGGGAATTAAATTTTTTGCCCATTTTTCGAAAGGAATAATTGAGTTTGCCCCTTCAAAAAAATTTTTGACGATATGCCCCACCCAGATGCAATTTGCAAAATAAGACTTGCGACTCGGGCTTTGCTACTTGCGACTAGTTACGATGAACGAGTAAAAGACACCACGACCCGACCACAAGTTGGTCGCAAGTCGCAAGTATCATGTATGACCCTTGCGACCGAAGCCTTGCTACTTGCGACTTGCTCCCGGCCACCCACTTTTGGCTTCGGTCGCAAGGGTCATACATGATACTTGCGACTTGCGACCAACTTGTGGTCGGGTCGTGGTGTCTTTTACTCGTTTTCATCATAACTAGTCGCAAGTGGTAAAGCCCGGGTCGCAAGTCTTATTTTGCGACTTGCGCCCAGGTGGGGCATATCGTCAAATTTTTTTTGAGGGGCAAATCCAATAATTCCTTTCGAAAAATGGGAAAAAAATTAATATCCCTATTTATAGAGATGTAAAGAGAAAGGTAATGACCAAAAAGTCCTAATAAACGAACCCTAATCTATATTATTGATGTCTAGCATCTTATTCTAACACAAATTCGTTACCAAAAGCTCTTTAAAATGTATTAAATAAATAAAGTTGACACCAAAGCAAAGTGAATAATAATGGCGGGACTAATATTGTAACATGGCTCAATGAGATTGGATATAATAAAGACATATAAAGTGAAAGCCACTTTCATAATGTTAATGCAATCATACTTTCAATGATAATAATTTGCATAAGATTCCATATTACAAAATTAAACCGTTTAGATTTACCACTACCAAAAGACCCCACATTAATAAAAGTGTTATTATACATGTTCGATGAATGTTAAGAACAATATAATTTAATGGACCTCATGATAATTGTCTAGGTGAAAAGTCATGTACTAGCAATTAGGAATGGTGTAAAAAACATTTTAATCTATTTTATTACTAAGAAGTAGTGATAAGCGGATTATAAACAAAATTATTCTATGATTGTAATGAAATTACACTGGAATTAAAGACAAAATTATTCTATGATTGTAATGAAATTACACTGGAATTAAAGATTTTTCTATCAGTTTGGCACTCTCCAACTCCGTCCTTACCAAGAATTAATTATGACAACACATGTTCCAAATAACCCAAAAAATGGTGTGTGAGTGTGAATGATGTAACTCGAAGGCGTGGTAATCAAGAGTAATGACACATACAAGTTGAAAAATTAGACCGATTTAAAGTTTATATAATTGTATTCATCATGCACCAAAAGTTATATCATGATGACTTATGTGCCAAGAAGATGATTTGAATGATGTAAATAGAAGGCGTGTGCATCAATACTAGATTACACAAATTGTGGTCCTCAAATCCCTTTTTGTATAATACATAATACCATAGTAGAAGTACAACCACGATGTAAACTAAAATAATAAATAATTTGGCCTATTGTACAAGAAGATAAGTAACAACATGAAAAACAAACATCAAAAGAAGCTAAAACTATGGTGCCAATGGTTGTTGCTTGTTGTCATAGGGTTTATTGGACTTACTAGATTTCCTCTTCAAAATCACAATCCATGTGATAACTTCTAGCAGCAAAGCAATCACACCCAATGTAGATATCACAATTATGTATGCTGATTTCCATTTGTGTTCAGGTAATAATATATCAAGACCCTTGAATACATTGATGATGCCAAGAACAAGGATTGCGTACCCGATCCCATGGTGATAGATGTTCCAATAAAATCTAAATTTGTGATCTTTGTTTGGTCTCAAGAACAAAGCAAACACCTAAAAAAATGACCAACATATAATATTATTGTAGAAGAAAGTATTGTTGTTGATGTTGTAAAATGTAGTATGAGGGACTATTGACCATTTACTTCTGGACGAATAAATGAAGAACGAATTTCGCCAAAAGTAGAAGTAACCCCATGTGGTGTATCTATTTTGATGTCGAATTAATTTCGTCTTTCTTACAATAGATCCTATTTTATTCCAAATTCAAAATGTGGGATTAATGATCAAAAGGCATACACAACTAAAGATTTAGTTGCCATTTTGCCATATTATTGCTTAAATTTCTAAATAGCTAGCTACATCAAAAACTGTATAATACATGCTACAGGTAGAAAGTTAGAAACTCATTAGGTTCCAAGATTGCAAACAAAGAATCCAAATAAATGATGAACGTGACAATCAACAAGTTTGACTTTAAAAGTCAACATGATCAGATGATAATGCATATGAAAATATTTAAGTACCCTGGCTACATGGCTACATCTCACAAGGTTTCTATCAAATTTGACCATTTGAGAACACAATAAAACTTTTATGAGATACTGCAACTAAAAATATGGAAGGACACACAATTCATATAGAAATATAGAATAGAGAAGTTTGACTTTTCAAGTCAAATTACCTGGACTGTTGCAAGAGAAAATAGAGTAATTCCAATGTTGCGGTGGGTGCTGAATGTGATTCCTTTTGACTCGGATCCAAGTTTGAGTCCAGTTCCCCATCCAGCAACCCCGATTGCGTAAGCGGAAACTTGGCAGAAAGCATGAAGGTAAAACCATGTCGGATCAGCAGACGGGAAAGTTCTAAGGTATCTAGCAATTATTATTCCAACAGGAAACAGAATTCCCCAACTAACTGCATTCAGTATCCCATGAATCTGAAAACAAATACAAATTATAATTCAATCCTCACTTAATTTCGTTGCTTAATCAACATGATCTATGTAATAGGCACAAAATTTCCAATAAAATCAAGAAATGCTTGTGTAAATGGTGATTATGGTAACTGATATATTAAAAAGTGAAATGATTTTTTGTAGTGATTCTTGTCTTGTTAGAAATATAACTTATTAATAAATAAATTAGAAAAAAATAAAAAAGAACACCCTAAAATTCCAATTACCAAACAACAACACCCTAGTAATTGACACATGATCTAAACAACATTACAAGTTCTTTGTAGTCAACTCAATTTAACTTCTAAACAATGTTAGGTTAGTGTTTGGCTAAGCCTTAATTTTTCCGTTTTGATTTATAAATATATAGAATTAAAAATGTAATAAGCCTACAACATATAAATAAATATATTAAAACTCACATTTCTCTTCTTGATTCCAGAACCACTTTCACTTTCACTTTGAGTTCCACTACTCCCCCCACTTAACAAATCCAACCGTCCTTTCGCCGCCAAATTCGCCGGCTGAAACGCATGTTTCGCCGGAATACCATCCTCCGACACCGAGGGACCAACCTGCCACACCTGATTCACAACCGTCACCTTTTCTCCCGGCAACACAAGCGTCGCAAATATCTTCATCAATCCGTCACTAAACTCACCTCTTTTATCCTTAACCTCAAAAGCCAACTTCCCTTCATTAATATCACTATAAGAACTTATATTATAAGTCTTAACAACCATCGAACCGTTCGATGATTTAAAAGCAAGTAAAGCTTGTGAACCGGCCATACCATCACCAGTCGGGTTTATAGCCCATGAGACCCAACCGGATGGCGTGGCCGGTTCAGCTAAAAAAGCGATCGAAAGTGTGTTTGTTGATGGATTTAGTGACCAATGAAGGTAGGACTTTAAGTGAGGTAAGTCGTTGCAATGGTTGTATAGTTTGTTGTTTGTGAATTTTTGTGTTGTGCACGTGAGTTGCGCGTGGGTGATTTGTGTTGGTGTTAAGAGTGTGAAGAAGATGAAGAAGAAAGGTGCCATGGATGGAGAGGTTGTTGTTGTGTGATTATGTTTATTTAAAAAATTTATGTGAGTGTATTTATAGTAACGGTGTGATTACACGTCATCGAGCAATAAATCATAAATTGTCATATAAAGTTTTCAAGTTTGGTGTCAAATAGATTTCAAATAAAAGTTATATCAGTTTAAATTGCTTTGTGACCTCAATATATACATTCTTGTGAATTTAATAAGGATTCTTCTAACAACAGCCGTGTTAAACACGCACTATTTTGTTGTATCATGAAAATAGCCATCTACACTAACTTTTTAATATTCACCCTACTAACCTTAATGTACCAGTATTTATTCACATAATATTTTTCAAATGGATAAGTATCTGAAAATGTATTCAACTTGTCTCGAATGTCTATTGAATGTATCATACTTACGGGGGGTGTATTTAATGCATCCAACTTTTAAAAACGGTTTATTGTATGTATTTTGATGACGTGTCAGCTTCCAAGGACACCACGTGGCATCTTAAACGAACGACACATCATTAAAATACTTACAATAAACCGTTTTTAAAAGTTGGATGCATTAAATACACCCCCCGTAAATATGATACATACAATAGACATTCAGGACAAGTTGTATACATTTTCAGATAATTAACCCTTTTTTAAACATAGCCCTAAAGGCTATCATTAGAAAAATCCATAATAATTATTAAGCATAGACAAACCATCGAGGGTGGTTTAATGGGTAAAAGCTTCGGCTTTGTTATTAAATATTAAATAGGTCTTAAGTTCGAATTTTGTTAGTACAAATACTCTGAACCGTTAAAATTGTGATAGTATTTGTTAAAGAAAAACAGTGCTTTAGACCACATCTAACATTTGTAACGTAATAATCCCATAAATAAAATTTCTGAACATGGACTAATGCATAAAGCAATTTAAGCGTGCATCATCGAAATGGACAATAAATTGAAGTTGTTTTATATGTGAGGTTAATTAGCAACATTTAATTGAAATTAGATGTAAAACTCACGGATGATGATGATGATGATATCAATTTTTCTCATTTTTTTAGATTTATATAATCCTTGTAAAGCATAAATAGATAACTTACTTAGCTGCGTCAACATCAAACCTCTATGAAGAAAATTTTAGACTCGGTGGGATAGGGGTAGCTCAATCCCAACTTCACTCTCGGAAGTTTTTGTTGGTAGATTCTTGAGTTTTCAGATGCTCGAATGGTGAAAAATTTTCGTGTCGTCTGTCACGTTTTTAATTGATGCATTTGGTCACGGCGAAATAGAATCCTCCATGCAGATCCAATGATCGCTCAAGGTGCAAAGACGAAGTAATTTTCCCATTTGTTCAACGTGCTTCTCTTCATTGGATCAGTAAAACCATTTATAGTGGTGCGGGGCATTCTGGAGCGTTTTGGACGTCCGTCAGCGTCAACTCTATATCAGCGCGTGTAGTGGTAAACCCACAACGTCTAGAACGCCCATCTTTAACCCTAGGCCCCACCATTTTAATTTAATTTTCTTTTGTTTTAAAATACAAAAATAAAATTACTTTTCATTTTAATTAATTAATATATAATTTAATAATTAAAAGGTAATTTATCATAAAAATAAAATGTTACATTGCGAATAAAAAAAAGTTACAATCAATAATAAAAAGTTACAATCCTAGAAATTAAAAATTCCAATAATTAAAAGTTGTGATTTAGTCCTAGAAATTAAAAGGTACAATAATTAAGTTATTCGTCATTTGAGTCTTCATCGTCGCCTTCCTCGCCGCCTTCGTCTTCCGATTCATAATACTCGTGAAACTGGCTCATAATTTGTTTCTTCATTTTGTTATGAGCTCGTAAGGTTGCAGCATCCATGTGGAAGGTTTCGAGTGAAAGGAATGTGTTAGTCCCTTGAGTCAGTATTGTTTAGTGATATGGAATTACAATAAGTAAAGTTTAATTATAGAAGGGGGTTGAATACAATTAAAAACTTTTTATGATTTTATCTAAGTTATTTATCAAGTTTTTAATTGATCGAACATACGCAGAGTATAAAAATTATAGAACATAGGTAATCGTAAATGCAATAGTAGCCAAACGGTGGTCGCAATTCTATTACCTCGAATATCGCATGTTCCTTAACACCAATTACTTGCTGCCACGTGATCCTCCAAGTATTTATAAAGATACGGGAAGCACTTGCTGACATAAGACTGAAGAGCAACTTGCACTTTAAGAGAAACTTTATTAGTGTAGTCACTGAAGATGAAATAATCCTCCTCATTCACTGCGAGCTATCGTGCTCTTGTAGAGTGACTTGAATTGAATATCTTCAGCAATTAGCTTTTATTAGGGCATAGACTTTTGCCTTTATTCAAATGAAGATATAAGAACTCTCGCTGAAGGTTCTGAATCAGCGACACACAAAGTTGAGTTTTAATCTTCCTCAGCATATCAAGTCCTGGAGTAGAATGAGTAGAATTCAGCGAGTACAGATCTTAGCAACATCAGCTTTGACTTAAATCATTTCCTCCATCAAGTTGTATTTCATTGAGCTGGTCAGCGACCAATTGACTCAACATGGTTAGCGACCAGTGACTCAACAGAATGTTACACCTTGCATAGCAGTCCATAGGTTTTGATATTGGGTGAAAGTCTCAACCGCCTTTTCCTTGCGAATAACATTTCATTTTTGTAGTTGGCAATACCCTCCATCACTTCCACAATCTTTTCTTTCATGGTACTTGTACGCGAAGAAGTAGCCGCGTCTGAAGAACCGGAACTTTTAGCTGTTTTCCTTGCTTTGTTACGGCCCATGGGCCGTGGATACAGTTCATCCCCAAAAATCTCATTCGAAAGGCCAGTCGAGTTATCGTCGGAGAGATCAACTGAGTTCGTGGAAATGTCGTCTTCCTCGTTTTGAACCCCCGGTGGTGCACACCATTTTGGATGGGTTCTTACAACCTCTCAAGCTTCTTTCATGTTGAAGCTCCTTTTGTTGGTATTAAAGTATTCACTCAAAGCTCTTTTGTACACCATATCAATGTCATTACCGCTACGCCAAGAAGTCATACGGAAATATGCTTCGTATATTCCATTGAAGTCTTTGCAATATCTGTTTATATAACGCCATTTGGAGGATAGTGCGTTGGCTTAACGAATTCAACCACTTTCATGAGCGTTAAACTTTTCTTCCACCGTAGACCACAAAGTACCCCTTTTTTGATTGGTCTGGTGATGGAGTCCTCGGACGTGTCACACCACCATGTCGCCAACCACGCTTCTTCATCTCCCGACCAAGTTTTTTTGGGACATGCTTTCAGACCGGGTTCAAACATGTTTTTTGTGGCTTATTTTTTTTGGACTTTGTCAGGGTTGTTTTCCAGATCGTTGGGTGGTTTCTTGTTCGGGTTATTGGGATTGTTGATCAGGTTGTTGGGTTTAAGTTTGTTGTTGAAATAATGGTTGTTGATGTTGAGGGTACATTATATATGTTTGTTGTTGTAGTTGACCGTATTCGTATAGTGGTAGATAAAAGGGTGGATACATCCCTTAAGGTGGTACATTCGGATTACGAATAGGTGGTGAGCTACTCAAACTGGGAGCGTTTGATGTTCCGAATAACATGAGGTTAGTGTACGACATACTTTCAGGAGTTGAGTGAGGGTTCGGGTTTTGATTTCAAGAAGACTGTCGCACCCCCAGAAAACGTGGCAGCGGAAGTATGAGGTGTCACGGGGGCTACGACCAAATCAAATATCATCACACAAAGATTACAACAAACGACCTCTACATGAGACGTTTGAAAAATAGTTACATTGCCATAATCAAATGCTTACAACTGTTACCCAAAAACATTGGAGTTCGCAAAATAGTCTAGAGATTTCTAATACATAGTTGTTGATACAAAATATCGTAATGCAATTAATTCTCTTGTTTGAAAATATGCGACTCGAGCTATGCTTTCCAAAAGCATCCTACTATCTTGATTCTTGTGGGTAGTCCTATTGCGTCTGTAAACCTGAGAATACATACTAAAAGGGTCAACATAAAGTTGGTGAGTTCATAGGTTTTGTTAAAAATGTTATTCACAAATTTTCCATGTTCTTATTGTTTTTCGGAAGTAGCACGATGTATCCAAACAGTTCATCATGTATAACAAGTATGCATATGTGTATCGGAAGTAGCACAACGTGCCCAAGGAATCTATCAAGTTATAATAGTGTATCAAGTATGCATATATTAAACGGAAGTAGCACAACGTGCCTGGAAGTAGCACACAGTGCCCGGAAGTAGCACACAGTGCCCGGAAGTAGCACAAAGTTCCCGGAAGTAGCACAAAGTGCTCGGAAGTAGCACAAAGTGCCCGGAAGTAGCACACAGTGCCCGGAAGTAGCACAAAGTGCCATACAATATATATATATATATATATATATATATATTCATCAACTATAATCCACATGTATTCACAGTTCAACGTTTAACACGAAAGTTGGAGCCTCTAGCAGTTTAATCATGCAATCAGTTTAACAGTTTTTCAGTTCTTGTATAAAAGGTTATCATATGATTTAAACAAATGTATAGTTCTACAGCAACATGGTAATTGTGATTGGTAAGTGTTAAACAGATGTATTACTCTACAGTAATATTGTAAATCTAAATCATAAGATTTAAATGTCTGTATTCATAAAACAGTAAAGGAAGCATGTATTCTCACCCCAAAATAACTTCAAAACAGTAAAAAGTTGGGCTATGAACTCACCTGAGTTAAGCAATTAGCGAGCAAATAATCAAATAAGCAAGCAAGGTGTCCCAAAGTGCAACCTTCTAACGTCCTAAACATATAAGGTTGTGTATAAGTAGATATTTCAAAGACCATCTATGTAAGTGGAGGGTTAATGTCTACTTAAGTCAATAGTATAGGTGGAGGGTTAATGTCCACCTAAAATTAGTTCACTCAACTAGTATGTTCAATAAGTTGTTCAAGTTCGTTTATCAAAACATGTACGACTCGTTGGTGAAAGTTTGCAATAATAATTCGTTTAGACATTATTATTAAGTTTGTTTTGTTGTATACTATTCATTAGTACATATCGTGGGTTGCTAACAGATTATTTAGTTCGTAAAAACCTTAAATCGTAGGTCAAAGTTGGTCAACTCGTTGGTCAAACTGGTCAAAGGTGGTCAAACTTGGTCAAAGTGGTCAAAGGTGGTCAAACTTGGTCAAACTGGTCAAAGTTACCAACTAAGTCACCCAAACCCATTTTTGTTACCATTTTTCAAAAATAGTAAGTTTGTCGGTGTTTAGAAATCGAGCCCCGTTTTTGTTGACTTGGTCAAACCTACTCGGTTTGACCTGAAACTTTTACCCAAATCTTAGATATGCTTAAAAGTCCATAAAAGTCAGTTTTAATATTTATTGCATGTCCGGAAGGTGTCGGTTTTCATAAGTTAATAAAATCAGTCCACTTTTATATTTTTCCAGTAAATGCATTACTTAGCCGAATTTTTGCAAAACTTTATAATCCGAGTTAATTCCCAAGAATAATATCAATTGTTCCCCCATAAGTTTTCTACTTCCAGTAATTTTTCTATGAATTTTAGAGAAGTCTAAGTATTTATAAAAATTACATGTGTCCTCTGAGGTCCAACAGTTGACCAATCTGGACACATGCATGAAGGTTACATTTCTAGGGAAAATCTACTAGGAACTAGTAAAAGTAGTCAACATGAAAGTTGTAGCCAATGAAATGTTTAAAATTTGAGCACTGGTTTAAGGTCATTTGGAGATATGTAGCTCGAGATATGGCCAAAATACTAAAGGTAAATTTTCTGGATTTCTGGAACAGATTTTAAACTCTAAACGAGATCAGAAAAATATGAGGTTTTTAGTGTTGGAAAGATTACTTCTTGAACTTAAGTTTTGACTATAAAAACGTCCATTTTCATAGAGAGATGATTTTTCTAAAAATCGTGGAAGTGGACATATCTTTCTGGACAGAAAGTATATCTTACTTTTTTTTAATTACAAGTTAAGAGAAAGAGTTTTAGAGTATTGTTTTGTTAATATACTTGTTGAGTGAACTTTAATACATGTTAATAAGAGTGTAATTAAGGAGAAGAAATCCTCACAATGTTGTTTATGAAGAAAGAAGGACAGATTTGTGATGAGGTGTTCTTGAGGTCTTGTTTTCTTGAAGCACTTTTGTAAAATGATGGAGATAGTGGTGGTGGTTTATGGTGGTTTGTGGTGATTAGTGGTGGTTGAATGATGGTGAAATCTCTGATTTTTAGAGAGATAATTGAGGGAAATCTAGTGAGAGGTTAGAGGATTTGATGAGAGTGAAATGAATGAAAGTAATCTTGCATGTTGGTTTAGTGGTGGTGTAAGAAAAAGAAAGGAAGGCTTGAAGATGATTGGGAAATGAGGGTGGTGGTGGTTTGGCAGATTTTTAGGGGGCCCCATGGGTGGGTTTGTGATTTAATTCTCAGTTTCCAGTCTGTGTTGCGTACGGTATTCGTGTATTCGGTATTTCGGTTATTCGGTTAAATCACGTAGCGTTTTCTTTCATCGTTTTAATTCACGATATAATTGTGATTATTTTTCATTGAAGTATTATTAAAATACTTAAATTTGAGTTGTTAAAATATTAATTAGGGTTTCGTTTGGTTGTCGGGTTCAGTTTACTCGTTTGTTACGGTTTATACAAAACGTCTAAGTTTTTCGTGTATAATTATTTCAAAATAATAATATGTGATAAATAACTTCTAAAAATGGATCAAAGTTATTTATAGAAAGGTTTTCACCAACATCATATAGTCTGCCGGACTCCGTCCGGTTGTTTCGTGTAATTACAACTAATTACGTAAGCGTAATATAAAACAATTACTTAGGTGTATATTCACAATAATATACAAATAATTACAAGTAATTACATGTATTTAGCCTAAATCACATTTAAATACACGTAATTAGGGTTTCGCTTCAGTTTAAAAGTAAACCTAAATTGTCGGGTGTCACAAAGACATGTTGTTGTTTTTGTTTTGAGTTGTGAATAATTGATATGAAGAAGAGAGTGTGAATGAGTGTGTGAAAAAATGGTATATTGTATGTGTATTTATAGATGTAAAAATGAGTTTTTATTAAAGAAAAAAAAATTCCTTCGTAGCCGTTGTAAATGGTCAAAACAAATATTTTATTTTTTATTTTTTTATGCCTCAAACGGCTACTTATTAAAAAAACAAATTTTTATTTTAAAAACTTTTCAAATTGTCGAAAAAAACATTTAAATAATGTGGGTCCCACCCTCAAGGCCTCTTTTGTCTCCGTTCTTCCTCGCACGCAGCCCTAGAACGCCAGCTGAAAACGCCCCACTGTCGATGTTCAGGGGCGTTCTCAGCCCATTCTCTCGCCCACAACATCGCGTTCCAAATGGTCTAATAGATTGTCATAAGGTTTAGCGAATTGATATAGTTGGATATTTAACCCAGCTAGGTTGCTCTAAACATAATTAATTTGTTGGTTTGGTTCTTTTTATTGTGCAACTATTTGTTTTAGTGATAAAGGTTTTTCAAACAGAACTTACGGTTATTTGTTTTATCTACAAATCAAAAGCATGTAAATCAGTAAATGGCCTCTATTTGAGCCCATCCCAATGTGAAGCAGTAAAAGGCCTGTTTTGACTTTTGACCGCAACTAGTTAACCAGGCAGCATGATAACTTTTATTTCGGGCATAGTTTGTTAAATAAGACCCATTCCAACGCTTGTTCTCTTTGTACGTCGGTTGCAAAGTGATGGGCTTCAGATAAGTGAAGCCATTGACACCACAACATCAGTCGAAGTCGAAGGTGTCAGTTTACTTCATCGGTGTAGCGACGAGGAGTGACGGAAGGAGTGGGGCTATAGCGATTAATTTTTCTTTTTGGTTTTTGTTTAGTTTATAGAAATAGAGGTATATTGATAAGTGTAGGGCACAAAAAAATTGAGTGATGTGCAATCGTTGTTAGTGTTCAGTTAGTTTTGAGAAGTGTTGACGTGACGCTAATTTGACAAACTGATGGATCATTTAGTGTCATGGTTGAGAGTGGTCTAATTAATAATTTGGAAATGTATTTTCTGTTCATTTTCCTTTCCATTTAAACTTAAGGAAACCATTCTACTTTCTTTCTTTGACATATTTCTTGATTTGGTTCACATATCAAACTTGTTGTTAACGAATTAGTATCATATTCGTTTTTACCTTTATATGGCTTTTTTTATTAAACATTTATTTTTATATAAGTTTGGCTTTCAAGTTCAATCCTGTCAGTCTGTCACAACTCACAGGTAAAATAAAAGGAAAATCATCTTCATCTGTTAAATCCTCCGGTCTTAATAAACCCCAACAATTAGCTTTGATCTCCCATGGATTACAAGTTCTTTCGTAAGATCGAGATACTTTCACGAACATCGTTAAATACACTTGATACCATGCGTTGCACATATAAAGAATTCAACAAGCTCTCTGATGATCCAAATCTTGTCAACGTGTACAATCAAAGAAACAACAACATTGTATGCAGTATATGGTTTAATCATACAAAACATGATTAATCATTCAAACAACTACATTAATAAAGAATTTGTTTTATCACATGAACCCAACATCCTCAATCTTGGTTCCATATCAGATAATGATCGAATTGTGGTAGTTGATTCCATTAATCCAAACCATTGCGTTACAAGATCGTGAGATTATCTCGACGTGAACACCAGTAAGAATTTAATGTTTTGTTTTTAGCATCAAATATCACATACTTTATATATAATCAATGTCTAATTTCGATTGTCTAATCAATTGTATTGTTCATTTTTTCTTGTTCTGTCTAAGTGGTTGGCCCTAGAAGAGTACATATTGTTGTGAAATCTTCGACTTAATGACTTATGATCAAGCATCAGGTGGCTTGAGTGCATTAGTGTATTATGGTGGGTAGATGTTAACCGGATTTTACTCTCCAGTCACTGTAGTAACCTGATTTTGGGGAGACACAGGTGGTAAAATCCGATTAGGGTTTTTATAAGTGTATGTGGAATGTGTCCCTTTTTTGGTGCTAAGTTCGGCTTATATATGTGATAGGGAGGGAGAACCATTGGAAATGCATGGGCCTGGGCCGGCCCATTGTGGTTTCCCGCCTAACGGTCATGTTCAGATCATCGAGGAGATCGGCTGAAAGTAGGCTGTCACATTTTGGCTTTGTATTGCCACCAATAGGGAAGTGTGACAAATGGGGGCATCGTATTGTCTAGTGGGTAAATCAATGGGACACGAAGAAGGGAAGTTGACTTACTTGTACTTCTCCTGACATAGTATTGTTCACGGATATGCTATGTCAAGGGAATGTTTTGTTTATATGGTTAACCCTGTGGGGTTAACCATTGTTGTGTGTGTGTGTGTGGGGGGGGGGGGGGGGGCATGGTTCTCCCAAGGGGTAAACCATTGTGTATACCCTGAAGGGTGGTTAGACCATTAAGTCCACCCAGTTTGATTTTCTAACTTTGTAGAAGTTGGGGAGTTGAACTCTGTATCCTGCTCTTTGAGCCTTTCGTTTGCGCCGCGCTATTACTCTTTTAACATATGCCCCTCGGGGGCATCATCGTGGCGGTAGTTGGCTAATTGATGTTGAGACTGCACGCTTTCCACTATGGTCATTTCATACGTTTCTTTCAAGAGTAATGATGACGTGTATGCGCGTGTGGCGGTGACTTGACCGCACATGAGGCAGTTGTCATTTCAAATTTTGAATTTGTGAGATATTGTGACACGTGTAGGGCTGTGATGGACACTAGAGTCGACCCAACCCATTTTAGCTGGTGTATATATTGCTTTAGCCCCGCCTTTTTCTCATTTAGTTACCAAAAAAGAAAAAACATTTTTCAAGCTAAGTTAGGGTTTCGTAGTTCGCCGAAAAGATTTTTTCATCGTTTATTGTTAGCGATCGTTGTTGGGACATGTATGTGTGACAACAGATCTAGCTTGTAATAGTACTAGTGATTATTGTAATCAAGTTTGTAAAATTGATTTGGATTTGCAAATGATATTAGTTTGGTATTAATATTCGTTAAATATATTAGTATGTTAAAGTATTAGACGAATATCGAATACGAAGTTACAAACTAAAGTTTGCGAGATGAGATCTCAAGTTGCAGAACTTAGTCCTGCTAGATGAGATCTGGGCTCGCAGAGCAGCGAACCGAGTCGAACTGGACTTGGTCGTGGGCTGCGAGTTGAACTCGACTCGCAGAGCCCATCGGTCTGCGAATCGAGATTGGCTGAAACATATAAATACTCAAATAGGTCAAATCGGTTTAAGACTTTTGCAATTCATTTTTCCAGAGAACTAATAACGATTCTAAGCATTCATAAGGTTAGGTATTGATCGATTAACATTAATTAATCGATACAAAACCTTGTTGATTAATCAATTCGCTATTATTCTTGCGAAACAAACCGTTCACATACTGTGAACCAAGTATTGAGGAATTCCGCACCTTAATACCTAAGATAACCTCGTTATCGATCCACGTACTAGGGACTTACAATTGGAATCAGAGCTTTCGGGCTAAATACTTAGTTAGTTCGAGGTTATTTGGATAATAACGATAGATTTAGGGTTGTTGTTACGTTTAATCTTCATAAAAAACGACCAAAATCAGTCTCTGGAAGTTTTTAGTTTCGTAATCGACCAAAATCTTAGGGTTTAATCGATTAGAAAACTAAAATTTTCGTTTTAGGGTTTTTCAGCCGATTCTGCGAACCGAGTTCTCCTGCGAACTGAGTTCCCCTGCGAACTGAGTTCCCCTCTGCGAACTGAGTTCCCCTGCGAACCGAGTTCCCCTCTGCAAACTGAGTTCCCCTCTGCGAACCGAGTTCCCCTCTGTGAACCGAGTTCCTGCCTTGCGAGTCGAGTTTCTGCGAAGTAAACTTTCTGATTTTTCTGATTGTTAATTCCCGAAACTTTTAAAATGTCTGACATTAGTAAAATGATCGAGATGGAGCACGAGGTTGGAAAATCTAATACTCCACCTAAGTTGTTACGTGTTGAAGACTATTACAGTTGGAGAGATAGGTTTGAATCTTACTGTAGATTCTATAATATCTCAATCTGGATGTGTATCAAAGGAGGATACACGACACCCACCCAAACTGTTCAAAATGATGTTGTTGTGGTATCCTATAATCTGATGAGTGAACAACAAAAGAAAGACTATGAAAATGAGAATAAAGCTCATTCTTGTATCAAGATGTGCTTATCTAAGGAAATTAACCATCAGTTAAAATCTTTTCATACTGCTAAAGCACTCTGGGAAGCGCTTGAGAAAAGATGTGAGGGAAGTCCACAAGTGCAAGCTAGCAAGAAGAAGCTTCTGAAAAAGCAGTTTACTTTGTTTAAAGCTTTTAAAGGAGAAACTCTTGATGCTTATGTTACACGTTTCTACCATCTGTTATATGAGATTGAAAACCTTGAAATCACTATTGAGGAGGTAGAGAAAACCGACAAGTTTCTTGAGGGTTTACCTTCTAAATGGGAGATGTATGGTGTGATGATTAGAGACAATGAAACCAGATATGCAACCATGACTCTTGAGCAGGTTATTGACAAGCTCAAAGGATATGATATCACTAAGAAGTCGAAAGATACTGATTCTGATCAGGTTCAGGATCCAGGACTGTATCATGGAAAAACTTCTATCTCGACTGCTTCATCTAGTTCGACCACTGCTTTGTTTGTTAGTAATGCTGATGGAAAGGGTGAAATGATAACTGATGAACTGTGTTTCATTACATCATCTGGAAATGAAGCTAAAGGGAAACCTTCTGAGAAGTCACCTCAAGAACATCAAAAGATGCCTATGAGTGTGAAATCTGCTGAGTAGCAACTGTCTGTTCTTGCTTCATATGAGAATTATATTGATTGTAAAATTAATGATCCAATTCTTTTTGATGAAGACTATGAACAGATAGATCCTGATTATCTTGAAGAAATAGATCTCCAGGACCAACTTGCTTTGTTGTCAAGGAGAGTTAAGAATTTCTTAAAGAAGAATGGAAGAAAGGTTGTTGGCAACATATCAGGGTTTGATAAAACCAAGATCAAGTGTTATAACTATAAAAGTTACGGACACTTTGCTAGAGAATGCCAAAAACCTAAGGTAGAGACTGGTGAAGGGAAACAAGGCTCGGGAAATACTTTGAATTCCAAAGCCTTAGTAGTGAAACAGCTAGATGGTTCTTATGATTGGAAAACTCAGTCCGAGGAAGCTTTGATGGCTGAGATTGAAGATCAAGAGATTGTGGCTGAGTCATTATCCTATATGCCCACTGATCCAGCTTTTGAAATAAGGGTGCCTGAGACTCCTGTTAAAGCTAATGTTGATGATGTGTTAGATTTGGGTTCAACTGAAGATTTGGACCCTGTAGATTTTGTGGCTAAGATGGCTGAACTGCAAACTGATAAAAAACGGGTATGCCTAGATCTTATATCTCTTGTCGATCTTTGTCAGTTAGTTTCTAGTTTACAGTCCCAAGTTAGTGCTTATGCTGATTCATATAAGACTTTAACTGAAACTAATAATACCCTGTCATCTCAACTTAGCACACTTAGTAAATCCAGTGAGGCTGTAAGATCTGAACTTGACTTAGCTAAGTTAGATATATGTAGGTTAAGTGATGATAAACAAGCCTTAAAGGATAAAATTAAGGCAGATGCGGCTGACAAGACAACTTTTAGAGATACCGTGAATGAGAAATTAATTATCATAGACGGTCTCTATATGAACATAAATGACTTGAATCTGTCCATTGCTAATAAGGATAAGGAGTTAGCTGATTGCAAAACAAAACTTGTAGCTCAGAATCGTAAGCTTGAGGGCTATAGATCATCTGAAATGGATAAAATGTTAGGTGCTCAGCGTAGTGTGAAGGATATGTCTGGTTTAGGTTATAATGATATGCCTCACCCATTCAATTCAAATTACACTAAAACTCCTGTAGACATTGAGATGGCAGATGTTAATCCTGAGACGAAAGTATCTAATAAACCAGAAAAGTTAGAGGCACAGAAGAATGTTATTAAGAATCCTTTATCTGATGATAGTAAGAAAATTCCTCACACCAAAGTACATTTTGTACCGGCTGGAGTAATTGATGATACTAAGACTGATGAAGTGGTTAATAAAGAACATGTATTTGAACCTTTAGTGTCTAAGACTCCGATAGCGGATGCAAAAGTTAGTAAGTCACGGAAACAGATGTCTTGCTTCAAGTGTCACCAAAAAGGACACGTAGCTTCTTGTTGCCCAAATAAGAAGTTGGAAGCATCACATAAGTTAGTGAATACTGAAAAGACACCGACCATTTCTAGTTCAATTGTAGATAGGTTAGGCTCCAAACCGGGATTAGGAAGCAAACCTGTAAACATTCTGAAAAGAGATGGTAATCATAGTGTCTCTCCACCTAAACCTAAAAGGGCTTATACTCTAAACGAAAATATTTTCAATAAACCAAGAGATAAGACACCTTCGAGGTTTAGGACCCCAAGTAGAAACCATAGTCAATTTGAGAATGGTTCTACTTCGAGTGCACAGGGAACTAAGTTTGTGCCTAGGAGGTTTTCTACTCACTCTCCTCACAGGCCCAAGACTATAGATCATCAACAATCTCAAACTCCTGTGAAGGTTACCAAGACTCCCGATGGGAATAGTTATGGTTACTTTAAGGAGGTTCAGATTGTAGATGATCAGGGACAATCCAAGACCGTAATGGCTTGGGTCCCTCTTGATAACTAACTGTGTACAACTTGTTATGTGTAGGAGCAGACTGTGAACAAGGACAGCTGGTGGTATGTAGATAGTGGATGCTCAAGACACATGACAGGTGAACGAAGTCTACTGAAAGACTTCAGAGAAGGTTTCAAGCAAAAAGTAAATTTTGCAGGAGACAAAGGAGGAGTAATTACTGGGAAAGGAAAAGTTTCAAATGGAACTTTGACTCTAGAGGATGTGAATTATGTTGAAGAACTAACTCATAACCTAGTGAGTGTTTTCCAAGTCTGCGATAAAGGTCATCCAGTTCATTTTAATGAAAAGGAGGCTTTAGTCCTGAAGCCAGGCTTCACAATCCCTGAAGAATGGATATTGATGAGGGCACCAAGGAAGAAGGATATCTATGCAATAAACATGGGTGTTCCTAATTCTTCAATGGTATCTACATGTTTACTATCCAAGGCTTCAGAAGCAGACGCGCTACTATGGCATAGGAGAATGGCACACCTAAACTGGAGAAAGATGAATTACATAACCAAAAATGGATTAGTGTTGGGTGTACCACAAAAACGTTTCGAGTCTGAGGATAAGTGTGTTCCTTGTATGAAAGGAAAGCAGCATAAGAAACCACACAGATCTAAGACTGAGAACTCAATCTCCTCACCATTTGATTTGCTACATATGGATCTCTTCGGCCCAATAAGCAAAAGAAGCATAGGTGGCAAATTGTACTGTCTAGTTGTCACAGATGACTATTCTAGATTCTCGTGAGTATTTTTCTTAGGATCTAAGGATGAAACTCCAGGTATTCTAATTGATTTTTTAGATCAAATTGAAAATGTATACAAAACGAGAGTTAAGCGTATTCGTAGTGATAACGGAACAGAATTCAAGAATTCGACGTTAGATATCTATTGCTTAAGCAAAGGGATAATTCATCAATTCAGTGCACCATATGAACCTCAACAGAATGGTGTGGCTGAAAGGAAGAACAGAACGTTGATTGAAGTTGCTAGAACAATGCTTGCAGATTCAAAGCTTCCGGTCATCTTTTGGGCAGAAGCAGTGAATACAGCATGTCATGTTCTGAATAGAGTTCTTACGGTGAAAAAGCATAACAAGACTTGTTATGAGCTTTTGAACAATAAGAAACCAAACTTAAAAGGATTTGAACCCTTTGAAGTTGCTTGTACAATATTGAAAACTGGGAATCAAGCTAAATTTGGTGAGAAGGCTGACGAAGGATTTTTCTTGAGTTATATGCCTAATTCTCCAAATAAAAGGGTTTTCAATAAGGTCACTAGTCGTCTGGAGATAGTTTATAACATTGAAGTTACAAGCTATACACCAGATGTGCATAAGGGATTAGATTGGCAATTTGACTATTCCGATCTCTTTCAGTTATTTAAAGTTCCCATAAGTGACTTTGTCAGTGATTCAGAGATTTCACAACACTTATTGAATGGAGACTTGGACAATGGTCTGTCTTCAACATCGAGTGTTTCGAAATCTGGAATCAAGACAACAGATGACTCAAATGAAGCTTCTTCAAGTGGGTCTCAACAATTTTCAAAGGATAAGTATCAAGAAACAGAAGATTCCGAAGAGGATCTTCAAACGACGTTTGATGATGTGCTTACTTCTTTGAACCATTTAAAGATCTCTTCAGCAAGTTCAGAAGAAATGCCTTCATTAGAAGAGATTGGTACTAACTTAGGAGATGAGTTAATAGTTGACCATATACCGGTTACAAGAATGAGTAAGAATCATCCCGTTGAAAACATCATCGGTGATATTAATACTCCTGTTCAAACTAGGACTCAATTTAAAGCTAGTACTTCTGAAAATTTAGAAAGCTTGTATACTTCTATGAAAGAGACAGGGATTCCTAATCAATGTCTATATTCATGCTTTATCTCACAAGTTGAGCCTAAAAATGTGCAAATGGCTCTCAAAGAAAGCTCGTGGGTTGAAGCTATGCAAGAAGAACTGCAACAGTTCTCAAAATTACAAGTTTGGGAGTTGGTTGACCTTCCAAAGGGAGAATATCCAATTGGAACTAGATAGGTATTTAAGTGTAAGAGAGATGACCAGGGAGTCATTACTCGCAATAAAGCACGTCTAGTGGTTCAAGGCTTTAATCAACAAGAAGGTATAGATTACAACGAAGTGTTTGCACCAGTTGCTAGGCTAGAAGCAATTACAGTATTCTTAGCATTCGCATCATTCTATGATATAAAGGTTTATCAGTTGGATGTTAAGAGTGCCTTTTTATATGGCAAAGTGCAAGAATTGGTGTATGTTGCTCAACCTCCAGGGTTTGCTGATCATGAGTATCCAGATAGAGTATATCATTTGAATAAGGCTCTATATGGATTACATCAAGCACCGAGGATGTGGTATGCAACATTATCAACGTATCTACTTGATAATGGATTTACAAGAGGAGCAATTGATAGTACATTGTTGTTACTCAGTTCGCAGAGGGGAACTCAGTTCGCAGAGGGGAACTCAGTTCGCAGAGGGGAACTCGGTTCGCAGGGGAACTCAGTTCGCAGAGGGGAACTCAGTTCGCAGGAGAACTCGGTTCGCAGGGGAACTCGGTTCGCAGGGGAACTCGGTTCGCAGAATCGGCTGAAAAACCCTAAAACGAAAATTTTAGTTTTCTAATCGATTAAACCCTAAGATTTCGGTCGATTACGAAACTAAAAACTTCCAGAGACTGATTTTGGTCGTTTTTACGAAGATTAAACGTAACAACAACCCTAAATCTATCGTTATTATCCAAATAACCTCGAACTAACTAAGTATTTAGCCCAAAAGCTCTAATACCAATTGTAAGTCCCTAGTACGTGGATCGATAACGAGGTTATCTTAGGTATTAAGGTGCGGAATTCCTCAATACTTGGTTCACAGTATGTGAATGATTTGTTTCGCAAGAATAATAGCGAATTGATTAATCAACAAGGTTTTGTATCGATTAATTAATGTTAATCGATCAATACCTAACCTTATGAATGCTTAGAACCGTTATTAGTTCTCTGGAAAAACGAATTGCAAAAGTCTTAAACCGATTTGACCTATTTGAGTATTTATATGTTTCAGCCTATCTCGATTCGCAGACCGATGGGCTCTGCGAGTCGAGTTCAACTCGCAGCCCACGACCAAGTCCAGTTCGACTCGGTTCGCTGCTCTGCGAGCCCAGATCTCATCTCGTAGGACTAAGTTCTGCAACTTGAGATCTCATCTCGCAAACTTTAGTTTGTAACTTCGTATTCGATATTCGTCTAATACTTTAACATACTAATATATTTAACGAATATTAATACCAAACTAATATCATTTGCAAATCCAAATCAATTTTACAAACTTGATTACAATAATCACTAGTACTATTACAAGCTAGATCTGTTGTCACACATACATGTCCCAACAGACTCCCCCTTGACAATATCTCTAGTTTCTATGCTACTATATCTTCAAGTTGTCTTTGATCTTTACTTGTAAATCTTACTTCCAGCATAAATCTTCAATTTGATACAAGTCTTAACCATCATTTGATAATCACGTGCTAAATCACCCCATGCTACTGTCGTCAAGATTCTATTTTCATTCAACTTTATCAAATCTTTCTTCGACATGTTCATTAGGTGTCGATGGTCATAAACTCTGAAGATTTCTCTCTCACCACCTTCAACCTCATCATCAGATTCAACCATGACAGCTTCTCCAGTTTCTGAATCCACATGCCAACTCTTCATATTTCCCAGAATATCTTGTGGCATTGTCTTCAGTGGAACTTGTTGTACACACTTAACAGACGGATAAATCTTCTTTCTTCTTCTTCTTCCTGTCCTTTGACTTCTCTCTGCCAGTTTAATAGTCTTTCCTTTTCTTGGCTTAATCTTTTCAAATTTATTAGCTCTAACCTCAGTCTTGATTATGTGTTCAACATATCTTCCAACAAAATCATCACTTGGGTTATTCAAAGATAATCAAGCCAAATCTCGAATCTCAAATCTAGGCAAAGAACTAAACACTGCAGGCTTTCACTCAAAATATTGAACTCCGTCAAACCTTTTAATAGCAAACAGCTTCAGCTCAGAGTCAAAATACCAACCAATAATCCCTGTTTTAGGTTCCCGTTTCCCAGTTATATCAACTTCAGAAACTCCAACCTTCTTTTTCTGTTTTGGAAGTTTTCTAAGAAAAACTGCTGGATTCTTGGTAGGAATCAAGATTTCATCATTTTCAGAATCGGTTGAGTCATCGATTTCTTCATCTACATCGACAACTGTTGGACCTTGATCATTTTCAATAATAACTTCTGTCCTAGATGGACTCACATGGTGTTCATCAATATTTGTATCTGGATCTACACCAATGTCTTGTACATTCTCAGGTACAACAGTCCAATCTTCAGGTAGTAAAAATTCTCCTTCTTCAAGATCAAAATCATTTTCTTCATCAATTTCATCAAGTATATCACTTCCAGAGTCACTTAATTCTAGCATTTCCATACCTACACAAATCAAATTAATAATATAAATTCTTTAATTGATTTCTCTAAATCAATCTAAAAATTTCATTATTTATTTCAATTATGTTAGTATAACCAATCTATATAACTTATAATTCTTTTATTAATTACCTTGAATCAATCAAAGAATTCTTAAGTCTTATAAACACTTAACAAATATTAATTAACTTTAAATTATAATGCATTGTGAATAATTACCAAGCATTTAAATTCACTATTAATTACTTTATATAATTTTCAAGACTTAATTGAACTGTTATATCGCAACAACTTAACTTTCAACTATATCTTTAAATTATATATCATTTGTTTAGTTAAAAATCATACATATTTAACCTGTCAGTTATAAAAACTCTCAAGTCTAGAATGTCTAAGTTAAAATAAACTTTGACCGCTGAAATAAATCAGAACACGCCGCTCGACTTCTTAATGAGTCGGAAGACTTTCGATCACTAATTTATTTAACTTTTCAGAATTAAATAACTTAAACACTTTCTAATATATTTAACTTGTAATAATAATAATAATCTCAAGCCGAATATATTACAAACATTATTAAGTTACAATTATTCAGTTACAATTATAAATTACAATTATAATTCAACTAAATTCTAAGTACACAAGTACCCGCAGCAAGTCTAAGCTGTCTTACCAGCTTCACTTGTACCCGCAGCACTTGTACCAGCACCATCACCACTAACACCAAGCATGCAGACTCCCCCTGAATAATAGTTTGCTCACCAGTCTTTGAAGGACCAGTCGGCTCACCATCTTTCTGTGAACTGGGATCATCATCTTTATCAGCTCTGCGAATTAACCTTTGGCGAAACGAACCGAAATTATTTTTCAGTTGATTTTAGGATTTTTCGAACAAGGAAGGAATTTTCGATCCGTTGAACTTACTCATCTTTTCATTACGTATCTATTGAAGTAAGATTCATGATATTTCACCGTGTAATTTGTGAGAAATCGATTGGTTTACGTTTTTGAATATTTCGGTTTAGTTTATCACGGAATTTGTACAAATTAGTGATTTAGAAAACCTAAAACTTGTTTCTAATGATTAATCGATGTTTATTGAACATATCTTAATCGATTAATTGCTTCGAAACACACTTGATCGGTGATTTGTGAATTGATCTCGTTAAACCGTTGGTCCTGCGAAGTGAGATCTATCTCGCTTCGCATCCCGCTCCTGCGAGCCGAGACCATGAACGATGCTAGACGAGATTACTCATTTGACTTGAGTTGACCGAAGCGAAACGAGTTCACCTCGTTTGACTTCAGTTGACCGAAGCGAAACAAGTTCACCTTGTTTGACTTTAGTTGACCGAAGCGAAATGAATTCACTTCGTTTGACTTCGGTTGACCGGAGCGACTCGAGTTCAACTCGCAGACCTTCTGCGAAGCGAGTTGACTTACTTGTTTAATTTTTGCAAATTAAAATTTATGATTAACTTTATTTGACTTTGAGAACTGAATTTAATTTGTTGACTTCAGTTGACTTTGTGAAATAAAGTTAAATTTACAATTTAAGAAATATCACTTGTTTTTGATTTGAGAATCATTTGGTTACACATAATTAACAAGTTACTCGTTTATATACATATAGACTTAAGAACTTTTGTTTAAAAGTTAAAATATGTGTAATATCTTAACAATTTAAGTTATTTCATATCGAAAGTCTTCCGACTCATAGCGTAGTCGAGCAGCGTGTCCTGATATTTATCGGCGGTATGATAACTCAAATTGTTATTCTTAGCTAACGGACTTTATATATAAGTTATAGAATATAATTGAAAAGGTTAATTCAATTAAGTTTCAGTGAATTACGTTATTAGTTGATAGTATACTTAGACGTTTGATGATCTTTTTGATCATAATACGTTAAAGTGTAAATTATCTAATGTTCGTTAACTTAATCTTTTTGCTATTTGTGTAATTTTGAATTACAGATATGGCTAACAGATCTTTTGAGAAGAGTCACAACATATTGGTGAACTTAGATGTCAACGAGCGTGGTGCTGAGCGATTTGAGCAAATTTTGACATACTTAGCACGTTCGAGAATTCGATTTGCTATTACTGAGTCACCTCCTCTGAACAGAGATCTTCTTACGTAGTTTGGACGAACATTTTATATGATGGTGCTGCTAACCCGCCTACTATACGTACGACGGTAAATCAGCATCCGATTTCTCTTACTGCTGATGATTTACGACAGCTATTGCAGCTAGGAACTCCTGAGCAAGAAGCTGGTCCGGCTGCTTAATCAGCTGACTTTATAGAAGGAGCTCTAGGTCGTACAGGTTATTTAGGACCTAGGAGAGGACGCCAGTTTGTCAAGGCATTTGTACTAGGACAGTGGAGATTTCTCTTTACTGTTATAGTATCTATTTTTGGGAACAAAAAGTCAGGATTAGATGAGCTTAGTCCTGAGTTGATGTCCGTTGTACTGTCACTGGTTTATAATAAACCATACAATTTTTCTTCTTATATTTTTCAGTCCTTCAGAGGACAGATCACCGGAGCTGCTAGGACGTTGTTTATTCTTTATCCTAGATTCTGCATGCTCCTGATTCGAGCTCAAGTTCCAAACTTGCCAGTTTATGCAGCTGATTTTCAAGTTGAGACCATCGGATTGCGAGGTTACAACGCTTGCTATTTGTTATCCAAGCGTAAAGATGAAATTAAGCCTGAGGCAGCTGATCTTTTTGGGCATCTTCTTGATGCTGATTATGTTGCTCCACCAAACAATGGTTGGATGGATGCCGGAGCTCACGTTCAAGCTCAAGCTCAACAACAACAACAAGCTCAACCTCAACCTCAACCAACAGCAGAGTCACATGAGCTCATTGAGGATGTTTTACATTAGGCTGAACATCAAGGCCAACAAGTTGTGCCTGAGCTAGCTGCTGAGGTTCTACATGAGGTTTTAATACAGATTGATGATGATACTGATCCCTTGCTACGGGATATTGATAGTTATGTTGCACAACCTGAGGTAATTTTATAATTATATAGTAATATAGGTACTTCGTTGTTACATTATTATCAAATTATTATTATATAATGCAAATGTTATAGATATTTAGTTAATTAGATAATTTTCTGATTATAAAATATAAATATCATTATGATCAGGGAGCTGAGACTGCAGACCCAGAGGTCACTCGACCTGAGGGTGAGGAGGGACAGCTTGATAGATCTGAGGGTTTACCTTCTAAGGTATTTATCAGATTAATCATAAATATATAGAACTTGTATGATCGAGATTTTAGCTAATCATAAATGTTTAATATATTTAATATTTAGGATTCTGATGTTGGTCCATCTGGAGGTCGTGATGGTGAATCGGCTATAGATGATGATGATAGTACTCCTTCTCCACCTCCAGATGCTGGTTATATTAGATACCGATCTCGGATGATTCCAGATCCAGCATTGAAGGAGAAGAGGAAGGCTAAGGAAGTCGATCCGGACTTCAGTATTATTGATGAAGGTCCTGAGGAAGAGGATATACCTCTTATTCCTCAACGCCGTAAGCATTCCAGGACATTGATCATTCAGGATGGTATGTTTTATTTAGAGTTAGATAATCTTAACTTGTTGTTTATCAGGAGTTGAACTGAGACAGTTAATTCTGTGACAGTTGCTCCAGATACATCCCAGGTAGAGACGATGATACCGGTGGTTACTGAACCAGTATCTGTACCATCTGAGGTATGAGATAAACGTTTAGTACTACGAGTATTATAAATATTTAATTAGAGATTAAGACAGAGTTATCTGTAACAATTACTTATTTAATTATATCTAACTTTATAGGCTGACCCCAGGGGGCACTGAAGTGTTGTAGGGCAGCGGCGTGGCTACAATATGCTGCGCGAAGTGCATGGCTATGTCTGGGGCTTGGATCTGCCTGGGCGCAGGAAGTCCCATTAGTGCTACCCGCAGGTTTGCCACCATTGGATTTTCAAGCGCTGGTGCCGGAAGTGGTGGAGGTGGTTGCATCGCCTGGTTGAGTATTTGGGCTAGCATGGTTACGGGGTTGGTGTTCTGTTGTTGTTGTTCTGGTAGATGGCTAAGTGATGTTGCTGGGGAGGCACCCAACGGCGTGTGTTGTACTATCGGAGAGGTGAAGTGTTGTAGGGGTACGTGTTGTTGGTAATACGTTATTGGGCATGCGAAATGTGTTTGTGGTGAAAATGTTTCTGGCGCAACAAAACATCCCATCTGTGATAATAGTTGTTGAGCCATGCCCGGAGTTAGCATTATATGTTGTGGGTTCACGATTGGTAGTGATGACATAGGGTTGGAAACTGGCGTATTTGGATGTTGCGTCATGGTGTTGTTACTTTTGACACCGGTCGCCGGTGTAGAGAACTGGAGGCGCTGGCGGTTTGCCTCGGCGGCGTCACGACGACGTTGTTCCGTGCGGCCGTTCAACGTGTGCCCTTGATATGTTGGTGTTTCCAGGATGGTGGTAGCGATTTGCCGGCTGGCTAGTGGTGGGAATGGTAGCAGTTGTGAAACTACTGGATCTATCGCCACGAGCATCATCGGAGTGCACGGCGGCATAGTACCTCCGGAAGTTGCAATGTTTCTCGTTTTTTTTGTTTTTTTCCGAGTATGTTTATGAGTGGAAATTGTGGTGTGGTTATGACAAAATTCGAGCTATTAAAATTGTAGCTTAAACGGACGGCACCATTTGATCAAGCATCAAGTGGCTTGAGTGCATTAGTGTATTATGGTGGGTGGATGTTAACCAAATTTTACTCTCCAGTCGCTGTAGTAACCTGATTCTGGGGAGACACAGGTGGTAAAATCCGATTAGGGTTTTTGTAAGTGTACGTGTCCCTTTTTTAGTGCTAAGTTCGGCTTATATATGTGATAGGGAGGGAGAACCATTGGAAATGCATGGGCCTGGGTCGGCCCATTGTGGTTTCCCGCCTAACGGTCATGTTCAGATCATCGAGGAGATCGGCCGAAAGTAGGCTGCCACATTTTGGCTTCATATTGCCACCAATAGGGAAGTGTGACAGCTGGGGGCATCGTATTGTCCAGTGGGTAAACCAATGGGACACGAAGAAGGGAAGTTGACTTACTTGTACTTCTCTTGACACAGTACTGTTCACGGATATGATGTGTCACGGAATGTTTTGTATGTATACGTTAACCCTGCGGGGTTAACCATTGTTGTGTGTGGGTGGGGTGGGGGGGGGGGTATGGTTTTTCCAAGGGGTAAACCATTGTGTAAGCCCTGAGGGGTGGTTACACCATTAACTTACGAACGGAGACTCCTAGATTTAGTAATCTTGCCTTATAACTTCGTATTGAATGACCCACCGATCACCACGAGGGGCTTGAACCACAATATCTCTAAATTAATTTGATCCGTATTTGAAATAAGAACACCTTTGCATCGCCAAGTTCATCCTGCCATGGTAAAGATTTAAAGCTCATAAAGTATGATAGAAAACTTAGGTTTGATTGCAACATCAAATCCAAGCATCGATGTAAACCAATAATGATAGAAATAAAAGCATCGAGAGCATGAGCATACAGTAGGCAGAAGATTTATTTAGTAAATCAGTTAGCATTCGATCGAGTGGTGGTATATCAGTTCCTCACAGAGCAAGTTGTCATAAATGTTGATTGAACAAAAGTAAGCATGTTGGCACACAATGTCTCCAAACTACATCTAAAACGAACCATATGTATCCACAAAAATAATCGAACTCATCCACATATGGAGGTGCTCTTTTAAGCTTATCTAGTGTTTTTCTCGAAGTTGATGTGGAACTCGTCCACATTCTTTTGTACTTAAACGTGTTGAGTGATAATACAATTTACCGCATTAATTTTTTTTTTTAAAAAAAAACAACAATGGACACTGTCGATGTCTCCAAACTATATCCACCTAGCTTGGCTTTGTTATTAGTGTTGTAAATTGGCAAATACATTCCATATTCTTGTTACAAACAATCGGACATTATTGTTATTTGTTACAAATTGTCAAATTTGTAAAGACGTTTACCATTCAAACTTCAAATTGTCACAAACAAAAATAAGATAAGGCAGTAAAGACGAATTTTCCATTTCCAGACCAAAAGATTGGTGGAATGCGCAATTTCTTTTACAATACGGATTTGTGGAGTTTACAATTGTTAATAAAATGGACAAACTTTCAATATAGATACAATTAAACTACCTTAAGTTTAACTTTTAGTGTAGAAAAATTTATACTCAAAAAAGTTTCACGTGTCTAAAAAGTTTATACTCAAAAAGTGTAAAAGACTTTCACATCATATTACCTTTTAATGCATACATTTTTTCAACTCATGTGTTAAATCTATTTATTAGGGTTTAACCACATTGAATGTAGATGGAAATTATTATGAAAATTAGGAGCTCTAAGGGCTTCTTTTAACATGCATAAGAATTTGTATATTCAAAATTTGTCTCTTGAATTTTCAATTTGTCTCCTTGAATTTAATTAAAGTACAATTGCTTTATGCATGTC